>CM032454.1:73733066-73808066 GCA_019049505.1 Pachyrhynchus sulphureomaculatus
TGGAAGAAAAGATAAGTAAATAATAAAGCTTATGAAATGATTCTTATTTATAGAATCATCCACGATATGTAAATGAGTTATTCGAGATGAAGAATTACAGGAAATTACTGTAAGTAAGTAATTTCCACGCCATAATTGAACAGTCCGGCTTTCATTTTCATTTTTACAGAGGTTTACAGAGGACTCCAGGTTTATCGAGGTGGATGACTCCAATTTTTGATAAGGACAACTCCTACTTTATTGACGAGGACTCTCAAGTGTATCGACGAGAATATTTCATCTATGAGGTCGCTTTATTGCTTTCCAAATTTAGGACGAAGAATCCAAGTTTGATACGAGAACTCCAATTTAACGTGAGTATCTATCAGTAGTTTCAGGGGACTACTAGATCAGTTACGTTAGGAGTACTAAGTTCTAACTTCAGGATTTTTTCCCCAGTTGACTAACACAGCATGTTGGAATCCACGATCCAGAAGTCGAAGAGAAGATTACCTGGAGATTCCACCAAGCGGTGTACAAGGTTTTTCTCAGAATTCTGCAGACAATTACAACTAGAGTTCTATAACTCTCTCTCTCAGGCCAGTTTATATTATTCGCAATCATCTTCATGATATAAGAGTAAATATAATTATTGTTTCCTTTTAAGATCTATGTATAATCTTGATTGGTTTTAAATGTAGTCCTTTGAAGATATGCATTGTAATCGAATCATATTCATTTCTATCCAAATTCTTCATGTTGTTTAACTTAAAACTTATTCATAGTGTATGTTTTTTTTTCTAATAATATTGTGTCTCTTTAATTTAATTCTATATGTCCAAGTTACAACTAGTACTATTATTTAAAATTTTATTATGGTGCAATGTAACTACATAAATTAAATTTAATAATTATGAGGGAAAAGGACTCCCAGGTAATAAAACTCTTTTTCCACGATTTAACGACCAACTAGGACTTTCGTTATTATTACTCTTTATCGTTATAATTATAAATTGAGTGAAACTTTAAATTATGTATCCGCGGAGCTTCATATTGAACAAAATAACAAAGTAACTGATAGCGTGGGTTTTCGCTAACAAGAAATTTATCATCATATGCCGAGTAAAGTAAAGTATGCCTAGCTTGTCTTTTTCGATACAGGAAAAATGTTTTTTGTAAAGAAAAGTTATTAAAATATATATTGCTCTTTAGAACTCTGGGGAAATATTTTCCAAGAAAAAGTCTATATTGTAAATAGATGGCAGCCTAAGGGACTAGGTTATTCCATTTTTTAGTTTTATAGTAAATTTGGGGGTCAATATTCGTATCCTAGTTACTTTTTAAAAAATTCTAAGTTATTATAATTAGTAGTTTCTCAAAAATCGTCTTCCACCCTTTTAAGATGTAAATCTTCTGCCGCTTTATTAAAGTTTTTTTTGGAGAGATGTATGGCTTTACACGTTTGTTGTTCTACGTACAGTCTGTCAAGTAAGAACCTATCCACGATAATTCATTTTGGTAGATCCGTTTCTACCGATTCAGCAAAAAATCGGTAGAGGGAACCTTCGTCTACGACGCATTTTAGTCGAAATCATGCAAAGTCCAAAATGAGTCACTTGTTTGCGTGTCGATTCTAGGGAGACTTTCTTTGTTCCCTTCCAAATGGGCCTAAAATGACACATTCTGCTGCCACTGAATATATTAAAAAGTCAGTGTCAGTGACAACATCTTCGTGCTCATAATGTCAAATAGCGAAGCACGTTGAAGAAACTTTTGCTAGGTAAAAATCACATCGCGAAGCGGCTCGCTTGGGCCCACGATAAGATACTAGAATGGCCCTCACAATCACCGGACGCCAACCTTATTGATGTTTGGTCCCTTGTAAAGAAAAAGCTGAGAAGAAAAACTCTGAGGACTTTGACTCAATTGTCTCGCGAGATTCGAAAAATTTGCAGAGAATGTAGAAAATCTCATCGACAGCATGCCTCGAAGATGCCAGGCGATTATTAATACAGTAAGCGATTAGACAACTTACTAAGAAGAGAGCACACCAAAGAATACATTTATGGCAAAAAATGTTCTCGAGACGCATTTTTTCAAAAATACGAGCAGTCACGTTTTTACTTGACAGACAGATTTAATCAGGAAATTGTAAATTAAAGAAATAAAAATTGACAGGTACGAGTAGCGAATTAGCGCAACGCATGTGTCCATCAGTGTATTTGCCAACTTACTCACAAATCGACCAACAGAATTAGTCATTATTAATTTCAAGCAAATTTGACATTCAAGTAAAATATTCGAAAATAAGAATTTTCTATTGTATTGTCGTAATTAAACCGACAATTCAATTTTAATTTTTGATATCTTTCCCTGTTTCTCTAATTATACAAAACATTTTTTAGTTTAGAAAATATTTTTATGGTTCCTTATCCAATTTTTCCAGCAAATGTTTCCATTAGTGGTAAAAATTTTATGTCGTTAATTTTATGTGTTAGATATACCTTCTAGTCATCAATTTTAGAAGGTGCTAAAATGTCAATAAAAGATATTTTTCTTTTTTTTAACACTTCGTCCCCTTCTATATCATCAGTTTTAGAACAAGGTAAAATTTAACAATAAAATTACTTATTTACTTTGTTAAATAACACTAATTATATTTTTTGTAAAGATTTACAAATGTATAACTAAGACTAAAACAGATTTTGTGTATTTATTTTTATATAATGAAAGGATGTGGCTATCATAAGTGCTTTAAAAGTTGGTAAAGGATGGAATTTCCGACTATTTAGTAAATTTATATTATGATTCTTTGAACGTCTGTAAATTTCTATTGGTTCTAAGAAATTAAGTTTTAAACCTTTAGGTGCCGTATGGAGTATTGATAAGCAATTAATATTAGGAAATTGATGATCAGTTTCTAAAAAATGCTTAGCAAAGTGTGGCAATATCCCTCTTAGAAAAATAATTTGAAAAAAGAACTGGACACAATCAAAAACACAGCACTCAATAACGGCTTCCAACCTAAAATAATTAATACCCTAACAAGCCGTAAACAAAAGCAAATCACCTTTAGCTTAATTTATCATAAAAGAATATCAAGAAATATATACAAAAAATATCATACTTCTGATATATTTTGGTCCCATCTCAGATAAAATATCTCAAGTTCTAACAGCCAAAAAAACCAGAACAACTTTAAAACCCGCTCAAAAATTATCCAATATATTTTTCAATGCCAAAGATAAAACTAATAAACATAATAAATCAGGAGTTTACAAATTTTAGTGTCAAGAGTGCAATAGCTGTTACGTAGGCTAAACAGGACGGAATTTTAAAACAAGATTCGTAGAACATAATGCATCTTATAGGTTAAAAATTACCGGTCAAGTGCAAGTTGAACTTGCGCAATTAGTGTTCCGTACGTTGATAGCTTCTAAAATAAAAAAAAAATGTAACGAAGGTATAAAATGATCAGTGACTTCAGAAAACACACCCCAAAGAAAAACGGCAAGTACTTGATAGTCTCCGACTCTCCGAGCGCATTGGAATCCCTAAAGAATGGGAACACTAAATTTGCCTACTTAAATCAAATTACTGATTTCTTATATATAGCCAATCACCGTAACATCTCAATGGTCTTTCTCTGGATTCTCTCACACACCGGGATTGAAGGCAACGACAAAGCGGATCAATATGCAGTGCATCAAGGCATCCTAATAAGAGAAGAAAACCACCCAAACGATTACTTCAAACACATTAAACACATATATAATGATCTCTTTCAACTACAGTGGGATTTGGAGGAATCTTCCAACAAAGCTCTGGAAACTCAAACCTAAGGTCTACCCCCTTTTTCACAATCCATCATTCTCAAGAAGACAAAACACTATTTGGAGAAGACTTGCAATAGGCCACACCTGCCTAACCCATCCCTATTTATTAAAAAATGAAGATGCTCCCATCTGTCAGTCAACTCTCACAGTAAAACACATATTTGAATCTCCTCACTCTCTCTCTCCAGTCCAGAGAAAGGCATCAATTACAACTGAACATGAAACAAATTTTAGCAACTGATCAAGTTCAATACCACGTAAATCAAATCGAGAAATACTTAAAAGAGCATGATTACTACCATCTAATATAAGCAATAACTCTAATCATATTAAAAATCACCAAATTGCTGGGTGCTAAATGACCTTAGTAGTCGATGCACCCAATCACCATAACATCCAATCCAATCCAACACCCCGAATGAGTTTTAAACAAAATTTGTTTCTGATCTTTAATGAAAACTGATGACCTGGAAATTTTTGTTTTTTTATATACCGGATAAATTATTAAAGGTAATGTACTCGTGATAATTTTCGTTTAATCTACACTCCGTGGAGAATATTCCAGACTTTTTT
Organism: Pachyrhynchus sulphureomaculatus; assembly: GCA_019049505.1. Taxonomy (NCBI): domain Eukaryota; kingdom Metazoa; phylum Arthropoda; class Insecta; order Coleoptera; family Curculionidae; genus Pachyrhynchus; species Pachyrhynchus sulphureomaculatus. The sequence goes on from CM032454.1 coordinate 73,737,455, forward strand.
CAAAATTTTTTGATCAGTACTTTTCGAGATAAAGAGGGGAGAGCGATTTTTGCGGTTTTTTAAAAATAATACAAAGAAAAGTGCGCGCAAGTATTACATTTTATATATATATATATATATATATATATATATATATATATATATATATATATATATATATATATGTGTGTGTGTGTGTGCGTGTGTGTGTGTGTGTGTGTTTGAACTCTTGTTTTTTACAAGCTTTGAGTTGACACCCCACTCGATGACCTACTAAAAAAAAATTTTTTTCACTTCCGATTTCACCTCCCAAAACTAACCTCAAAATTTAACTTTCAAAACTACACGACTCTGATGAGGCCATCAGTTCCTATATTAGTATCAAATTTCAAGTTTCTATGTCAAATAGTTTCGGAGAAAGTCGGCTGTGACAGACGGACAGACAGACGGACAGACAGACGGACGGACAGACACCGAAGTGATCTTATAAATAAAAAATCACACTTTGCTGAGTATTTTTTAGAAAGTGACCATCCATTTTCTAACATTAATTGTTTGTCAATACTCCATACGGCACCTAAAGGGTCAAAATTTAATTTCTTAGAATCAATAGAAATTTATAGACATTCAAAGAACCATAATATAAATTTACTAAATAGTCAAGTAGACATTGGAAATTCCGTCCTTTACCAAATTTTTGTAGCACCTAAGATATCCCGATCCTTTCATTATTTAAAAATAAATACAAAAAATCTGTTTTAGTTTCAGTTAAGCGTTAGAAAATGTAGTTGTACTACGAAATCGCGATAACGCATTAGTAAATTTTTACAAAAAATATATTTAGTGTCAGTTAACAAAGTAAAAAGTAATTTTTAGAGCCGTGTAGTTTTGAAAGTAAAATTTTGACTTATGGGGTTAGTTTTGGAGGGTGAAATCGGAAGTGAAAATTTTTTTTACTAGATCATCGAGTGGGGTGTTAAATGAAACCTTGTAAAAATACGAGTTCAAACATATATATAATATAATACTTGCGCACACTTTTCTTTGTATTATGTTTAAAAAATCGCGAATAATCGCTTACCCTTATCTTGAGAAGTACTGATGAAAAAATTTTCAAAAAATTCTGGAATATTTTCCGCAGGGTGTAAATTGAACGAGAGTTATCACAAGTGCATTACCTTTAATATTTATTAGTATATAAAAAAACCAAAAATTTCAAGGTTCTCAGTTTTCAGTAAAGATCGGAAAAAAAGTCCTCCGTACCTCCGTAACAAATTTTTATTTTAAAAGAAATGAACGTACAGAACACTAATTGTGTTGCACTTGACCGGTTATTTTATTATTAAAATGTACTGTCACAAGGTAACGAACTAATCAGTCAACTTTTTAAGGTAAATTTTTTTTATAAGATTGGATTCTTTTTTTTTTGGAAATCACTTCACCTTACCTCCTTTATTATAAGTGAACTTTTCCGTTCATCATAGTCAATTACGAAAATGCTTTTTTAACAAAGGTTTTTTTAAAGGGAAAGCTACCTCCCTCGTCATCCATTCCGCGTATTCGTCCATCGTCTCACTTCCACAGACACGAAAATATGTAAAATCTACTTTGTTAGTTTCTCACTACTAAAAAATTTCCACTGTTGAATAATTTGGTTAAAATGCTAAAAAATCTAAATGTTATTTACCCCTTTTCTTCCACAATATTACTAGTAGTAAGTAAAAAGTATGAAAAAGATGTGATCACTAAACTAGGACGTGTTACGTTTTAACACGACCACGACAGCAGCAAGGATTTAAGGACTATATATCAAAACATATTAATAGCTAACAAACCTCAGTGCCATCCGATGTCAAATTGCAACGACCTTTAATCCAAGAACAGAGCCTACAGGCTGGAAAAGAAAGATGCTTCACTACTATCGTCAAAGGTAAACTGGGTATTAATGCACACAGGTATTAGGATCTCACCAGTGAGGTTAAGCATAATCAAACAAAGCTATGTACAAAATATATGTTTTAAAAAATATATTGTACCTTATCTGACGTAGAGCAGATGACTCTGAACTTTGTTGTCTAGTAATATCTTTTGAGATATGATACTAAAATGTTTTCTGCTAGTGTAATTTTGTTGCGAGATGTCAACCATTGTCATCTTTACCTAGGCTAGCTAAGGAGCTCTGAAATGAAGCGAAAGGCCTAATTTGGCAATTGATAGACGTAACCTCTGAATTGTCTCTTATTCTGGGCCTCTCGTGCTATTAACGTAAAGGCAAAATGTACTGATTTTCCTTGTCCGAAAAACCAATAAATAACTTTTTGCTTATTTTTCATAGAGGCTAAGCGTATTTCCTCTATTATTTACTTTGTGATCTTTTATGAAATTTCAAATCAGTTTGTTTACTCGTCCCTTATGTGAGTATTAACAGTTAAAAAAAATAGTTTTTCTTTCCAACTCTATCTTTCTCTACCTGTATAACAAATTTCATTAAATTCAGTGACGACCAGTTGTGCCGATCTCCTCTTTAGGCTTTAAAGGGTGAGGCTTAATAATTCACTGTTTTAAGGCTAATTAATTAAATTTCCCTTTACTGGAAAATTAACCTGGGAAAGTAAATTATGTTATTATCTAAATCTCGCAATTTTCTGTAAATATAACCGTGACTTTTAAAACGCAATTCTTAAGGCAATTAGTTCCTGATTAATTTACTAATATACTAATACTAACTAACACTAATAAACCAGCGGTTTTTTTTATGGGTCTAGCACACGTGCTGCAGGGAAGTCCCTAAAGCGCTCCAGAAGCGGCTTGTGTGCGGAAAAAGCGATTCACGTTGTTCTTGAATCGCCGTGTGGTTTATTTCTTGCTTATAGAAGATTAATTTAAAATTAACAACTATCTATTAGTGATTTTACCTCTATCGGGATCTCAACCTAAGGATTAGGCTGGTGCGATACTAACTGAGCTATCGGGGCTTGTGAGTTCAAACGACCAATCGGTCATACTTTTTGTCAGTTATAGTGATAATACGTTTTAGCCTAGAATTTTGACCACTACACACCGAGTGAAAGAATTAGCAAGAAAAAGGAGGGAACCATGATAACGATTATTTATCTCTTAGTCCATCCAAATATATCGCCTATATAAACGATAACAGTTAAGAACCGGAGGCAGAGTACCTTAGTTTAAAATTAACAAATTTATATTGTTCGCCTTCAAATTTTTTTAAAAATATTTTTAAATTTACCGGGATTTGAACTCGAGCCCTTCAGCTTTTCAAGCTACAATTTATAAAATTACATATATCTTTATTATCATTTAAATAAACATATAAAAGATCATAATGGTATAATACATAGTTATGTGTTTTCTGGCGACGCACAATGTAGCGAAATGATCAAAAATCGCTCTGAGAGTCAATTTTTGTTTTTTTTTTTAATATTTGCAAAGAGTCTGGAAGAGTGAGTCACTGCCGCTTTGACGAATTTTTTTGTTTGCGTATAGTATAGCTTCTCCAAACTGATGTAGGCTGAAACCCTAAAACCGTAAATGTTTTTGAAGTCGCTGAATTCGAATCTAATTTCAGATGGACGATTTTGATACTTGGTAGCTGTCAATTAGCTGTAAAATCACTATTAATTATTCAAAAAAGAAATAATCTTATATTTCCATATTTTTGGGGTCGCTGAATTCGAATCTGATGTCAGATTGACGCAATGTTAGTTTATTGATCTATAAGATAGACGACTCAGTAAGAAAAGTGAGTCTCATAGAGTAAATCAAATAGACCAGCATACATTTGAATAGTTAATAGTCCCAGAGTATCTTTATATTTTAAAAAGTTAGAGAAAGTTCTAAATTGTTAAAATTATTCATAAGTGGTTAAAATCTGTAAATTTTGTAAGAGGCAAAAGAAATTAAACGCTGTGAGCACTTGGAAACATCCGAATTTCGGCAAATTAAAGAAATACCAAAATATAATTATATAAGTGCTTGTAATATGTAGTAATAATTTTAACTTTAAATAAAATGATACGAACTGAGAATATATGGTACATTTTTACTGAATTGGTAAAATTCTGTATTAAATCCAAATGAAGTAGTAAAATATTACCAAGTGTCGTTATATATGGGCGAGTAGTAAATTTTTCAACTAACCAAACTTTTTACAAATAAACTAATTTTTATCAGTACATAACGTAATAATGCTAATTTATAAAAATTGGTTATGTTTACTTACTTTTTTCTTATATTTTTTTTTTATTTTTATTCAATTTTAATGCATATATAATTTATGTATTTACTTTCCATTCACAATTCATTCACCAACATTTTCTCTAAAACTTTTTTTGAATTTTACTAATAACTTTCTCCGACCCGGACTAACTCGGTTTCGGTCAAAATGTCAAGTCTGACTTTGCTAGCAGCATTGTGAGCAGAGAAAACTATGAAATATGCAGACCGGTCCTCCACATCGAGAATGACAACAAAATTTTGGAGGTCATCTGTATCTCCTCATTCACAATGCTGTTTACATTTATATATTTATTATAGAATTTTTATTCATTTCAACAAAAGGGATAGATTAATGAGAAATAAAGATAAGAGTGTCCTGCCAAATAATTTATCTCTATCTTTGTGGGAGACCAGCCTAAACAACTGTATAGGCCAATTCATATGTTTGTGTTGTATTCTGGTTATTTATCTAATACTGCCAACAAGTGAAATGTAAATATAACTACCATTATTAAACATATGTAATACAAAACCAATCTAGTTGGCAGTACTGAAAAAATTACTGGAAATAATAGTACTTGGAGTAAATAGTTTCGAAGATTTTATTTTGAGATTTTTTAGAGCTAAAGGTAGAAAAAATGTTTTAAGTACTTGACATCTGTCAAAATCATTAGCAGCTTTCATCAAATTCAGAAAACAGGCTCTATTTGTGATGATTTTTTTTATGTTCCTCATTGTATTTTTCTTGGTTATAGAATAGAATTTTTATGTAAAATATGCATTACACTCAATGGTGATTTGATGGCTGGTATAAGCTGCCAAGTGTCAAAATCGTCAATTTCACATCAGATTCGAATTCAGCGCACTCAAAAAAAGTCACATGTCACATTCTTCAATAGTTAATGGTGATTTAACAGCTATTTAATAGCTGCCAAGTGTCAAAATCGTCAATTTGATATCAGATTTAAACTCAGCGACCTGAAAAGCACATATACAAATATTACTATTTTAAAATATGCTTTAAAAAATGTATGACTTAAAGGATAAAAGAGAACAGTTTTACTGGTTTTAGGATCTCAGTTTGTAGGAGATATACTACACGGAAATAAAAAAAATCGTCAAAGCGGCCGACTCACTATTCCAGACTCCTTTACAAGTATTTTTCTAAAAAAAAAAAAACCTTGATAGCTCAAAAATTCACACTCAGAGCGATTTTCGATCGTTTCGCAACACTGTGCGACATCTATCCTTTTGACTAATTTAGTCAGTACAGTGATACCAGTAACAAGTCTTGCTGGGGCTGATGTTAGCCCTGTCTTGCTTTTCAGTAAAGTAAATGTTGCCCTTCCTGTTTACCTTTAAGGACCTTTGACAATTCATGTTCTTTCCGGTTACCTTGAAGGACCTCTGACAATTTGTGTTCCGTAATTCCATATCTAAATGAGTGTTTTTTTGTGTTTTAGTTACAACAGAAAAAGCACATCGAGGAAACCCCCTTTTGAATTAATACAAACAAAATATTTCGCCTTTCATTTTTTTTTTTGTTAACATTATTTGTTTATCCAAAATATGTTTAGTTCTATGACAATATTCGGCGAATTCACTATTGTTTAACATTTTAGTCTTGTGGTGGCGCATGTCGAGCACACGATTAGTTCTAACCAGGAGCAGTTGACGCTTTTGACTCTATACCCGTCCTTCGTTCTGTTGACCAGGTCCATGTTTGTTTGTTTACCTTGGCTGGTTTTGCTTATTTATTTGTCGTAGTTTTGAATAAATTAGAAACTTTGAATGTGTACGCCGTTTCTCTTCCCTGTTGCTGTAGGGTCCTGTATATGGGCAGAGACCTCAAATTTATATATATGTATATATATATATATATATATATATATATATATATATATATATATATATATATATAAACGAGGCTGGTTTGAAAAGTCCGTGCAAAGTCCGAGAGATGGCACCACCGGCACGTATCGAGGTCAGTTAGTAGCATCTCTTGAATGAACGCACACCAAGTTTCAGCCATATTGGTCTATTTCTTTGTGTTTGGCATTCGTGTCAATTAAGGAAGTCGAGTGATTTTCAAGAAATGGACGAAAAAGAATTTCGTGTGGTGATTAAACATTACCTTATGAAAGGCAAAACGCCTCAGGAGACTAAAGAGAAGCTTGATAAACATTATAGTGACTCTGCACCTTCGATTAGAACAGTTTATAAGTGGTTTCAAAATTTTCGGACTAGCCATATGGGCACAAGTGACGCTGAACGTTCTGGACGGCCTGTGGAGGTTACGACTCCAAAAATCATTGATCAAATCCATGATATGGTGATGGATGACAGAAGAGTTAAGGTGCGTGAGATTGCTAGTGCTGTGGGCATCTCGACTGAACGGGTACATAATATTTTGCATAAACATTTGGACATGAGAAAGCTATCCGCAAGATGGGTGCTGCGATTGCTCACGCTTGACCAAAAACGGAATCGTGTGAAGTATTGCAAGGATGGTTTGCAGCTGTTCCAGAAGAATCCGGAGGACTTTAAGCGTCGTTTCGTCACTGTGGATGAAACATGGATACATTACTATACTCCTGAGACCAAACAACAATCTAAACAATGGGTTACCAAGGGGGAATCTGCACCAAAAAAGGTGAAGACCGTTCCTTCGGCCGGAAAGGTTATGGCGACTGTCTTTTGGGATTCGCAAGGGATAATCCTCATCGACTATCTGGAAAAGGGTAAAACTATTACAGGTGAATATTATTCATCGTTATTGGACCGTTTGAAAACCGAGCTGCAAGAAAAACGCCCGCGATTGGCCCACAAGAAAGTCCTTTTCCATCACGACAACGCACCAGCACACACCTCAGCAGTTGTGGTCGCAAAATTAATGAAAATAGGATTCCAACTCGTTTCACATCCCCCCTATTCTCCAGACTTGGCTCCCTAGGACTACTATTTGTTCCCCAATTTGTAGAAATGGTTGGCGGGACAAAGATTTTATTCAAACGAGGAGGTGATTGCAGACACTAATGGATATTTTGCAGACTGGACAAATCTTATTATTCGGAAGGGATCAACAAACTAGAACATCGTCGGACGAAGTGTATAAGCCTAAAAGGAGACTATGTCGAAAAATAAAAAAGGTTTATCCAAAACACATAAGTAGTTTTTATTTTTGCACGGACTTTTCAAACCAGCCTCGTGTATATATATATATATATATATATATATATATATATATATATATATATATATATATATATATATATATATATATTACGATCACGATAAGCCTATTTCCATCCACTGCTGAACGTAAGCCTTTCCCATTTCAGTCCATCTCGTCCTATCCGTAGCTATCGTCATCCAATTTATTCCAGCATGCCTTCTGATATCATCTCGCCAGCGGGTGTTCAGCCTTCCCAAACCTCGTTTGTTATCTCTCGGTCTCCATTCCACCAAGCGTCTCGTCCATCTCGCATCCCGCATTCGTGCTATATGACCTGCCCATTGCCATTTAAGTTGGAAAACTCTCTCTAGCATACGTCTGAAACCTTGGTCTGCATTCGAATTGAGATATTACTTTTTCGTCCATTTAGTTTAATGCCAAGCATTTGCCTCTCGTAGGCTCTCTGAGCTCTTACTAGTTTTCGAGCATTTTTTTTGTCAGCGACCACGTTTCGGCACCGTATGTCATAACTGGCAAGATGCATGCATTATACACTTTTGCCTTAAGTGAGTTAGGAATATCCGATTTTAGGATATGGCTGAGTTTCCCAAATGAACACCCCATCTATTCTTCTTCCAACTTCCTCATCGATGCCGGTTTTCTTTATCGTTATTCTTTGTCCTAAGTAGATGTAGCTGACCACTATTTCCAAGAGTGTTCCGTCTAGCAAGATGTTGAGGGGTTCTTGTGTGTTTGACATAATCTTAGTTTTATTTATATTTATTTTCAGTCCAATGTCCTTGGTTGCGTTATTTAACTCATCTGTCATATCCTGCAGCTATTCCTGTTTACCACTTATCAAGACAATATCGTCCGCGAATCTCAGATGATTCAAATAAACCCCATCGATTTTAATCCCTTTGACCAGTTGAAACTGCGCATTGCGTCTTCTAAAGCACTAGTAAACAATTTAGAAGACATTGTTTCCCCCTGGCGTATTCCTCTTTTGATAGGGATCAAATTCGTGTTGTAGAAAGCTTTAACGTACATTTGAGCATTTTTATAGATATTTTCTATGAGAGTGGTATATCTGCTATCGATGCCGCAATTCTTTAATGAGTTTAATATTGCCCATACTTCCATCGAATCGAAAGCCTTTTCATAATCTATAAACGCCATGTATAGTTTGATGTTGTACTCATTAGCCTTTTCTATTACGTGCTTTATTACATGCATGCTCGTACGGCTGGTAAAAATCGATCTTTTGGGTAATTCGATTGGCGATTATTCTAGAGAAAAGCTTGTACATCTGAGAAAGGAGACTTATAGGTCTATATTTGTCGAGTTTCGATATGTATGGCAGATGACTTCCACCATCTGCCATTCTCTCGGGATGTTACCTGTTTCCAAGAACTTATTGTAGAGAGCTGCTAGTTTAATTTTATAAGTGTCGTCTGTTTCTGTAATCATTTCTGCCGTTACGTTATCAGGTCCAGGGACTTTGTTCTTTTTCATTGATCTTAAAACATAGTTAAGTTCAACGACTTCAATTTCAGGAATTTCCTCTTATCCAATGTTCCTTACTACTCTTTTACTGTTAAGTTGGTGTAGTATATTGGGTCTGACTTTAGATGTACATATATAGATTTGTACAGTATTTTTCTATTGCTTCTAAAATACCTTCTCTATCTGTTATTGTTTCGCCTTGTTCATTTTGAACTTTTACAAGTTCCTCTTTTCCTATACTAAGTTGGTTTTTGATAGCCTTTGGACCTTTATTCGCTTCTATGGCCTCCAAGATTATTTTTTTGTTGTAGTATCTAATGTCCTTTCTTATTTCCTTCTTCGTTAGTTGGTTTAGTTCGCACCATTCTGTCTTATTCCTGTTGTTTTTATCCGGTTTTAAAGATCTTCTTTTTTCTATCAGTGCTTGTGTTCTGTCATTTATTTTCTTTTTTTGTGTTGTTTTTGTTTTGGGCGCCACAGTGCGACCTGCAGACAGCAATGCTTGGATCAGGTTCACAGCTTGTGAGTATAAATCATTGTTTGTGGTATGTTGTTAGAGTTGGTTATTTATCTCTTGAATGTATCGCTGCTGTTCTTGTGCTAGTTTAGTGCTGTCAATTTGTGCTCTTTGTATGGTAAATCTTATCGTTCTTTGAGATCTCGGATTAATATATATTTTAGCATGAACTCTACTTCCGACCGTTACTGAGTTTAGGACTGTCCCGTCTTGCACAATTCGTTTATTGTTGGAAATAACAAAAGCAGTTTCATTTTTCGTTGTCTAGTTAGGGCTTCTCCAGGTCCACTTACGGTTTTCTCTTTTTTGAAAGAAGGTATTCATCACGTACATGTTATTCGCTTCACTAAAGTTTATTAGGGCATCCCCTCTTTCATTTCTAAGCCCTATTCCAAACTTTCCTACCGATCTTTCGTTCTTCTCTTGTTGTTTGCCTGTCTTATCCTTTAGATCTCCAATGATAAGTGTATACGTGGTTGGGTTTGTGTGTAGGCAGTCGGTAAGTTTTTCATAAAATTCCTCTATTACCTCCTCCGTATGTGTGCTAGTCGGGGCATACACTTAAATAACTCTTGTTGTTTGACAGTCCTATTGTAATATACGCTATTCTGTCTGAGTTTCCCACATAGTTTGTTATTTTGTCGTGTATGTCCTTGTGAATCATGAATCCTACCCCGTTTACCTTAGTGTTCTCGTCTCCTTTACTGTATAGTACATGTCCTGATTTCAACTTTACCATATTTTCGCCGCCATTTAATGTTCCAGTTTCTCAAGTTTGTCATTTAAGGAGTGTGTTTGGACATTATATGTAGCCACGTAGATAGTCCTTTTCTTTGCGGTTGTCCTTGTGCAATAGCAGCCTGGTCCTGCCCAGGTATTCTTGACTCCCCTTGCCTTGTTCCTTATCCGGTTGCCGCTGTGACCGGGAAGCGCACCGCTGCTGGGGACTGAGGGCTCTGCTGTAACTTCATATGGGAAGAGTTTAGCCAATAATGCATCACGCTGGCCGGACGTCTTGATGCATAGTATTCAGCCGGTCCTAACATGGGGAGCAGACTCTGTCTGCAGCCGCATCTCTGAATATCAGACGCTGCACATTTGCGTTTATATACCCCCAACGCAGGGCTGCCACATACTCCGAATACGCCGTAGAGAAGCCTTCCTTCTCCGCCTTCTCCTCCGGTGTAGTCTTGGCCCGTAACCTTGGACAAGGAGGCTGCGATATACCCCGCAGCACTGGGTCCTCAGTAGAACTTAGCCACCGATTCGTTAATCGGGCCCATATAATTATATACATATATATATATATATATATATATATATATATATATATATATATATATATATATATATATATATATATATGTATATATATATATTATATATATTCATATATATTGAGCCCATATAGCTCTACTAACTAGCTATATGGGCTCCATTTTTCACTGTTTGGAAAACAAATTCTCTTGGTCATTCTTCCCTAAAATTATAGATTTTCTATCCTTAAGGAAAAAGGTGGTAAATTCTTCAGCAGGTTTAAATACCTTCAACATAAAAATATGTTGTTGTCCTAATTCGCGATAATAATTTAATTAAAATTAGTAGGTGGAAGATGGATGATTGGAGTTTACATTTCGTAATAAGATACTACTATGTATAACAGCCACCAAGACTTCGAACTGAGCTCTGTTGTTTTTCTTTTGCATCCAGTCATTTCCCGCTAATCTTTCTATGTCGTCCGTCCATCTTATCTGTGGTCTACTTCTACATCTTTTATGTTTTCTAGTCCTCCATTCAAGCACACGGCGTGTCCATACGTTATTATTCATCCTTGCAATATGCCCAGCCCATTTTCACCTTAATATACATATGTATTACATCTGTCATTTTTGATCTTCTTTGTATCTCGATGTTGGTAATACGATCTTATAGTCTAATATTTAACATGCTCCTCCATTGTTCATTGAATACTTAGTAATATTTTTAAAGAAATTATTTTTTGACTTTTTCTTCAAATTTATCATAAATATTAATTTGTAAATTTAAAAAATATGATGCGAAAATTTGTTCATAATTTTGAGAAAGCTCTATCTGCCTTCAAACAAAACCTAAGATACAAAAAAATAAAGTTAAAAATGTATGATTAAAAAAAAAATAAAAAGATGTATAAAAGACCTCTCTTTGATACTGTTAGTAATCATCAGTACGGTACAATCCTTATAGTAATTCTTATACCAATCTGAAAACTGTACTGTTGAGATAGACAAAAAATAGTTCAATACGATTTGTATAACTGACATTAATTAACATTGCATTGCTGATGATTACAGTAAAAAATGAAAGAAATAATCATCAAAAAACAGGACAAATTATATTATATTAAAATTATTATTGATTTTGGTGTAAGTTTTTGGTAAAAAATGAATTTTTTGACTTTTCGCAAATTTTTTTATAAAAATTAATTTATTAATTTAAAAAATATGATGACAAAATTGTTGCATTGCACTAACTCAATCATTTTTTTCATCATATTTTTTTTTGATTTAAAAATAACATTTTGTAATAAATTTAGGAAAGAGCCAAAAAATTTATCTGTTACAAAAATAATATAAAATAATAAAATCAATAATGACGAGTTAAACACTTACATAAAAAAAAATATCGTTTATTCAACTTACTGAGTATAAACTTTATTTCTTTACTTACTTACAATTTAATTAATCAATTTGTACCTTTATTTATATAACAAATGATTCTTTTATTATTGTAACGTTGTAATTGTTTCATTACATAAAAGATTTTATTATAAATTAATATAAAAATAAAGTCTAGTGTAGGCTGTGTTTTTTTAATCTTGTTTTTCACATGAAATATTTTCACTGGTATCGGAAAATAAATACAGATTTTTTGATTAAACATTATGTAATCATACTGGTTAATCAATAGATTATACAATAATAATTAAAATTAATTTTAATATATAATTAATTTTTGTATATTGGTGTTGGCTTTTAATTTAAAACGCCCTATTTGACGACTTTGAATTTTTTAATACTTTTTAACTTAAAAATTGCCAAATCAAAAAACATACCCATAATTGATATGCATAATGTTGGTACTTTTGTCTTGCTTCTTCTTGGTCTTGTCTTGGTCTCACCTTGTTAAAAGAACAGATCAGCATAAAATTTTTAAATCCATAGGTAGATGGTTGGCTCACGTATTTAGTGATTTATGTGTTTGTTCCATTACCTTAGCTTAAATTTTTTTTACATTTTTAGTCTAGTGGTTTATCTTGAGATTCTCTAGTTTCGCACCTAGGCAATTTAATTTTCCACACCTATGATTTACGAAACGCTTTCTTCTTTTATGTGCAACCTTTCGTTTCTTGTTCATGCGCCGTAAGACATCCTCATTGGTAATATGGTCAGTATAAAATATTTTCAAAATTCTACGATATAGCCAAAATTCAAATGCTCCAAGTTTCTTAGAAGTGGCTTCTGTCAGCTTCCAAGATTCAACACCATAAAGAAGGGACACTGAAGACATAACATCTTAGCAGTCTTATTCTTGTTCTTAATTTCATTGCTGAGCTTTTTAAAAGTGATGTCATTTTGAGGAACACTGCTCCAGCTTTTTCGATACAAAAAACAATTTCCTGCGAGTTATCCCACTGTTCGTTTATCATGATACCTAGATATGAATATTGTGGAGTTCTTTGTATTTGGTGATTATTAACCATCAACGAGGTAGCAGCAACCGGAGACTCGCTGATTACCATGTACTTTGTTTTGCTGATATTAAGTTCAAGGCTATATCGATTACTGACTTCGTTTATTTTTGTCATAAGATGTTGTAGAGCCATAACCGCCGTATCGTCAGCATCACGAATATTATTTATTAGTTCCTAATTAGGCAGTATTCCTTCATCAGCCTCTTCCAGTGCCGCCTCCCTGAAGATTTTCTCAGAGTATATATTAAGCAATAGTGGAGACAAGACGCAACCCTACCTTACTCCACGCTCAGTCTTTCTGAGTTTCTTCATGAGTCAAGAAAAAAGGGCCCCTCAAGCCCCCTGGCCAAAATCGACTCCTGCCAATCATTGAGCGAAGTCCTACTGAACTGGCTAATGATACTGTATCATGTCTACGGAGCTATTATTCACAGCAAAAATGGCATATTCGAATTGGGCCTTATTGGATAATGGGCCACTAGCGATATCTGAAAGGTGAACAGTTTCTGTGCCAGATAAACCTGTCAAAGGGGCAAGTTGCTACTGCCCGCGCCATTTTTTTTCCCCGTAACTTTTGGTCCATAAACTTATTATTATCGAAAGGAGTCTGCGGATTTTCTTATACTGTATTCACCTCCCATATCAAAAGTTTTTAAAAAACCATACATAGTTTATGGCATTCCCAAAATGACTGTTTGAAAAGTCAGTGAAAAATTAGAGTGATGGCATGGGTATCGAGTTCATTTTTAGTTAGTAGTATCTTTGGGAAAAAGCACTTTAAGCTTCAAATAGATTGATATATTTTTCTATGTCTAGCGTTTAGTTGAATCAAGTAAGTCGAGTAATTTAGAAATATGGATTACTTTATTGACTGAATATTCAAATCGCTTCAGAAGACTAAGGAGAAGCTTGATGAACATGGTAGATCATTACCTTCGATTCCGACAGTTATAAGTTTTAGAAATTTGAGTTCCTAAGGTCTCACGTAACGCTGAACATTCTGATTTCCCAATTGAAGACATGACTCCGGCAATCATTAAAAAGATTCGCAATATTTTATTATATGATAAAAGAGTAAAAGTGCAAGAGATTACTTATGTTAAGTGCATCTTACGTAAAATATATACATAAAATTTTGCATCTGGTAATGAAAAATTTATCTTTAAGGTATGTGTCGCGATTGCTTACAGTTGACTAAAATTAAAATCGTATGAGCGGTTGGTAGCTATTCTAGTGAAATTCGCAAAATTTTTAGCATCGCTTCGTCAATATGGAAGAGACATGAAAGTAACACTACACTCCTGAGGACAAGAAACAGTCAACGCAACGGGTTGCCAGAGATAATTCTGCGCTAAGAATGGATGAAACTATTCTTTCGACTGGGAAGGCTAAAAGGACTATCTTTTGAGATCTGTTAAGGAATAATCTCTATCGACTAAATATTGGTATACCCTTTAAAAAACGAGCTGTAAAAAAAGGCTTTGATTAGTCCTCAAAAAGGTCGTCACGAGAAAGCACCAGGCCACTTTTCCCGAATTGTGGCCACAAAATTGATGGATTTGAAAATCCAACGTGTTTGTATCCCTCCTATTCTCCAAATTTAGTTACTTTGAGCCATGAGCTTTCAAAAGTTGTGTAGGACGAAAACAGAGACAAATTTCTTATCTTATTTTGCCTAACAAGACTTGATCCAAATTGGAGTAAACTATTTTTCATGCATTTAAAATAATTGAACTTCTCCAGCAGCCATTTACTTAATATTTTCTCGGAGATTACAAACTAAGTGGCGTCCCTGTGGGTGTACTGGCTAGATAGGCAGTGCACGCTAACTACAACAAAAAAATTCGGTCTGTACCTAACACTTCTTGTTCTCGAAAAATAAATTCCAATAATACAAAAAATGATATCCAACTACCTATTTTATAATTTACTGTAATATAAAAAAGGCAACTTTTGTCATTGTTAATTCTATAAATAAAATTTATATTTATTAAGAATAATGAAGTAAGTTCTATTTTGTTTTAAACTAATGAATAATAATCATAATCCCCTTTCTTTTAAAGAAGCATATAGAGCCCAATAAAATATTAACGAAAAAACCGGAAGGATGTAGGAAAGGCACAAAAGGATTTAATGAACAATTAATCATCGACGAAATACTTTTAATCCAAGCAGAAAGAAAGCAGCGTAATTTATATATATATATATATATATATATATATATATATATATATATATATATATATATATATATATATACATATATATATATATATATATATATATATATATATATATATATATATTTTTTTTTTTTTATGGGTCTAGCACACGTGCTACAGGGAAGTCCCTAAAGCGCTACAGGAGCGACACGTGTGCGGAGAAAGCGATTCACGTTGTTCTTGAATCGCTGTAGATTGTACTCGATGGGAAACACAGTCCTGGGTAAACCATTCCAAAGGTATGATGTTCTCCATATAAAAGACTGCTTGAAAAGCGTTGTACGAGGAGTAACAAGCTGAACCTCATACGGATGTGAAGCATTAGCGCGACGTGTACTTCTAATATGCACCGCTCTGGGAGGAATTAAACGGGCCACATCTTTCGAACACTTTCCATGAAAGTACTTGTAGAATAGGCTCAAGTCGCCAACCGTTCTTCGATGTTCCAGCGAATCAAGGCCGTCGGTCAGTTCCGGGTGTCCAATCAGACGAACAGCTCTTCTCTGGATAGAATCTAACAAATGCAGTGTATGTTTGGGAGCGGAGCTCCAAACGTGGGAGCAGTATTCCATAGTTGGTCGAATTTGAGCTTTGTAAAGAATTAACAGTTGTTGTGGAGTGTAAAGCTTTCTGGTTCGAAACAATATTCCCAACTTTTGAGAAGCTCTTCTTGCTATGCCTGCAACATGTTCATGCCAGGACATATTTGCTCCCAAATTAACGCCTAACAGATTGAGTGACGATGTTAGAGGGATGGAGTGCCCCGACATAACTATGTCGGGTTCTGCAACGTTAACTTTTTTAGAAAAAAAACTGCCGCCTGGGTTTTTGTAGCGTTAAATTCCACTTGGTTACTGTCACCCCAAGATAGAATTTCTTCCAGGTCTTTGTTAAGTTGAATGACTTCCTGCTGTCTGCGGATATTCGTCTGAGTAGTCGATGTCCGAGCGTTCAAAGTGAATGAAGAGATAAGTGTACTGTCATCTGCAAAGCTGTAGATTGGATTCTCGGTTTTTTTCAGCAGATCGTTAATATAAATGAGGAAGAGAGTAGGAGACAGTATGGAACCTTGGGGCACACCGGCGTTGATAGTGAAGGTGTTAGAAAGAAATCCGTCAACTGCCACTCGTAAAGAACGCTCTCTGAGGAAACATGAGAGCCACAAACAGAACTTTTTAGACATACCATAAGAACGTAGCTTAGCCAACAGCCCATCGTGCCAAACACGGTCAAATGCCTTGGATATGTCAAGAGCAACCGCTCGAGATTCTCCAAAGTGTTCAATTGCGTTGTTCCAAACATGTGTTACATAAGTCAGAAGATCTCCTGTTGATCTATTTTTACGAAAGCCATATTGGTGATCACTAATAATGTTGAATCCTTCAAGATATTTTAGAAGATGCTGATTGATAGCCTTTTCCATGACTTTCGATATTATTGAGAGTAGTGCGATTGGTTGGTAGTTATTTGGCAAGGTCTTCTTGCCTTTTTTAGGTATCGGCTGAACTGTGGCACATTTCCAGCAGGAAGGAAATATTCCCTTTCTGTAGGATAGGTTGAAAACTCTACAGAAAACTGGTGTTAGTTCCCTCGCACAGTTCTTGAGAACTATGGCAGGTATTCCGTCAGCGCCTGAAGCCTTTTTGGTGTCTAGCTTCATCAAAATACGTTTTATGATACGCTGTCTGAAGACAATATCGGGTATCCTTGACTGCACTATGGGAATAGTAGGTGGTGTTTTTCCTTGGAAATCGACAGTAGAATGTGAAGCAAAGAGTTCAGCCAACAAGTTCGCTCTCTCAACAGGTGTTGTTACAATAGAATTATATATATATATATATATATATATATATATATATATATATATATATATATATATAAATATGTATATATATATATATAAATATGTATATATATATACATTGAAAAAATGGCAGACAGTAGTTCATGTAGGTAAGATCCACACCCAACCTATCAAAATAAAAAGAAACATCTTCCAAGGTGGTTCGTTGAGTGCTCTATGGTTTTGTGTAGCAGTAAACTCCATGTCTAGAGCACTTGATAACTCAATATGTGAATTTGCACTGAAAACACCAAGTGGAGACAGTCATACAATTTCGGATTTGCTATATATGGATGATTTAAAATATTTGCTAGAAAACTACGACAACTAATAAAAATAATGAAACAATTCACAATGAATATATCGATGAAATTTGCTCTGGAAAAATGTAAGATATTGAACATTAAAAGGAAAAATACAGAGCTAATAAACGAGGATATCTATAAATATTTAGAAATACTACAATCACAACGCGTAGGGCACATGAAAATAAAAGAATAAATTGAAAAAGAATTCTGTAGACGACTAGAATTAATATTAAAGTAAATGTTGAACACAAGAAACATAATCAAGTCCACAAGCACATATGGTATACCATTTTTAACTTATTTTGATATATTGAAACTATAAAATGGACAGATACAGACCTTGATCGTCTAGACCGCCTAATTAGAACAGAAATGACAAGGTTACACAAGTATCATTAGAACTCCTGTGTTAAAAGAGTTACTTTACCAAAATTGGGATTGGGAATAATTCGCAACCTACACAACAAACAAATCAAAGCATTAAGAAATGATTTCCATCAACGAACTTCTGACTCTCATCTATATAATATCATCTGCAATGTACACACCTTTAAATTTATACGACGAGCAAAAGAATAAAGAAACTAGGGTTCTACATGGGCTACATGCATATGATCTGGATCAACAGGAAGTCGACAAATCTGCATTTAGCATATGGCTGTAGATGGAGCAGCTTTTTCCAAAGATCACAGGCTTTATGATGACCATACAGGATCAGGTAATTAACACCAATAATTATAAAAACTCATAATAAACGATCCATACACTCACAGTAACCTGTGCTGAAAATGCAAGTAGAAACCAGAGACGATACAACATATAACAAGCGATCGTGCATCGACTTGACCAAAATGTCAGCATAATGCCTCAAAACCTAATCAAAACGAGAAGAATATCTCAGAATAAAGAGCCATATTATAAATATACTCCTGAAGCTGTAATAGAAAATGACCACTATAAACTCTACTATGATCAGTCAATAATAACAGGAAAAACCATACATAACAATAGATCAGATAACGTACTCCAAGATAAACTAAAAAAAGAAACCTGTTTAAGAGACGTGGCCATACCTAACACGTACAATATTCAAAACACTGTTCAGGAAATGATATCGAGATACACGGACCTGAAGGATGAAATAACTAGACTATGAAGAATGGAAAGTACAGATGTAGTGCCAACATGCTGTAGAAACAACTTAAATAAAATTTAGCCTCGACCCTCATTTAAGTTCAAAAATGCAAAAGGCTGTCATATTCAGTACCTGTCAAATAGTCAATTTTATACAATAGTCATGTAGTTTAAATTGGTAAGAGATTAGGAACATTAATAATGACACATATTTTTATTGATTTATCGTAAACTGAAATACAAACAATATATATACACATGTATACAAATAATTAACATCCAAAGCACAGCGATATTATAAATATAGTTTATTTCTTAACAACAGTAACTGCCATTCTCCAATATTTTCAATTTATCATCATCATCATATATCAGAAAATTTCATCTATTCTTAATCCCACTATAAACGTTTTGTTGGCAACTTAAATAATTAATTTGCATCAAAGCTGACTAAATGGGATTGGGGCAGTACGTTTAAGATTATACTAGTAATTAATTAAACTTTAGGCTTCATCATTTAAATATTATCATATAATAAATATAAATGTCAGTTTCACAGTAAACACATTTATCGTGAATTTATAGTTGACTCAATGTCCAATAATTTAGTGTGTGTATGCACGTGTGTATATGCCGACGCCCAACTATTCATTTATATTCAAATTTTCGGAATTTTGTTCCAATATAAGTTACTATTTATTAATTAAACTACTATAAATTATTTTATTTTTCAATCAATAATTTTTTTCTTGCTATTTTCCATTTTTCTTTATGTATTTTCTTTTTCCCGTTTTCCTTTATTTTTTTTTCTTTTTCTTCTGCTTTTTATCATTTTTTTTTTTATATATATATTTTGCCATTATTCAATTACAAATACGATTACGATTGCTCCTGTAGATTTTAACCTAGAATAAAAAACCAAAAAAAATTCATTAATATATGTCAAAAATTAGTCGATAACATACCGAAATTTGAAAATATCGTTTTTCAAAAAATGGTGCACATTTGAAAAATGTACATTTTTCACCCAAAAGTTTCACGAAAAACTGTTTATAAAAAAGGAAGTTATATATAACTTATTGCAAAATGTATCCCCCATAGATAATGTACCTGAAAAGCTACTCTTAAAATTTCAAACGAATCGATAAACATTTATGGCACCTCTCATTTCGCCCGATTTGAAAAAGGTGCCTTGCCGTGTGGTGGCCATTTTGAATTAAAAAAATACACTTGAATATTTGTTTAATAAAGTATTTCAAATAAATTTTTGACTGCTGTTGTTACACTCTTGAAAAATTCCTGAAATTAACCTCTTTTTCCTGGGACCTGAAGTGGCCTTACTACTTAATTAAAAGCATAAATTATAGATTACATAATTTAAACAATAACGAAGTTGCCCCTTTTCCTTTTCTTACCCGATTTTCTTTTCGTGATTGTCTCATAAAAAATCTTTAAAGTGATTTGCCCAGTACTTTTTTTGTAAACATGTAGTTCTAAAATAAGTACTGAATTTGACTTTTTCAAGTAAAGAAAAAGTAAATTTCCATAATATGAATAAAATCGTACAACATATCGACACTCACCCGTATCACCTTCTTTCCTTGAAAGGATAATGCTCAAAAACTATAGATTTCATCCCGATTTCAAATGTTATAATCTCGTTTTGTTCAAGTATTATTATAGCAACAGGACCTACATACTGACAGTTGGTTAGATAGAGCGATGAAAATGGGAATATATATATATATATATATATATATATATATATATATATATATATATATATATATATATATATATTATATATAAATATATATATATATATATATATATATATATATATATATATATATATATATATATATATATATATATATATACATATATATATATATATATATATATATATATATATATATATATATATTATATAAATATAAATATATATATATATATATATATATATATATATATATATATATATATATATATATATATAATATATATATATATATATATATATATATATATATATATATATATATATATATACATATATATATATATATATATATATATATATATATATATATATATATATATATTATATAAAATATAAATATATATATATATATATATATATATATATATATATATATATATATATATATTATATAAATATAAATATATATATATATATATATATATATATATATATATATATATATATATATATATATATATATACATATATATACATATTTCGTGATCTAAGAACACTAAAACGTAAAGGAAAATTGTTGCTTCCTATATATTATAGCCAATAATTATTTCGCTTTAACAAAAGACCTAAAATAACTTACTTACCTCCTATGCCAGAGGTAAGTAAGTTTGGGCCCATTTAACTGTATTTTTAAAACTTTTTCTACAATTAAGACAACCAGATCTTAATCCCTTTTACTTAAAATAAAATTGGGAATAATGAAAAAGCAAAAACACTGAAACATAAATATATTATGATATATATCGCTCCTGATGAAGCTAACATGGTTAGCGAAACGCGCGCCGAGTGCAAAAATAAAGTGTTTGGTGTAGTGGTGATATATACTGAGTAGTTATATATCTTTTATTATAAATGATTACCGAAAATTTTTTAAACTGTCCCAATTAAAAATCAGGCAAAATCCTTATAATATTGAAAGTATACAATATTTAATGATTCCCACACGTTTAATCCTCTAGCCCTGTTATTATTATAAATAGCAAAAAAAAAAAGATAATGTTTCGTTCCATTGCCTCCCACCTGCCCACCCTTCCACCTCTTATACGTTACATAATCATATTTAGTAAATAAATAATTATGCTTAAAATTTCTTTGTTATCCAATCAAAAACCTGAAAAAAGACCCATAATACTATTGAATGCACGCCATATTTGACCACTCCACTATTTTAGATCATTCCTATTAAAATTGGAAGTAATGAAAAAATAACTTAATTTCAAATTCCTCGACATCACAAACCCCAAAAAAGACCTGTAACACAATATCTAGGAAGCAACAACATTAACCCCCTACTTCAACCTTTAATCAATTACATATTTTATAATAAATTATATACTAAAATTTGTCCAGTACATCAACCAAAAAACTTGTAAATTCTTCAAAATGCTATTGAAATTATACAATATTAAACTACCTCCGCCACCTTCCTGAGTTATACCTGAAATCACTGAAAAAAAATAATATAATTTTTGGATTCCTAGACTTCCAAAACTCAGAACCACGATATATAGAAAGCAGCCCCTTCTATCCTTCATCCCCTTCCCAATAGATATACATGCTTAATATTTGTTTATTAGGCAACAAAAAACCACTAGTAAAACCTTTTGAAATTTATCGACCCCCGCCCCTATATTCTCCTTGGCTTGCAGCAATATCGTTTCAAATCTATAGACTTGGTCTCCTTATTAAATATTATCTATGTACTAAGTTTGCCATTAATATTCCATTTCCTTCGAGAGTTACCAAGCCAACAAACCAACAGAATGACAGACTGACAGACATACCGACGGAAATGAGTGACTGTTTTTCGTGATCTGAGAACCCTAAAACCTGAAGAAAAACAAAAATCTCGAAGCAAGGAAAGTAAAAATACTAATAGTAAGTTAATTCGAGGTGGACTCCCTTTTACATTAAGTTGTTATTATCTATTTTAAATTAAATATACTAAGTTTTTCAAACAAGATAAATAAGATGCATGACTGAAGTGTATAACTAGAATTAACATTTCCTTACAATTGTCTTGCTTACATTTAATATTGTACAGTTTCTATTATGTGAACGTAAGTAGCATCCCTTATTTTTGCTTTCTATTTACCAACCCAATATTCATCAGCAATTTAAGGAAAACAAACCGCCATTTAATCAAGTATTGACGCTACGCAATAGTATACATTTTTAATGTAAAGTTTGTTCACGTTCCACTGTTTAACAGGATTGGCTTGGGATTATTTTAACATTATGCTCTAATTTGTCAAAGGTAAATTTGCATTATGTAATAACTTCTAAATTTTAACATCGCGTAAAAAGGCGGTAAATACTAATAGAAGCGATCTCTGAAATTTAATAGTATTTTACTGGATTGGGTCCGTTTCATGTTCTGACTTCTAAACTAGGGTAAAGCCTGTTAGCCACTCCTACCTTCTTTGTTATGGAAATTTTAATTAGGGATTGACTGCAACAAGCCGTTATCAACTCCTTTGGTTTAGGCGGCAATGTATGTGGTTGCCAACACACGTAAAATAACGGCCCTCACGGTCGTCTTAAAAACTGTCAAGTGAGTACTTGTTAAAATGATTCAGCAGTGCTCTCGCTGCAGCCTGAACTTTCCACGTTAGCGTTTTCTTGAACTTCATATAATTTTCTTCATGTGGAAGGTGGCTCCAAGACGGAATTTTGCTAAACTTGTAGAAGAGATTTTATTGATATTCTTGATCCTTTGGTGACCGAACCAATCCGAGAACCCGTTCAGGTGTACCTGGAGCGTACTGGTTATTATCCTGTTGCTAACTGAGATGGAGTTGTGGCAGTGTCATCGTTGTATAACAATATGTTGATTTATGCAGTCATTCAGGTCTCTGATTCTGCAATATAGCTTTACGTTATCAGCATAAAGTAGGTATTCAACACTCGCTCTCTGAGTAAGATCATTTATAAATATATTGAAAAGGAGTGGCCCCAAATGCGATCCCTGCGGCACTCCCGATGTTGCAACAAAGAGAGAAGGATTCTGACCAAGACACTGATAACACTAATAACTTACCCGAAAAGCCAATTGTGAACAACTTGTCCAACAGAATCCCATGATCCAGCCGATCAAAGGCCTTAGAGCAATCAGTATAAATCACATCGGTCTGCTCACCCCTATCAAGTGATTCCGCAAGGTCTTGTGTAAGACAAAATAAATTTAAAACCGTCGAACGGCCCTTCACAAAACCGTGTTGTTGCAGTGATATCTGCGTGCTAATTGAATTATATAAATAATCATGTAATATGATTTCAAAGACTTTTGAAAAGTTAATAATGTTTATCGGTCTATAGTTTGTTACACAACTCTTGTCACTTTTTTGAAAACAGGCGTAATACGTGATGTTTTCCATGTGTCTGGAAACACAGATGTATCAAGTGATAAATTAAATAATATTGTAAGAGGATGAGCAAAAACAGAGGCGGAGTCTTTTAACAAGAAGGCAGGAATTTTATCTGGACCAACAGTAGCTGTAGGTTTTAACTTTTTTAATACTTTAAAAATAAGTTGTTCCGTTATTTTCTCCATGTTAATAGGATTCTGTGATGGGAATAAATTATTCTTCACGTTTCTTTGTTTCTGAGAAGAAATTACATAAGTCTTGAAAAAAGAATGCAAAACATTCTAGGATTATTAAGGATGTTGTTATTATAGGACATAGTGGTTGGTATAACATGAGAGTTCTTCTTGTCATTAATATAGCGCCAGAATTTTTTAGGATCATTTTTTATGTTGTTTTCAATATTTAAAGAGTATGTTTTGTAGGAAGCTTTTGTGTCATTTTTATTGATTCGCCGCAGATTTTTAAACTTTTCTAGTTCGAATAAATTCCCCGTTCTTTTAAATTTTTTCCAAGAGCTGTATTTAGTTCTGATATTTTGTATAATTTCATTAGCAAACCAAGGCGGATAATATTTGTGTCTTAGGAACGTGTATATCTAAAGTAGTGTAAATTGTTTGATAAAATATTTGGCAGGCTTTATTTACATCTGTAAATTGAGACAGAAGGTCCCAGTTAATATATGAAAAGTTAAGATATAGGTTTACTAAATTCTCTCTTTTGAAATCATAATAGTTTGAATAATTCTTTTGCTTATGTTTCTTGGATTCACACTGCACTTTTAAAAAAATATCTAAAGCCGGATGGTGATTATCTTCCGCTGTCAAAATATCCATGGCTCTCTCAGCACTGCCACCTTTTTTTGTCAGCACGAGATCAAGAAGTCTATCTGAGGTATTTTCTATGACGTTTTTGGGTGTAATGGTGCATTTAGCCGAAACTCGCAAGAATGTCCGCTGTCTATTAAAGCATGGTGGTGTCCATAGCATTGAATTAAACAAGAAATGCAAAAAATTCTTCAAATTTCTCAATGCAGTTTAAAAAATAAAATATTATTAATTTGCGAAAATTTGTTTTTAGTATCTCACAGAGGTAAAATAGTGCAGACAGTTCGTTCAAAATCCTCAATCCTTTTTTTCGAAATTCGAAGAGCAGTACATACGTTATAAATGTGGATATCAGATATATAGAAACAAAAGGTATATTGTATATTATATTTAGATAATCGTCATCACCAACGATATCTAACCCAGAGGTCAACAAATATACAACAAAAGTTTAGAAGCAACGACTATTTCCAATTGAAAAATAAACCTGTTGTAAGAATTTAACACAAAAAACAAATTACCTGCAACAAATCTTTATCGATGACTTCAGCAATAAAGTTTTATGCACGTTCCTTATTGTTAGAATTTTTAGTTTTGCCGATTTTCGACTGGGCACGTGTTTTATTACCTTTGTATTCTCCTATCCAAAAAAAGATGATTTACTTACAATGGTTTTCACATTTGTGAAGGTCTCTAAGGACAAGAGAAAAAACAGAAAACGTAATAGAGCGATGATTGACAGTCAATCGTCGCTCCTGATGAAGCTAACATGGTTAGCGAAACGCGCATCGAGTGCAAAATAAAGTGTTTGGTGTAGTGGTGATATATACTGAGTAGTATCATTGTGCCAAAGATTCCACATTCCCAACTTAGTAACGTAATAGATATAATCGAATGGCCATCTCAATCCCCCGATCTCCGTCTCATCGAGCTAGTATTGGATGAGTTGGATACGGGGTAGAATATTTATTCTACCTGGGCTCATAGATGCTGGAATTTAAAAGATATTGGATAAATAAATCACAAGGAATTTTTCACATTTCTTATTGTGTTTATCGGAATGTAAAAACATATAAAGTATAAATGTTATTCAGAAACTACACACAAATAAATTTAATACGGGCTGATATGGTGAGCGAGAGTAAATGAACACTGACATACCTGAATTCATTTAAATTCAAAATACCTCACCATCAACCGTTATTTATATTATTATTTAAATTTTTAAGTTTCACATAAAAAATACCTAAAACCCTGAATCGTTATTATTATTTTCGGCTCTCTCCTACACCTTTAAACAAACAATTACATTTTAAATTAATTCAAATTAAATCCACGCTCACGCCTAACTGAATAAAATATAAACACCGAATTTAATCCCCTTTTTTATTAAACTTTTCTTGATTAATTGTGAAGGTTGAAAATTTGACAGCTGGATAATTCAAAATAAAATCTAAATTTCTATTAAATAGCTACAATCAGATTTATTTTTTGAATAATCAAGATTATTTAAACTAAATTTATTGCTATATATGTTATATATATATATATATATATATATATATATATATATATATATATATATATATATATATATATATATATACATATATATATATATATATATATATATATATATATATATATATATATATATATATATATATATATATATATATATTATAAATTGATTACATAGCAATAAAAATTATATTAAAATTACTCTAATAATTCTAGAAATTACTCTGAATATCCAGACAGACGCCGAACAAAAACCAAATTATGGAGGAATTAGATATTATATACAGAAAAAAAAGTATTCTAAACGAAATTAATTTTAAATAATTTGTAAATATTAAAATACAATACTCTAAATCATGATAAAGAAACACTTTATAATAGCTATTAGCATAAAACTAAGCTTAGAACAAGCATATTTAACAAATTTAAATTCAGGAAAACAATAATATATAAGTATATGCTAAAGTACTTTAAAAATAAGATAACCTCAAATTCAATGTATCAGCCTCATTATTTGTTATGTTAATTAATGTTATTTACCATTCTAGTGTAAATATATATATATATATATATATATATATATATATATATATATATATATATATATATATTTATCAATCACCTCCCCAGCTGAGTAGGAATTTTACCCTTTTTTGTAATCCTAAGAATATTGGCGAGAATGTCGTAATGCTCGTCAACGTTGTCCAAGTGCCGAAACATACATTTTTGTATTTCACAGCACCTTTTAGACAACAACTACTTCCTATGTATGTGGGCCAAGCCAAATGAACTTAAATAAATTAATAAATCAGTATCGGGTTTGGAACCCCCAGCCCTTTTGCACCGTACAGTAAGTACTACGTCACGGGCCGCCACTATATATATATATATATATATATATATATATATATATATATATATATATATATATATATATATATATAACTCCTGGACAAGATTAACGCAACAATCTGAAAATTAATTTATCTTTTTCTTATGCCAGTTTTAAAGTTTATCGAGTATTTGAATAGTAGGCTATGCATATTTTGTTTCGTTGTTCATGACAGAAATCAAAACAATTCGTTTAGATTTACAGTTTTAAAGAATTTTTTAGAAGATAAACAATTTTCTGTAATAATGCGATAGATTTTCTTTAAAAGTAAGCTTATAAATTGTTCCCTTTTTCAAAGTAATACGTTTTTGTGGTAGACTGTTTTATTTTTGACCCCGAAGAATTAGAAACATGAATCGAACAAGGAATTTAACTGAACACGAGGTAGTGCGAGCCTCAGTTTTATTGGGCGAGGGATATTGTCAGAGTTGGGCAACATACAATTTGTTAGACAAACATCGTTCCACAATAAGTCGTATGGTAAGACGCTTGAATGAAGTAGGAACTTATTCTAGAAGGCTAGGGCAAGCGCGAAAACGATGCACTAGCGACCTAGATGAACGTTTTATAAGACAATATGCTTTAAGAAACAGGACTGTTACTAGTTCTATAATAAGAAACGAAATCGAAGCTTTTCGCAATTTCACAATTTCTTCTAAAATAGTTAGAAGACGGTTAAATGAAGCTGGATTAAACAGTAGGAGACCAGCCACTTCGCCCTTGCTTACTAGAGAGAACAGAGTTGCCAGGTTACGTTTCGCTCGAAATCACGAAAACTGGTGTGTGGATGATTGGAAACAAGTTTTCTTCACAGATGAAACTAGGGTTAGTCTAAAACATCCAGATGGTCGTGAGCGAGTATGGTGAAGACCAGGAGAGAGGTTTGCTCCTTGCAATATCTCTGCAAGGATTCCATTCGGCGGCGGCTCTGTTATGTTCTGGGGTGGCATCTGCTTTGATGCTCGCACAGAGTTAGTTCCTGTCCGTACGAGATCCATGAATGCTGACTACTATCTTGAGAATATTGTAATAGAACATGTGATGCCTTTCGGTCATTTCGTGGGGCCCAATTTCCTGTTTATGCAAGACAACGATTATGCAATGACCACCAAAAAGCCCGGATCTGAATCCGATAGAACATGTATGGGATCACCTTAAGAAAAATGTGAAACGTCATATACCTGCACATAGAAACCTGAGGGAACTTGCAGTTATCACAGAATGGGAGCAAATTTCTCCAGATTTTATCCAAAATTGAATTAGATGCATGCCTAGGCGGATAAACGCTGTCATCCGAAGTAGAGGAGGCAACGCACGCTACTAGTGTCCCAGTTACACCATTAATTTTGCTACTAATGTCCCAGTGTATTTTTTTCATTATTACATAATTTCAACGATTTTGTTATTAGGTTTTAAGAATAATTTTAATTCGAATCTTATAGAGAAATTTGGTAGCTAATTCACTTTTAAAGTATCCAAATAAGTTTTTTCTAACTTTTAGTGTAATCAATGTTCTTAAAAAATTATTAAAATTAATTCATTATAGAGATTTGTATGATTTAATATATTGTTGCGTTAATTTTGTCCAGGTGTGTATATATATATATATAAATAATATATATATATATATATATATATACATATATATATATATATATATATATATATATATATATATATATATATATACATATATATATATATATATATATATATATATATATATATATATATATATATTTAATTCTTGGGATTTGGGTTCATTTTATGAATATTTATTATTCAAAATTAAACTTAAACTGACGTTTCGTGCTTTGGTTTAGGGCATTTTCATTTTTTTCTTTATTTCTACAAAGTATAGAAATAAATTACATTTAGTTACACTAGTACACATACAAATTATTTAACTCACACAACAATGAACTTTTTAAATATACTCTTAGTTCGACATTTAAAAATTAAAATCACATGGGACCTACCTTGAATCTCACATGTTTTATTTACTACTCACAAGTCACAGTAGCATTCTTATCGATGTAGATTTTATTTTGTATTATTGATCTGTGATTACTTTTTTTGGATATTAAGAAAGTAGTCTTTTTGTTAATATATAATATATAAGGACGAGTATACACTTTAAAATATTACCTGATTAAATTTGTATAAATAAATAATAAATTCTCTTTATATCACTTTTATCATTGACTGTAAATTTTTCATTTTTTTTTAATTTCAATCATTTCTTTTATTGCAAATTTTGCAATACTGATGTCTCTGTTTAAAATCTTTGTTTCATTAAAGTTGAAATCATGCCCAAGTTCCGTTCTGTGTTTGTGAAGTACCGTTGTTGCATTTTTTGTATATTTGTGTCCATTGAGTCTGTTTTTTAATAATTAGTTCGTCATACCAATATAATGCATTGGGCAATCTGCCCAAGGTATTGAATAAATTATGTTAGATTGGTTCATGGTTGGTACCTGGCTTTTTAAGTTTATAAATAGTAAGCTTAGTTTGTTTTGTGTTTTATGACAAAGAGTTATGTTATATTTTTTTAAAGGGCTTTTAGTTTTTCTGATAAATTGCGTGTATAACGTAGTGGAAGCAATTTGTTCTGATTTTGTTCTTTGGTTTCATCTTTTTGATTAATTTATTACAGAATTTGTATGTTCTTATTTTTATTGTTTGGTTGATATCTTTTTCTCTAAATCCATTTTGTATTAACACTGATTTTCATTTGATTCAGTGCTTTCGGTCTTCAATTTGGTGAGGCCAGCGCTATTGCACGGTCTGTTAAACCGACAATAACATTTACCTTTTGTGCCTTTGTGTGATTAGAGTAGAAATTCAAACACCTGCCGGACCACTTTGGTTTAGTATACCATTTAGTGATTATTTTGTTATATGTTCTAACTAAACTTGCATCCAAGAAATGTATTTCACTGTTATTTTCGATTTGTACATTGTAACTTTTGATGGAAACTGTTGAAATCATGAAGGACTTTATCAGTATTATCATTTGTAACTGCCAATAAACAGTCATCTACAAATCTCTTGAAACATAGTATGTTGTACTCGAAATTCTTCTAAATGTTCCATAACTAATTGAGCTATTACTGAAGATATAGGAAAGCCCATGGCACACCCTTCTATTTGTTAATAGAATTTATTTTGATATTGGAAAAAATTAGTATACAAAGTGAGGTTAACTGCTTCAATAAAGTTTTCTTTCGATATTATTGTGTATTCTGTCTATAGATCCCATTTTTTTGTTTATGGCAATCTGTAAGAGTTCTTTAGGTATATTTGTGTATAATGACACCACATCTAGTGAAAGAAGTTTGTAGTTTTGTGGTTTGTTTATCGTGCCAATGAACTCTTTAAATGTTAATGAATCTTTGATACAATTCCTCATTACTTATTTCATTCTTATTTAATAGTTTTTTTTTATGAGGACGTTAATAGTGATCCCACGAATATTTACCACAAGAAAAACAACGCCTTCATAAAAAAACTATTAAATAAGAATGTCATATATCTATATCTATATATGTATATATATATATATATATATATATATATATATATATATATATATATATATATTTAGGTAATACACAAAGTAATAATCGCTCCAACACAATGGTGTGTTGGACCATTGTGTTGGACCGATTGTGTTGGACATCAAATTACCATTTGAAGTCCCATTCATATATAAATATGTCGATGGCATCATTTGCTCCATTCCGAGTGGTTCAGCTCAACTTGTGTTGAATATGTTTAATTAATTTCATGATAGATTACAGTTCACTATTGAAATGGAACGTGATTCAGGTGTTTCCTTTCTTGACACCAAGGTTATTAGAGATAGACAGAACAGAAATATATTAGATTGGTACTAAAAACCCACAGCAACTAACAGATATCTGAACTTTTCGTCAAATCATTCGACGAGTCAAAAATATATAATACAGTGCTTGCCATGAAGAATAGAATAACTCATATAAGTGACGATAGGTTCCTTCAAACTAATCTAAACAAACTCTATAAGATTTTTGTCAACAATGGTTACCCAAAACGTACACTGAAAAAAATCATTTTTAATTCTACATTTTATGATGGTCCTTTGGATGATAACAATCTTGAAGTGAAGTATGTTAGGTTGCAATCTGTTCCGAACCTAACTGATAGGATAGTCAAGATTTTCAACAAGTTTTCAAATTTGAAGATAGTTAAGACCAATTACACAGGGGAACAGCTGTTTTGGTGTCGAGGTTTTTTGAGCTGATTCTATATCAATTTGATGTCCTGAATTCAAATAACGTATTCATTTGTACCTAGGAGCTCAAATTTTTAAGATATACAATTTTAGAGAAATATAAGTTACATTATTGTAACTCAAATCCGTAAGTGTAGTAAACAAAAGTAGATACGAAATTTTTTATTTTAGTTATACAAAATACAATATTATGTCGTACTTACAAACAAAAAAAAAACATTGAAGAAATGTCACTCGACACTTGGAAAGCTTCTTTTCCGCGACATTCTTGAATGTTTTTTTAAACAGTCCCTTTTTAAACTCCAGCAGTAATCTGCCATCATGTGCATGTCCCATCTTCCTTGGTAGCGGTCCTCCATAACTTTAATATCTTGGTGAAATCTTTCACCTTGTTTCTCACTCATGTCTCCTAAATTTTCTGGAAAACGGTCTAAGTGGCTGTGTAAATAGTGTATTTTAATACTCATATTGCACCCTAAGGATTTGAAACTAGTAAGCATCTTGTTAACCATTTCAACATAGTTTTGAGCTTTATGTTTGCCTAGAAAATTTTCTACAACTGCAACAAATGATGTCCAAGCTTCTCGTTCAACTTGATTCATTGAATTTATGAAGGCAGGATCCTTAATTAATTGTCTTATTTGTGGGCCGTCAAATATCCCTGCTTTGAGTTTTTCTGTGCTCAACTGATGCATTTTTACCCCTATATATGCAAAACAAGACCCATTCTTATCAAGAGCCTTTACAAATTACGTCATTAAGCCCAACTTTATATGTAACGGAGGAAGTATGATTTTTTTCTCTT
The DNA here is from genome assembly GCA_019049505.1 of Pachyrhynchus sulphureomaculatus. Lineage (NCBI taxonomy): Eukaryota > Metazoa > Arthropoda > Insecta > Coleoptera > Curculionidae > Pachyrhynchus > Pachyrhynchus sulphureomaculatus. The sequence goes on from CM032454.1 coordinate 73,769,574, forward strand.
TCAACCAAAGCGTCGTTAATGACATTCTTTTCCCCAACGTCCATGTTTTCTCTCTGAGGCCAATCTTTTCTAACCCAGTGGTGTGTTTTGTCCCTACTATCCCAGAGGCACAAGAAACACGGATATTTCGTGTAACCACTTTGCTGCCCAAGAAGAAAGTTTACCATTTTTTAAGTCTACACAAATCATCCATTGATGTTCGTAATACTTTATCTCCTGCAAGACCAAAGCTATGGTATTATATTCTTCTTTCAGTTTCGTTGAGTGAGCTAGTGGTATTGAACCATATTTATTCCCATTATGTAGAAGGACACATTTTAAACTTCGCTTTGAACTGTCAATAAATAGGCGCCAATCATCTGGAATATATTCAGAAAGTCCCATTTCTTTCATGAGTCCCCTAATTTCGTGACAAAATACAAGATTGTCTTCTTGAGAAAAAGAATGGTAGCAGATCTTTTTCTCTTGTACGGTAAAAAGGTAATTTTGGTTCCTTGTTCCAGTAAATTTTTGTCGTTCAACCTAGAAGCCAGTACTTCAGAAGCTTTTTTCGATAAATTGAGATCCCTGGTGAGATCATTTAATTCATTTTGATTGAAGCGTTGAGGAACTGATGACGTCCCCTCATAGTCACTGTTAGTTTTATTAGCATCAGAACTTTTATTAGCATCAGAAGAGCCATCAGAGGGAAAATATTCGTCATCAGAGATATGTGGTAGCTGATGAAATGTTGGAATCGGTATTTCATCATGAGTGCGGGATAGGGCGTATTGCCGAGTCTAAATTGGGATAAGTCCACTTACTGCGGTTATTTCGATTGATTCCATTAGTATTTACTAAACAGAAATAACAATCATTGAAGTGGTTTTTTGGTTCTCTCCAAACCATTGGTACGCCGAATTTTAGACATTTTCTTTTCCCGGTAGTCCACTGCCGTAAATGCTCTGTACAAGTTTTACATACGAGATGCGGGGCCCACGTTTTGTCCTGATCACCAAGCTTAACTCCAAAGTATCTAAGATACGCTCGCTTTACAAACTCAGTAATAGTTTGTCTGTTTTGTTGAAACATGTATTCTCCGCATATATAGCAAAACACATCAGGTTGATTTACACAACTTCTTCTTGAACTGGAACCTGAACTCATTTTAATTCTGTTCAATAACACAAAAACACTCTTTTCTTAACATAAAATAACACGCCGAATTCGATCTACTCTCATTAGTAAGAACGCACAAACTGACGAGACTTACCCGAGTTAGGTGATTAAAAGGGTCAGTTCAGGTACCTGATAGGCAATGGTTCCACTATTTATAGATTTACCTGGAATTTACTCAATTACAGACTGACAATAAAACCATTGTACCTACATTAATGAATATATAATAATTTTAGAACTCTCATAAATGAATATACTGAATAAAAACCACATTGGTAGATAAGTTGATGTATCTAAAAAAGTAGAGCTGATAGAGAAAAACGGATTGCATGTATAGATTTAGCGTCCCAAATATAGTCAAAATCAGCTCTAAAATCCCAGGCACCAAAACAAAAATATTTTTTTGTTGCCCTGTGTTATTTATGTAATGGCAAGTTGTTTACCAAGACCAAACAAAGAACCCCTCTGATGTTCAATGGTAGTGTTGTTTATAGATTGCCATGTCTGGGTTATGAAGGTGTTTATATAGGACATACCTCTCAATGGTTGAAAAATCGGCTGACACAGCACAGGAGTGATTGCGTGATTGGGCAAAACTCGTGTGCTGTGGCGTGTCACCATTTGAATACGGGACATGTTTTTGACTATGCGAATACTGAGATACTTGAAGTTGAGAACGTATATAATAAACGGTTATTCCTTGAGATGTGCCATATTATTAGAGATGATAAGACAATTAATTATAAAAACGGATATTAATAACATAAGCAATATCTATTGTAACATTTTAAGTTTGTAGATTTACAGTATAATCTGATAGGCTATTAAGAATTAGGCATAGGATACTACTACTCACACAGTCAAACCACTGTTCAAACAAATTACCTTCATAATTATCAGTTAAATTATAGTGATCGGGACAGAAGGTTTTATATTGTTCCTTGTCATGTTGTTTGTGTTTTTAATTGTTAGTAGTGTGTGGCGAATGTTAACATCACCTTTGATTTTGTAATACTCTGTGTTGGTGAGTCTCCTTTGTTTATTCTTGTTTAGTACATACAGTTTTTTTTTTCTTCTACTTTCAGTTTTTACATTCCGGATGAAGTTGGAAATTACCAACGAAATATAGAATTTAACAACAAATGAGTTTCCTCTTATTGACCGTTTTCCCGAAAATGAAAAGATAAAACTTTAAATATTTTTTACAATAACTACTGTCGTTATCAACGAGACTTAAAATAAATTGTATATATCTATATATATATATATATATATATATATATATATATATATATATATATATATATATATATGTATGTATGTATATATTTTCCCCTGTGTTAGATAGATCAATTATTTACTATTTAATCATCTAAACTCACAAATCCTACGCAATAAATGCGAGTTCAGGACCATGAAAACAAACCGACACCATTTGAACATTTGCCAGGCTTATCGATTTCTAAAGTTTGTTTGGCGTACTGAATATGGAGTTTTATTTTTATTATAATGCAGGTAGAAAGAGCTAAAAATAACATTTTTGTTCACCTTGTTACACCAAGCATTATTAAACAAATAGCTTGCTGAAAATTTCAATTTTAAATTATTATTTCTAAATATGGGTATATACAGAAAGTTTTAACATGCATGTATTTAAATACTGCGATACAACCAACATTTTTCATAAACGAATAAGAAATACTACAACAAATATGCAGCTTGACACCTAATAGTTTGAATAAACATTCCTAGAACAACATTTTTTGTCATTGAGAATGCCTGCTTCTAAAATCAATATATCACTAACCATATCCTAGGCAAAATAGCTATTACGAAATAAATGTTGACATTGTGTCAAATCACAGCAAGTAAAAGCTTATATTTACAGGTGTATCAAAAACGGGTACAGAAGCAAGAACTGCAGCATACATACTTCAAACATATACTTCGATTCTCAAAATTTTTGCAGTATTTGTGAAACAAATTTTCAAAATTTCATATTGTAACAAATTTGTTGAGTATTTTAAAAGTAATCATGTCTAGATAATAAAATTCCTAACGAAATTAAATAACAACCTTCTAATCCCGTAAAATAACAATATACCGACAAAAAGAGTCTGGATAAAAATAATGTTTTCATTACCTCACTGTCAGTTAGCTGGTTAACAGGTTCTGAATAACATAAAACACAAACCTCGTCGGCTCTATAAGGAAATTATTCTAGTACCAATACGACGTGCGACTCAAAATGTTTTCAAAAATTATTTGTTTTTGTCAAAGTGTGAAAAGCATGATAAAATGATAATAATAGTATTACTAACGTGAAGGATATTAAGTATATAGCATGCACCAATGAACCAGAACTATTAATGAATTTACTTTTAGCATGCGCAGTTCACGCTATATCCTCATACATCTATAGACACAATGCAGCGTTGTGTGCCCGAAATTTCCATCTTAGAGAGTCGTACGTTATAGATAAGGTTGCCGGGCTGCGGTACCTTCTGGGGGGAGATCGAGTCGGTTGTAAAAACGGATTTTTGTAATTGAGTTTTCGAATTCTGTTAAAACAAATAGACCAATTAAAAAAAAAAGAAAAAAATTCTAAATACAATGACTAAGATTGCAAACTTAACGCTCTGTCCCCACGACATTCAATACTAATGCTGGTCCTAGTTATCAAAGTTTTAGAAGGACGTAAGTAATAAAACACAATCCTAGATAACCTAAAGAAGACACCACCATGCTCTATCTAGGTTGATTCATTTACAACAAAGACGCAGGCACCAGTCATCCTTGGCGCTTCCAAATTGCTTAGGCAAATAACTTTAGTCGATAATCATTAATCGAACGGATGCGCTACTATCTGACTGAAGTCACAGCTTTTGTCGCTTAACATTTTTCTTTGCCTTTTAGATAATAATAATATAATGTTAATAATAATGCAATTGCTTAAAAATAATTTAGCAAATGATGAAACCACACACACCTACTACCTTAATATAGTGGCCACCTACATAAACAGAGGCAAAAGGTATTATTCCTGATCTAAAAAAATGTTAATAAAAATATGTAATTGTACCTTTATAAAACATCTTTTTAGGCGTAGTTAAATATATCCAAAATCTAATTAGAATCTCTAATAATTGTATTTGTTTTTTCAAATCATGCTTTTAGTCTTTAAAATACATGCTATTAGTAAGAAGTATAAATATATGACATAACATGTACTATAGATGCAGGGTGTGCAGTATTTCCCATTAAAGATTCTTTATGTATCATACCTTTACACAAAATGCATTGTACTATAAAATCCTATTTTTAAATCGATATACATATATATATATATATATATATATATATATATATATATATATATATATATATATATATATATATATATATATATATTATATATATATATATATATATATATATATATATATATATATATACATAGGTATATATATTATTTATATATATATATATATATATATATATATATATATACATGAGGGTCGATTGCAAAGTGTTGTAAGAGCAAGGTAAATAACTTTTTTACAAAAACAAAAATTTTTAATTAGAGCTTTAGGATAGTTCTAATTAAAAAGAATTTTCAAAGACCCCCGCTTCAAACCAATCCAACTGCCACCACTAATGTCGACATTAAAGTAGGAAAGCTACAATACATAGAAGGTCTTTCTCAGTCCTTGTCTTCTCTTTTTAAAAATACAAACATAAAGATTGCTAATTACAACATAAAAAGAATGAATTGTTTTTATACCAATTTAAAAGATAAAACCGATACTTTACAAAGATCTAATATAATCTACGGCATTCGCTGTCAATGTGGTTTGGTCTTCGTTGGACAAAAGCTCTCTAAGAGATTAGCATTACACAAAAGTGATAGTAAACACAAACCTAACGCAACTAGCTTGAGCTTACACGTAAATAATACAGATCACAGAGTATAACATAACAACAGCTTCATTCTGGATGTTGAGACTAATTACTTCAGAAGAAGTTTCTTAGACATGTGTTACATACTTTTAAAAATAATCTCAATCACAAAAAAGACATAGAAGGATTGAGTTCCATGTATACCTATTTACTAACACAAAACCATACCAAACTAATGAAGAAGAACGATTTTTATGAAAAAATTAGTTTCCAGTAAAGTTGACGTTTCTTTTCTCGTTCTCTTTCTGTTTATTTCTGCTATTTATTACTAATTATTTTTCTGTGTCTTCTTGTTAAAATTAAATAATTAAAAAATTAAATATGACAAATAATAAATAACGTCCAGTATTGATATTCTCTTTCAAATATTTTAAATTAGCCTATGAATCCCTTTGTTATAAAATTAAAGAATTAATATAATTAATAATAAATAACTCGTCTAATAGTAACATTCATCAAATTTAAGTCCCTTTGTTATAAAATTAAAACTGAAAAATAAATATCATTAATAATAAATAATTTATCTAATAGTAGCATCAACCTAAAAAATTTACCACATCCCTAACTTTAATGCTTTTATGTTTTTTTGTCGACCTGATGACGACATAGACTACCAACAATATCCGGTTCGGACTCAAATATCACTAAATAGTTACTAAACTCGATGTCAGAAAAAATTTTTAAAATGGAGTACCATTTCAACATCGTGTTTCTTACAGTTGTGTTTCTGTCTTAAAAAGTGTTTTTGATTAATGTTTATTGACAACGTTTTATTTTTAATACTTGTGTAACTCTCTAAGTGTCCTTTTATCATGTTTTTGTAATCATACCTACTACCTGGCCAACAAAAATGCAAATTTTATTGTCTTCACCAGAGATGAATTAACTGCTAAATTTTTGTAAGTAATTTTTCATACAGTCTTACAATTCATTGAATCACATTTTAAAAAACAAACGTTTTGGTTTATTTTCTGTACCTGGTTTGCATTTTTAGAATTCAGAAGAAGCTACCATTAGGCAGCGAAAGCTCAATAACAAAAATAAAAAGCAGATACTAGAGCCTTTGGATCTTTGATTGCTCATCTCTTCTCCCTATAAGGGCGTTTCCCATTAGTTAAACTTAGGATTGATATATATATATATATATATATATATATATATATATATATATATATATATATATATATATATATATATTTATATATATATATATATATATATATATATATATATATATATATATACATATATATATATATATATATATATATATATATATATATATATATATATATATATATATATATATGTATATATATATATATATATATATATATATATATATATATATATATATATATATATGTATATATATATATATATATATATATATATATATATATATATATATATATATATTTATATATATATATATACATATATATATATTTATATATATGTATATATATATATATATATATATATATATATATATATATATATATATATATATGTATATCCCAAAAATACTTTTAACCTTTCATTTTAACCTTTACTCACCTGTGACCCGGTGTGAATATTATTTAGCGTTTTTATTGATTTTTAGTGTAATGAACTCAAATCAATAATTACATAAAAGCTTCCGTTTCCTGTTATAATTTTGTATAAGAAAGGCTGGTAGGGAAGTATTGAAATAGATTACAATACAGCTCTAATAATGGATTTTATAGCATCAGTGCTAAAAAAAAATATTTTAAAAATGTTAGAAATAACCAGTACTAGCAAATTATTCTTTATGATTTTTCAAAAGTCTTTAATAATTTACTTTCGTACCTACTGTCTTTCTTCTTCTCACCACCCATTTACTAGAATGGAACAAAATTCCAATATATTGCTTAATTAAATAAATACATAAATTATTAGATTATAAAGTTACCGCTCCAATTGAAAATTCTAATTTTAGTACACCCTACCCGTTGTTCAATAACACAGGTATACAGAAAAAAATTCTCTGTCTTTTAGAGTGAGACACGTGTTTCCTTAAGTATTTTTTTATACTAAATCCAAAAAAAAATCATAAAAAAAAACATCCACCCTAAGGTTTTTTCAGAAAACACACTTAAAGTTGCCAGAAAACTATTAAATTGAAAAAAAAATACATTTTAATAAATAATATAAAACTGTATTATCATTAAAATAATGGAATAGAACTATTATTTCGGACATCTTTAAATGATCTGAATCTACATTTATCATTAAAATATTAGGTTTTAGTGTGCATATTTAACAAAAAACACGCATACACCACCTTTAACTAAGCTACGTAACAAACTGCTGTTTAAAATAAATATGTTATGTGCAACCAATATTAAACAAGACTATTATTTCATTGCATTTATTTACTTAAAAAAGCATTTTACCAACCACATAGTATCCTTGTAGGTATTAAAAGAGAGTTTTTTTGTTGAAACTGAACATAAAACTTTATTTTTTTGATGTTGTCAGTATTAAGAACTCCAAAAAACACTAGTTTTGTTGAATATTAATAAAAATTAAAAACATTTTTTTAATTTAGCAGTTGCACATATTTGTTTTAAACAGCATTTTGCTACGTAGCTTAGTTAAAGTTGTTAAATACGTGTTTTTTGTTAAACATGAACACTAAGACCTAATATTTTTAAGTTTTTATGATAAATGTAGATTCAAGACATTTAAAGATGTCCAAAATAATAGTTTTATTCCATAATTTTTAATGATTATACAGTTTTACATTATTTATTAAAATGTGTTTTTTTCAATCTAATAGTTTTCTGGCAACTTAAATGTGTTTTCTGAAAAAATCTCCAGGTGAATGTCTTTTTATGATTGTTTTTTTCAGCAAAAAAAATACTTAAGAAAACACTTGTCTCACTTAAAAGAGAGAGAATTTTGTTTTTTATACCTATGTAATGTAACAGTTTTTTAAACTAAATTGAAGGTTGGATTTGGAGACCTTTACCATACAAGTTGCACTTGTTCGACTAAATTAAAGGCTGTCTCTTAAAGCTCTTGTCAGCCATGTTGCGTAGTTACCTAAAACAGCTTTTAATAGATTAATGTTTGATGCAAGCAATAAAAAGTGATAATGTCATTCTTGACTTATGCGTGGAGTAGAGTTTTGCAACATTTAATAATTAAATCGAAATCTTTTATCCGTGGAATGGGTTTATTCGTGTTATGTTAGTTGGATTGGATAAATATATGACTAGTGTCTTCTGAGCTAAATGTGCAGACTACAATTTTGTTTGTTAGGTTACTCATCTGAATAGTTGTTTATTTAATTATCTTTAATTATTAATGAGTAGTCTTTAAAAGTCTACTCTAAAAATAATAAATATGTGCTATATCTGTATACATATATATATATATATATATATATATATATATATATATATATATATATATATATATATATATATATATATATATATATATACACATACCTTTCCTATTCTTTCACTTTTTATTAATAATTTCTAGCTTTACTTTCGTTGTTCAAATATCTGGTTTTGGTGAAGTTTATTTTTAGACCTATTTCTCGAGACTTGTTATTTAATTCCAACAGCATTTCTTGTAATTCTTCTTTTGTGTTGGCGATCAGAGTGACATCATCTGCGAACCTTAAGTGATTTAATCGTTCACCGTCTATTACTATTCCTTTATTTTCCCACTTTAACGATTTGAACTTCTAGAATCAAAGTGAACAGCTTTGGGGATATTACGTCGCCTTGCCTAATTTCTCTTTTAATTTTGATTTTGTGTCTTTTCTTCAAGCATTATTTGTGATGTGGCATTTTTATATATGTGTTCAAGGAGAACTGTGTATCTTTCGTCAACTCTGCTATTACTTGAGGCGTTAAGTCTCTCTACTCTGCCGAATCAAATGTTTTTTGGTAGTAAATTATTGCTATTCAAAATGTTGTCGAAATGTTTATGATAATAAACCAATACCAAATTGACGGAAAATATAATTTTACCAAAATCAATTTTTGCCTAAATTAATCAAAAACCACATGCCCAAGAAGAAAAAACAAAAACGTATATATATATATATATATATATATATATAATATATATATATATATATATATATATATATATATATATATCTCCCTCGGATACCGGGCGCCCTCCGGGAGTAAGTAGCCTTGCTGTGGCATCCAGGCTCTGCCGCAGTCGACCTTTCTTTCCTAGGATACTCGTAGGAACACTATGTCAAATAATAATAATTATAATAGTGATAATGGCAGGGTGTTGAGGAGGCAGACCCCTGTCGTACAAACAGCTACAACACCACCACAACAACAACAACGACAAACGATCCAACCAACCGCCTCAGCCGAAACTACTCCCAATAGTTTTACCAGATCCGACATTGTAGGTGATGGAAATTGCCTTTTTCGTGCAGTTAGCTTACACTTATATGGCCACCAAAACCATCATGAAAGACTCCGAGAGGTTGCTCTAAGATATATACAACAAAACTGGTCGGAACTTAACACATTTTCATTAATTGGGGACGATGATATGAAAGACTTTAATAACTACTATAACTATATGAGGAAAAATGGCACCTGTGGAACGAGCCTAGAGATAGTGGCCCTCTCGGAAACCCAGAATAGCAACTTTCATATCTTCTCAAAACAACGAAGAGCAAGAAATAACTTTTAGGGACAAGCCAACAATAATAAGCACAAGAAGACACACCGAAACTATTTACCTTCTACTAACAGGCAACCCAATGTCGGGACACTTTGAGCTTCTGACACCACAAAACACTAAAAACATCTCAAACAACAGTAGACCAATAAAAGAAGCATCGGGCGAGCGACGTAACGGTCGAGGACGGGAAATGGCAGCTCGACCAAAACGATGAAGACCGGGCAACTGAAAATGGACCTGCCAAAAGTGTTGTGCCGGCGAGTAAGCCGACACCCACCAAAGCGGGAAAATCAAAGCAACGCATGAGTTACACTACAGGAACAAACGAACACACCATGCGTTGCTTTAATAAAAGCACAAGTCCTGACAAAGAAACCACTGAGAAGAGAATCGCTCGCAGCCTAGACCAACCACCATCAATCCCAAACGCAATTTACAGCGATTCAAGAACAACGTGAATCGCTTTTTCCGCACTCATGCCGCTCCATATATATATATATATATATATATATATATATATATATATATATATATATATATATATATATATATATAATATATATACATATATATATATATATATATATATATATATATATATATATATATATATATATATATATACATATACATATATATATATATATATATATATATATATATATATATATATATATATATATATATATATATATACATATATATATATATATATATATATATATATATATATAATATTATATATATATATATATATATATATATATATATATATATATATATATATATATATATACATATATATATATATATATATATATATATATATATATATATATATATATATATATATTTATTTATATATAATATAATATAATATATGTACATATATATATATATATATATATATATATATATATATATATATATATGTATATATATACAGTGAAGTCCGTTTATAAAGAACTCCAAAAAATCACCAAAAATGGTTCGCTATATTCGAAGTTCGTTACAAACAGTAAGCAAAACCTAATATCATTTTTCACTACTTTTTTATTTAGATTAGGCCCTAGTGCTTAGAAAAATGTATAATAATAATTATTAAATTAAAAGAAAACGTTCAAAGGATAATAAAACAGGTCACACTAAAGTTATTATTATGTATATTGGTACATATACGAGTATAAACGAAAACATTAAAATACGTAGTTTATACAATAAAGTCAGCAACTTTCGTTTGTACAATTTTACTTGAAAAATAAATGGTGTTTATTCAATTGTCTCCATATATGGCAGCACTGGTATAACAACTAAAGACAAAACGAAAAGAATCGTATCTTTAGAAGTTACCAAAAGTGTTCTTCGTATTTGCTGAACCATCCCAAGACGCGTTTCGCCGTATGTGCAGTATAAGCATCTATTTGTTATAGTACTCCATATATGTTCAGGAACTTCACGAGATTCCAAAAAATTGCGGGTTTCAGTCATTTTCTTAGTCATTTCTGACATGGATGGAACATACATATTATCTCCTTCTTCAAGCTCGTCTACGTCGTCATTATCGCTTAAAATCTTTCCAGAAGTCACTGATATCACAATTTTATCATCAGTTAGTATTTCTCTCGTCATTAATTCATTATCAGCAAATACATATTTTTCGAAATTAAAGTGATTAAATATCTTTTTAATCTCGATTTCCACTGTACTTTTTGAATGTCATCATCGTAAACAAATTCTAGACAATCAGTAGGATCTTCTCGATTTGTTTCAGTCCACAGAGTCAACGGTAGCTCATCAACTGAGTCATATCTACATTCCTTTCTTAAAAATCCGCCATACTTAAAACAGTTTGCAATGGTTTCTCTACTGACTCACCCATACGGATAAAGTTTATAGCGTCCAAAAGAGTTACAGAAAAAATGTTACCTTTATCGATCGTCTCTAACATTTTCATCAAAATCTTTCTATGACATTTTAAAGAATGTAACACACCTTAATCTATAGGCTTGAGCTTTGTACTTGTGTTTGGAGGCATAAAAACCAATTTGATTTGCTGCAGATCAACTTCAGAGTGCGCTAGACAGTTGTCAATCAAAAGTAATATTTTGAATTTTAATTCTTTGTCCCATTCGATCAGCTCGTTTTTAAAAATTTCGAATGTCATCCAGGCTTTACTGTTTCATTTTTACTTACTATCACTAACAATTTTCTTTTCTCTGTTCCGGACATATTTGAAGGTACACAGTCATTCTTACTTTTGATAATTTTCCACACAATTCTCTCCGACAAACTTTGATGTATTATCAGGCGTCATCTTGTAAAACAAACTCGTTTCATCGGCATTAAAAATGTCCACATATTTAGAACTTTCTCAAATTTCCGGCCATACATTGGCCAACCACTGATCAACAACAGTCATATCCACTCTTGCAGTTTCTCCTACTATGTTACCCCCACTAATATTATGTTGCTTTTTAAATCGTTCAATCCAACTTCTAGAACCGTTAATCTCGTTGTTCTCTATTTTCCTTCCCAATTCACTAACTTTCTCTTGTAAAGTATAGCCGGTAATAGGAACATGTTCATGTCCTTTTTGACTAAATCATTTAAGGAGTCCTTTATCGACCTGGTCATGATTTTCTTACTCTTTTACAACTAAAGTTTCTTTTATCATAGATTGATAAGATTTCTTGCCTCTTCTTTCATGTGGTAGAAAATGTAGATTTAGTTAAATTCAACTGTTTGCAAACATCATTTTGTTTAACTCCATTTTCTATTTTTCTTATAATATCGTGATTGTCTTTTAAAGTAAACGCTTTAGGTTTTTGTGTACTTATTTTGTAAATAATAAAAACTTAAACATTCACTTTGCTACTTTGATCAAATAGGCATTAGAACCGCATAACACAAGTGAATTGAAAATAATACTGTTCGAGCTAGCGACGCGGTGGAAACAAGTAGAATAGATTTTCCCAGCGAGTTTGTGTGAATTCTCTAGATCAAGTCGCGCGACATCAAGCACAGAGAGTGGCAAGTTCGTTATAGAAAGACACAAATCCAAATTTGGTTCGCTTTATCTGGAAGTGCGTTATAAACCGGGTTCGTTATAATCGATAAGAATTTGCATTGGTCTTATGGAAGTTTTTTCGTGCATTATAAAATAGTTTGTTTTAACCGGAAATTCGCTATAAACGGGTTTGTTATAAGCAGACTTGACTGTATATACATATATATATATATATATATATATATATATATATATATATATATATATATATATATATATATATATATATATATACACTAACGTCAGAAAGTATTTGATCACCTAGAAATTTCAATGTAACTGCCAAAATTTAATCCCTAATTAAATCCTTTTGTTATATTAGGTAAATTTAATTGTTCTTAACAAGTATCAATCATAAAATTGTTTAGATAAGCCTTTTTGGTAAAATCAAAAATTAAAAACCAATTAGAACAAATTTCCAAGTTTTGCGTGATAATCGTTTTGAGGCGATTTCTGAGAATTCCAGCTGAAGTAAGAACTCATTTCTAGTTTCTAGGGATTATGGAAATTCCTAGTGACATTTTATGATAAAAACTATACTCTAAATACCATGGCCCTTTTGAAAATTAACCATTCGTAAACAGTACTTTGTCAATGATACAGGCTCAATTGTTTTGTGAAAATGCCAAAAACGAAAGAAGTTTCCGTTAAAAATCGGGCTCTGATAATTACGAGACATCAAAATAGTCACTCCAGGCGACAAATCGAGAGTGATATGCGGATGCCAAGGAAAATGGTGGACTACATCGTAAAAAAGTTTTCTGCGGCACATGGAATTCCCAACCAAAAACGTTCAGGAAGGCCTCGAAAAACGACTCCCGCTGAAGACAGAGCTATAACAATGTCCAGCAGCTGCAATCGCCGCCTAACCGCATCAGAAATCACGGCTCAAGTAAACCTGGAGCGGCCCATCCCCATCAGCGTGACAACTGTGAACAACAGGTTAGCAGAAGGTGGAGTACATGGGAGAGTTGGAGTGCGGAAACGACTTCTTAGGCAAGTAAATAAACGTAAACGATTAGAATGGGCCCGAGAACATGAAAATTGTACATCACAATGGAATTCCGTCCTTTGGAGTGACGAATTTAAATTCGAAATTTTCGGTTTAAATCGACGAGTTTACGTGCGGCAGTCAGCTGGAGAGAAGAGGTTGGAAACCTGTCAGTTGCCTACAGTAAAACATGGTGGAGGTTCAGTAATGATTTGGGGTTGTTTTGGCAACGGTAAAGTTGGAAAAATATTTAAGATAAAAGGAATCATGCGAAACACTATCAAGAAATTTTGCTAACTCAAATGCTTCCTTCTGGAAGAGATATTTTTAAGGGGAAATTTATTTTTCAGCATGACGACAACCCTAAACATTCTGCTAAACAAATTAGAGAACTTTTAGACCAACGGAAATCCGATGACGTCCTGGAAGTGATGACGTGGCCTCCACAATCACCCGACTTGAACCCCATCAAATTACTGTGGGACCATTTAGACAGGTATGTTCGAAAACTCAAACCAACATCAAAAAATCACTTATGGAAACTTTTACAAGCAGAATGAGTTATAATAACCGAAGAAACTCTGAAGAAACTTCTGGACAGAATGCCGAAAGTCTGTAAAGCCGTAATTAAAAACAAAGGAGTCACATAGATGAGAAAAATCCTGGAAAATCATGAATATTTTTCTGATTTTCTAGACTGTAAATAACGTGAAAATAAATAATAATTCATTAAAATTACAAAAAAAAAAATATCTGGGTTTTTGTTGCCTTCGGACTGAAATAACTAGGTGGGCAAATACTTTCTGACGGTAGTGTATATGTATTATATATTTGTATATATATATATATATATATATATATATATATATACATACATATATATATATATATATATATATATATATATATATATATATATATATATATATATATATATATATATATATATGTATATATATAAATATAAATATATATATATATATATATATATATATATATATATATATATATATATATTATATATATATATATATATATATATATATATATATATATATATATATATATATATATATATATATATATACGCTGGTGTGCGATCTACTAGAAATGTTCAAGAGCTTTGTCTACACAGTACACTTGTTTTTTCATTTAACTTATACGCAGAAATATCAGCGGGTTAAAATTAACCAAAACCTGGAAGAGATTCTGTCTTGAGGTCCAATTTAATGATGCCAAATCCTGGGTGGCAGTTGGTTTTTTTTTAAAAATGACGTTGCAAAACTTAACATATTTATATTATGATTTCGAGAAAGCTTTCTACTCTATAACTTTTAATCCTATGCAAAAGTAATATTCGACCTACGGTGGAATACTGCTCCCACACGTTCGTCGGAATCTATTCAAAAAAAACTTTTCTTCTTAATGGAAGCTCAGAACTTACAAGTAATATTAATTCCTTAATCTACCAAAGAACAGTTGACGAATTGAGTATATTCTATAGGTACTTTCACTTAGATTATTCGATATGTATAGCCGACTGAATTCCGTTTAGACTGGTGCATACTAGGAATACACGTCACATCGAAATGAGGTTTAGCTTGTTATTCCTTCTACCACTCTTTTCGAAGATTCTTTTATATGGAGAACCTTAACCCTTTGTTATTAGTTGTACAGGACTATTTCCCATGAAATATGATTTGCAGAAATTCGTGTATCGTTATTTCCATATGGGCGTCGCTTCTGTAATCAATTCTGAATCAAATATATATATATATATATATATATATATATATATATATATATATATGTATATATATATATATATATATATATATATATATATATATGTATATATATATATATATATATATATATATATATATATATATATGTATATATATATATATATATATATATATATATATATATATATATATGTATATATGTATATATATATATATATATATATATATATATATATATATATATATATATACATATATATATGAGTAGTTCATCAACACTATTGCCGGTCCCAAGCCCAGATTAAGGAGGAGGGTTGTGGCGTTAGGAGTTAGCACCCTAACGCACGTAAAAGTTAAACTGGGAAATGCTAGTTGTTTTTGAAAAGTAGCGAGACGAAGAAAAAGGGAAGTGGAATAGAAGAAATAGATGAAGTGATGCATTGTTGGAGTGGAGTAAAGAAGGAAGAAAGAGCAAAGGCCGGAGTTGGAATATTAGTAAAAAAGAGGTGGAAAAAGAAAATAACATTTTGGGAACCCAGCAATGAAAGAATTATAAAACTAAATATAACAATGCTAGGAAAAGACTTGGTAATATTAGGAGTATACGGCCCAACAGAAGACAGTACTATAAGAGAAAAAGATAACTTCATGGAAACACTAGAAATAGAAATACAAAAAGTATAGAAAAACCAATGGGAGATCAGAATGGGAGAACAGGAAGGAAAACAAAGGACAATACCGTAGGACCATTCGGAGAATACATTACTAACGACAACGGAGAGAGACTAATAGAGCTGTGTGAACTAAACGGCCTCAAAATAACAAACGGATTCTACAAACACAAAGATATCAACAAATATACTGGGATGCAAGAAACACGAAACTTAAAATCAATAATAGACTACATTATAATTAAAAACGAGACCACTATCAAAATAAAAGACGTAAGAGTATAAAGAGGGGCAGAAAGTGGAACAGACCATAGACTGTTAATAGCAAATATAAAAGTACCGTGATACAAGACAATAAAGCAAAGAGGAACAATAGATAAAGAAAACAGAAATACTAATGAGATAACAGAAAAAACAGACAAAGAAATAAAATACAAAATACACTTACTGCAAGACGAAACGATCAGAGACCTATACAGATGACGATTAGATCAAAAATTAAATGAATTTAACTACGACAACCTCCAACAGATGTATGACCACATAAAAGAATGCATCAAACAGGCAGCCCTAGAAGCATTAGGTAAAGAAAACAACGAGAATAAGAAACATAAATTTAGAATCTGTGAAAAAACCAAAGAATCTATAAAGGAGAAAAAAAGACTATACGAAAAATGGCTGAATACAAAATCAGAAGAAGGTCTACAGAAATATAAAGAGAAAAAGGCAGAAACGAGGAGGATGATAAACAAAGAAAAGAACGAGAGGTGGGAAAAATCGTGCGAACATGTAGAACAGTATATAGGAGGAACTAGAAGCACAAAGTCATGGAAAATAATTGAAGCATTAAGGACCAACAATAGAGAGAAGATGTATATAGAGTATATCCCAGAAAGCGAGTGGGAAGAATATTATAAGAAGCTGCTAACAGAGGACAGACAAGAATTCCAGGAAGAGAACCGTGAAGAAGAACAGAATAAGGAAAAAAAGAGATAGAACTAAGCTATGAAGAAGTAAAGAAGACAATAAAAACACTCAAAAATAATAAATCTGCAGGGCCTGGGGGTGTGGTAAATGAAATGATTAAGTACGGATCTAATAAATTACATCGAATGCTGAGAAACATGTTCCACAGAGCGACAAATGGACAAAAAATACCAGAGGACTTGTCAAAAGCCTATATAGTATCTATATTTAAAAAGGGAGAACGCAGAAAATGCACAAACTATAGAGGCCTAAGCATAATATCGAGTATGGGACGGTTGTATGGAAAAATTATTAAAAATATCATAGAGGAAAATATAAAGGGAAAACTTGGTGAAGACCAATCAGGCTTTACGGCCGGAAAATCATGTATAGACCACATATACACTATAAAACAAACAATGGAAAAAAAACTGGCAAAGAATAGAGAAGTTCATTTAGCCTTCATAGACATAAGAAAGGCCTATGACTCAGTATCAAGACAAAGATTATGGAACGCAATGAAAGAAATAGGCATTGACAAAGAACTAATATTCGCAGTAAAAGCTCTCTACGAAAACAACACAGTGAACATAAAAATAGGACATAAAATAGGGAAGAGACTCCAAACATCAAAAGGCCTATTACAAGGACGCACTACATCCCCCACACTATTCAAAATACACCTCGAACAAACATTAAAAAAATGGAAGCAAAAATGTAGTGGAATGGGAGTCCCAATACGAGAAGATTACTTATATACTCTAAGTTTCGCAGACGACCAAGTAATGATAGCGCAAGATGAGGAAGACCTCAGTTATATGGTAAGAAAACTGAAAGAAGAATACACCAAAGCAGGATTAGCAATAAACTTTGATAAAACGGAATATCTAACAACAAAGAAGGGAAACGTGGAGAATCTAGAAGTCGATAACGAAACAATAATCAAAGGAACCGATAGATTTAAAATATTTAGGAACCATCATTTCAAAAAACGCAACATCAGAAGAAGAGATTAAAGCTAGATTAGGACAAACGCGGACATGCATGAGACAATTAAATTCGATCCTGTGGAACAAGCACATTACGAAGAGAAACAAAACACGCATAGACAAATCAATAATACAAAGCATAATGACATACGGGTCAGAAACATGGACGATCAACAAAAGAAATAAATCTAAAATTAACGCGGTAGAGATGGAGTATTGGGGAAGATATTGTTGAGTGACACGTATGGAGAGAATAACTAATGAAGAAATAAGAAGCAGAATGAACGTCAAAGAGAACGCAATAAACACCATTGAAGAAAAACGATTAAAATGGTATGGACACATAAGACGGAGTGAAGATAATAGGTGGATAAAGAAAATAACGGAGTGGAGCCCTATAGGGAGAAGAAAAAGAGGAAGACCCAGAAGATCGTGGAGAGACGATGTGGACGAGGCTATGGAGGACAGGGGTCTGACAGATGGAGACTGGGAAGTTAGAAACGGATGGAATCAAAGGCTGAGAGAGGGAAGACAGCGTTAGCTGTAGAAAATCCTTGATATATATATATATATATATATATATATATATATATATATATATATATATATATATATATATAAATAAATATATAATTACATACATTTAATTAAATTATGTAACATTACCCTGAAATATTGTGTAAAATCTTCTATGGAGATTGCGATTATTGCCTGTATCTTGCTTTCATATATTAGCAACTTTTTACCACGACGCTTTCAATATATATTTTTTACTAAAAGGAGTGTAATATATTCCTACAAAAATCATCTCTTGGGATGTTTGCATTTCTTAGCGTTTTTTGGACCCCTGGGTCACGAGGAACAGTTTTCTATTTGCGCAGGAATAATTTAATACTTGATCAATTTTAAATTTGATACACATATAATAGTTGGAGCAAGAAAAAAATAATTTTTTTAACGAAAAGGGGACAAAAAAAGTGTGGATCAATAAATTTAATATAATCTTATAAAGTCAAACATATAAGTGTCTGAAGGGGTAGTACACGAAGTTAAAAGTGTTCCGTCCCATATCTTAAAATTATTTTATTTTTGATTATCTTCCATTTTAACTGTCTGTTTTTTTAAGTAATATCTCACTATAAAGTAATTGTTATTCAAAATATCGGGTTGCGATAATTGGATAGAGATATTTCTTAAAAAGTAAATCAAATTTAGTGTTTCTTTGGAACTCTGTGTCTGCAAAAAAATCTAAAATCGGAACGAAACGAAACGAAATAATCAATTCCAAATTGATCCATTTATAGTACTTGAAGTAAAAAAAAGGATATATTCTTTTCAAGGATATCACTTTAGGAAAAGGGAGGCATCGCTTTTCAAAAGAGTTTATTTAGAAATATATTGTTAAAAAGTATTAAGAACAAAACCGACTTTTCATATACATATAGGAAATAATAACTTTTAAGAAATTATTCACGCCGATATCATGTATGTTTTGGTTCTGAAACATTCTTGCTTACAAGTCATCTCTGTATCATTATGTAACGAGAATACATAAAAATAAAATTTTCTTAAGCTCGTATCATTTAAATCATAACCTGAACCTACTAGTATTTTTATTAATACAATTTAAATAAAACTATTGATATTAAACTGTAAAGAACCAATGCTTTTCCTAAAAACCATCTAGTTTTTACCTAAATTTTTCCTGTTAATTAAAATTAAATAAAAACATTTTGAGGAACAAATTTACGATATAACTCTAAATTATGTCTTAAGAAGAAAACAGCGTTTGCGAAACAATAATTAACTCCATCAGTTTTCAAACAGAGTACTGCTCACTGTGCACTACTAGTGTGCACACTAACAGAGTATTCTTTCCTCGCCCTTTTTAAAGACTTCTTTACTGTCGCTTATAAATTAGAAAAAAAAGTTTCAAGGGGAGACAAAATTTCCACATTATATTTTTATTTCAGTAACTTTTTAGTGAAATTTTATTGCACTCACACCTTAACCACATCATGTGGAAAAATGTTCCCATAGAAATTTCGAAAATACTTTCACTCCAGTTGGAATCAGTCAATAGTAGTAAATTTAACGGGTAAAGGGTTCGTTGCTATTACTGAGTAGATCAAATAAACTGAATACAGTAGAAGATTAATTAAATTTATGACGGTATTGACAGAGGCTTAAAACTAACAAGTCCTAAATATAGAGCAGAAATAATAGAAAAAATAAAAACTACCTTAACCAACAACAATTATCCGGTTAAGCTAATTAACAAAATTTTAAAAACCAGAACTCACAAATTATATAATACTCTAGATAAACAACCAAAACAAAGAACAGCTACAACATACATATCCATGCCATATATTCAAGGACTTTCAGAAAAAATTAAAGCAGTCCTCAAAAAACATAATTTAACTGTTTGCCACAAAACGCATAACTCATTAAAACACCTTTTTACCCCCCTAAAATCCAAAACACCCCTACTGAAACAATCAAACCTGATATATTCTATTCCATGTCAAAACTGCAACGGCTGTTATATCGGCATGACTAAACAACATCTAGAAACTAGACTGAATGGCCATAAGTATGATAAGAATAACCCAACAGCTCTATCAAAACACGTTAAACAAACCAAACACTCGTTTGATTTTAAAAATACAAAAATCCTAAAAAAAGAGTCAAATTATTTTAAAAGATCAATGCATGAAATGATCTGTATTAATAAAGAGAAAAACAATATAAACGACAAAAGCGACGTTAGGGGTCTGAGTCATATTTATTTCGGACTCTTCTCATAGTAACTCAATAGCAGATAATAAATAAAAAAACACTTAGACAAACCAAAGGATGACTTTCGTTCCCAATACAAATCTAAAGTTATTTTAAAAAATGTGACCGTCTTAGTAACACCTTTTAAAGAATGTTAAGTGTGTCTTCGTTTCAACCCACACATGTAAGTTTTCATATATATTTTGAGTGTATTTTTATTATTATTTTCACCTTCTACATTGTATTATAAGTTTAAGAATTTTATATATTCATAATTAAAAAAAATTTGTGCGTCCTATTGAATATCCAAAACAGAAAATTTCAATTTTTAGATGAACTGAAGAAGCCTGAAAATCGGGCGAAACGTTTTCAATAAATTCTAACTAGAACATGATGTTATTTCTCTATCCTTAAAACAAAAGAACCATAAAGCCCAAGAAATTGAAAAAATATATATTCAATATTCCAAGGTTCAAGAAAGAATTCAATCCAACTTATATATATATATATATATATATATATATATATATATATATATATATATAGATTTTTCCATTAAGAGCATCCTACCTTTAAAATTTTTGCTTAAAGCAAAGGGTTTTTAAGCAAAATTCATTTTGAAACTTTTATTTAACGGGAAATTTTATGCCATTATGTCAATTCTCCGGGTCTCCAATCAGACGAACGGCTCTTCTCTCAACAGAATCCAACAAATGCAGTGTATATCTGGGAGCGGAGCCCCAAACATGGGAGCAGTATTCCATAGTTGGTCGAATTTGAGCTTTGTAAAGTACGAGTATTAACAGTTGTTGTGGAGTGTAAAGCTTTCTGGTTCGAAATAATATTCCCAACTTTTGAAAACCTCTTCTTGCTATGCCTGCAACATGTTCATGCCAGGACATATTTACTCCCAAATTAACGCCCAACTATGTCGGGTTCAGCAACGTTAACTTTTTTAGAAAAACTGTCGCTTGGGCTTTTGTAGTGTTAAATTCCACACTGGTTACTGTCACCCCAAGATAGAATTTCTTCCAGGTCTTTATTAAGTTGAACGACCTCCTGCTGTCTACGGATATTCGCCTGAGTAGCCGATGTCCGAGCGTTCAAAGTGAATGAAAAGATAAGCGTACTGTTATCTACAAAGCTGTAGATTGGATTTCCGGTCTTTTCCAGCAGATCGTTAATGGAAACGAGGAAGAGAGTAGGAGACAATATGGAGCGTTGGGGCACACCGGCGTTGATAGTGAAGGTGTTAGAAAGAAGTCAGTTGACAGCCACTCGTAAAGAACGCTCTCTGAGGAAACATGAAACAGAACTTTTCAGACGTACCACAAGAGCGTAACTTAGCCAACAGTCCATCGTGCCAAACACGGTCGAATGCCTTCGATATGTCAAGAGCAATCGCTCGAGATTCTCCAAAGTATTCAATTGCGTTGTTCCAAACATGTGTTACATATATATATATATATATATATATATATATATATATATATATATATATATATATATATATATATATATATATACTTACACACATATCTGTGTGTGTATGTACAGTAGTGAATAGTTTATTATTACATCTTAATAGCCATAAAGAGTTAGGTATTGCAAACTCATCTTCGATCTTGCGAACATATAGTTAAGTTTACTTTGTTTCTGACTACTTTGAAGGTATGTCGAAGGCCATTATGCTATGAGCTTTCAACTTTATTAAATCAAGTACTTGTAATAGCATTAACAGCGTTTATAACAAACTTAGTTTAATATTCCAAACATCAATAATAATTTGATGTATCGTACGATATCAATACGTAATCTGATATAATATATGCCTTTTGTTATTATATATCAACCTTTAGTTACATGACAAATGAAACTGCCTTTAAAAAAAGTAGTAAATTTACTTAGCTAAGATTTTACTCGTCAATACTGCACAATCAATTGAGGAAGTTTTGACAAAAAAAAAACAAACAGGGTTTTATATTTATAAGACGTTTTCTGTGACTATTCCATCTTTTCTTTAATTATAAAATATAGTAAGATATTATATAATCAAAAAAATATGTACAGGGTGAGTCAACGACAGAGTAAAGTTCATTATCATTGTTTCGGGAATGACGAAAAAATGTTAAATACAATAATTTTAGGGAATGTTAAGGTGCACAGTTTAAAATTATGTTTTTTTTTTAAATGGAACATCCTATTTTCTAATTTATTTTTAAATTCTGCTTAAAATTTTATAACTTTTGTTAATAATGTTATATACTAAACTTAGTACTTTTTCTAATATTTCAATTTTTTCAAAAAAACACTAGTTTTCAGTTTGGTAAAAAATTGCCAGTAGCGCCATTGTTTCTGAAGGTGGAATACTCATCATTGGTACGAGCGTTCTATAGAGATGAAAGAAACGATATATATAAACAAATTTGAGTTAGATGCTACAGGGTGTTCAAAATAAATTTATGCAATTCGACTATTTTAAATTGAAAAAGCTCAAATTTTTTAAATGGCACACCCTGTATATTATTATTTTTCTGATAGATTTTACAAAACCCTCCAACTATTTCTGTATTTCTAATGGTTTTCGATTTATTTTGAATTTTTCAATTTTTACCCTTGTTTTTAATACACTTACGCTATTGTGAAAACATAAACAAATAGTTAATAATAATTTTAATATAGTTTAACTTATCTAATGATTAATTATTATGAAGTAATAAATGTTGAAAAATATGCCCGTCTACTTGAATACACATGTTTAGTCGTTTTACTATATTTTCCTTCATTTTCTTTAGCATAAAGGGCGTTATTGTCCTGCACGTATCCTGTATCCTATTTTCCATATCACCTGGTGCAGTAGGGGGATTCACATGAACACGATCTTTAATCTGGCCCCACAAAAAAAGTCTAAAGGTGTTAAGTCATATGATCGAGGGGGCCACTGAATGAATCCATTCCTACTGAGTCATTTTTGTGGGCAACGATCGTTTAAAAATTACCAGACTTCCCGGTGGTAATGAGCAGGAGCTCCGTCTTTTTGAATCCATATTTGTTCCCTTTCAGAGTTATCGACTTCTTTAAAAAGCTGGGGTAATTCGTTTTGCAAAAAATTTAGATATCTAAGCGGTTCGCGGAAAAAATATGGACCAATAATTCGAAAATCTAATATTCCACACCATACATTGAGCGACCAATGGTTTTGGTTTTAAACTTCCCGGACCCAAAATGGATTAACTGTTGAATAATAATGCATGTAATGGCTGTTAACTACTCCATTACTGTGAAAAGTAGCTTCATCAGAAAACATTATTTTGGATAAAAAATTTGGATCGGCTCCAATCATGGCGGTACAAAAGTTTACATGTCGTTCAAAATCACGGTCTTGAAGTTCTGGGTGTTGTTCCATATGAAAGTGATGATACTTGTATTTTCTCGTGGTGCGATTAGCCGTAGATTGAGATGTGTCAGATAAGTCAGCTAGTTGTGACGGCTGCTGACCTGGGGATTATCTTCAACATGAAGTAAAACCTCCATTTCTTTTTCCTCATTGGTAGCATTCTAGTTTACTACTTTCCGTTTCGTATACTCAACGCTACCACTACTATCAAACCGTTCCATTAAGCACTGAAAAGATTTTCTAGATGGTATACGTCTATTAGGTTACTTCGCTTCGTAAAACCTTACTGCCAAAAGACAATTTTTTCCCGCCTCGCCCAGTATATAAACCATATCAATTAATTCATTTTTAGGAAAATTCATAACTATTACCTTTATACGTCACTTACTACAACAAATTAAACTATTTTTACTTGCTTAATAGACATGTCAAAATTTGACAATGCCTATATTTTTGTTCTTGTCTTGGCAACTATGATGTTATAGCGTAAGTGTATTAAAAACAAGAGTAAAAATTGAAAAATTAAAAAAAAATCGAAAACTATTAGAAATAGGAATATGACATACTTAATAAAAGTTGGAGGGTTTTGTAAAATCTATCATAAAAAATAATATTATACAGGGTGTGCCTTTTAAAAAATTTGAGATTTTTCAATTTAAAATAGTCGAAATGCATAAATTTATTTTGAACACCCTGTAGCATCTAACTCAAATTTCTTTACATATATCTTTTTTTTATCTCTATAGAACACTCGTACCAATTATTAGTATTCCACCTTCAGAAACAATGGCGCTACTGGCAATTTTTTACAAAACTAGTATTTACAAAAAAAATATAAAATATTAGAAAAACTACTGGGTTTAGGTATATAATATTATTAATAAAAAAGTTATAAAATTTTACCCAGAATTTAACAATAAATTAGAAAATAGGATGTTCCATTTAAAAATACATATATATTATATCGGCCACACTTTTTTGAACTACCCTATATACTCAAAAATAATTTTAAACTGTGCACCTTAACATTCCCTAAAACTATTGCTTTTAACATTTTTTTCGTCATTCCCGAAACAAATGAGATAATGAACTTTACTATATCATTGATGGTAAAATGATTTACACATTTCCTCCCTCGCAAACAAATAAATTCCGAATTTGACTTCGTCGTAATTAAGAATAAATGAATACAAGCATTACAACATAATATTTTAATTGTGAGGTACATTATGATGAGACATTAATCACAAAAAAAATGAACATAAAAACTACAGAGATATTGACAACTGAATATTGATATTTTCCTTCTCATATCATTTTTGTTCAAATTGAAAATAAGAAAAGAATAATAATTTTCAAATTTCTCTACTATAGGAAACCAAAAATGACGTATAGTATTATATACTTGACGAATTAACTACAAAGAATCTTAAGTTTACCTCCCACGGCCGCTCAGTAATTATCGATAATCCCAAAAGAGAATTTAGCGAAACGTCTATGATGTACTCCCTGACTTATAAAGAAAAGAATTTCTTCATCCTTTAATTGATATGCACGAAAATATAATAGCATTTTTTTCTAAGTTATCGCCCTATCTTATAACTCGCAGAACTTAAAAAATATATTATTCTGCGTAAGTACCCTAACACATTTAGCCCAGCGGTTCTTATATTCACTCCATGAAAAAAATCTTTTATTTTTGCCTTAAAAAAATAAGACTGCGGCGGCTTACATCTCATCAGAAAAATGTTTGGTCTTTAAGGTCTTTCTCCAGATGAACAAAAAAGTCTTAAGGCGCTTAATCGGGATTTTATAGTGGCTGTTATAAATTGGTGAATCCACAGCTTTCGGTAATGGCTTGAACTGTGTAAGACTTGTGCCTGCAGTTGTCGTACAACACCATGAATTCTTACGTCTTTCAGTTTTTAAATCGTTCGTTCGTTCTGTAAGTCTCTTCACTAACTGTGGATCCTTTTTTCCATATATTCAATAACTCTATTCTTTAGCAGTCCGAAAAATGAATTACATCAACTTTTCTAAAGACAATTGAGTTTTCGTATTCTTTGGAGGTAAAGATTTTTAATGAATCCATTGTATCGATTACACACAGAATATGTGTCGTTGCATTTAACAATTGGCCAAAAATAACTCTTATGGTTAGTTTTCTAAAGTTGCTACTTAAGATATATCACCACTACAGCAAATACTTTATTTCTGCACTCGACGCTCGTTTCGTTAACCATGTTAGCTTTATCAAGAACGATGATTGACTAGTGGAGTCAATCATCGCTCCTGTGAAGCTAACATGGTTAGCGAAACGCGCGGCGAGTACAAAAATAAAGTGTTTGGTGTAGTGATGATTTGTACTAAGTACTATCATTGCGCCAAAGATTCCACATTCCTAATATAGTCTCTAGAGTTGGTTCTTGAGAAATTTCTTTACTCCCCAGTTTCTGTCCGGACGTAACGAATTTGGAGACCCATCGGACAATTTTTTTTACATCCGTATTTCTTCAGCTACAGTCTTAAAAGTTGTAATTTTGGATACTCCAGCTTTTTTAGCAGTCACTGAGATCTTCATTCGTCAATCTGTCAACAGAAAATCCTCTACAAGCCCGATGGTTTCCTCAGTTCTTGCCTCAACTAATTCTCCTGATCGGAGGTCATCCTGAATTGAATTTCGGCCTCATGTTGAAAACGTTTTTTTTTTCTTGAAAGTAACATGATTCGTTACTGCGGTATACCGCAGATATTCCTTTATAAATAATTTTAGGTCCATTTCTGTTTTTATTGGGAAACTTCATCACCTCACGATGCTCCAAGTTACTTTCACTCATTTTTTGATTCAAAAATACTTACTTGGAACAGCAACAGTAACTTAATAATCAAGCAATTTTTCTTGCATGATGTCATTTTCTTTGCTAGATCGATAACTTGTGATGCAGTCAAGGACATTACGAAATATATAATCTAAATATTTAAAGTTATAAATACAATAGAGTATGACCGTCTAGTGAAACTGTCCAAACTAAATCAATTCGAATTTCGATCGACTAGATCCCTCCGCTTTTATTTTTGAAAGGATCCGATAATGACATCTAAAAAAAATTTGCTAAATTATCAGAAAATTTCATGCTTCAAAACATGAATAGTAACTACTATTTTTTAAGGGTGTATACCTGGGAACGACTTTTGCTCTTGTCAGTGTTTTAGTTTAAGAAATATATGAAAATATCTTAAACTTTAAAATAATATTGGCACGAAACCTCAATGCTAAAATTCAACTCGCCATTAACATTTTTTTAAATTTCATTGTCTAGGTTGATTAAATATACGACAGCAAAAACCTTTTACTTATTGTGCCTTTTTCTCAGTATATTGCTTTTTTCTACTAAAATATTGTTCCGTTTCGATACTTTTCGTTCGTGATAGACTGGTCAGAAAATCTTTTCCAAAAGATTACTTTAACCTGTTATTTTTAGGTATAAGCAATATTCTTAGAGATTTTGGTATAAACCAGCCGTGTAAATGTAACGTAATCTGTTAAAACTTGCTTCAAAAATCCAATTATGTTTAAGTTGAACATAGTATGACCCATATTTTTCTAAGTTTACACTTAATTAGGGTATAGATATGCCATTTGAATTCTGTGACGTGTCGTAATATGTCAGCATACTTTTTTCCAGTTACATGTCAGAATTCGATCAAATTTTATGAACTGGGTTGGTATTAGGAGAGAATTATTGAAATAAAATTTCGTTGAAAACTTTTGATTCCTGGCCGTTTCATGGTAATTAAACTATTTTAGGCGGCTTAAAAGTTGTTTTGAACCGTAGTTTACCTAAAAATGATCCCACAGATCTCACACTTAATTCACTAAAAGGGCCTTTAAGAAGATCTTCTAATAAAAAGAATTAAAAGCTTAAAAAGTTTTAAAAAATCAGATTTTTTTTTGTTTCAGATTTAAAAATTTTGAACCAAATTGAAGACTATTCTTTGTATTTTCTCGTGGTGCAATTAGCCGTAGATTGGGATGTGTTAGATAAGTTTGCTAGTTGTCGGCTGCTGACCTGGGGATTATCTTCAACATGAAGTAAAATCTGCATTTCTTTTTTCTCATTGGTAGCATTCTGATTTACTACTTTCCATTTCGTATACTCAACGGTACCACTACCATCAAACCGTTCCATTAAGCACTGAAAAGATTTTCTAGATGGTATACGTCTATTAGGGTACTTCGCTCCGTAAAGCCTTACTGCCAAAAGACAATTTTTTCCTGCCTCGCCCAGTATATAAACCATATCAGTTAATTCATTTTTTTAAAAATCCATAACTAATACCTTTATACGTCACTTACTTCAACAAATTAAACTATTTTTACTTGCTTAATAGACATATCAAAATTTGACAATGCCTACATTTTTGTTTTGTCTTGGCAGCTATGATGTTATAGCGTAAGTCGATTAAAAACAATGGTAAAAATTGAAAAATTAAAGATAAATCCAAAATTATTAGAAATAGGTATATGACATACTTAATATAAATTGGAGGGTTTTGTAAAATTTATCAGAAAAAATAATAATATACAGGGTGTGTATTTAAAAAATTTGAGATTTTTCAATTTAAAATAGTCGAAATGTGTACATTTATTTTGAACACCCTGTAGCATCTAACTCAAATTTCTTTACAT
This sequence comes from Pachyrhynchus sulphureomaculatus, assembly GCA_019049505.1. Classification (NCBI taxonomy): domain Eukaryota; kingdom Metazoa; phylum Arthropoda; class Insecta; order Coleoptera; family Curculionidae; genus Pachyrhynchus; species Pachyrhynchus sulphureomaculatus. The sequence goes on from CM032454.1 coordinate 73,798,693, forward strand.
ACATCTTTTTTTTCATCTCTATAGAACGCTCGTACTAATTATGAGTATTCCACCTTCAGAAACAATGGCGCTATTGGCAACTTTTTACAAAACTGAAAACTAGTATTTTTTAAAAAAAATTGAAATATTAGAAAAACTACTAGGTTTAGGTATATAACATTATTAATAAAAAAGTTATAAAATTTTACGCAGAATTTAAAAATAAATTAGAAAATAGGATGTTACATTTAAAAAAAAAAATATATTGGCCACACTTTTTTGAAGGACCCTGTATACTCAAAAATAATTTTAAACTGTGCACCTTAACATTCCCTAAAACTATTGTTGTTAATATTTTTTCGTCATTCCCGAAACAAATGAGATAACGAACTTCACTCTATCGTTGACTCACCCTGTATAGCCAGAAACATTATTTTATAACCCAGTTTCAAAAGAAAATATTTTTTATATGCATTATTTACACTGCTGATGTTAAAAAGCTGCTAGGAATCGAATCACTATTTTGTTTGCGCCATGATTTATTAGACAAATAATTTCGAAAAGTATTTTTTTGGCTATTTTTTATGTATTTTTAACGCGCGACTGACTTTCAAAAACTTGGGATAAAGTAGGCGAATGCTAATTTCTTTTTTATCGGTCCTCTACTGCTTGAATAGGTATTACCACCGTTTTTGAAGGGATATCGGCGAGGATGTCGTAATATCCATCAACGCTGTTCAAGTGACGAACCATATATTTGTGTTTTTTCACGGCACCTTTTTTGACATCGCGGTAGTGTTGCACGGACGTAATTGCATTTGTGCAACAAGTATTACCTATGTACATATGTGGCCAAGCCACATTTAAATAAATAAATAAATGCACTGACCTGCCGGGATTGGCACTCGACCCCTCGATACCGTATGCCGACTAGATACCAAGAAGTTATCAATATTTAGTAGATTTAATTAGCCCAAAAAAAGTGGTTTAGCTACGCCGCCATTGTCACAGCTAAGATGTTCATGGCTGAGTGAGAGGGTGAATTTTTAATGCAAGTTGAAGGGAGATGACACACCGCTCTCAGCGACCATCTTACCTTCAAACTTCACTAAGTTCCTTGAGATTTGAAGTTTTTTAGTTTACATAGTAAAAAGTATTACGAAAAGAATGTTTTTTTTCGTGAAATATCGCAAATTAGTGATGCAAAAAGTGTTTTATTAATGTTGGCAAAGTTTAGTGGCAGTTTGCTTAATTAAACAGAATTATTAATCAGTGTTCATGATCTACATCTATTGCTTTTAATGCATTTTTACTTTGAAATTCGTTACTGCTGACGGAAGGTATCTTGTTTTATATATTTTAAACCATTCGGATACCGAAAAATCAATAGATATGGATACGTATTTAATACACTATTTCTATATGTAATTTTTACGCAGTGAGGGCGTTAATTTTAGATCAGCAGTTTGTGATTTCTTTGAGATAGGTTTAGGTGTTATTATTAAGTAAAGTATTAGTATTTTTCTACAATTGCTTTTACTACAAAAATATACCAGTTCAATATATTAAGTTATTTTCATAACACTCTATATATATATATATATATATATATATATATATATATATATATATATATATATTTATATGTATATATATTTGGAAGTAGTCGTGACTGACCCGTGAGAAAGAAAAAGTAATTTAGTGAAGTTGCAGTCAAAAACAGTTGACCATTGAAACTCTTTGTTTAATTGTTAAGTTTTCGGAATTATCCAATCTTTCTTCAGAACATCTAGAAATTATTTATAATCGGTTTTTAAAAACACAACAAAGTTAAACTTACTGAGATTGTCCTGCGGAAGCTGACATAATTCTAGCAAAATGGATCATGAAATTTTATAAGACGTAGTAAATGCATTTTCAAGTTATTTTCCCGGGACAACAGAGCACGTAGTTGTATTTTTAGGTTAGTTGTAATAAGCAACTGGCACTTTTATAAGAGTAACAGTGATAGTCGTGTTGTACAGTTGGTAAATATGAACTAAAATTGACGTTGAATTGCAAAATTTTAGTAAATTGAACGTAGTGTGATCTATTATGGTGTAAAAACTTTTAACATATTATTTATTAAAGAACTAAAGTAAAATATTTTTATGCATTAGTATTACTGTATAATATCCTAATTTTGTGATAAATCATTGGAATGTTTAAGGATGTAAGAATAGATGATGCTAAGATCTGCCATATCGGTCCTTCTATTCATCGCGCCATCGCAGGCATTAATCGCAGCCCTGTTCAAAAATTTTCTTTTATAATAGTTTTGTTATTTGTAAAGTATTTCCACATTGTCATAGTCTGGACGATGGTCATTGTCAATTACATGTTCTGCAAGGGAACAAGATTTGATATCCCTTCTACAGTCACCTTACCTTTATGCTGCGGGACTTTTGTTCAATGTAACAGAATGTACAGTCTTTGCATGGGATTTTGTAGAACACATTAAAAATTTGTTCTTTGGTAATAGGTGTTTTAACTCTTATATAAAGTTGTTCTAAGTTATGTGGGATGGTTCCGAAGAAACGAATGTTTTCTTGTTTGAAAATTTGAGCTTAGGGGTGAGACCATCTGGGGAAGGGTCTTGTGTATAACAGTGTTGTTGAGATCATTAGCGAGATGGTTTTGATTTGGAGAGTCATACTGGTTCTGAATGTTGATAATATTTTGATTGTGGGGCGCATTGTTGATAGAAATTAATTTGTTGAGTAACGAGGAGGGATAAGAGTTCTCGATAAGAAGAGTTTTCAATACATTCAGAGGATTTTATCTTTCGGAGTGATGTGTCTGTAGACTCTGTTGATTAGGGCACTAGCCAAACCAAATTTCATTTTCATTTGATGATGGGAGTGATAGTTAAGATATTTACCACTGCTCATTGGTTTCCTGAATCATCTGGTGATCACGTCGGGCCTTCTGATTAGCGTCATGTCCAAAAACGCAATGGAGTTGTTTGTTTCTCTTTCTAAAGTGAATTTAATGTTGTCATCAATACTGTTCAAAACTTGAAACGTGTCTTCGATTTGGTAAGCTGGAACTGCCATAATGATATCATCAACATATGATTTCTTACACTTTTTCGTTTCTGATTCAGTCCAATCGAGATGTGCTCTTCACTAAAAATCCATTTCTATGACTTTTAACTTGTTAGTTTGGTTTTGGTTAATTTGCCATACTTGGCACATGTTATACTCCTAATTATTGTATTATTTATATATCTGCCTTTTTCTCTCTTTGGGAACTCTTCTGTTCTATAATAATGAATTCAGACATCCTATAGTCTTTTTTTCCTTTACCTATCCGACATTCGATTTCCTCTTCTGTTCTTCCCCTGTTTGTTAATTCTGTTCCAAGTTATGTGTATACTTCACATGCTTTTATAGTTTGCCCATCGTTTAGTGTCAAGTTCTGTGGTGGTGCTAGTGTATATAGTTTTGACTCGTCGTTGAACTTAAATATATATAAAACCCAAAACTCTACAAATAGTAGAATAACGGATAGTTTTGATGTAAATCTTTTAGGTCTTGTAATTGACGATGGGCTTAGATGACATAAACATGTATAATACTTGTTCGAGCGTGACTCTAGTAACGCTTGAACGAGCAGACCAAAGGTAATGTGATATTAAGAAAAGTATATTTTCTCCTTATGTCATTTAGAAATAAAACATGGGGTTATCATGTGTAGAAAATCCTTACATTCTCTGAAAGCATTTAGAACGCAATGACAGACAATCAGAGTACAGTTTGGGGCCGGTTACCATGATTACTCTTAACTTTTTTTATATAGATTGGAATTATGATACAGCCTAACGCATATGTTTACTTCTCTTTAATTGAATCCTTGACGATATAAGTAAGTATGTTAATCACCGAAGTATCCACTATTATAATACAAGGTTCTGAAGCAACTTAATACTCAACTTTCGTGAACTTAATATATCCAAAGATAACTCTCTAAATTTAAATTTATACATCAAATACCATATGAAAGTAGAAATCTATATAGCATTCATAATTATAAATGTTATATTGGAGCACCGTTTTTATTCTCTACATTTTTGGACAATTCAGCAATCAAAATTTCTTCAAATATATACAATATTGCACAATTTTTAAATTTGTGTTAAGCTCGCCTAACAGAATAAATAACTATAAAAAAAATCTAGTGAACTTCAACTAAAATAAAGTTCCCTTACAATGTTGTTCAATACATTTTCTAAGTTAATTGTTTTAAAACTTTACCGACACTTTAGATGAAGTACCTCTACAAAGCAGAATCCAAAAAACTTTATGAAATTTCAGCAAGATTGATGCCAAGAACATTTATTTTGGTTAGCTCATTAAACAGGGGGATGATTGGAAAATAAATCGGCGGTTTGGGTCAAATTTTATGGTCTTTAATAATTAAGGAATGATTTATTTTATTGGTTGGTAAAAACCACTTTTTTACTTACTTATTAATTTAAAAAGGCACAAAAAGCTAATTTATCTAATTTTAGATTGCTGAAATAAACTCAGTTATTAAGAACTTTATGCTTTTTTTCTTTATTTTTTCAACAGGCTACGTTAAAAAAGACCAGATGAGCTTTTCTTTTTTATTGTTCATTTCCCCGCTTCGTTAAGATAAAACCTTTTTTTATCATGAAGATATTGGCGGAAATGTCAAGGTTATGCAGCTGCCGAAACATACCTTTGTATTTTACGGCACCTTCTTAAACAAGGCGGTAATGCTGCCACATACAGCATTGTATCTTTACAACAACTATTACCTATGTGTGTGGCTAAGCCAAATATACTGAAATAAACAAAAAAGTGTATTGACCTACCAGAGATATAGGAAGCCGGAACTGTACCACGAAATCAGGGAAGCTTCATAGCTACGATGTTATATATTATAATCTTACTTTATAGTTCTTAGCACTTGCTCAGTATATTTATGTCTCTGGAATCTTTCAAAGATTTCCTGCGATAGTTTGAATCAAAGTGTCTGCCAATTTCCTTAAATTACCTTGTAAGACCTTTTTTCTTCTTCTTTAGAGCATGATACCGGACACCTTATATAAACAAGAACTATAATAGTTTTGGAATACTGGAGCTTTCATACCAGATCCCCGATGAGTGATAAGTGTCACTAATATAAACATCGCAGCATATGTCTGCCTAAAAATTCATGAAAGAATATAAGTTTCCCGGTAGGTGCTGTCGAGACCAGAAGTTGTAACTTTAGTTAGTCTGTGTTGCCCTCTTTGGATTAACCTGAACTGTCTCAGCTTTGTTCAGTAGATTCTTTGTTGCTTTTGGAGTTACAAGAGATAATCCTATAGTTTTATAAGGTTTGTAGGCGGTGGATATATGATATTCCTGTAGAAATCGTCGGATGCAGTCTGTTATCCCCTTGAGATAGGGAAGAGTGCTCCTAGGTTAATTTGCAGGCCGCTAGTCAGGTTTTGCTTATGCGATAATTTGTTGTATTGCTTTTTTGAATGTCTATATTCGTTTCATTCAATTGTTTTTGTTCTACCGTTCACTTCCTTTTACCTGTTACTGTAGACTGAATTGGCTTACAAATGCCTATTGGTATATGTTGGCTTTCTGTATATTGTATGCTTCAGATCTCCTTTAGATGTCTTATACACAAGCAGATCTAAGAAAAAAAGTTTTCTTTCTTCTAGTTCCAATATGACTTAAATTTTGTGATTTAAAAAGAATTAATTAATCAAACAAATTCTTCAAAGGACCACACGGCGAATATGTCATTAACCTACCTAGCTAAAACTTATAATCTTGAGGCAGCTTTGTTCGAATGAATGTAAATTGTAACAATGCCAGCATATTAGTGCAAAAAAATTGAACCTATGTTGCTGATAAAGGTAGCTGCATGGAAATTACGCCAGTTGTGCAGCTAAAACATTATGAATACATTTACAAGATTACCTCTCCTTCTTTCCCTTTTTTATAGGTTAGATTCGATGTTTATTAGCGTATTAACCTTACATTAGAAAAGTTGCCACTCCACATTATAGGAGTCTACTATTTCGACCTGTCTCCTAGGATTTTAATTATTGTTTCTTTTATTATTTTATTGTACATTTTAAAAACTACAAGGAAATATCACTACTAAATGCGTTGTCAAAATTTTGTGAAAGAAGAATGTATGATATAATCTTTAAATAAATTATTAATTTTAACATCCTGGATCCCAGCCAGCATATTTTTTTCCTACAGATCTATTAAAACTGAGAATTTCCAATTTTTCACCTTTGTGTATACTTAAACGTGAAAAATATATTACCTTTTTCTTCTTTGATTTAGTCATTACGTTTGATACTGTTAACAAGAAAGTTCTATTATCTAAATTATACATTAGTATTAGTCATATACTATGGGGTTGGATATATCCGTATATGACCAATCGACAGATAGTAGCAAAATATTAGTGAATTACGAGTATATGAAAAATATAAAATATGGGTGTTAGACAGAAATCTGTTTTGGAGCCATTACTTTAATTTTATATGCTTATCTTTGAATTTAAAGACTGACCATATAACAATGTACGCTGATGTTACCACTATTGTTGTGAGTGCTTACTATTTGGATCATCTGAATGGAAAAATAAAGCAATCATGTGGAAATATGGAGATTGAGAGTTAAGAGACTGACCTTACTTTTAATGCTCCAAAAACAATTTACTTGACTATATTTAATAGGAAATAAATTTAGGCCAACTTTCAACTTAAGAATGGTATTTTTTTTGAGAACTCATATAGATTCACAACTACTATTTGTTGGGGAAGTTGATTAAGTCTGTCAGAAATTAAATTTAGCTTTTATGAGGAGCTCTATTAGAAAGTCAGGCCTACTTGAATTATTCGCTTGTCTACAGTTTTATGTCTAAAAATGTTGTATCTTGAAAAGTAAGTAGTGTATCAAACCGGATTTTTGTTGGACAAGACCAATATTTCAGTTTTAATATTCCTTCTTGTTTAGTCTCAAGAGAGTTGAAAGAATACTTTTATTACAAAAAAAAAAATACTTTTCTAAGTATCTATATCCATAAATGTATGCTTCTTATGGCTAAGAATAAGCTAATGTTTCCCGAACTGAGTTCTTCTAAATAATATTCGACAGAAAGGAATAATATTCTTGAAGTTCTACCTGACTTAATGTGTTTTTTAAAATCTTTTATAAAGTGGTAAAATAAATTGCCAGGTACAATTAGAACAATGAATGGAACACTACTTCAGAAACATTCCAACACCTTCCTGGTTGAAAATGCATTTTATTCTATTAATGCAAATAAATTTACAATTAAAATAAACTATGCCTTTGTTGTTTTTTTCTTGCCTTGGTATTGTTTGTCTCCTTGTTTTGGTTTGTTATTCTTTTTAAACTAGAGTAGTATATGAGAGATATGTATTTTGATATGATCTTCCTTATGAATGTTTGAAATTTTAATTAATTAATATGTGATACACTGATGTTTTTACCTATTACTAGGATAATGGTAAATGTATTCATTTAAATAATTTTCGGTTTTCTTTTTATTTTTATTTATGTTTGTTAAGATAATATGTGGTGCGTACTTTTGGCCAACAATTTTTTTATGTCTGTCTATTTATATATTTTTTCCATCCTATCTAACTGTTTAGCGCCCCGTTACTTATACTATCTATTTCGCGTATCTGTCTAATATTGTTCTTCTTTTTGTACCCTATAAGATATTTCTCGCAATTCTGTACACTATTTTCATTTCTGCTGTTTCAAGTATTTATTTTATTTTTGATGTCGGGAACAGATTTCGCTGTGTACGTTAGTATAAGTTAAATTGTGATCTTGTAAATTCGAGATTTCGAGAACATCACTAAATAGGAATGGAAGTTCAAAGACCAATTCCCCCTTCTTCGATCACAAGACAATCTAAAAAGGTTTTTCCAAGTTAGCAGATCATAATATGGTTAGTATTCGCAAAATTTTAACTTGTCGACCATCTGAGGTCGATCAAAGATGTAAAAAAAATATAGATTTTCTAAATGCTTAGCTAAAACACATCAATTACAAAAAAAAAAACATATTTTAATTTCAAAAATTATTCCATTTTGTATGAAAATTGAGTCTTTTTGACAATATATTCTACGTACCACTACCACTAAGTTCGAAATGGCCTAAGTGTAATTAACTTATGTTACATATATCTTAATTAACATAGTTAAAAGTTTAATTTTATAATGAATGACTATTTACACAGGTCATTCCAAAAAGGAATTTCAAACTCGCAAAACTTAACAAAAACAGGTAAATTAAGCGCTTTTTATACATTATGTTAATTAAAATTTTAAGCGGTTTCAACTAGTCAAATAAAATCATTAATTCTTAGAGACCCTAAAGTTTGACCAAAACCGCTAATTTATTTTTCAAGCATCGCCGTGTTTAAAGAGCACACCACAACGAATGTGCTAAGCATCGATCTTGTTAAAGGTTCATGAAGTCTATTGGTTTTCGTCTTAGAGAGGTAGTAGATCTAATGTGTCGGTCAAGTTAAAAAACTATTGATTTAAAAAATATTTTTACTAATGCTTTCAGAGAACTACTTTTTAGTTGATACACTCAAGTTTCTTAGAGTTATTTATTGTGGTGGATAAGCTTTTAATACACTGAAAAAAAATGCATCGCAGAAATTATACACAGCATTTTCTTTTTTATTTGTAAACCTCTTCTTTACAGGTTTTTAAAAAGTTTATACGCACATTTCATTTTTTTCATAAAATTTTAGGAATGTCTTTTTACATAGTTCTACACATAGTATTATTAAATATTTTTAATGTTTTTAGTTTAAGTTTTGTTCAGAAATATAGTAGGAAGACCATAGATAACTTGGTCAGTTATTCATCAAACAAGGCATGTGTTATTTTATCCAGAGCTTGTCAACTTGCTTTAGATGATAATAATAATAGTTGATTTTCAGAGCTCAATTATGACAGCAGCAACGCTTTAAAAATGATATTTTAAGACAGATTAGTAACCAGGAGATCTCAGTATCATCTGACGCCAAACTTACTGGCCGCCTTTGCCTATATATATATATGTATATATATATATATATATATATATATATATATATATATATATATATATATATATATATATATATATATATATATATATATATATATATATATATATATATATATATATATATATATATATATATATATATATATATATATATATATATATATATATATATATATATATATATATATATATATATATATATATATATATATATATATATATATATATATATATATATATATATATATATATATATATATATATATA
>CM032454.1:73810566-73843715 GCA_019049505.1 Pachyrhynchus sulphureomaculatus
ACTTCATATTCTAAGTGGTGACAACTTTTAAATTTTAAGTTAGTAATTATGTAATTACATATGGAAACTTCAACCAAATTTTAAACATTTTCCAGTCATCATATACTGAACCCGTAAATACATAACAGCGTAAGTTGAATTTTATTTATTATTGCATTTAATCAATATATTAAAGCGTAGTATGACTACTTAATTAAGAACATCATCAACCTTTATCTTCGTCTTAAACAGCCTTATAAAAATATTTTATTTGATGCCACAAATGTTATTATTATTATTATATGATATATATATAGTGTCACTATTATCATTAAGTTACTGAATATTTTTGTCTACATTTTTTAAATTTGTCCAATTTAAAATGGTTCATCAGTGAAAGCTTTTTGCTTATAAAAGGCTTAAAAAAAAATAGGAATTTCATTATTTTACTTACTAAAAGTGACTGACGATGATGATTGTAATCAGATTCTCTAAATTTAAATTTTTACAATTAACACAGCTTAATTGAATTTTCTTAACAATATAGAAATATTATATTACAAATAATTGTGTCAAATATTTATTCTACTAGAAATAGATTATCATTTTTGATAAAATTGTGTACACATTGTGAACTACACTGAATTTAGTGGATTTATCCAGACTGTTGCAAGTTGGTTCAGAACGTTTCCTCAATATAAAAACAACTCCTAGAGAATCTTTGTGGAAACTAACACACACACATTTTTTTATATGCTTCCCTATTTTTATTTCATAATAAAATTTCTTCACGAAAATGAAGAGAAATTATTTTTCCTAAACTAATTAATCATTAGACATTTTAACTTACCCTTAGCATATTTTACTTTTGAAAAAGACATGTTTTTCTAAAAATTAATCGACCTATTGTATTTTCGTGATAATGTAACAATGTTATTTGGTAATGGTAATTTATTCTGTTCATTACTGAAAATTATTAATAAGCAATCATTCGAGATTTGTTTCGTCTGAAGCTGTAAAATGATTCGGGACTTACGCCACAAGAAGTAAAGCAAATAAATTTTCAGCTGATTAAAACTTTACATTGTCATATCTTGTTTTCCTATATTTAATGCAACCGAACATCCTGTATCATTCTTCCCTAAGAATTTCCAGTGAAAATATAAATCTGTCCTTGCGGAAAATAGTTACATTCCCATAGAGCAACTTTTGTTTGGAAACTACGTTTCATTACTATTCCTTACACATAAGGCGAATATATTCTCTGTAATTTCTAGCAAAAATAAATCATAAAGCTTCGCAAGTTTAAGTTACCGTGTTTGCTAGTAACTTTTTTGCTATTACAAAACTGCTATTGTTCTGCAAAGGAATATACTGTTGATGAGATAAGTATAAGATTACAAGCAGGAGTTAGGTCCTTAGAATGCAAGGATAAAGTAAATATTTTAAAACATTAAATATATTCACCATTTTACTTTTCTTGCTATAGGAAGTATTCGTGAAAAATAAGAATCCGAGATTTTTGCTTTTCTGCACGTTTTAGATTCCCTAGATCACAAAAAACATAGTCACTTATTTCCGTCGTTCTGCATTTATTTGTCAGTCTGTCGGTCTGTTGGTATGATAACTCTCGAACGAAATAAGATGTCAGTTTCAAATGGCATACATAGTTAATACTTAATGAAGGAATGAAGCATATAATTTTTGAGCGATATCGCTTAAAGTGAAAGGACTGAGTGGTGGAAGTCGCTAAATATTGTATGGTTTTAAGAATAATATGGTAATTTTTGCTGTTTTTTCGACAATAAACAAATACAAATATATATTTTTTATACATATTTATAGTAAAACATAAAAGGGGTAAGGGGGAGATTAGAGGAATTATTCGTTATACATACATCCTACACGAAATTTTTGGAGACGACGAATTAAAAAACTAGGTTATTTTTTTCATTATTTTCAGGGGTAGGAGTCATTGTATCGTTTCAGTAGTATTATGTGATTTTTCTCGGTTTTTCATTGAAAACTTAATATCATTTTTTTTACGGTAAATATAAACGGGGTGAAGGGAATGAGGTTGTGGCTAAAAAGGAAATGGGTGTATATGGTAAAATACTTGTATTTTAGTGTTTTTGTTCTTTGGTTATTTCCAATTTTAACAGAATAGTCAAGTAGGGATTAAAATTAGATTACATAATAACCTAAAAGATGTAGAGTTAAATATAAAACAAGTTTTAGTAATGCAAACGGTTAAGTTGGCGGCAATTTTTCTATTTACTTTCCCTGCTAACAGAAAATATTCTATTCCTGAAAAAATTACACTCTAAAATAATTCTTTTTTTCGGGAAAAAAGTTTATTTTTATTTATACACCAAGAGGTTTTTCTCACCATGCCTTACAATTTTTTACCTGGATCGTCCACATTTCAATTTAATTTTTTGACATATCCACGTATTTCGTTGGTCAAAAGCATATATTGTATTCGATGTGATTTTAATCTTTAAACACTTTTCTTTGATTATTTAAACAAAGTAAATTTCTAATATTTTTATTAATTAAATTATTATCTAGTGTGAGATGTCCAATTGCGTTTTTTAGAACTGCATTGTTGCAAAGAAAATACTATGTAACTCATACTGCCATTATTTTTATTTTATTTATATAACAAAGATAACTAAAAATGAATAATCAGTTAATTTTTCTTTCCTTTATGATAAACAACTAGTATTTATTTATTTAGGAACAGTAAACTAATTTTCATTATAACCCGTTTATCAAATAAGAAAGAAGATCCGTGCACAAGAATGAAAGGTAAAAACATTCCATATTTGTAGGCACATATTATTAAAGAACTGTATATAATTAACTGTTAAATAAGCATCGCTTTGGTTAATACATATTCACTTAAAATCAACCAAATTTACTTCAACAGGTATAATTCGTATGGTAAAATTTTTACTTTTTAATACTTAAATTATTGATTCTAGAATTACCCGTGCTAGTATAGAAGATTAGGAAAGAAGTAAAAATTAGTTGCCTGTAATAATTAAAAAAAACCTAATTAAAAATACTCTTTATATCATTCTCGGCTTCTTTCCTTTTCGTTTTAAATAAAATATCCTATTTACTTCAATTTCTTTCTATCCACAGGTATAACAGCAAGTTGACACATTACGTACTTTTGACATTGTAAAAACATTGAAAATATTTGTAATATATGAGCGCCTTCTGTGGATTCGTAGTATGCTTGGTTTTATTTGTTTCCTTTTGAGGGCACTGAAGAAAATTAATTACTTTTATATGTCCTAAATATGCCGGTCCTAAAAAAGATTTTCTTCGCTTAATTTCAATCATATTTAGGTAAAAATAAAATAAAAAATAGTAACTTTAAATATATATGATTATACTTATAATAAAATAGTACGTAATAAAAATATATATAATGTATAATGTATATATATATATATATATATATATATATATATATATATATATATATATATATATATATATATATATATACTCTAAAACGTAACAATGAAGATATCTAAAAAAAATGGTAATAATGCAAACATTTCAGTTGAATAAGCTATAACAGAAACTTCCCACAAAGCTTTATAATTACATTAAACAATGTAATTTTCTTAAATCTTTTTTACATAATGTAAACCCTGTTGAAACGTTTAAATCTCATTAAAACATCCTTTATTACTGTCGTTAAAATTTTTTTTTTGGCTTCATTTCACGCAAGCCGTTGCACTAATGAAATATTTAAACTTAATACTTTATTTTTCTTCTAATTTAGTTTCCAGAGAAAGTAAATTGCTGACGAAAAATTTGATATTAATTAAAAAAAAATCATTTCCTTAAACAGCCTTTAAAAATAAATAAAGTGTAACATAAAAATATTTTTTGTTTCAAAATATAACCTTAGAATAAAAATAATTTGTAATCGCCACAATTTTCTAAATATTCTAATGAAACTAAATAGACTGGTAATTAAAATTAAAGCAATTTATTTATTAATACTAGAAGAACATTTCTATAATTTTGTTCTGTGTATGTAACAAATTTGAGAATTGAGAAGGAGACTTATAATTGTGGCTTAGAGCTTTAAAAATGCTTTTCTAAAATGTGTATAAAACCGAAGAAAAAAACATATATCCTAAAATCCGTAATCAATACTCCTGATATAAAAATTCCTTTCTAAAACCCTGCGGGTTCATCTTCCCGGCAAAAACAGTAGTATCTAGACTAAAGTTACATCCTTTTCCTTATCCCTGCAAACGTTACCGAATTAAGCCTATGTTTTTATTATTGGCCGAAAACAGAGAACATTGTTTTGTTATACTCCTATAAAAATAATTTATTTCAAATTTCGACTTTTTCCCTCAATTTTTCTATTATCTTAAGGATCAACTTTCTTAAATTCATTTATCACGCTTCTTATCCCCGAAATAAATGAATGTCAAGTCAAGACTGAAAATCAAATTCGGATTACGTTGATCGTTAAGTCGTTTCAATTTTTCTTTCTCCGATGTTCGTTTATATCTGGGTTAGACTTTCACGATGAGTTTAAGCTACGGAGAAAATTAACATTTAAGTCCTCTTGTAATACAGGAGTGGTAATTTAGTTTGACTTGGTTAAGCTCTTCTAATTTAATTACCCTTATTTTTAGAGAAAAGTTATTTACTTGTGCGGCTCTATACAGAAGCTTTAATTGTAATAATATTTTCCTTTTACTGCTCATATACTCTCTTATATTTAGGTGCGTAGACTACGTAAGCTGTAGTACGATTCCAGCTTTGCTACTTAAGAGACAACAAGAAGCGAGACAGAAAAACCTTTTCATAACTGCAAAACTTAAAGCTTAAACTTTTTGCTCAAAAATTCTATTACTAAAAGGTATATTTTTATAAAAACAGTAATTAATACAATTTTGAGCTCTACATAACTTTCATAGACTATGAGAAGGCTTTTGATTTGATTGTGTTGAAATATGGGCAATCATCAACGACTTGAACAATTGTAGATACATTAGCCTGATCAAAGATATATATGAAATCCCAAAGATATACATAAAATCTAGTACAGTGTATCTAGGGTAAAAAATTGTTACAACGAAAGACAGTACCTCGGATGAAATTTGATAAAAATCAAGCTAGGATGGTACGCATTCAAAAAATTAAGTTGTATATTCATAGATAAAGACATTCCCAATACGTTAAAGGCCAAAGTTTATGATTAGTGCATCCTACCCGTGCTTATGTATGGCGCTGAAACTTGGACACAAAATAAAGCCCATATGCAAAAACTGGCGCGAATTCAGAGAGCACACGAAAGACAAAGAATCGGAATAAACCTTAAAGATAGAAAAAGAAACAATTGAATACGTAAACAAAGGAAAGTAAGGAAGATTATAGTGCATGTAGTAAAAAGAAAGTGGAATGAGCTGAACATGTAGCAAGCACGACTGATGATCAATAGACCAAGCGAACAATAGAATGGAGACCACGAAAACAGAAGAGGAGCGTAGGACGTCCTAAAAAAGGATGATCAGATGGTTGCGAACATCTGACCGCAGCGACAAATAGTCTAAGATCGAAATTGAGGTGGAAGGCCTACATTCAATATTGGATAGAACTAGGCTTATAGTGATATGGTGCTATAGTTGTTTTTAAAAATATTAGGGAGAGGTTTTTCAACGTTTATTATTCTCGTGAAAATTTATATCGAACAAAACACTAAAAGAAATTTACCAAAACCTCACACAAAATTATTCATAACAGTAGTTATAATATATAGGATATTCAATTAAAAATAAGGAATTTGCCCTCTATTCCTGGTTTGTGGCAACCCTAGCTCCGTCGTATTGTTTCTGCATATTCTACAGGGGGTCTCCCTGGAGCCAATCCTGGCTATATATATATATATATATATATATATATATATATATATATATATATATATATATATATATATATATATATATATATAATTTGGGTTGAATTCTTTCTTGAACCTTGGAATAATGAATATATATATTTTTTTTCAATTTCTTGGGCTTTATAGTTCTTTTGTTTTAAGGATAGAGAAATTACATCACGTTCTAGTTAGAAGTTTATTTAAAACGTTTTGCCTCATTTTTAGGCTTCTTCAGTTCATATAAAAATTGAAATTTTCAATCAATATACATTTTCCTCCTCTCTTTACTTTTTTTATGATTTTAAATTTTGATTTTACAGGATTGTTTTGGATGTTCCATAGGATGCAAATATTTTTTAATTATGAATATATAAAATTCTTAAACTTATAATACAATGTAGAAGGTGAAATAATAAAAATACATACAACAATATATATAAATACTTACATGTGTGGGTTGAAACGAAGGCACACTTAACATTCTTTAAAAGCTATTAATAAGACGGTCACATTTTTTAAAATAACTTTAGACATGTATAAGGAACGAAAGTCATTCTTTGGTTTGTTTATGTGTTTTTATTTATTAACTGCTATTGAGTCATTATGAGAAGAGTCCGAAATAAATATGACTCAGACTAACGTCGCTTTTGTCGTTTATATTGTTTTTCTCTTTATTAATACAAATCATTTCAAGGATTGATTTTTTAAAATAATTTGATTCTTTTTATAAGATTCTTGTATATTTAAAAATCAAACGAGTGTTTGGTTTGT
Organism: Pachyrhynchus sulphureomaculatus; assembly: GCA_019049505.1. NCBI lineage: Eukaryota > Metazoa > Arthropoda > Insecta > Coleoptera > Curculionidae > Pachyrhynchus > Pachyrhynchus sulphureomaculatus. The sequence goes on from CM032454.1 coordinate 73,817,243, forward strand.
TAAATGTGTTTTGATAGAGCTGTTGGATTATTCTTATCATACTTATGAGGGGTCTGAGTCATATTTATTTCGGACTCTTCTCATAATAACTCAATAGCAGTTAATAAATAAAAACACATAAACAAATCAAAGAATGACTTTCGTTCCCTATACATGTCTAAAGTTATTTTAAAAAATGTGACCGTCTTAGTAATACCTTTTAAAGAATGTTAAGTGTGCCTTCGTTTCAACCCACACATGTAAGTTTTTGTTGTATGTATTTTTATTATTTCACCTTCTATATTGTATTATAAGTTTAAGAATTTTATATATTCATGATTAAAAAATTTGTGCATCCTATGGAATATCCAAAACAATCCTGTAAAATCAAAATTTAAAAGCAAAAAAAAAAGTAGAGGGGAGGAAAATGTATATTGATTGAAAATTTCAATTTTTAGATGAACTGAAGAAGCCTAAAAATTAGGCGAAACGTTTTCAATATAAACTTCTAACTAGAACGTGATGTAATTTCTCTATCCTTAAAAGAAAAGAACCATAAAGCCCAAGAAATTGAAAAAAAAAAATGTCTGTTTTTTATTGAAGAAATTTTGATGTTCGTTTTTGCCCATTGTTTGAGAAGGGTGGTTTGTTCTCTACCATATTGTATAGTGATGGTTTGGTAAAACCCCATTCCTAGAATTTTTTTTTCCCTGCGTGATTCTAAAGACGTTTTTGTTGGTGAGAGTCTCCGATCCATCCCAGTCCGACTTCAGACATGCATTTCATCGAAGCGCGTAAATACTGATCCACTGAGGATCATTCTAGAAATAACACACACTCTAACCGGAAATTATACATACATACATATATATATATATATATATATATATATATATATATATATATATATATATATATATATATTTATATCTATATCTGGTCTATTTGCCTGGTTACAACCCAATACACTTAAAATTATATCATACCATCGTCGATATTTTTCTTACTTACTTCCAATATAATTAATTTGATCCTCTTGCGACCTTTTACAGTGCAATTACAAACAAAAATTCGCTTTTGGAATTTTTCAAATCGTTATTTCGAAACCGATACTTCAGGGCCAGCATTTATAATTTCAAAAGTTTAGATAACTTTTACTTAAACAAAAAAGTTGGAAGTAATGCCATGTTAAGGGAGTATTCATGTGTAGAGCAGTGAAAATAAGGGTGTCTGGGCATCCAGGTTACAAAGACTTTTAAAAGGTACCAAAAAAAAGTTAATAACAACAAATAATGATTAGGGGCTAAAAACAATAAGAAACTCTTGATCATGTTACAGGGTACTGAAACAAAAGGAGAACTTTTGTTACTATTATTTTTTTAATTTCCATGAACACACAGTGGCATTTTTAAAGAAGAAGATGATGATGGCCATATATTTATGCCATTAAAAAAGTTTCAGTTTTTTTTTAGGTTTTATAGATTCAAATAGCAGTTGTTATTAATAAGTATATGTATATGTGTTCAAGATTTCAAGTCTAATGGCCAATTAGTTTTGAGTTATAATTCCCGATAGTCTTAAAAACGTGCGTTAAAAAAAGGAGCATATACCCTTAAAGTTTTCGTAGGAGTGCAAAACTGCCTAATTTATGTCGAGCTTCATAGCCCTAAGACCGGGTGCTTACTAGCTCGAATATGACTCTGTTAAGGTCTTCATTTTCGAGGTTTTCATTAACAATTTAGAAATATACAGTTCACAATAAAAACATGATTTGTGTGATACTTGCAGTGACTATGCAGTTACTTTTAAGTTCATTAGATTTACGTGCCGCGATTTAAAGAATGGAACACTGGCAATGTCCTCGGTGTCATTCAACCAGTCTGTCATTTGTCGGTTATAGGATAATTTTAGTCGAATGACTGAAAAATGTATGTTGACAAATATATTATGTAAGATATGAAAGGAAAGCTTTTAAAAGTTAATCCAGTAGTATACATTTCATTATTGTAATAGAAAAATGAATAAAAAAAAATTCGTAAGTTACAAAATTCGTTGTCCTGTTTGAAGAAATAATCTGCAGAAATTTTGAAGAAATATAAAATGTGTCTCATAAAGTGTTTTATTAGGAAATGATTACTAATTCTGAAATAATATAGATTCATTAAAATATTTTCATTTTTGCTCATGATACTTATTTTAAAGACCATTGACTAAATAACTTTAACTACTATATATAACATCTTCCATGCCCAAACCTGCTAACTCTAATTGAAAAATGCCTTTCCGGAAACTATTTCCTATAAAATAGTGCAATATATGAACAAGTATCTGGCACCTCAATAGGTTCTCCCTATTTTCCAGTTATTATAAACATATTTATGGAGCGCTTCAAAAAACAAACCATCGTCACTTTCAACCTTAAACCAAAACTCTGGAAACGTCACATTAATGGCACTTCACCTTTGATAATAATATCATCCTTTTCTTAGATGTTCTGAATAATCGAGAGTCAGATAGGACTTTAAACCACTCAGTATATGGAAAGCTCACTCATATGGATAGATATTTAAAAGCTTCCTCGTATTACCCAGTCATTAAATCCCTTGTTCATAGAGCTTTTGAGTTAACAACAATTCTCAAAGATTCGTATAAAAATCTCCAATACGAGGAATTAAAAACAAACTGACTGACAATATATTCTCTTCACATATGAAGATATGTAGACAATGTTTTTTGCATCTGGAACAGCACAAATGGGGTTTTAAACCAATTTTTAAATTTATCATTTTAATTAACCAAAAAATTAAATTTACGGTGGAATGCGAACAAAGTGAAGCGAATAACTTTTTAATCAGAAACATAAAAAGCTTCCAAAATAGTTTAGAATTCAGTATATATTTATAAAACTACCGTAATTCGTACAAATTAAATTAGCATTGTTTCATAGTCTAATACAAACTCTTTTTCATTAAACGAACCAAGTTTAATTAATAATAATAAAACAGCTCTGACGAAACAACGATTACACAGAAAAAATTTTAGTTAATTAATTACCAAGGAAGCAAAAGGGACTTCTACAAAAGGAATTGCATAACAATTCCAGCCAAAAAGACAATAAAATATATGACTTTATAAACTACCCTTCTAGAGTAAATAAATTAGGAAGCCAAGGTATATGTGTAAACATATACAATTAGGAAAATTATTAATCAATAATATAATCAAAAACAAACATTATTAACAAATCAATTTTAATCATCAAATTATAAATTTAACTGCGGAGACAGTCAAGTCATATATATGAGGAACAGGTGGATCTTTAGGTGGTAGATTGAAAGAATGCAGAAAGTCAATCATAAACTGCATCGAAAATAGCACAATAAGTTATTCTTTCTTATACTCTCAACCTTTAGACCACATCTGTTTTAAACATTTTACACTTTTTTGGCCGTTTAACATATTTTTTTTTTTTGTTATATTTTTAGGAATACAACTTTACTATTGTCTATACTCTTCAAAAAGCCCTAACAAGTATATATATATATATATATATATATATATATATATATATATATATATATATACATATATATATATATATATATATATATATATATATATATATATATATATATATCGAGCTATTATCGAATGAAATATTAAAACAATAAAAAGCAAATATTTCAACAACACAAGAAAGCAACTGGTAAATTCATTCAAGTTATTTTCCAGAAATTTACTAGCAATTATTTTCTACCGATTACATATTGCATATAAGGACTGTTACGTCATTTTTCTCTGCTAATTTTTTTTCTTAGATAAATTTTTAAGCAACGGAATACTTCTTCTTATATAAATAAATTTTTCTTTTCGTACCTTTTTAGAATTCCCGATTTATTCTTAAACCGTGCCAAATTGCTTATACAAAGAGAACTGTCAAGATAGAAAATGATTGCAATACCTTTGGCACTTTAGCCGTTTTGTGTCGTAGTAAAATCTATCCCGTACGAGAAATCCTTGATAACCTCTTTGGAATAATACAACCTAAATGTTAAAAGGGACACGAAACAAATGCTACTCTTAAGTTTTTCAGTGTACTTTACTTGAGATATAACATACATATTTTTATATTTCTTATAACTGTCAACAAAAATGATTTAGATTGTTACCCTGATAATCTCTAGGCAAAATAGTTAAGATGAAATGGTGGTTAAATAGTGGGCAAATTGGTGATTAAGTCTTCAATAATAATCACGTTATTACATATATCTTCAGTAAATTCTACAGTTGCACCATATATATATATATATATATATATATATATATATAAATATATATATATATATATATATATATATATATATATATATATATATATATATATATTATTCTATTTCTATTTCTCAGTGGTAGAGAACTTTGATGTAGGGGTAACTGCTCTGCAGTTTTGCAAAAAATGTTTAACTCCGCCCATCTGTAGAATATCAGTAAAAACTTGAACGTAGTACAAAATTTGCTCGAAAAATAAGTATTAATTATCTTTTTTCTGTAATCGTTCTTATTATTTAGCATACTATTTTATCAAAAAGGCAATTTAGTAGCCGATTATTTTAAATCATGCATATGTTTTACTGTTTCAGTTAAGCTGCATTTTACTTAATTATCTGTCCGTAAATGTTTCTATTTAAATATTCCTTAATCCTTAATTTATCTAAAGTAAGTATTATTGCTTAGAATTTGAGGTTATTTAGGAGAGCTTAAAGATCTGATTTACTTTCGAATGGAACGTAAAGCTGGATTCAAACGAATTGGGAGCTGATCCTGACGAAAATTTTCGGAGACCACTTGGATCAAAAAAGATTGACGATAGAGATAGTATTCTCGTCTTACTGCATATATGAGGTCGGACTGAATGGAACCATCACACATAGAGGCGAATTTCAATGTAATGACATGAAGACCTCATATATGATAGGTCGAGCCTCATCGAAGTTGAAGATAAGCAGTGTAAAGCAATTATCACCATTATACAAAATATTTTATTTTGGCACCCAACGTGTATTTCGTTAACCATGTTAGCATCATAGAAAGCGATTACTGCCTCTCAATTATCATTCCTGATGATATTAAAGTGTTTAACTTAGTGGTAATAACTCTTATGTAGTGTCATTGGGCCAAAAATAACAAAATACCGACGCATATAGGAGAAGTTTAAAGATTTTTTTATCAAAACGAAATTCGTAACTCCAGGACTCCACGTATTTTAGTTTGAATTAAATACAGCAACTATATCTATTGCTAAAATTTTCAAACGTGATATAGAAAAAATGAACAACCTTAGCATCGTGTCATTTTTCATCGTTTTCGAGAAAACTTTTTAAGATAGCCCTTTCATTTTTAGTGTTTCTTACAGAACACTTAAGGAATCACTTCGGTGGCCATCTGTCCATCCGTCTGTTTGTCTATCTATCGCACCCGATTGTCTCCGAAACTATTTGACAAATATTTTTTTTTTTTTTTTTTTTTTTTTTTTTTTTATTGGTCTAGCACACGTGCTGCAGGGAAGTCCCTAAAGCGCTCCAGGAGCGGCACGAGTGCGGAAAAGGCGATTCACGTTGTTCTTGAATCGCTGTAAATATACAAATTGATGTCCCAATCAGAGCAGTATGTCTTTGAGTGTCAAATTTTGACTTAAGGGGGGTAAAATCAGAAGCGAATTTTTTTTTACCCGGTCACCGAGTGTGGTGTCAAATGAAAGCTTGTAAAAATGTGAGTTCAAAAATATCTATGTGGTAATATTTGGGCACACTTTTCTTTAATCTAAAAAAAAAAAATGGCCAAAAATCACTGTCTCCCCTTCTAAAAAATCTTGAAAAAATTCTAGAATATTCTAGATCAAGTGTGGATTGCCCGAAAATTATCACGAGTGTTTGATAATTTATCTGATATAAAAAAAAAACTATGAAATTTATGTTCCCTGACAATATGGTAGTTATTTTATTAATATACTTTCCAGTACATTACTGCTCGCGCCTCGCTACTGTACCAAGACAAAAGAATTTTATTTTATTTGTTTATAATTATACAAATATTTAGGTAGTAAATATTTGTTTTACACTTTTATTACTAAATTTGAGATTGAGCTCGATTGATTTATTGGCTATTAGGTAGCTAAGATGCTATAACTATTATACATTATTGACCAAAAAAAGTGAGAAAAACATATTGAATCTTAAGATATATGCATGTCAAAGACCTAATGAACTCAACCTAGGTAAGGATTTTATTTTATTTTAAAAGCAATCACCGTCCGGAATACTAATTGTCTGACTTGCACTTGATGCAAGCACTTAATCGTTCACGAGCAAGAATATATTTTTTTTATTTCAGTAAAGATTTCACACAGTTACATTCACACACTTTGCTATTAAATTAAAATCATGATTTTAGGATATTAGCATAATAATATGGACAACTTTAACCGCGATAGAAAAACATAGAATAAAAATCTAGATGAGACAATAATTTCTTCGTCGGTAATTGATATCTAACTATTCTGCCAGTTTCTATGCAATAGTTTTTAGGTGTGCCTCTCTATAAAATTGAGACACCAAGTTCTTTCTGGCATTTAGAGAGGTGATTTAACTACACGTTTTAGTTCCAGTGAATTAACTTGACACCCAACTTTTGCAGCTTCCAATAAATCATTTACGATATCATCATATCATCTTCAATATTTAATACAATTTGTAATCGGTACTTCGACGTTAATCTTGTATTTGATCATCAGCTTTATACTATATAGATATTCTGGGTAGTAGCTATAACATTTATTTTTACTGTCCATATTTCCTGCAAAAGAAAAAATATTTTCTATCTACCAATATCTTTTAAAAAATTGTATGGCAAAGAAAATATACTCAAATTTAGCAAAAATTTGAAAATCTGAGGCATACCCTACCCCAAATATTTGTTCAGTAAAACAAGCTACCTTATATTTGGTTGTATCACACCTAAAAATTGTACAAGGACATTTTTTTAAGTGTCTCACCTAATTCACTATTTTTCTATTCTACATACCGAGAAAATTCAGTAAAAGTTCGGTACGCGGGCTTTTCAGAAAAAGGGAGGTTTCTTTTCTGAAATAGGCCTAAAATAGTCTAATTTTGGAAGATCTACGAGAAAAAATTTCCAAAAAAGAAACCTCCCTTTTTTTGAACAGCCCGGGTATTGAACTTTTACAAACTTTTTTTTAGTTATAATCGAATCTTATCTCAAAATTGTTTATTGTCATTGTTTTGGTAAAATTTCAGTACGCGGGTTTTTCAGAAAAAGGAAGATCCTTTTTTTAAATAGGCTTAAAATGGCCTAAATTTGAAAAATTTATGAGAAAATATCGTTTTTGTTAACCTGAACTAACTGAAACTAACCTGAATTAAATAATCAGGAATTACAAAATACATTAAAAAACCTTGTTATTTGTTTTCCGCAAAGAATATTTCACAGCAAAGTTCCTTATTGGTTGGAATTTTACTATAACTGTCAATGTAGCGTAATGATCTCGGCGCATGCGCATAAACGAACTGAATTCTCCCGAGGAGTTTCGATCAGTGGTTATCAATAGCATAGTAAGCTTTCGTACGCTTACGTATCAATGTTTATATGCAAACACGGCTTCCCCCGATATTTTCTCATAAGTCTTCAGACCGTTTTAAGCCTGTTCCAAAAAAAAAACATTTTTCTGAAAAGGCCGCGTTTTTTTATGAGGAAGAAAAATATGATAATAAAAAAATTGTCATTTGTCAAATTTGACTGATTACAAAGCCAACTAGAATTTTTTTTATATGACATCGTCTATACGTGATCACATCATTAAATAGCTTCATTTATAAAAATATATAACATTTGATATTTATTTTCGTTACCGATTAACAGGCCATTTAAGTTACTGACCGGTATTTTAACCAATAAAAGGCTGACTTGATTTGCTTCGATCTTCCTACTTGCCACAACAAAAAATTAGTTTACTAGCAAACTTAGTTTTTTGGTGGGCCAAAAAATTTGTTATTTTTTAAATCATATGTGGAGGATGTCATTTTAAAAAATTTAATTCACTTTTTAATTTGTCAAATTTAATAAATGACAAATTTTTTGTTATCATGTTTGGCTTCCTAACAAAAAACTAAGTTTAGCAATGAGAGACATTTTTTGATAGGCTAAACAGGAAAATAATAAATCGAATGAGCTACTTAAAAGTTAAAGCTCGGTTCTATAACTTGAATGCCCTGTATATTGATAAGGACTGAAAACAAATATAAAAAGTTATATATTTTTGTAAACGGACTAAAAATGTTATTTAATTTTGTGCTTATATGTAGAGGTTGCCATTTAAAAAAAAATCTAGTTGGCTTTATAAACTCTCACATTTGACAGATGAAAAATTTTGTGTTATCATATTTGATTTCTTCACAAAAAAAACTAAGTTTAGCAGTGACAGAAATTTTTTTGATAGGCTAAATAGGAAAATAATTCGGGTGAGCCACTTTAAAGTTAAAGCTCAGTTCAATAATTGAATGCCCTGTTTATTGATGATGACTGAGAATAAGAATAAAAAGTTATATATTTTTGTAAGCGGAGTGAAAAATGTTATTTAATGCTTATATGTAGAGGTTCTCATTAAAAAAAGATCTTGCTAGCTTTAGAACCTCTCACAGTTGATAAATGACAAATTTTGTGTTATCATATTTGGCTTCCTCTCAAACAACTAAGTTTATTGGTTAAAGAATATTTTTGATACCCCGATACCTCGAATTGTGGTGGCCCGTGGCTCCTTAGCTTAGTACCTTGCTTACGGTGCAGGAGGTCGAGAGTTCAATCCCGCAAGTCGGTATACTTATTTATTAATTTATTTACCTATTTATTGGCCTGGCCACGTACATAGATAGTAGTTGTTTGTAGAAATGTAATAACGTCCGTAACAGCACTAACGCGTTATCTAAAAGGTGCTATGAAATACAAAAGTGTATGTTTCAGCACTTGGACAACGTTGACGGGTATTACGACATCCTTGGGATACGAAAAAGGGTAAAATCCCTACTCAGGCTCAGGGAGGTAAACGGTTAAAAAAAGAATAGGAAAATAGCAAATCGGATAAGCAACTTAAAAGTTAATAACCGGTCAAGTGCAAGTTGAACTTGCACAATTAGTGTTCCGTACGTTAATTGCTTTTAAAATAAAAAATTTTGTTACGGTAGTATAAAATAATCAGCGACTTCACAAAACACACCCGAAATGAGTTTTCAAAAAAGTTTGTTTCCAACTTTGACTTTAAATTTTTTTTTTATATACCAGATAAAATTACACAGGTCTGCAACAAAAATGCTGTCTGGATGTTTTCAACTGATTTCTATGTATTTAGATGTTCTGAAAACTAAAAAAAATACTCCAAAAAATTCCAGAACGTCAGGTTATTTTGCAAAACGCAAAATTTTATTATAAAAAAGGGTTTTTTTGGGCTAACTTGAAGTCATAAATAAATAGGTACAATTTTATTTTGATTACTGTTTTTAAATGTATACAGGCCATAACTATCATTACTTTCTAAATAAAGAACACCCTGTGTGAGCTAAATTAACAAACATAAACGTTGTAACCAGAACGTGCGCGCTCCGATAGTGTAGGAAGTGGCGCGGTACAATTACGTGTTAACTCGTCATTGTTTTATAGATCTTGGTTCAATATAGTGCAATGTCATCTGTGCGGAAGTATGTGAATTCGTCTGACAGTTTCTGTTATATTTGTGGCGAATATATGGTATTAAAGCAACAACTTAATATTACGGACTTTGAAAAAAAATTTAACCTCACGTATTTTGGCTTAAAACTTGGAGATCAGGATAAAGTTTGGGCACCTCATAAAGTCTGCAAACGATGTGTTGAAGACCTTCGAAATTGGTTTAAGGGCAAGAAAAAAGCTTTCCGATATGCGATTCCAATGGTATGGCGCGAGCAAAAGAACCATAGTGATGATTGTTATTTTCGTTCGTGTAATGTGAAAGGGTATAATTCAAAATGGAAGCAGTCCATTTCATACCCCAATCTGCAATCAGCTATTCGTCCCATCATGGGACCGAAATACCAGTGCCCAAGGCCCCTGCTACCTTGGAAGAGATTCCAAGTTCTGACGAAGATGGTGCTGTACCTAAACCCGCTGACAAGTGAAGTTTTCAATTTGAAGATGACAGCAGTCCGAAATTGTTTTTCCAGGGCGAGCTAAATGATTTGGTAAGAGACTTGAATCTTCCCAAAAACGCTGCTGAGTTGCTTGGATCAAGGCTCAAAAGCAGGAATTTACTTTTGCCGGGAGTGTCTTCCTCCTGGTTTAGATATCGTGAGAAGCAGTTCACTTCCTACTTTGCCCAAGAGGACGAGTTGGTTTATTGTACTAATATTGAAGGTTTGATGGATACATGTAAGATCTCATACGACCCAGCACAGTGGCGTATTTTCATAGATTCTTCAAAAAGAAGCCTTAAAGCAGTTCTGCTTCACAATGGCGGTTTCTATGCTTCCATTCCTGTCGGTCATTCCGTACACCTCAAGGAAACCTACAAGAACTTGGAATTGGTTCTTTTTGTAAATTAAAATATAAAGACCACGGTTAGCAAGTATGCGGTGATTTAAAAATCTTGGGCATGTTGCTCGGACAACAATCTGGGTTTACCAAATTCCCTTGCTTTTTGTGTCTATGGGATAGTAGAGACCGAGCAAATCACTGGACCAAAAAGTGTTGGCCTCCGAGGGAGCTTAAAGTTGACGAAAAGAACGTCCTGCATGAAACTTTGGTGCCTCCTCATAAAGTTCTTCTATCACCGCTTCACATAAAGCTGGGATTGATGAAGCAATTTGTAAAATCACTTCCAAGAGATGGAAATTGCTTCAAATACTTAATATCAAAGTTTCCAGGCCTCTCGGAGGCAAAGGTGAAGGAAGGTGTTTTCGTTGGACCAGATATTAGACGGCTTATGGCTGATCCACAATTCATCACAACCATGACGGATCTTCAAAGAGAAGGGTGAATTGCCTTTAAAGAGGTCATAGAGAAATTTTTAGGCAATAACAAAGACCCTAACTACAAACAAATCGTCAAAAGAATGTTAAAAGCATTTCAAGCTTTAGGTTGCCTAATGAGTTTAAAAGTACATTTTCTTCATTCCCACCTCGACTACTTTCCAGAAAATTTAGGAGATCTGAGTGAAGAGCAAGGTGAACGATTTCACCAAGATATCAAGGATATGGAAAAAAAGATACCAGGGAAGATGATGGTAGACTACTGTTGGACGCTTCAGAGAGACCTTCCAAATGCTTCCTACAAGCGAAAATGTACCAAAAGGAGTCTCACTGGGAAAAAGAAATGTGTTTAGTGCTTACTAATAAATGTATTTTAGATAAAAAAAATAATTTTTGTTACGCAATTATAAATTAAAAAAAAAAATTTTAGTCTTTTATCTTTTATTTTAAGATGATAACTTGTTTAACATAGATACCTACATTGTCAGAAAAACGTGACGTTCTATGACAAAACGAAAGTCATTTTCGGATTCAGTACACCCAAAAACATAAGAATTACGCAAAAAAACCAAAACAGCTCTCATTTTTTTTGCAGACTTGTGTTATTAAAGGTAATGCACTCGTGATAATTTTCGTTCAATCTATACCCGTGGAGAATATTCCAGAATTTTTTCAAAATTTTTTGAGCAGTACTTTTCGATATATAATACAAAGAAATGTCTGCGCAAGTATTACATTATATATATATATTTTTTACTCGTGTTTTCACAAGCTTTCATTTGGCACCACACTCGATGACATAGTAAAAAAAATTTTTTTTCACTTCCGATTTCACCCCTCAAAACTAACCCCTTAAGCCAAAATTTAACTTTCAAAACTACACGGCTCTGATGAGGCCATCAATTCCTATATTAGTACCAAATTTCAACTTTTTATGTCAAATAGTTTCGGAGAAAAAATCGGGTGTGACAGACAGACAGACAGACAGACAGACACCGAAGTGATCTTATAAGTGTTCCGTAACACTAAAAATGAGTTCAATAACTTGAATGCTCTATTTTTCGAGAACGACCGAAAATAAATATTAATAGTTATATATTTTTATAAATGGAATGAAAAATGCTATTGATTAATGTTTCCATATGGAGACGGTGCCATGTAAAAAAAATCCTAGTACTTAAAAGAACGTCCTTGTACATTTATTAGAAGAGAGATCACTCAATAACCTTAATTTTTTTTTAAAGTTCGGAGAGAGTATATCGAGAAACACTTTTGAAGAAACAAGTTCCAGAATAAGAAGAGACCGTCACTTATTTAATTACTCGATGCCATCAGTACATACACAAAAAACGAATTAGCCTATTAAATAATATTTATACATAGAGGCTTTCTAAAAATATTTCAACAATTAAAATCTACAGTCGCAGTCTTTCGTTTAACATTATTCAGTAGATATACCTTAATATGGTTTAAAACGATTAAAAACATGCTCATTAAAGATTTAGGCAATGTAGAATAACGTATATAGGGAAATAAATCGACTAACCTAAAAAGGTAAGTATAGTATATATATATATATATATATATATATATATATATATATATATATATATATATATATATATATATATATATATATGTATATATATATACATATATATATATATATATATATATATATATATATATATATATATATATATTATATATACAGAGTGCCCCATATGTATGAAATAATGATTCCACAGCATTTATTAATCAGCGTATCAAAGAAATATTTGAATAAAAGTTATAGGGTGTTATATGACGCAGATGCTGATATTGACAATAACATGTTTTAAAGTGTCAGTTCAAAGAAATTACGCCATTTAAATTTTTTTTAAATCGAGAGCCCTGTATATTATTTTATTTTTAAATCCTACTAAAAATTCTAGATATTATTTGTCTAATATACCATATATCTAAATTGAACTGTTTTGGAATTATTGTCATTTGAAATTTAAAATAAAAAAAAATACAAAAAAAGGTTTATTTTTAAGGTAACAATTGCTCAAAATGTCTAGCGTTAACAGCGAGGCAATGATCCAATCTGTCATAAACAGTGTGAAGAGAGTTTTGCCGAGAATCCGGGGTGACCTGTGCCACTTCATATTGATTTCTTTGTTGTGAATCTGCTACAGTTTCAGATCGACTTCGATAAACTTTGATTTTCAAATGATCTCATAAAAAAAATCGAGTGGTGTAAGGTCGGGACTCCTTGCAGGCCATTCTACAGCATCTCTTCTTCCCATCCATCGATTAGGAAAAATTGCATCCAAATATCTATGAACATTGATTTCATAGTGAGGAAGTGCTCCGTCCTATTGATAACACAGATTTCTGTTAGGGGTATACAAATTATATTTATCAGAAAAAATACCTGCACAAGTTGGAATAACTTGCTCTTGGAGTAACTGTAAATACCTCGTTCCTGTGAGATTTCCATCGATAAAAAAGGGACCAATGATATGACGTCCACATATCCCTGCCTACACGTTTATCTTTTGTGGTCTTTGAGAATGACTGTCGATTATCCAGTGAGGATTCTCAGTAGGAGAGTATCAGTAGTTATGCCTGTTAACTCTTCCGTTAAGAGAACATGTAGCCTCGTCAGAAAAAAACAATATTATGAATTAGGTTAGGATCATTATTGATTCGTTCCATCATGACCTTGCGAAATTCAACGTGTCTCTCGTAGTCATCTTGAGATAATTTTTGCAATAGGTTTTTATGGATGCAATTTTTCATCATTCCTTATACAACTTAAGGTACCTTTAGATATGTTGTGGTCTAGATAAGGTGACGAATGGTTTTATGGGGATTTTCTGAAATTTCCAAGAAAACGTCTAACTTTTTATCATCGCTTGTTTTAGCTTTTGGAGGTCCAGATTTAGAACGACCCTTAACATGATTTGATTTTCTAAATTGTTTTAATGTTTTGCTGACTACGGATTGGGTAATAGGTCCCCGATTCGGATATTTTGCGTTAAAAAGTTCACACATCTCCTGTTGTGTTCTCGTACGGTCTCCGTAACCAACCATCATTAACAAAGTGATTCTTTCATTTCTGTTAAATGTACCATTATGATATTACGTTCAAACTGCAGTTTCACAAAATGCAGCAATAAACGTTTTCGTCAATAAATCATTTTTTGACGAGTTAAGTCGTTACTGACACAAGCCAGCTTAATTTTTTTTTTTTTAATTTCATCTCTTTAATTTCAAATATCAATAATTCCAAAACAGTTCAGTTTAGACATATGGTATATTAGACAAAAAATATCTAATATTTTTAGTAGGACTCAAAAATATAAATAGCATACAGAGCTTTAGATTTTAAAAAAATCAAGATGGCGTAATTTCTTCGAACTGACAGTTCAAAACATTTTATTATTAACGTCAACATGTGTGCCATATAACACCTTATAACTTTTATTTAAACATTTTTTTGATACATCGATTAATAAATGCTGTAAAATCATTAATCCATACATATGGGGCACCCTGTATATATATATATATATATATATATATATAATATATATACATACATATATATATATATATATATATATATATATATATATATATATATATATGTATGTATGTATGTGCCAGTTTGTCTTATTCGTGTGATTGCCGGAAATATACCTGCAATCTGGATCGTCTTTGATCTCGAAGCGAATTAGAAGCTTATTTAGGCGGCAATATTCTGTAAGGCTGCCTGTCATCGTCTTTGGATCTTTCCTGTTTAATTTTAATGGAGAACCGTATAATCATTGTTAATTTCTCTTAGTCTGCTTCATCGTTAATGCCTCATTCCAGAACAGAGCCTACATAGCTTTCCTATGAGCTGTTCCTATAGCACCTATATTGCCAAGATGGCTCAAGCTTTGGATTTTATCCAATTTGAGCTTCAGTTATAGACCACCATACCAGAGCTCCTTATAAAACTTGTCATCTTTTCGCAGCCATATATATCCAATAGAGTACTTTTGGCCGCGGTCCCAAGACTAACCAGAAGCTCGCCTACATATACACATGGCATTTGTAGTCTTTATTACTTTACTCTTCATGTGTTTTTGTTTTTACATTATTACAATACTCGTCTTCTTTTTGCTCACCTGTAAAAAACTGTGATTCCTTTTTTAGTTTCAATTTTACTTGAAATGGTAAGCTTAACAAAAACTTAAAAATAATGAACATCAATTTTGCCCTTGTAATATGTAGGACAAATTATCTGATTATCACTTTATATCTTTAGCGTAAGTAATTTGTTGATCTAACTTATTCGACTTGCATACTAGGGAAAATAATGGTTTCATCTATCTAAAACTGATACACTGCCTTACTAAAGTAAATTGGTTTTTAACTATTGAGACATCTAAATTGTAAAAAAATAACATTACGACATTTTTAAATATCTCAATTCTTAGTTTATAGTAAATTTAACTTCAGTTTGTGAAACATAAAAAATTATAAGAAAGTAGTTTATACAATCAATATAAATTAAGAATGCTTAAATTACTTAAACATACGACTTTACGTCAAAGATTATCTTTTTACAGTAAATAACTAGCAACTACAATTTAGATTGTAGGAAATACTTTTACACATTCACTTTTCAGTTTCCATCTTGTTAGAGTTACAGTCCCTTTTCCTTGATTTTTAGTGTTGAGTATGCTTGGTAAGAAAATCGTAAACAAACGAGATTCATTACCATGGCATATATAGACATATATTTTAGTATATCTAAATATTTATTGAATTTCTAGTTTACCCCAAAAAAATTGTATAATGCATGTTATTGGACAAGAAATATTTTTTTTTGTTTTATTCTCCAATTTTTTTATAAATATACTCATATATAAAAAGACAGAAAAAGAAAATTGAAAAATTACTTGTTCAAGACTTTAGATAATGTTATATCTATCTGCTTCCACATAAAATGTAGGACACAAAATTATGGCTAAAGTTTGTTGTGTGTTTCCTAAAAAGTAAAAATTGTTATTTATTTTGACAGCCTAAAAGTCTTATACCCGTCTTATAGAAAAATAAAATAATTTTGAATGAGATTAGGAGTAAGAAAACTTTTTACTTACCTCATTAGCATGAACGGACCACATTTCGTACTATTTGGTAAAGTAAATCCCAAGATATAAGATCCTGCCTTTTAACTTTTTCAATGGGGCAATAAACGACCCTATTAAATTTTTGTGCATAGTTGCCAGGTATTACGATAAACGTATTTTTATTGTACCTGCTTTGTATACCGCCCTGACTGGCACCTACAATCATATTGGATCTATTTTTACCTATATATTTGCTACCTGGCAACCCGCTTTGGAGCCCTTTAAGTATTTGATAATATAGGCCTAATGAGCACAGGTCCCCATTATGATTCGAAAGATACTTCTTATTATTTTTATTTTTAGTTTATATGGCGTCCGTGGAAAAAATTGCAATAGTGGCTATCGCAGGAGACAATATTTATCACTTGATGCTAAACAAATAATGAAAAATATTTTCGACAGTTTGCTAGAAAGAAATTTGAATAAACAAAGTGCTTTGCAAGAAACCAGTGAACTGACAAAATCCCAATTTCTACGATTAAGGATACTGTAGGAAAACTCAGGAACAGGAAAAAAACGAAAAGATTGTGAAAAAGACAGACATCAGGATTAAAATATATTCTATATATGAAGAGCAGTTGGTGCCGACACTAGACAAAATAAAATTAAGACGGATGCAGGACGGGACCAATATACACTGTGGCCGATCAACCCTTCACAGAATTCTCTTAAGAATGGGATTAACGTACCGAAAAATCAACAAAGGGCAAGTAGTGATCGAGTCACAGATTACGAATCTTGCAACACACTTATTTACAAGAAATTATGAAGTATCGGTCAGAGAATTGGCCAATAATTTACATTGACGAAACATGGTTCAATAACCATGACACTGTTCAAAAAGGGTGGATTGACAGCAGTACAAAATGTCAGACTAACGCATCTTCAAATAAAGGTAAACGAATAACCATTTTGCATGCTGGATCTGAAAAGGGCTGGATTTCAAATTGTCTACTATTATCTGCAAAAAAAACATAAAAGATTCTAGTTTGGACTATCATGAAGACACGACCGCAGAACTTTTTGAAAATTGGTTTCAAAATTCCCTTTTCCCAAATGTTCCCGAACAGAGTGTTATAGTTATGGACAATGCAAGTTACCACAGTCTCCTACTAAATAAGGTTCCTAATGCAGCCAACACCAAATCGGAAAATACAGTACAGTAATATATGTTAGAAAATGACATTTATTTTGACTTTAGTTATAAAAAAAAAGTGATGTTTTGGAAGTTTTGAAAGACTATAAATTGAAAAAGAAATATGTTTTTGATAGTATGGCTGAGAAAATGTGACACACTGTTTTGCGGGTTCCTCCGTATTATTGTGTGTTTATTCCAATTGAACATATTTGGCATCAAGTTAAATAAAAAATAAGGGCACAAAATATTTCGCCTACTTTTAACGTGTCAGTGGTTGAATTAGTAACAAAAGTTATAATTGATATACCTTGTGAAAGCTAGAAGAATTCCATTCAGTACGTTGTTAAAGTTGAAGATTCATATATTTATGTAAATAGTATAAAACCACTGATAATTACCTCAGCTGATGACAGTGATAGTGAAAACCGAATTAGGCTTAAATTAAAATATATTTTTATTTATACAATATATCCCTCTTGTAAACCCTATTCATTCAAACTGTATATTTGTACTTCTTATCCATTTGTTTTTACATGCATCTATAAATAAACATCTCCAAAAACACTTATAATTTTACTACTCAGTATATATCACTACTACACCAAACACTTTATTTTTACACTCGACGCGCGTTTCATTAACCATGTTAGCTTCATCAGGAGCGATGATTAACTGATGACTGATAATTGACAGTCAATCATCGCTCCTGATGAAGCTAACATGGTTAGCGAAACGCGCGTCGAGCGCAAAATAAAATGTTTGGTGTAGTGGTGATATATACTGAGTAGTATCATTGTGCCAAAGATTCCACATTCCCAACTTACTTATAATTTTATTTATCTACATTAATGAATAAAATTCTTAAGTCCATCTCTGCAACCTATCATAAACAAAAAGGTCAGAATTTTTATAATGCCCACTTAAAACGGCAAAAATCAGGATCTTATATTTTGGGACAGGCTATACACATGAGCGTTTCTGACTTGCTGGTAGTTAAATTTAATAATAATATTAAAAAATTACTTATATGATTTTTTTAAATACTAATAGGCAATTACGTTACAGAAGTTTTAGCTGTGTTAGTTTAAATCAAATCGTTGATTAAATCGCATGACAGACTCAAAAAATATTTAAATTTCACTAATTGTCATATATGTAAATCACTCTCAGATTAACGAAAACATATATATATATATATATATATATATATATATATATATATATATATATATATATATATATATATATATATAGAGAGAGAGAGAGAGAGAGAGAGAGAGACACTTTTCTAATAGCTGACGAAAGAAAGACCACTTAAAAAAATCTTTCCCAAAATTCCTATAAGCTCAAAAAGGAAAGGTCATAAATACATATATATATATATATATATATATATATATATATATATATATATATATATATATACACTCCACTCTGGTCATCTAATTGACACTTTTCTAATAGCTTACGAAAAAGAGAGCACCTCAAAAAAAACTTGGTCAAAAATTACTATATGCTCAAAAATAAAAGGTCATAAATCATATGTTATAATTTTTTTCCAAATATTATTTAAATCGTAGAGGATTTCTCAAAAAAATTATGTCATGTTATGCGTATAAATTGCAGACATAGCTTGCTCGTTTCATAAGCTCTCCGAAAAGATACAAATGTTGTCAACTTTCGTACGGGTTTGGAAAAAAATCCTAATAAAATGCACAGAAGGCGCGTTGTACGTGTAAATAGAAATAAATATTGTCGATTTTCAGAAATAAATCGAAAAAAAAAAGTAAAAGAATCCTTTTTAATTACGATTATTATTTTTCAATTAACCGTAACGAAAAACTATAAATTATTTCCCTCGGTTATGTATGCAAGCACGAAGCAACTGCGTATTGCAGATCCAGTCACTCGCTAATGTCTAATGTCCTTTATTGATTACTAGTTAGCTTTTTGTTATAACTATTTTACATGATATATTAAACAATGAGTATACATATTGGATCTTAAGATATATACATATCAGGGACCTAATTAACTTATCATTTATATAATTGTAGTAAAAGAACTTAAGCTAAGTATTCCGTACGAACCATGGGGCTTTGGCGATAATACGGACGGCCTGGGGGATGGTTCTATGAGAACGTATATTTGGCACCATTCCGGGCTGGAGTAGGTTGGGCTAGCACTGATGATTATTTTATTGATTTTCAACTTGTTGCTAGTTGACAATTTTCTGGTTTTGTTGAGGAGTGGGATAACTTGCCAAAAAGTTGATGGAATTTTTTGGCGAGGTGGTGTTCAGATAGTTAACGACACTCCAACATGGTTGAAACTAACTGATTTATAATTATGCGATGACACAGGTATCTGAATTTAATGAGATAGTGAGCCTGGGTCGTGGCTCCGAATATTTCCGAAGATTCTCGAATATTCATGAAAATAAAAAAAAAAACGCACTAGGAAACAAAAACTGGCTAGAAGCAAGGCGTGCTAAGAAATCCGCTACCTTCTCTGCGATTATTTCAATTTATTTTGCAAATCCTTGCGCGAGTTAACGAGATGTGCACCTTTCTGGAGAGCTTATGAAACGAGGAAGTTGTTTCCGAAATTTACACGCCAGGTGTGCTACAATAATTTTGAGTATTCCTCTACCACTACGACATTTGAAAAAAAAAAATTTTGACATGTGATTTATGAACTTTTATTTTTGAGGTTATAGGAATTTTGGCTATAATTTTTTTCTCAGGGGTGACTCTTTCGTCAACTATTAGAAAAGTGTCAACTCAACGACCAGAGTGGAATAGTTTTTTCACAATAGGCAGTTTTTTGTCTTAAATCGGAAAATTAAAAAAAAAAATCTAAAAACTGCAATAACTAAAAAAAATTAGCTCTAATATAACACTTTTCGAGGAATAGATCGAATTACTAATCGCCCTGTATATGTATATATATATATATATATATATATATATATATATATATATATATATATATATATATATATATATATACTAAAAGAAAATGAACAATTTATAAAAATATTTTTTATTTGGAAATCAAGATTATAAGATTTGTCACCGGCGATGGCATAACTTACTAAATAAACTTATACCGGAATGCTGTGCTTAGACATGCGATTAGTGCAACGCTTACGAGGTGAAAGGACAGCTGACGATTTGGCGTCAAGAGACCGATCGAAAAGTGTTTGTGTTACAAGTTTCAGAAACAAATCGCCAAGAGATGTCAGTGCTTTTAAATTGTTTCACAGAAGAGCTAGCAGTGCTATGTAAGTAATAGATATGTTTTATAGTTTTAATATAATTAATTTTTCCATAATGTAGCAACCCATAACGGTTACAGTACAAAAACTGCAGTATTGTAACATACAATCAATTTTTATATGATTTAGAATTCTACCTCATGAAACAAAAATTTAAGAAAATATTTTTACCGTTAAAAATAAATCAGAAAAAACAAATCTAATATGGGATACAAATTAAAGATTATTTTTAGGCAAGAAATCCGTGAAATTTTTATTAATTATCAATTCATTTTTAGCTAAAACTCTTTTTGTTTTTTTTAAATAGGTATTTATAATAAACCAAAAGAATACGTAGAAATATTATAGAAGAGTGCGGCGGAGTTTTGGGAGTATATCATAGCGGCGACGCACAGTGGAGAAAAACGAAAAATCGTGTTTCAAAATTGTCCGGAGCCTTCAATTTTGGTTCGATTTGGACAATTTTTTTTTTTAAATTGAAGCTTATTAAATTCCGAACAAAGCTGTCGGAGCCGATTTATCAATTAAACTTTTGTTTCAAAATGGCTGACGTTGGTTTCTGATTATATAGCGACTGAGACACAGAAAACGCTTACAGTTTCAAACCAAGTTGTGCTAAAATGCGTGTATGTATGTTTTTTTATGTCGCAGATAATATATCTAATATCACAGTTACAAGATTAATAATAATGAACCCAAAATGGCTGCCATGAACAATAAAAGTATTATAAATATGAATAAACGTACCATTATTATTTTATATCCATAACATTTGCATAAATAATTTCTTTAAGGTTGTTAATTATAAATATGTTTCAACAATTGACTTAAAATGACAAATCAAAATATGGCGGATGCTAAAATTGAATCGAGCAAGAAAGTTTCTCTGTGGCATTTAGACTGTGGAAGTCAGATCATTCAAGTTATTCAAGTTTAGTTGCGGGATTTAAATTTTCATGCAGTTATTGCTAGAATATTGCTGCTGTAAATTTTAAGTATCGTAGACAATTTTCTAGCAGATACAAAAAACAGCGATACACGCAGAAAAGGACAGCTCACACAGCTAGAAAATGGCTACAACAGCTAAAACGTTTTGTTAAAATAGGGACAGCTAAATATTTTGCTGCAGTAGCCACATTGTTTGCTGTTGTAGCAAAAAAGTGGCTAATGCAGCAAAATATTTAGCTGTCCTATTTTAACAAAACGTTTTAGCTGTTGAAGCCATTTTCTAGCTGTGTGAGCTGTCCTTTTCTGCGTATATCGCTGTTTTTTGTATCTGCTAGAAAATTGTCTACGATACTTAAAATTTACAGCAGCAATATTCTAGCAATAATTGCATGAAAATTTAAATCCCGCAACTAAACTTGAATAACTTGAATGATCTGACTGCCACAGTCTAAATGCCGCAGAGAAACTTTCTTGCTCGATTCAATTTTGGCATCCGCCATACTTGATTTGTCATTTTAAGTCAATTGTTGAAACATATTTATAATTAACAACCATAAAGAAATTATTTATGCAAATGTTATGGATATAAAATAATAATGGTACGTTTATTCATATTTATAATACTTTTATTGTTCATGGCAGCCATTTTGGGTTCATTATTAATCTTGTAACTGTGATATTAGATATATTATCTGCGACATAAAAAAACATACATACACGCATTTTAGCACAATTTGGTTTGAAACTGTAAGCGTTTTCTGTGTCTCAGTCGCTATATAATCAGAAACAGCCATTTTGAAGACGTCCGCCATTTTGAAACAAAAGTTTAATTGCAAAATCGGCTCTGACAACTTTGTTCGGAATTTAATAAGCTTCAATTTAAAAAAAAATCGTCCAAATCGAACCAAAATTGCCCGAATTCAAAAACATCCCTCTAATATTTAAATTATTTATCCAAATGTTACTATTTAAAAAACCGTTTTTATTTTAGTTAAATGGACCAAACAAAGAGCGATTTAATTTGATAAGGATTTATTTATATATTATATATTACTCTATTTCAAGTATTTTAACACATTTATTTTTAATATATTTACTTCTATAATTTGTAGATAGACGTATGTTGTTACAGACTTTTTGGTAGTACTATTTGAGTCGAACAATATTGCCTTACATTGTTTTTACGTATCTCTTAACTATTTACGTAGCGCACGCGAAGATACTTCTCCGACAAATCAATTTTTTTCAACGACATGCATCATCATAGGTCGGCTAATTTAGACAAAATATCCACATTGTACACCTAAACCTTCCTCGTGAAATGTTGTATCCACTAGTGAAAACTAGAATGACATCCGTTGAGTAGTTACTGAGAAAATCCTGCACAGACGGACAGGCAGACGCGGCAAGGGACTTTGTTTTATAATATGTATTGATTAAAAATGAATAAACTGCTGATAATTTAACATCACGAAGAAGCCAGTCAAAAAAAGTGTTTGGGTAGCCAAACTTAGAACTAAATCGAGAAGAAATATCAGCGTCTTTAATCTGCTTTATTGAAGGACTAGCAGTGCTACGTAAGTATATGGATGTATCTTGTTTATGTTTGTGCAGGGTGACCCTACTAAAACTGGTTACTGCTTATTTTAGTTACCATTAAAGGTATTAATATACTTTTAGTTCTAAGGATCTAACTGCTAAATTATTGTTTCGTTAATTTGTGTATACATAGTGTCACAATATTGCTTTGAGTAATAAAGTTATATTTTGCAACAGTTATCAGCAATACACCAAACATGTTTTTTGCGATCGACTTGCCATACCTTAACGATATTAACATCATCACGTGTGATGATTGACAAGTAACTAATATTACTGATGATGCTAATATGGTTAGCGAAACGCGCATCAAAGGTAATAAAATGTGTTGTGTAGTGTCATTGTATCGAAGAATTCAGAAAATCAAGGTAGTAATATTGTACTATATTTAAATTAAGCAACCTAAATATTTTTAAATATTTATACTTTGTGAATAATTCTAGATCTATTTTACTTAGCATACCCTGTACTTGAATCAAAGAATATCCAAGACTCACAAGCTTTAGCATCCAAATGGTATATTTTAGAGCAAAAGAACTTTTATATTCCTACCTAACCAAAAATATCAGCTACCGATTTGACTGGAGAAATAGCATTTTTGACTTCTTACAATTTCTTGTCAAAAAAATTATACTTTAATGATTTTTTATAGAGAATGTCAAAGTATGAAAAATGCTATGTAGGTAAAGTTAATATCTCAGAAACTCTTAGATTTAGGTACTCAATATCGGTGTCTAGAATTGACCATAAAATCCAAAAAGTAAGCATTATGGAGTGTATTTCAAAACGATTATAACATAGGAAAATATGTGTCAGAGTGAACAATGAAATGTATTTAGCGACGTCTTCTCAAAAAAAATTCTATGTTAGAAATTGATTGAAGATTATAAACACAAATATTTTTACCACAGATTTTTTTACAGTTCACAATTTATTCATGTTTGATCTTTACTTAACTCTGCTCCTCCTAGATTCTCACTTATAATGTAAGTGATCCATTGATGGAAATATGCCTGTACACGTTTACTTAATTAAATAACGATACTAAAATAGGATTACAGTACAACATTTATTTTGACATAATATAATAACACTTAGCTGTGAAAAGCATGCATACATATAAATTTATTGCCACTAGAAAGCTCTATCCTCCACAAACTTTTATTCTTTTTTATATTGTTTCCATGTTTGGGACTCTGCTGAGAAAACATATGCTGCATTTGTGCGATTCTATTCAAAAAGAGAATCAGAGAATTGTTCGCCTGACTGGAGTTTTAGAACTTACCAACAACCTTAATTCGTTAGAATATCGAAGAACGTTTGGCGATTTGAATCTATTCAATAAACACTTTCATGAAAAGAGTTTAATGGATGTAGCCCTCGTAACTCTTTCCAGAGATAAGTATGCTATAGTAGGAATACGCGTCGCGCTAATGCATCTTATTCATATAAAGTTCAGCTTGTTGCACCTCATACAACTACTTTCAAGTTTTTTTTTACAGAAGTATTACATACATACCTGATGTTTAAATTTTTACCATAAATTCTGTCTTTTTGTAATTTAGAAATTTTAGAAATGGAAAAATGTACTCTCTCTCCCTTATCTAAAAATTATTAAAATTCTAGTTTTGAGGTTTCAAAGAAGGAGAATGACCTCATGTATTTGTTGTACAATATACGTAGTAAAAATACGCCCAATGAACGAAAATACGAGGCATGTTTTTTAAGTAAGTACCGTTTTGCGATTCCGCCGCCGCAGCGATACGGTCGGCGTTCCGCGCATGCGCGCTGGTAACCTACATCTCATGTCTACGCACTGACGCCATTACAGTCTGATTCTTCATTGTATACGTTGTTTACTGAGTGTTTAAGATGCCTCCGACAATCGTGAGTCCCGCCGATTGTGAAGTATGGGCTGTTATACGATTTCTTAGTGCTAAAGGCGTAAAACCGATCGATATTCATCGTGAGATCTGTGAAGTTTACGGACAAAACATTATGAGTGATGGAATGGTAAGGAAATGGGTGAGAGCATTTTAAAAATGGCCGCACAAATGTGCATGATGAAGAACGGAGTGGGCGTCCTTCGGTCGTTAATGAAGATTTGGTGCAGAAAGTGGACGAAAAAGGTGAGAGAAAACAGACGCTTTACAATTTCATCATTGTGCGACTGCTTTCCTCAATATTCTCGTAGTGTTTTGTATCGCATTGTGACCGAGAACTTGAATTACCGGAAATTGTGTTCACGTTGGGTTCCAAAAATGTTGACGGATTTGCACAAAACCCAACGTTTAGGCAGTGCATTGACTTTCCTTGAGCGGTACCACAATGAAGGTGAACATTTTTTAGACCAAATTGTTACTGGTGACGAAACATGGGTGGCCTACGTCACACCAGAATCGAAACAACAATCCATGGAATGGCGACATTCATCATCACCCAAAAAAGTGAAGTTTAAGCAAACAATTTCTGCCCGCAAAATCATGTGCACAGTTTTTTTGGGACAGAAAAGGAGTATTGCTAGTGGAGTTTCTGCCTCGTAATGAGACAATCAATGCAGCGTCTTATTGTGAGACATTGAACAATCTGCGTCGTGCAATCCAGAACAAAAGACGTGGCAAGTTGAGTAAGGGTATCGTTTTGCTGCATGACAATGCCCGTCCACATGTGGCTAATCGGACCAAAGATCTCATCAAATCTTTTAAATGGGAAACTCTAGATCATCCTCCATACAGCCCTGATCTGGCGCCCAGCGACTACCATTTGTTCCTGCACTTGAAGAAGCACCTGGGTGGTCAGCGTCTTCAAGACGATAACGAAGTCAAAACATTTGTGATACAGTGGTTAACAAGTCAGGCGGCAGAATTTTATGAGGAGGGTATTCAAAAACTGGTGCCACGTTATGACAAGTGCCTCAATATTCACGGAAATTATGTAGAAAAGTAGATTAAGGTACAGGCTTTCATGTAAAAATAAAATTACAGCGATATCTTTGCACGTCTTTTTTTAATTCCAAAACGGTACTTACTTAAAAAAAAACATGCCTCGTAATTTAGACTTTTTTCTTTTTTTCATTTTATGTAAGTTACAAAAAACGGAATTACTGACGCTTTTATACGTTTCTAAATAGTGAGCAAAACGTGTTCTTCTTATAAGTTAAAAATAGATAAAAATAAAAGTAAGCAATAACTAAATTAATTATAAAAAATTATATTGAAATAAATATATATGCTACTTCCAAAAAATTCTCTAAAATACTATATTGGATTTTTCAAATTCCAGTATTTTT
>CM032454.1:73843815-73903761 GCA_019049505.1 Pachyrhynchus sulphureomaculatus
TCGGACTGAATGGAACCATCACACATAGAGGCTAATTTCGATGTAATGACATGAAGACCTCATATATGAATAGGTCGAGCTCATCGAATTTGAAGATAAGCAGTGAAAGCAATTATCACCATTGTACAAAATATTTTATTTTGGCACCCAACGTGTATTTCGTTAACCATGTTAGCATCATCGAAAGCGATTACTGCCTCTCAATTATCATTCCTGATGATATTAAAGTGTTTAACCTTAGTGGTAATAACTCTTATGTAGTGTCATTTTTGGCCAAAAATGACAAGATACCGACGCATATACGAGAATATTAAAGATTTTTTTATCAAAATAAAATTCGTAACTCCAGGACTCCACATATTTTAGTTTTGAATTAAATACAGCAACTATATCTATTGCTAAAATTTTTCAAACGTGATATAGAAAAAATGAACAACCATAGCATCGTGTCATTTTTTTATCGTTTTCGTAGAAACTTTTTAAGATATCCCTTTCATTTTTAGTGTTCCTTACAGAGCACTTATAAGAATCACTTCGTGTGGCCATCTGTTCCATCCGTCTGTTTGTCTATCTATCGCACCCGATTGTCTTCGAAACTATTTGACAAATATACAAATTGATGTCCCAATCAGAGCAGTATATCTTTGAGTGTCAAATTTTGACTTAAGGGGGATAAAATCAGAAGCGATTTTTTTTTACCAGGTCATTGAGTGTGGTTTCAAATGAAAGCTTGTAAAAATGCGAGTTCAAAAATATATATGCTGGTAATATTTGGGCACACTTTTCTTTTGATTTAAAAAAAATGGCCCGTTCTAAAAAAAAATCTTGAAAAAATTCTAAAATATTCTAGATCAAGTGTGGATTGACCGAAAATTATCACGAGTGTTTGATAATTTATCTGATATAAAAAAAAACTATGAAATCTATGTTCCCTGACAATATGGTGGCTATTTTTATTAATATACTTTTCAGTATATTACAGCTCGTGCCTCGCTACTGTACCAAGACAAAACAATTTTATTTTATTTGTTTATTAATTATATAAATATTTAGGTAGTAAATATTTGTTTTTACCCTTTTATTACTAAATTTGAAATTGAGCTCGATTGATTTATTGACTATTAGGTAGCTAAGATGCTATAACTATTATACAATATTGACCAAAAAAAGTGAGAAAACATATTGAATCTTAAGATATATGCATGTCAAAGACCTAATGAACTCAACCTAGGTAAGGATTTTATTTTATTTTAAAAGCAATCACCGTCCGGAATACTAATTGTCTGACTTGCACTTGATGCAAGCACTTAATCGTTCACGAGCAAGAATATATTTTTTTATTTCAGTAAAGATTTTCACACAGTTACATTCACACACTTTGCTATTAAATTTAAGATCATGATTTTAGGATATTAGCATAATAATATGGACAACCGCGATAGAAAAACATAGAATAAAAATCTAGATGAGACAATAATTTCTTCGTCGGTAATTGATATCTAACTATTCTGCCAGTTTCTATGCAATAGTTTTTAGGTGTGCCTCTCTATAAAATTGAGACACCAAGTTTCTTTCTGGCATGTAGAGAGGTAATTTAACTACACGTTTTAGTTCCAATGAAGTAATTTTACACCCAACTTCTACAGCTTCCAATAAATCATTTACGATATCATCATATCATCTTCAATATTTAATACAATTTGTAATCGTTACTTCGACGTTAATCTTGTATTTGATCATCAGCTTTATACTATAGATATTCTGGGTAATAGCTATAACATTTATTTTTACTGTCCATATTTCCTACCAATATCATCTAAAAAATTGTATGGTAAGGAAAATATACTCAAATTTAGCGAAAATTGGAAAATCTAAGGCATATCCTACCCCAAATTTTTGTTCAGTAAAACGAGCTACCTTATATTTGGTTGTAACACACACACACGTAAAAATTGTACAAGGACATTTTTTTAATTGTCTCACCTAATTCACTATTTTTCTATTCTACATACCAAGAAAATTCAGTAAAAGTTCGGTACGCGGGCTTTTCAGAGAAAGGGAGGTTTCTTTTTTGAAATAGGCCTAAAATAGTCTAATTTTGAAACATCTACGAGAAAAAATCGTGGGAGGCCATTTTTGTTAACTCGAACTTAAACCTTAACTAACTTGATCTCCAGTCACTAATATAGCACGTACATCATTTTGCCCATCATTTTTGCACATTAAGGTAGGACATTTTTTTTTTTTCATTATTTTATATATTTTCTGCTTACCGATTATTTAGTTCAGGTTAGTTTCAGTTAGTTCAGGTTAGCAAAAAACCTTCTCGTAAATCTTTCAAAATTAGGTCATTTTAGACCTATTCCAAAAAAGAAACCTCCCTTTTTCTGAACAGCCCGCGTATTGAACTTTTACCAACTTTTTTTTTCAGTTATAATCTAATCTTATCTCAAACTGGTTTATTGTCATTGTTTTGGTAAAATTTCAGTACGCGGGTTTTTTCAGAAAAAGGAAGATCTTTTTTTTAAATAGGCTTAAAATGGCCTAAATTTGAAAAATTCGTTTTTGTTAACCTGAACTAACTGAAACTAACCTGAATTAAATAATCAAGAATTACAAAATACATTGAAAAAAACCTTGTGATTTGTTCTTTTCGTGTTGTTTTCCGCAAATAATGTTTCACAGCAAAGTTCCTTATTTGTTGGAATTTTACTATGACTGTAAATGTAGCATAATCATCTCGGCGCATGCGCATAAACGAACTGAATTCTCCCGAGGAGTTTCGATCAATGGTTATCAATAGCATAGTAAGCTTTCGTACGCTTACGTATCAATGTTTATATGCAAACACGGTCTCCCCCGATATTTTCTCATAAGTCTTTCAAAATTAGACCGTTTTAGCCAGTTCCAAAAAAAAACTTTTTCTGAAACGGCCGCGTTTTGTTATAAGGAAGCAAAATATGATAATAAAAAATTTGTCATTTGTCAAATTTGACTGATTACAAAGCCAACTAGAATTTTTTTATATGACATCGTCTATACGTGATTAAATAGCTTGGTTCATTTATAAAAATATATAACACTTGATATTTAGTTTCGTTACCGATTAACAGGCCATTTAAGTTACTGACCGGTATTTTAACCAATAAAAGGCTGACTTGATTTACCTCGACCTTCCTATTTGGCACAACAAACAATTAGTTTTACTAGCAAACTTAGTTTTTTGGTGGCAAAAAATTTGTCATTTTTCAAATCATATGTGGAGGATGTCATTTTAAAAAATTTAATTCACTTTATAATTTGTCAAATTTAATAAGTGACAAATTTTTTGTTATCATGTTTTGGCTTCCTAACAAAAAACTAAGTTTAGCAATAAGAGACATTTTTTGATGAGGCTAAATAGGAAAATAGTAAATCGGATGAGCTACTTAAAAGTTAAAGCTCGCTTCTATAACTTGAATGACCTGTATATTGATAAGGACTGAAAATAAATATAAAAAGTTATATATTTTTGTAAACGGACTAAAAAATGTTATTTAATTTTGTGCTTATATGTAGAGGTTGCCATTTAAAAAAAATCTAGTTGGCTCACATTTGACAAATGAAAATTTTGTGTTATCATACTTTGATTTCCTTACAAAAAAACTAAGTTTAGCAGCGACAGAAATTTTTTTGATATGCTAAATAGGAAAACAATTCGGGTGAGCCACTTTAAAGTTAAAGCTCAGTTCAATAATCCTGTATATTAATGATGACTGAAAATAAGAATTTTTTTTTTTTTGTTTAAAAATCCCTACTCAGGCTCAGGGAGGTAAACGGAAAAAAAAAGAATAAGAAAATAGCAAATCGGGTAAGCAACTTAAAAGTTAATAACCGGGTCAAGTGTAAGTTGAATTTACACAATCAGTGTTCCGCACGTTAATTGCTTTTAAAATAAAAAATTTTGTTACGGTAGTATAAAAATAATCAGTCACTTCACAAAACACACCCGAAATGAATTTTCAACAAAGTTTGTTTCCAATCTTTACTGAAAACTGATGACTTTGAAATTTTTTGTTTTTTTTGTATACGAGATAAATTATTAAAGGTAATGCACTCGTGATAATTTTCGTTCAATCTATACCCAGTGGAGAATATTCCAGAATATTTTCAAAATTTTTTGATCAGTACTTTTTGATATAAGGTAGAGGGACAGCGATTTTTCGCGATTTTCTCAAAATAATAGAAAGAAAAAGTGTGCGCAAGTATTACATTATATATACTTTTTTATTTGTGTTTTCACAAGCTTTCATTTGACACTACACTCGATGACATAGTAAAAAAAATTTTTTTTTACTTCCGATTTCACCCCTCAAAACTAACCCCTTATGTCAAAATTTAACTTTCAAAACTACACGGCTCTAATGAGGCCATCAATTCCTATATTAGTACCAAATTTCAACTTTCTAGGTCAAATAGTTTTCGGAGAAAATCGGGTGTGACAGACAGACAGACACCGAAGTGATCTTATAAGTGTTCCGTAACACTAAAAATTAATTCAATAACTTGAATGCTCTGTTTTTCGGGAACGACCGAAAATAAATATTAATAGTTATATATTTTATAAATGGATTGAAAAATGCTATTGATTGATGTTTCCATATGGAGACGGTGCCATCTAAAAAAAATCCTAGTACTTAAAAGAACGTCCTTGTACATTTATTAGAAGAGAGATCACTCAATAACCTTAATTTTTTTTTAAGTTCGCAGAGAGTATATCGAGAAACACATTTGATAGATACTTTTGAAGAAACGAGTTCCAGAATAAGGAGAGACCGTCACTTATTTAATTACTCGATGCCATCAGTACATACACAAAAAATAAATTAGCCTATTAAATAATATTTATACATAGAGGCTTTCTAAAAATATTTCAACTATTAAAATCTACAGTCGCAGTCTTTCGTTTAACATTATTCAGTAGATATACCTTAATATGGTAAAAAACGATTAAAAACATGCTCATTAAAGATTTAGGCAATGTAGAATAACGTATATAGGGAAATAAATCGATTAACCTAAAAAGGTATATATATATATATATATATATATATATATATATATATATATATATATATATACAGAGTGCCCCATATGTAAGAAATAATGATTCCACAGCATTTATTAATCAGCGTATCAAAAAAATATTTGAATAAAAGTTATAGGGTGTTATATGACGCAGATGCTGATATTGACAATAACATGTTTTGAAGTGTCAGTTCAAAGAAATTAAGCCATTAAATTTTTTTTTTAAATCGAAAGCCCTGTATATTATTTTATTTTTAAATCCTACTAAAAAATTCTAGATATTATTTGTCTAATATACCATATACATATCTAAATTGAACTGTTTTGGAATTATTGTCATTTGAAATTTAAAATATTTATTTTTAAGGTAACAATTGCTCAAAATGTCTAGCGTTAACAGCGAGGCAATGATCCAATCTGTCATAAACAGTGTGAAGAGAGTTTTTGCCGAGAATCCGGGGTGATCTGTGCCACTTCATATTGAATTCTTTGTTGTGAATCTGCTACAGTTTCAGGTCGACTTTGATAAACTTTGATTTTCAAATGATCCCATAAAAAAAAATCGAGTGGCGTAAGATCGGGACTCCTTGCAGGCCATTCTACAGCATCTCTTCTGCCTATCCATCGATTAGGAAAAATCGCATCCAAATATCTACGAACATTGATTTCATAGTGAGGAAGTGCTCCGTCCTGTTGATAACACAGATTTCTGTTAGGGGTATACAAATTATTTTAATCAGGAAAAATACCTGCACAAGTTGGAATAACTTGCTCTTGGAGTAACTGTAAATACCGCGTTCCTGTAAGACTTCCATCGATAAAAAAGTGATCAACCACATATCCCTGCCTACACGTCTTTTGTGGTCTTTGAGAATGACTGTCGATTATTCATTGGGGATTCTCAGTAGGAGAATACCAGCAGTTATGCCTGTAAACTCTTCCGTTAAGACAACATGTAGCCTCGTCAGAAAAAACAATATTATGGATTAGGTTAGGATCATTATTGATTCGTTCCATCATGACCTCGCAAAATTCAACGTGTCTCTCGTAGTCATCTTCAGATAATTCTTGCAACAGAATAAGTTTTTATGGATGCAATTTTTCTTCATTCCTTATACGACTTAAGGTACCTTTAGTTATATTATGGTCTAGGTAAAGCTGACGAATGGTTTTATGGGGATTTTCTGTAATTTCCAAGAAAACGTCTAACTTTTTATCATCGCTTGTTTTAGCTTTTGGAGGTCGAGATTTAGAACGATCCTTAACATGACCTGATTGTCTAAATTGTTTTAATGTTTTGCTAACTACGGATTGGGTAATAGGTCCCTGATTCGGACATTTTGCGTTAAAAAGTTCACACATCTCCTGTTGTGTTCTCCTACGGTCTCCGTAACCAACCATCATTAACAAAGTGATTCTTTCATTTCTGTACCATGTACCATTATGATATTACGTTCAAACTGCAGTTTCACAAAATGCAGCAATAAACGTTTTCGTCAATAAATCATTTTTTGACGGGTTAAGTCGTTACTGACACAAGCCAGCTTAATTTTTTTTTTTTTTTAATTTCATCTCTTTAATTTCAAATATCAATAATTCCAAAACAGTTCAATTTAGACATATGGTATATTAGACAAAAAATATCTAGAATTTTTAGTAGGACTCAAAAATAAAATAGCATACAGGGCTTTAGATTTTAAAAAAATCAAGATGGCGTAATTTCTTCGAACTGACAGTTCAAAACATTTTATTGTTAACGTCAACATGTGTGCCATATAACACCTTATAACTTTTATTTAAACGTTTTTTGGATACATCGATTAATAAATGCTGTAAAATCATTAATCCATACATATGGGGCACCCTGTATATATATATATATATATATATATATATATATATATATATATATATATATATATATATATATATATATATATATATATATATATGTATGTATGTGCCAGTTTGTCTTATTCGTGTGATTGCCGGAACTATACCTGCAATCTGGATCGTTTTTGACCTCGAATCGAGTTAGAAGCTTATTTAGGCGGCAATATTCTGTAAGGCTGCCTGTCATCGTCTTTGGATCTTTCCTGTTTAATTTTAATGGAGAACCGTATAATCATTGTTAATTTCTCTTAGTCTGCTTCATCGTTAATCCCTCATTCCAGAACAGAGCCTACATAGCTTTCCTATGAGCTGTTCGTATAGCACCTATATTGCCAAGATGGCTCAAGCTTTGGATTTTATCCAATTTGAGCTTCAGTTATAGACCACCATACCAGAGCTCCTTATAAAAGTTGTCATCTTTTCGCAGCCATATATATCCAATAGAGTACTCTTGGCCGCGGTCCCCAAGACTAACCAGAAGCTCGCCTACATATACACATGGCATTTGTAGTCTTTATTACTTTACTCTTCATGTGTTTTTGTTTTTACATTATTACAATACTCGTCTTCTTTTTGCTCACCTGTAAAAAACTGTGATTCCTTTTTAGTTTCAATTTTACTTGAAATGGTAAGCTTAACAAAAACTTAAAAATAATGAACATCAATTTGCCCTTGTAATATGTAGGAGAAATTATCTGATTATCACTTTATATCTTTAGCGTAAGTAATTTGTTGATCTAACTTATTCGACTTGCATACTAGGGAAAATAATGGTTTCATCTATCTAAAACTGATACACTGCCTTACTAAAGTAAATTGGTTTTTTAACTATTGAGACATCTAAATTGTAAAAAAATAACATTACGACATTTTTAAATATCTCAATTCTTAGTTTATAGTAAATTTAACTTCAGTTTGTGAAACATAAAAAATTATAAGAAAGTAGTTTATACAATCAATATAAATTAAGAATGCTTAAATTACTTAAACATACGACTTTACGTCAAAGATTATCTGACAGCCGTCTTTTTACAGTAAATAACTAGCAACTACAATTTAGATTGTAGGAAATACTTTTACACATTCACTTTTCAGTTTACATCTTGTTAGAGTTACAGTCCATTTTCCTTGATTTTTAGTGTTGAGTATGCTTGGTAAGAAAATCGTAAACAAACGAGATTCATTACCATGGCATATATAGACATATATTTTAGTATATCTAAATATTTATTGAATTTCTAGTTTACCCCCAAAAAAATTGTATAATGCATGTTATTGGACAAGAAATATTTTTTTTGTTTTATTCTCCAATTTTTTTATAAATATACTCATATATAAAAAGACAGAAAAAGAAAATTGAAAAATTACTTGTTCAAGACTTTAGATAATGTTATATCTATCTGCTTCCACATAAAATGTAGGACACAAAATTATGGCTAAACTTTGTTGTGTGTTTCCTAAAAAGTAAAAATTGTTATTTATTTTGACAGCCTAAAAGTCTTATACCCATCTTATAGAAAAAAATAAAATAATTTTGAATGAGATTAGGAGTAAGAAAACTTTTTACTTACCTCATTAGCATGAACGGACCACATTTCGTACTATTTGGTAAAGTAAATCCCAAGATATAAGATCCTGCCTTTTAACTTTTTCAATGGGGCAATAAACGACCCTATTAAATTTTTGTGCATAGTTGCCAGGTATTACGATAAACGTATTTTTATTGTACCTGCTTTGTATACCGCCCTCACTGGCACCTACAATCATATTGGATCTATTTTTACCTATATATTTGCTACCTGGCAACCCGCTTTGGAGCCCTTTAAGTATTTGATAATATAGGCCTAATGAGCACAGGTCCCCATTATGATTCGAAAGATACTTCTTATTATTTTTATTTTTAGTTTATATGGCGTCCGTGGAAAAATTGCAATAGTGGCTATCGCAGGAGACAATATTTATCACTTGATGCTAAACAAATAGTGAAAAATATTCACGACAGTTTGCTAGAAAGAAATTTGAATAAACAAAGTGCTTTGCAAGAAACCAGTGAACTGACAAAACCCCAATTTCTACGATTAAGGGTACTGTAGGAAAACTCAGGAACAGGAAAAAAACGAAAAGATTGTGAAAAAGACAGACATCAGGATTAAAATATATTCTATATATGAAGAGCAGTTGGTGCCGACACTAGACAAAATAAAATTAAGACGGATGCAGGACGGGACCAATATACACTGTGGCCGATCAACCCTTCACAGAATTCTCTTAAGAATGGGATTCACGTACCGAAAAATCAACAAAAGGCAAGTAGTGATCGAGTCACAGATTACGAATCTTGCTTATTTACCTTGCTTATTTACAAGAAATTATGAAGTATCGGTCAGAGAATTGGCCAATAATTTACATTGACGAAACATGGTTCAATAACCATGACACTGTTCAAAAAGGGTGGATTGACAGCAGTACAAAATGTCAGACTAACGCATCTTCAAATAAAGGTAAACGAATAACCATTTTGCATGCTGGATCTGAAAAGGGCTGGATTTCAAATTGTCTACTATTATCTACAAAAAACATAAAAGATTCTAGTTTGGACTATCATGAAGACACGACCGCAGAACTTTTTGAAAATTGGTTTCAAAATTCCCTTTTGCCAATTGTTCCCGAACAGAGTGTTATAGTTATGGACAATGCAAGTTACCACAGTCTCCTACTAAATAAGGTTCCTAATGCAGCCAACACCAAATCGGAAATACAGTAATATATGTTAGAAAATGACATTTATTTTGACTTTAGTTATAAAAAAAAAGTGATGTTTTGGAAGTTTTGAAAGACTATAAATTGAAAAAGAAATATGTTTTTTGATAGTATGGCTGAGAAAAATGTGACACACTGTTTTGCGGCTTCCTCCGTATTATTGTGTGTTTATTCCAATTGAACATATTTGGCATCAAGTTAAATAAAAAATAAGGGCACAAAATATTTCGCCTACTTTTAACGTGTCAGTGGTTGAATTAGTAACAAAAGTTATAATTGATGTACCTTGTGAAAGCTAGAAGAATTCCATTCAGTACGTTGTTAAAGTTGAAGATTCATATATTTATGTAAATAATATAAAACCACTGATAATTACCTCAGCTGATGACAGTGATAGTGAAACCGAATTAGGCTTAAATTAAAATATATTTTTATTTATACAATATATCCCCTCTTGTAAACCCTATTCATTCAAACTGTATATTTGTACTTCTTATCCATTTGTTTTTACATGCATCTATAAATAAACATCTCCAAAAACACTTATAATTTTACTACTCAGTATATATCACTACTACACCAAACACTTTATTTTTACACTCGACGCGCGTTTCATTAACCATGTTAGCTTCATCAGGAGCGATGATTAACTGATGACTGATAATTGACAGTCAATCATCGCTCCTGATGAAGCTAACATGGTTAGCGAAACGCGCGTCGAGCGCAAAAATAAAATGTTTGGTGTAGTGGTGATATATACTGAGTAGTATCATTGTGCCAAAGATTCCACATTCCCAACTTACTTATAATTTTATTTATCTACATTAATGAATAAAATTCTTAAGTCCATCTCTGCAACCTATCATAAACAAAAGGTCAGAATGTTTATAATGCCCACTTAAAACGGCAAATACAGGATCTTATATTTTGGGACAGGCTATACACATGAGCGTTTCTGACTTGCTGGTAGTTAAATTTAATAATAATATTAAAAAATTACTTATATGATTTTTTTAAATACTAATAGACAATTACGTTACAGAAGTTTTAGCTGTGTTAGTTTAAATCAAATCGTTGATTAAATCGCATGACAGACTCAAAAAATATTTAAATTTCACTAATTGTCATATATGTAAATCACTCTCAGATTAACGAAAACATATATATATATATATATATATATATATATATATATATATATATATATATATATATATAGAGACACTTTTCTAATAGCTGACGAAAGAGAGACCACTTAAAAAAAATCTTTCCCAAAATTCCTATAAGCTCAAAAAGGAAAGGTCATAAATACATATATATATATATATATATATATATATATATATATATATATATATATATATATATATATATATATATATACACTCCACTCTGGTCATCTAATTGACACTTTTCTAATAGCTTACGAAAAAGAGAGCACCTCAAAAAAAACTTGGTCAAAATTACTATATGCTCAAAAATAAAAGGTCATAAATCATATGTTATAATTTTTTTCCAAATATTATTTAAATCGTAGAGGATTTCTCAAAAAAATTATGTCATGCTATGCGTATAAATTGCAGACATAGCTTGCTCGTTTCATAAGCTCTCCGAAAAGATACAAATGTTGTCAACTTTCGTACGGGTTTGGAAAAAATCCTAATAAAATGCACAGAAGGCGCGTTGTACGTGTAAATAGAAATAAATATTGTCGATTTTCAGAAATAAATCGAAAAAAAAAAGAGTAAAGAATCCTTTTTAATTACGATTATTATTTTTCAATTAACCGTAACGAAAAACTATAAATTATTTCCCTCGGTTATGTATGCAAGCACGAAGCAACTGCGTATTGCAGATCCAGTCACTCGCTAATGTCTAATGTCCTTTATTGATTACTAGTTAGCTTTTTGTTATAACTATTTTACATGATATATTAAACAATGAGTATACATATTGGATCTTAAGATATATACATATCAGGGACCTAATTAACTTATCATTTATATAATTGTAGTAAAAGAACTTAAGCTAAGTATTCCGTGCGAACCATGGGGCTTTGGCGATAATACGGACGGC
Organism: Pachyrhynchus sulphureomaculatus; assembly: GCA_019049505.1. Taxonomy (NCBI): domain Eukaryota; kingdom Metazoa; phylum Arthropoda; class Insecta; order Coleoptera; family Curculionidae; genus Pachyrhynchus; species Pachyrhynchus sulphureomaculatus. Next base: position 73,855,612 of record CM032454.1, read on the forward strand.
CTGGGGGATGGTTCTATGAGAACGTATATTTGGCACCATTCCGGGCTGGAGTAGGTTGGGCTAGCACTGATGATTATTTTATTGATTTTCAACTTGTTGCTAGTTGACAATTTTCTGGTTTTGTTGAGGAGTGGGATAACTTGCCAAAAAGTTGATGGAATTTTTTGGCGAGGTGGTGTTCAGATAGTTAACGACACTCCAACATGGTTGAAACTAACTGATTTATAATTATGCGATGACACAGGTATCTGAATTTAATGAGATAGTGAGCCTGGGTCATGGCTCCGAATATTTCCGAAGATTCTCGAATACTCATCAAAATAAAAAAAAACGCACTAGGAAACAAAAACTGGCTAGAAGCAAGGCGTGCTAAGAAATCCGCTACCTTCTCTGCGATTATTTCAATTTATTTTGCAAATCCTTGCGCGAGTTAACGAGATGTGCACCTTTCTGGAGAGCTTATGAAACGAGGAAGTTGTTTCCGAAATTTACACGCCAGGTGTGCTACAATAATTTTGAGTATTCCTCTACCACTACGACATTTGAAAAAAAAATTTTGACATGTGATTTATGAACTTTTATTTTTGAGGTTATAGGAATTTTGGCTATAATTTTTTTCTCAGGGGTGACTCTTTCGTCAACTATTAGAAAAGTGTCAACTCAACGACCAGAGTGGAATAGTTTTTTCACAATAGGCAGTTTTTTGTCTTAAATCGGAAAATTAAAAAAAAAATCTAAAAACTGCAATAACTAAAAAATTAGCTCTAATATAACACTTTTCGAGGAATAGATCGAATTACTAATCGCCCTGTATGTATATATATATATATATATATATATATATATATATATATATATATATATATATATATATGTATATATATATATATATATATATATATATATATATATATATATATATATATATGTATATATATATATATATATATATATATATATATATATATATATATATATATATATATATATATATATATATATATATATATAACGAAAAGAAAATGAACAATTTATAAAAATATTTTTTATTTGGAAATCAAGATTATAAGATTTGTCACCGGCGATGGCATAACTTACTAAATAAACTTATACCGGAATGCTGTGCTTAGACATGCGATTAGTGCAACGCTTACGAGGTGAAAGGACAGCTGACGATTTGGCGTCAAGAGACCGATCGAAAAGTGTTTGTGTTACAAGTTTCAGAAACAAATCGCCAAGAGATGTCAGTGCTTTTAAATTGTTTCACAGAAGAGCTAGCAGTGCTATGTAAGTAATAGATATGTTTTATAGTTTTAATATAATTAATTTTTCCATAATGTAGCAACCCATAACGGTTACAGTACAAAAACTGCAGTATTGTAACATACAATCAATTTTTATATGATTCAGAGATTCAGAATTCTACCTCATGAAACAAAAATTTAAGAAAATATTTTTACCGTTAAAAATAAATCAGAAAAAACAAATCTAATATGGGATACAAATTAAAGATTATTTTTAGGCAAGAAATCCGTGAAATTTTTATTAATTATCAATTCATTTTTAGCTAAAACTCTTTTTGTTTTTTTTTTTTAAATAGGTATTTATAATAAACCAAAAGAATACGTAGAAATATTATAGAGGAGTGCGGCGGAGTTTTGGGAGTATATCATAGCGGCGACGCACAGTGGAGAAAAAACGAAAAATCGTGTTTCAAAATTGTCTGGAGCCTTCAATTTTGGTTCGATTTGGACGATTTTTTTTTTAAATTGAAGCCTATTAAATTCCGAACAAAGCTGTCGGAGCCGATTTTTCAATTAAACTTTTGTTTCAAATGGCTGACGTTGGTTTCTGATTATATAGCGACTGAGACACAGAAAACGCTTACAGTTTCAAACCAAGTTGTGCTAAAATGCGTGTATGTATGTTTTTTTATGTCGCAGATAATATATCTAATATCACAGTTACAAGATTAATAATAATGAACCCAAAATGGCTGCCATGAACAATAAAAGTATTATAAATATGAATAAATGTACCATTATTATTTTATATCCATAACATTTGCATAAATAATTTCTTTAAGGTTGTTAATTATAAATATGTTTCAACAATTGACTTAAAATGACAAATCAAATATGGCGGATGCCAAAATTGAATCGAGCAAGAAAGTTCCTCTGTGGCATTTAGACTGTGGAAGTCAGATCATTCAAGTTATTCAAGTTTAGTTGCGGGATTTAAATTTTCATGCAGTTATTGCTAGAATATTGCTGCTGTAAATTTTAAGTATCGTAGACAATTTTCTAGCAGATACAAAAAACAGCGATACACGCAGAAAAGGACAGCTCACACAGCTAGAAAATGGCTACAACAGCTAAAACGTTTTGTTAAAATAGGGACAGCTAAATATTTTGCTGCACTAGCCACATTGTTTGCTGTTGTAGCAAAAAAGTGGCTGCTGTTGCTAAACAGTAGCTAAAGCAGCAAAATATTTAGCTGTCCCTATTTTAACAAAACGTTTTAGCTGTTGAAGCCATTTTCTAGCTTTGTGAGCTGTCCTTTTCTGCGTGTATCGCTGTTTTTTGTATCTGCTAGAAAATTGTCTACGATACTTAAAATTTACAGCAGCAATATTCTAGCAATAATTGCATGAAAATTTAAATCCCGCAACTAAACTTGAATAACTTGAATGATCTGACTGCCACAGTCTAAATGCCGCAGAGAAACTTTCTTGCTCGATTCAATTTTGGCATCCGCCATACTTGATTTGTCATTTTAAGTCAATTGTTGAAACATATTTATAATTAACAACCTTAAAGAAATTATTTATGCAAATGTTATGGATATAAAATAATAATGGTACGTTTATTCATATTTATAATACTTTTATTGTTCATGGCAGCCATTTTGGTTTCTTTATTATTAATCTTGTAACTGTGATATTAGATATATTATCTGCGACATAAAAAAACATACATACACGCATTTTAGCACAATTTGGTTTGAAACTGTAAGCGTTTTCTGTGTCTCAGTCGCTATATAATCAGAAACAGCCATTTTGAAGACGTCCGCCATTTTGAAACAAAAGTTTAATTGCAAAATCGGCTTGTTCGGAATTTAATAAGCTTCAATTTAAAAAAAAAATCGTCCCAAATCGAACCAAAATTGAAGGCTCTAGACAATTTTGAAACACGATTTTTCGTTTTTTTTTTCCCCACTGTTCGACGGCCCGAATTCAAAAACATCCCTCTAATATTTAAATTATTTATCCAAATGTTACTATTTAAAAACCGTTTTTATTTTAGTTAAATGGACCAAACAAAGAGCGATTTAATTTGATAAGGATTTATATATATATTATATATTACTCTATTTAAAGTATTTTAACACATTTATTTTTAATATATTTACTTCTATAATTTGTAGATAGACGTATGTTGTTACAGACTTTTTGGTAGTACTATTTGAGTCGAACAATATTGCCTTACATTGTTTTTACGTATCTCTTAACTATTTACGTAGCGCACGCGAAGATACTTCTCCGACAAATCAATTTTTTTTTCAACGACATGCATCATCATAGGTCGGCTAATTTAGACAAAATATCCACATTGTACACCTAAACCTTCCTCGTGAAATGTGGTATCCACTAGTGAAAACTAGAATGACATCCGTTGAGTAGTTACTGAGAAAATCCTGCACAGACGGACAGGCAGACGCGGCAAGGGACTTTGTTTTATAATATGTATTGATTAAAAATGAATAAACTGCTGATAATTTAACATCACGAAGAAGCCAGTCAAAAAGTGTTTGGGTAGCCAAACTTAGAACTAAATCGAGAAGAAATATCAGCGTCTTTAATCTGCTTTATTGAAGGACTAGCAGTGCTACGTAAGTATATGGATGTATCTTGTTTATGTTTGTGCAGGGTGACCCTACTAAAACTGGTTACTGCTTATTTTAGTTACCATTAAAGGTATTAATATACTTTTAGTTCTAAGGATCTAACTGCTAAATTATTGTTTCTTTAATTTGTGTATACATAGTGTCACAATATTGCTTTGAGTAATAAAGTTATATTTTGCAACAGTTATCAGCAATACACCAAACATGTTTTTTGCGATCGACTTGCCATACCTTAACGATATTAACATCATCACGTGTGATGATTGACAAGTAACTAATATTACTGATGATGCTAATATGGTTAGCGAAACGCGCATCAAAGGTAATAAAATGTGTTGTGTAGTGTCATTGTATCGAAGAATTCAGAAAATCAAGGTAGTAATATTGTACTATATTTAAATTAAGCAACCTAAATATTTTTAAATATTTATACTTTGTGAATAATTCTAGATCTATTTTACTTAGCATACCCTGTACTTGAATCAAAGAATATCCAAGACTCACAAGCTTTAGCATCCAAATGGTATATTTTAGAGCAAAAGAACTTTTATATTCCTACCTTACCAAAAATATCAGCTACCGATTTGACTGGAGAAATAGCATTTTTGACTTCTTACAATTTCTTGTCAAAAAATTATACTTTAATGATTTTTTATAGAGAATGTCAAAGTATGAAAAATGCTATGTAGGTAAAGTTAATATCTCAGAAACTCTTAGATTTAGGTACTCAATATCGGTGTCTAGAATTGACCATAAAATCCAAAAAGTAAGCATTATGGAGTGTATTTCAAAACGATTATAACATAGGAAAATATGTGTCAGAGTGAACAATGAAATGTATTTAGCGACGTCTTCTCAAAAAAAATTCTATGTTAGAAATTGATTGAAGATTATAAACACAAATATTTTTACCACAGATTTTTTTACAGTTCACAATTTATTCATGTTTGATCTTTACTTAACTCTGCTCCTCCTAGATTCTCACTTATAATGTAAGTGATCCATTGATGGAAATATGCCTGTACACGTTTACTTAATTAAATAACGATACTAAAATAGGATTACAGTACAACATTTATTTTGACATAATATAATAACACTTAGCTGTGAAAAGCATGCATACATATAAATTTATTGCCACTAGAAAGCTCTATCCTCCACAAACTTTTATTCTTTTTTATATTGTTTCCATGTTTGGGACTCTGCTGAGAAAACATATGCTGCATTTGTGCGATTCTATTCAAAAGAGAATCAGAGAATTGTTCGCCTGACTGGAGTTTTAGAACTTACCAACAACCTTAATTCATTAGAACATCGAAGAACGTTTTGGCGATTTGAATCTATTCAATAAACCCTTTCATGAAAAGAGTTTAATGGATGTAGCCCTCGTAACTCTTTCCAGAGATAAGTATGCTATAGTAGGAATACGCGTCGCGCTAATGCATCTTATTCATATAAAGTTCAGCTTGTTGCACCTCATACAACTACTTTCAAGTTTTTTTTTAGAAATTTAAGAAATGGAAAAATGTACTCTCTCTCCCTTATCTAAAAATTATTAAATTCTAGTTTTGAGGTTTCAAAGAAGGAAAATGACCAATATTAATTCCTCATGTATTTGATGTACAATATACGTAGTAAAAATACGCCCAATGAACGAAAATAATTTAGACTTTTTTCTTTTTTTCATTTTATGTAAGTTACAAAAAACGGAATTACTGACGCTTTTATACGTTTCTAAATAGTGAGCAAAAACGTGTTCTTCTTATATGTTAAGTTAAAAATAGATAAAAATAAAAGTAAGCAATAACTAAATTAATTATAAAAAATTATATTCAAATAAATATATATGCTACTTCCAAAAAATTCTCTAAAATACTATATTGGATTTTTCAAATTCCAGTATTTTTGAAGCCACTTTAGTAGTGTTTTATATTTATACTATATATATAACTTACCAAGAAAGCAAAAATTGAATTTAACAAAAATTATTTCATTCGTGTCAGTGGTTTTACTTTAACAATTAGAAAAAGACATTGCTACTCAGTTGTTTTGAACTATACGCTTGGGTTTCCATCATCTAGTCTTATTTGCCTCACCGTCACTGTCGGTAAAAGTATATTCAATTATGCACTGTATCACAAAATATATTTAGTACCTAACGCTACAGAAAAACAGATGCGTGGAAACAAAACATCACCGCAAAACGAAGCCGGCTGGATACCTTCGGCTTCGCAATATATTTTAACCTACCTCGTCGAATTTCCTAGATGCCGTGGATGTAGAAGTTGCTAAATATTTTATATACAGTAACAATAATAGGGAAGAATATACCTATATATATGTAGGAAAAGAAATAGTATAAAAGATGGATAACGATATTTATTAAATGTTTTATTGGTCCAACCGCAATTACATAATTTAGAAATTTGAAATTTAAAAAAAATTATGACATTTTTTAAAAGTTCTGAAATTAAGAAGTTAAAAAGGAAGTAAAATTTCTTTGATTTCACAAACAAATAAAAATGAAGAAGGTCTCGGTAAGCGTCTATTTGTTTGTTTGTCTATTAAGACTATTATCTAAATTTACTAAACGACTTTTTATAGGATTCTCACTGTTCTCTAGAGCGTCCTTCGAGGAAAATTTAGCACTGGGAAATACCTTTTTACTTTTTTTGCTAGGGAAATGTATTCTATTCATGAAAACCCTCCGAGATTTTTGCATTTCCTAACATTTTCTAGTACCTAGATCACGAAAAATATAGTCAATTATTTCCGTCGGTCTGTTGGTCTGTCAAACTCTCCAACGAACTGAGTTATTAATTTCAAACTTGGCACATATATGAGACATATAGTTTTTAGCAATATTGTTTCACGCTCAGGAGGCAAAAGGAGTTGGGGGCGCTAAATTTTGTATAATTTTAATAGTAATATGTTAATTTTTCGTGGGTTTTTAATAAATGTTTATAATAAAATATTAAAGGGTGAGAAAGGCGATTCGGAAAGTTGCTATTATATATATATATATATATATATATATATATATATATATATATATATATATATATATATATATATATATATATATATATATATATATATATATATATATGTTATTATAAACGTGTTCTCTTTTCAAGGTTTCTGTAGTCGAGGAATCCAAATATTAAGTTATTTTTCATTGCTTTCAATTTTAATCGGTAAAGGAGGTAAAAGGGGTGGAGGTCGTTAAATATTGTATAGTTTCACTGCATCACAAGTATTTTAAAATTTTTCTCCATATTTTTTGGTTAGCATAATGGGCAAGTTTTAAGCGTATTATTTATAGTAAAATATATAAGGAGTTAAAGGGGTAGGTTAGGAGGCTAGAGGAAGTGTTTTTTATATACCATATTATTTCAGGGTTCTTTAAATTTGAAAATTAAAATAGTTTATCATTATTTTTAATTTTTACAGGGAAGAGGGTCAAACAGATTGGGGTCCTTAAAAATTATTTAATTTCAAGAAGGTTATGAGAATTCTTTCAGGTTTTTGGTTGGAATAATTGCAATTGCAAAATTATTTGTATTAAAACATTTTGGGATAGGGAAGTGAGTTAGTAGGGTGGATTCGTACTTATCGTTTTATAGGACTTTTCAGAGTGCTTCGACTTAAAGAAAGTATTGGATTTTTGATTTTTTCCACGTTTTGGGAATTCCATACGACGAAAAACATAGTTATCCACTTGGCTCGGTCTGTCTGCCCGTCGGTGGGTAAGTTGGCATGATAACTTTTGAACGAAGTGAGATATCAATTTCAAATTAGCATACTATATAGCACATGTAATTCCTATAGAGGGGATGAAGCCTATAGTTTTTATTGTTACTTTCCTTGCTAAAGGAAAGTATTGCATTTTTGCTTTCCTTGCATAAAGAAAGTATTGTATTCGTGCAAAATTCTCTCGCCCAGATTGTTGCTTTTAGAGTTTCTAAATCACGAAAAACATAGTCATTCATTTCCGTCGATCTGTCTTTCTGTCGGTCTGTTGATTTGTCAGTCTGTTGGCACGATAACCCCCGAACAAAATGAAATCTAAATTAAAAATTTAGTGCACCAACAAAATCTAAACAGGGATAAAGTCTCAGGTATATTAGTTTATAGGAAGAGGATGATTTTAATAACATTATGGTAATTTTTCTGTCTTTTTTTGTTGAGATAATAAACAAGTTTTACGTATAATTATTTATAGTATACCATAGGAAGGGTTAAAGAGATGTTGGATGAGGTTAGAGGGATGTCTTCGTATATATCATGGTTCTCAGACTCAAGGAATCCAAAAATTAAGTTATTTTTCAATCTTTCTTGAATAAAGGGGTGAAAGGAATGCAGATCGTTACCTATTGTATAGTTTCTATAGTATGATGAGATTTCGTTTTGGTTGCGATTATAGACAAATTTTAAGTAAGTTATTTATAGTAAAGCCATATGAGGTGTTAAAAGGGTGAGGGAGCGGTCGCTTAGTATATATCGTATTACATAATCTTTTCAAGGTTTTATGAGTCTAGAAATGTCAAAATTAATTTATTTTTTTCGTAAATTCAGCTTTAACAGGAGAAGAAGGTGAAAGAGGTAGAAGTCGTTAAATACTATAGTTTCAATAGTGTTATGAGAGATTTTCGGATAATTATTTTCCAGAATTCTTGGTGGCAAAAACTCTAAACATTATATTACTTTTTTATTAGTTACGATGTTAACAGAGAAAGAGTAAGAAAGGTGTGAGGGTTGTTAAATATAGTATAATTTCAATAGTATTTTGAGAATTTTTTCTGCTTCTTGGTTAGAACAATGGACAAATTTAACATATAACTATATAACATAAAATAATAAAACACATGATTCAAAACGACGAGAGTAGTGGTGAGAGGTGTACCTTCATATATATCGTGTTATACTTCCCTTTTAAGGTACTTATAGTCAAGAAATTTTTAATAGAGGACAGGGATAAATGAGTTAGGGATCACTGTATAGTTTCAATAGTAGTATAAGAGTTTTCTCCAGTTTTGATTTGGGTAACTGGAAAAATTTTAACATAATTATTTACTGTAAAGCTTATATGAGGCTAACGACGTGGGGTAGAGCGATTGAGGAGTGGTTACGAATATATTGACATATGCGCCTATTTCGGGGTTCTTGGACTCGGCTTAGAAACCCTTCATCTGTTATAATACTTGGAATAAGTGTATAAAGGTTGATAATATAATTAATAACACAGCCCCACAAAAAAAAAGTGGGGTATACTTTTGATGCGATGGATCAGATCCGTAGTATTTTTGCCCGCTGATCACGAATCTGACGTCAGAATATCGCCATAAACATCTCAATTTGTTTCTAACCTCAAAAAATAGGTAAAAATTATTAAAAATTATAAAAAATATACTCCCAAAAAATTGATTCAAGCTTTTTCATGAATCCAAAGATATATTAATATGTATTCGGACACGCTAAGCTAATATTCATCGGTTGGATTAAGCCATAAAGTTCTGTTTTCTTTCTAACCTCAATAAATCAGACAGATATAGTGCTTCTCGAATGCAAAAACGAATTCAAATTAAAATTCAACCGATTCTTACCAAATTTGGTACACGGGGGTTTTTTGGGTTGCTAATCATGAATCTGAGGTCGGATTTGCAAAATTCAAAATGGCGGATCCAAGATGGCGGACAAAATTTTTGAAAACCAACCGATTCCTACCAAATTTGGTATACAGTTGGGGAATCCTCAAACCTGATACTCTTAAACCCTAAACCCTGAAACCTTAGACTCCCACATCCTGTAACCTCAAAAAATAGACCTCAGTGACCCTGTAACTTTAAAAATGAGACCCAATAAACTCAAAACCAGGACTTTTAAACCATATACTCTCAAATAGTAGACCCTTAAGCCCTAGAATTGCGAAGGTTAGACCCGTGCCTAACTTTCCTTTTTTTGGCTGTATCTTGTTCTTTTTTCCGCGAATGACCTATTCAAGGGCTTTCTGCCCAAACGCTTTTGAGGACTTGTTTCTCTTTTTAGCGACCAGCAATAGTCCGCTAGCATATGGTCATCCCATCGTCCTTGATACCGATTTTCTATGATTTTCAGATCTTGGTGAAAACGTTCCCCTTGCTCCTCACTGTAGTCACCAAGATTATCTGGGAAATCATCGATGTGGGAGTCCAGGAAATGTAATTTTAGATTCATTAAGCAACCTAATGTTTGAAAATTTTTTACCATTTTCTCGACTATTTCTTTGTACTTAGGACTTTTATTATTTCCCAAAAAGTTTGTTGCGACTTCTTTAAAACTAAGCCAAGCAGCTTTTTCAACTTTATTCATTTTAGTAACAAATAATGAATCTTGAAACAATTTTCTTACTTGTGGCCCGTCAAATACGCCTGCCTTAATTTTAGCTTCAGAAAATTTCGGAAATTTTTTATGCAAATATTTGAAACATGGGCCGTTTGTATCTAATGCTCTCGTGAATTGCTTCATAAGTCCAAGCTTAATGTGAAGCGGGGGAATAAGAACTTTTCCTGGATCTACTAATGGTGGAAACAATACATTATTTTCACCAGGAGTGAACGATTCTCTTGTTGGCCAAATTTTTTTCTTATAATGACGTTCCCTGTCTCTGCTATTCCACAGACATTTATAACAGGGATAAAGTGTAAACCCTGACTGTCGGCCAAGCAATATTGTTACAATTTTCAGATCTCCACAAATTTTCCAGTTATGATCAGCATATTTTATTTTTATCAAAAGCTGCTTCATTTTTTCATATTGCTCTTCCATAACTGTGGAATGAGCAATCGGAATGGGAGCGTAAACGTTGGTATTATGCAGCAAAACTGCCTTAATGTTCCGTTTAGAAGAATCAATGAACAGTCTCCATTCTTCAGGATCGTATGAGTTATTTTGAAATTCATCCATTAGACCTTTTACATCGGTACAATATGAAAGTGACAATTCCTCGTCCATTGTGAAATATTTTCGAAATTCTTCATCTCTGTTTCTATAATAAGAAATCGTAGCTTCTGGCTTAAGTAAATGTCTTTTCTTTAAAAAGGAAGCAAGATGCTCTGAACCATCTTTGGATAAGCCTAAATCTCTGACTAGATCACTAAGTTCTGACTGTGATACGAGTATTGGTTCTGGTTTACGGTTGTATGGTAGAAATTCTTTATCTGTGTCACTAGTATATGATAGGTTGTCACTAGAACATTCATTAGTAACAGTGTTTGAATCTTTTTCGACAGTCTCAAAGTTTTCGGCATGAACTGATAAGGTGAAATCATTTGTTTCCATAACATCAGCATCAAGTGGTTCAGGAGGCGGCATTAGTTTAGTTGGTCTTGTTACTGTCGAAACATCGTTATAAGTAATAGTGCCTTTATTTTTTCGGTTATGCCTAGATACAACATTCATACAAAATTAGCAATCATTTTCACTGTATGGTCTATTCCATATTGCTGGTCTGGAATATTTAATCGCCTTCTTATTGATGTACAACATTATTTTGCAAGAACTGCAAATGATGTGGGGAACCCAATCTGTATCCTGGTGCTGTATTTCAATGTTAAAACAATCCTTATATAAGGTTTTAATCTTATCCGTTATCGGTGACCCCATTTTACTCAATACGTGTTGACAGCAAATATAACAAAATGAATCACTGTTTTTATCGCACTTATGAAAAGTCCTTGTACTGTGAGACGGTTTTCTTGTAGCATTATACTCTACATGACCCAAGTCACCCACACATGAAGAGCTACGGTCGCTGGATGACGACGGCTGCGGGCCCGCTTTCCCACCCTGACCAACCGCCGATACTGGGTTTCCGAGTCCCTGCATCGTAATTCTCTTTCTTGTACCTGCCATGACGTCATCTAAGCCGTTATCCAGGGACTCTGCCGGCTAGTGGAGTAACACCGTTGCCCACCGTCACCACGTGGAGGTGCCCTGGATGCAGGTAGAAGAATAAAAATCGATCGATGAATTTTCTCGGCGTTCAAAATGGCGCGAAAACATCTGCCATCTTGAATTTTGCAAATCCAACCTCAGATTCGTGATCAGCGATCCAAAAAATCCCCGTGTACCAAATTTGGTAAGGATCGGTTGAATTTTAATTTGAATTCGTTTTTGCATTCGAGAAGCACTATATCTGTCTGATTTATTGAGGTTAGAAAGAAAACAGAACTGTATGGCTCAATCCAACCGATGAATATTAGCTTAGCGTGTCCGAATACATATTAATACATCTTTGGATTCATGAAAAAGCTTGAATCAATTTTTTAGGAGTATATTTTTCTTAATTTTTACTAATTTTTACCTATTTTTTGAGGTTAGAAAAAAATTGAGATGTGATGGCGATATTCTGACGTCAGATTCGTGATCAGCGGGCAAAAATACTACGGATCTGATATATCGCATCAAAAGTATACCCCACTCTTTTTTTTTTTGTGGGGCTGTGTAATAATTGATATAGGATATTAAATAGTCAAAACTGCGATTTTTTGGTTCAATATTTTTCAAAATATAAAATTTTAAAATAAGCGCTCTTTTTCATTTCTTTCAATTGTCCGATTGTTTAAGTCTAAAATGAGCTATTTTAAATTGGTAAAGTTGACTTCGTGTAGACAATTTTTTTTTCTTTTTTTTTATGGGTCTAGCACACCTGCTGCAGGGAAGTCTCTAAAGCGCTACAGGAGCGACATGTGTGCGGAAAAAAAAAGCGATTCACGTTGCTCTTGAATCGCTGTAAATTATACTCGGTGGGAAACACAGTCCTGGGCGTATTATTTCCAAGGGATGATGTTCTCCATATAAAAGACTGCTTGAAAGGCGTTGTACGAGGAGTAACAAGCTGAACCTCATACGAATGTGAAGTATTAGCGCGACGTGAATTTCTAACATGTACCGCTCTGGGAGGAATTAAGCGGGCTACATCCTTCGAACACTTTCCATGAAAATACTTGTATCGGGTGGCGCATAAGTAACGCTATGATTTATTCAATGAATAACTTTTTTCTTTCTGATTTTATTTAACGTTGGCGTTTATTAAAATTTAGAATATAGTTTGGAAATATGTTCACATTATGTTTTGAAGATAATATCTTTCAAATGGTGCCCATTGTTTGCTTCGACCTGACGTGCTCTTTCCAGAGCATTTCCCATAACTTTTCTTAGAATTTCAGGTCCCAGCGCCCTCACTTCTTCTCGGATAATCGCCTTAAGCTGTTGGATGGTTCTTGGCTTATTGGCATATACCTTACTCTTTAGGTAACCCAAAGAAAAAAATCGGAAGCCGTTAAATCGGGCGAACGTGGTGGCCAGTTAAAATCAGAAAAACGCGATATTATTCGATCGGCAAAAATTTCGCGCAGGAGAGCCATAGTTGGACGAGCTGTATGCGCTGTGGCTCCATCTTGTTGGAACCACAATTCTGGATTGTTCTCTACCTCGGGCCTTAAAAAATTTTTCAATCATTGCCCGGTATTGAATGCCATTCACATTAACCTCAACTTGTTCGTCGTTTTCGAAAAAATATGGTCCAATGATCTTTTCTGAAGTTATTCCACACCATACTGTGCATTTAAGTGGGTGCATTTGATGTTCAACAATTATTCTTGGATTTTGGGTACCCCATATTCTGCAATTTTGTTTATTCACGTGACCATTGAGGTGGAAATGGGCCTCATCGCTCATTATGAGTTTGTGAATAAACTCGTTGTTTTCTAGGCACAATTCTTGCAAACGGCGACTATATTGAATGCGTCTTTGTGCATCATTTGGTTTTAACTCATGAACCAATTGAATCTTATACGGGAAAATGAGTAAATTATGTAAAATTCTTTGCAAAGACCGCCTAGACATCACCAACTGCTGAGAACGTCGCCTGGTGGAAGTTTCGGGGTTTTCCTCAATACTTGCTTGCACCCGAGCAATGTTCACATCATTTCGAACGGCACGAGTTCTTCCAGCACGCGGCAGATCACAGACTGCCCCTTGTTGCCGAAAACGTTGAACCAATCGGTAAATTGTTGGAGCGCTAGGTGCATTTCGAACATGAAAGAAATTTCGATATGATCTTTGTGTCTGAATAATCGAATGCTGACTTTCATATTAAAATTGAACAACTTTGGTCCTTTGTTCTGTGCTGAGTCTTTCCATCATAAATTTCCCAAGATTTTCAAAGTTAATTCTGAAAAAAAAAAATAAAAAAAAAAGACGTTAACAAAAAATTTATTCACTTGTTAAATCATAACGTTACTTATGCGCCACCCTATAGAATAGGCTCAAGTCGCCAACCGTTCTTCGATGTTCCAGTGAATCAAGGCCACCGGTCAGTTCCGAGTCTCAAATCAGACGAACAGCTCTTCTCTGATTAGAATCCAACAAATGGAGTGTATATTTCGGAGCGGAGCCCCAAACATGGGAGCAATAGTCCATAGTTGGTCGAATTTAAGCTTTGTAAAGAATTAACAGTTGTTCTGGAGTGTAAAGCTTTCTGGTTCGAAATAATATTCCCAACTTTTGAGAAGCTCTCCTTGCTATGCAATGTCTGCAACATGATATATGGAAGCTTACTCGAAGCAATATTTTCTGAATAGCTATTAAAAGATATAAAAATATAAGTAATTATTATATGGTCAATAGAAGTCCTTGATAAAGACTACCTCGTAATGATAATGATGTTCAAGGGTTAGTACTTAGTTTATACCTAATTTTTATAAAATTTATGGCGTTATCACGTACTACGTTGACATTCTGGAATAGTTGGCACAATGGCCCCATACAACATTTATCACCAATACACCAAACACTTTATTTTTGTACTCTACTATGTCATCACGGACGTGACTGACGGTAAATCATCGCTCCTGGTAATACTAAAATAGTTATGAAAACGCAGGTCGTATACAAAAATAACGTATTTGGTATAATGGGGATAACTCCTGTATAGCCCTATCGAATGGTAAAATGCTGTATATAATATATATTTTCCAATAAAAAATTCATGGAAAAGTAATAAGAAAAGTTTATTAATCTCTTTTGGCTGTCTAGAGAGCCTCCAGGTAGTTATTTATTTATAAAAAACGAATTTCTATTTTTTCGATATTCTTATGTTCCTGTGGCTCCAAATAATAGGAGATAACAAACTGTAAAATGGAAAACTTAAAGTTTTTGATACTTTTTTAACTAAAATAGTCCTCATAACGGATGTAAACATAGTTTTTTCATTTTTCTCTTAACAACAAACCCTGTTTCGAACTACCACTAGGCCTGAGATCACGTGGAATTGTACCACCAATCAAAGTCTAGTAATGCGAGGAGTGACTGCTCCATTAATTCGTTCTACCGATTAGCGTTAGCTTGTACAGTGTGAGTCAACAATAGAGTAAAGTTCATTATCTCATTTGTTTCGGGAATGATGAAAAAAATGTTAAATACAATAGTTTTAAGGAATGTTAAGGTACATAGAATAAAATTCTTTTTGAGTATATAGGGTACTTCAAAAAAGTGTGGCCGACATAACATATGTTTTTAAATAAATATTAAATAGAATATCCTATTTCCTAACTTATTTTTAAATTCGGCGCAAAATTTTATAATTTTTTTATTAATAATGTTATATATCTAAACCTAGTATTTTTCTAATATTTCAATTTTTAAAAAAAAAATAATAGTTTTCAGTTTTGTAAAAAATTACCAGTAACGCCATTTTTTCTAAAGATGGAATACTCATAATCAGTACGAGCGTTCTATAGAGAAGAAAAAAAAATACATAAAGAAATTTGAGTTAGATGCTACAGGGTGTTCAAAATAAATTTATGCATTTCGACTATTTTAAATTGAAAAATCTCAAATTTTTTAAATGATACACCAAGTATATTATTATTTTTTCTAATAGATTTTACAAAACCCTCCAACTTTTATTAAGTATGTCATATACCTATTTCTAATAATTTTCGAATTATTTTGAATTTTTCAATTTTTACCCTTTTTTTGATACACTTACATTTTGCCAAGACAAAACAAAAATGTAGGCATTGTCAAATTTTGACATGACTATTAAGCAAGCAAAAGTAGTTTAATTTGTTGTAGTAAGTGACGTATAAAGGTAATAGTTATGGATTTTCCTAAAAATGAATTAATTGATATGATTTATATACTGGACGAGGCGGGAAAAAATTGTCTTTTGGCAGTAAGGTATTACGGAGCGAAGTACCCTAATAGACGTATACCATCTAAAAATCTTTTCAGTTCTTAATGGAATGGTTTGATGGTAGTGGTAGCGTTGAGTATACGAAACTGAAAGTAGTAAACCAGAATGCTACCAATGAGGAAAAAGAAATGGAGATTTTACTTCATATAGAAGATAATCCCCAGGTCAGCAGCCGTCAACTATCTGACTTATCTGACACATCCCAATCTACGGCTAATCCCACCACGAGAAAATACAAGTATCATCCCTTTCATATGGAACTACACCAAGAACTTCAAGACGACGAGTAACGAGTAACTTTTGTACCACCATGAATGGAGCAATAGAGGCCGATCTAAATTTTTTATCCAAAATAATGTTTTCTGATGCAGCTACTTTTCGCAGTAATGGAGCAATTAATAGCCATAACATGCATTATTATTCAACAGTTAATCCATTTTGGGTCCGGGAAGTTCAAAACCAAAACCATTGGTCGCTTAATGTATGGTGTGGAATATTAAATTTTCGAATTATTGGTCCATATTTTCTCCGCGAACCGCTTAACGGGCCTAGATATCTAAATTTTTTGCAAAACGAATTACCCCAGCTTCTTGAAAAAGTTGATAACTTTGAAAGGGAACAAATGTGGATTCAACAAGATGGAGCTCCTGCTCATTACCACGGGAAATTCGAGAATTTTTAAACGATCGTTACCCACAAAAATGGATCGGTAGGCATCGATTCATTTAGTGGCCCCCTCGATCATGTGGGTTAACATCTTTAGACTTCTTTTTGTTTGTCTACATTAAAGATCGTGTTTATGTGAATCCCCCTACAATACCAGTAGATATGAAAAATAGGATACGGGATGCGTGCAGGACAATAACTCCCTTTATGCTAAGGAAAGTGAAGGAAAATATAGTAAAACGACTAAACATGTGTATTCAAGTAGACGGGCATATTTTTGAACATTTATTACGTCATAATAATTAAACATTAGATAAGTTAAACTGTATTAAAATTATTATTAACTATTTGTTTATGTTTTCACAATGGCGTAAGTGTATTAAAAACAAAATCACGGTCTTAAAGTTCTTGGTGTAGTTCCATATGAAAGGGATGATACTTGTATTTTCTCGTGGTGCGATTAGCCGTAGATTGGGATGTGTCAGATAAGTCAGCTAGTTGACGGCTGCTGACCTGAGGATTATCTTCAACATGAAGTAAAATCTCCATTTCTTTTTCCTCATTGGTAGCATTCTGGTTTTACTACTTTCCGTTTCATATACTCAACGCTACCACTACCATTAAACCATTTCATTAAGCACTGAAAAGATTTTCTAGATGGTATACGTCTATTAGGTTCCGTAAAGCCTTACTACTAAAAGACAATTTTTTCCCGCCTCGCCCAGTATATAAACCATATCAATTAATTCATTTTTAGGAAAATCCATAACTATTACCTTTACACGTCACTTACTACAACAAATTAAACTATTTTTGCTTGCTTAATAGACATGTCAGAATTTGACAATGTTTGACAGTGACATTTTTGTTTTGTCTTGGCAAAATGTAAATGTATTAAAAAAGGATAAAAATTGGAAAATTCAAAATAAATCGAAAACTATTAGAAATAGGTATATTACATACTTGATAAAAGTTGGAGGGTTTTGCAAAATCTATCAGAAAAAAATAATAATATGCAGGATGTGCTATTTAAAAAATTTGAGATTTTTCAATTTAAAATAGTCGAAATGCATAAATTTATTTTGAACACCCTGTAACATCTAACTCAAATTTCTTTACATACTTTTTTTTTTAAATCTTTTTTTCATCTCTATAGAACGCCCGTACCAATCATGAGTATTCTACTTTCAGAAACAATGGCGCTACTGGTAATTTTTACAAAACTGAAAACTAGTATTTTTTTTAAAAAAATTGAAATATTAGAAAAACATGGCATATAACATTATTAATAAAAATATTATAAAATTTTACATAGAGATTAAAAATAAATTAAAAATAGGATGTTCCATTTAAAAAAATATATGTTATATCGGCCACCCTTTTTTGAAGTACCCTTTATATTCAAAAATAATTTTAAACTGTGCACCTTAACATTCCCTAAAACTATAGTATTTGACATTTTTTCGTCATTCCCGAAACAAATGAGCAATTAATGAACGCCAATATTTTAATTGTCCTAATAGCCATAATATAAGATAATAATAATAAGATAATTTAGGTTCCTCATAGAGATGAAAATCTATGTAGAAAATGGATTATACACTATGCTAAATATTATTATTTTTATACGTTAAAAAGATTTCAGGAAAATGACATAGTGTGTTCGTTTAAGAGTATTGCCCGCTCATAAAACATGAGAACAGATGTATTCTTGTATACCTACAATTTAACGTCAACTTATATACTAAAATTTTTCTTTATATTTATATATGAGTGTATCTTTGTGAATATGTAGGTTTCTCTTTTGAAGTTGCACATCAACTCAGAAATAGTGTTTTTCAGAAAAAAAAAATAAAATAAATAAAAAAAAATATATATATGTATATATATATATATATATATATATATATATATATATATATATATATATATATATAATATATATATATATATATATATATATATATATATATATATATATATATACATATATATATATATATATATATATATATATATATATATATATATATATATATATATATATATATATATATGGAATAGTGGACGGTAAATACAAATATTCCTTTAAAAAAAGAATACATTTAGCATATGGGTGATAAATAGTATTATTGTGTCCAAGGTTTTAAAATCCCAACGTAGTATCTATTACGGACCAAAATAAATCGTTAGTATATTGTAAGAAATAAACATATCAAGTTTCTATGAATTTTTATTCACAAAAATAAATGACCAAAATATTTCGTATCTAATACATTAAGCGCTTATGAAGGTATAGAAATTTAATAAAAATTTACGAATACTGTTACGAATAAAAATTGAGAAAAAATTTTGAATTAATTTAAAGCTTAACGAACTATACAATTTTCGTGTTCACTCTTGAAATGTCTTTTTCCTGATATTTGCTTGTTACTAAGATTTTTCATTGATTTTTCTTGATTATAAGAGAGGTAGTGAAATACTGAGAAGCTTTTCAACTCCCATAACAACACGTCATTTGAACCTTACGCCGCCACTTGTTTAGTATACCCGTTGTTTTTGTCCTGCTAGGGCTCTCACGTAAAAAAATCCTTGAGCAGATATGTTTTAAATTTTACCTTTTAATGTAAAAATTCTAGTTTATTAAACAAAACTCTCAATATGTAGTACTTAGTAAATGTATGTCATTAAAAGCTGTTACCCAGACGAAAATACTTCACTAGATTATTTTTTTGTTTACCTTGCCAAATAATAATAAGTGCATACATGAACTTCAGCACAGAGCAATGTCCACTGTAAAAGAAAAAAAAATTGACTTTGGTTTTCAAGTAGTTACAATTATTCCAGTGCATTAAAAACCAAACTTTCTTTTTAAAAGAATAATCAGTTGTTAAAAAATGGTGATTTCTAATGAAAGCTGTATAGCTTTCAAATTACAGTTACTTTCAGACTTATTCTTCTTTTCATCGGTTATTCATTCTTTATTTTCAAAGTTGTACATATATAATTACTGTATTTTTTTTCCGTCACCTCATAGTGTTTTTTTTTTGATTATTAATTATTATTATTAAAATATATCTTTGCATAACAGTGTAAAATATTTTTACACTGTTACGTTTACTTTAAACTTCAATTTAACTAAACTCAACAAATCTTAATGGAAAGTATAACTTCAAATCTGCATTACAGTCCGCAAAATAAAAATTCACCATTCACCAATAGTCCCCTATGTCCGTTATAAAATGTTGATGAATTATCATCATCAATCATAATCAATTTTGTTTAAATAGTATCCTTTTGACCATAAAACACATAGAATGCTACAGAGTCTTAAAATATGGGATTTATTATCAAACAACAACTACAAACACATTGATGAAATTGAGATATTATTTATATACATTATGAGTCATATATAATTTAAATATATTATTATTTATATTATAATATAATATATATAAAATATATATTTATTACAATAAGTATAAAAATTATGTACATTTTTTCAAAATATATTCGGTATTTAATTGTCTAGTGCTTATAATTCAAAATATATGCCCTGGTATATTATATCAGGTTACTGCCAAATACGTACATACCGTCTGTCAAGTAAGAACGTGTCCGCGATAATTCATTTTGGGTAGATACGATTCTAAAGATTCGACCAAAAATCGGTGGAGGGAACCTTTGTCTACAACGCATTTTAGTAAAAGTATCAGTCGATTGCGAACTTTCATTAAAATCACGTAAAAATCCAAAATGAGTCACTGGTTTGCGCGTCGATTCGACACAATGTTTGTTTCCATCCAAAAGGCCTAAAATGATACATTCCGCGGCCGCTAAATATATTAAAAAGTCGGTATCGTTTGTGGCTCGGTAGACGAAAAAGTCACTACGAAAGTCGAAAAACGAATCGGATGTTTGTTTTCACGACCTCCGAAATTGACGCTGCGTCAAGGAGCAGCAAAATTAAGAAAATCGGGATTGAATGTGTCCCATGAGACCGTACGACATCTTCGTCCTCAGGATGTCAAATTCCGAAAAAAACCTTTGTTAGGCCAAAAATCACGTCGCGAAGCGGTACGCTTGGGCCCACGATAAGATACTAGAGTGGCTCCCACCATCGCCAGACGCCAACTCTATTGAAAACGTTTGGTCCCTTGTAAAACGAAGCTCAGAGGAAAGACTCGGAGGACAATGACTTAATTGTCTCGCGATATTCGAAAAATTTTGCAAAGTGTGTAGAAAATCTCGTCGACAGCATGCCTCGACGATGCCAGGCGATTATTGATGCAAGAGACGATTGGATAACTGGTAATTGCGCCGTTGTTAGCACACTAAAGAGTACATTGATGGCAAAATATATTCTCAAAACATATTTTTTCAAGAATACAATTGATCACGTTCTTACTTGACAGACTGTACATCGACAGCTTTGCTAGTCGAAAGCAGGAAGTCGATGAATTCGCACGCTCTTGTATTATTTTACTGGCTGAATCGGCCATATTATTCGTTGGTCCACATCATCCGGAAAGATCGTGTTTCTGTAACGTTTGCTATATGTTCTGTGGCTGTATTAGTGAAGCTAGGAATAATTCAAATATCTCGATAATGGCCGATTTTTATAAAAATTCTCAGACACAATGCACGGTCATTGTTGTAGTATATTTTTTCTTTGTTTTAGAATTATCGTATGGTAATAAAAATAGTTGGTTAAGAGTAAACTTTATTTTCTTTTAATAAAACCCTAAGTATAATTAACATTCAATTTATAGATAATTCAATATGAATTTAGTAATATAAAGTTTAATGAGTCTAGCATTATGAGTTCTTTTTTAATTAGGCAAAAACAGTACTCGAATCTAGTATAATACGGAGAGCCTTAACAGTAAAACAAAATGACTAGAGAGATCTTCTTAGCAACTTCATTTTAATTCTGTATACTGTTAAATAATTAGAACTTACAGTTCAACGTGGAATCCGAACCACACAATCGATAGATGATATTCTCAGCCTACTATTTTACTGTCTTTTTCCTGTTTATAAAACACTTCGACATAAGCAACTCCCATGAACCCATGAACATCTTCGTGGCAAGATATGTAGCTTACCCAAAATTTAAATAAATACTTAGATCGAACTCCTAACTTTGCGCGGTAAACCGAAATTATACTTCGGAGCTAGACCTGGCAAAAAAATGCAAGTAAAATTATGTTAATTTTTTTCGTTAATTTTATAGTTTGTCTTTTATCTTATATATATATATATATATATATATATATATATATATATATATATATATATATATATATATATATATATCCGAACAGAGCGGCTAGATCACAACTGACACTGAATTGCAGAAGCGCACCCGCTCAAGCTTCCCACTTGAAGGCATGGCATATATATATATATATATATATATATATATATATATATATATATATATATATATATATATATATATATATATATATATATATATATATATATATATATATATATATATATATGTATATATATATATATATATATATAATATATATATATATATATATATATATATATATATATATATATACCAATTTAATCAAATTGTCGCGTCGATTTATTTCTCAACATATATCCATAGTTTTTCAACACTAACTTTTATTTATAACTATATAACCAAACCTTATACAATTTTGCCGGAATACAAATTTTTATAAAAACATTTGTCAGTCTCGATGCATCTGTATTTAGAATCATCTTGACTATAATTATAAAACGTATGACCTCCAGCAGCTTAACGACCTACCATATACGTGCGTATTTAAGATTGATGAAATTGAAATGTGATGTAAATCTAAATGTTTTTCATTTAATTAAAAAAAATAAATAAATAAAAGGCCAATCAAGTGTAAAAAAAGGCATAGTTTCGTGTATATCTTATGAACTTTTCTTACGAATTTTTTTAAAAACTAAAGTTTAGTAAAAATAGAAAAATTTTGAAATAAAAATAATTTTTTTTATCGATTTGTTAAAAAGATATAAATAATTAAAGGTTATATTTATTTAAAGGAATAACCGCGTAGAAAGGGACAAATATCACAATTTGACAACGCTGTATGTCGTCATATTTTACGTGCCAACATTCAAACAGCATTTAAAATAGTTAACTTTTAAAGAGAAATTCAATTGTAGGTTAAATAATTTATTAAATAGACACAATATATTCATCAACTTTATCTGTAATTATCAAATAAAAATATTAAATATATTAATTAAAAATTGAAATTTGAATCTTTATATTTTTTTTTTTTTTTTAATATTTAAAAGATTTATATTTAACAAAAATATGTTCGTAGGTTCAATTATTTTTCAATATTTTAAGATAATATTATATTTATTTATCAACACTGTTACATATCAATTGATAACAATATTAAATATATATTAAAAAACGGTTTTATGAATCTTCTCTGTAAGACTAAATAAAAAATAATTAATAATACTAGTGACAAATAAATAAAGTACTATAAACTGTTTGTAAACTAATTACTTACTTTATTTACTACTTGCGTATCTTTGATTACCCGTGATTTGCCATTGTCTTTTCGACTAGATACTAATTGCACTATTCCTGTAGAACCCAATTTATCAAATCTTTCAAAGTTATGCATTCAGATGCAATTCTTTTAATCATAAGTTCTGAAATAACACTTTTTAAAGGCAATATTAGTTTTTCTATGACACACTCTTTATATGATACGTAATTTGTAATTAAATCTTCTCTTCAAAAACCCATTTGCCAAATTCACAAGGATTTTAACGTCATATATCGCATCATGGAATTTTTCGTTCGGTGCTATTTGCAATAAATCATACGCTAACTTTCCGAGCTTAAACATTTCTGAGCCTTTTCGGCCAGGAATGCGTTTTTTAAAAATACTTACTGGGTCCGAAAAACTAGCAATATTTTTAAAATCCTCTATCATTGCAAAATTAATTATACCTTGAATTAAATGAGTCGAATCAAAACATGCACTATGGGCAACATGTACGGTTTTGGAGAAAAATTTAAAAACCGTTGGAATGAAATTTAATGCGTCCTTTAGAGTGACTGTTTTGATAGGTTTACTATATAAATACTGGTCGCCATTAATATGTTCTAAGCCCGTAATTTTGAGAGCGTAATCGGTTGCGTAGGCCTAATATAAACATTGAATGGTTTATCCCCATATTTGGCCAGTATTTGCAAAATATCAGCTGCACTTGAAAATCCCGATGTCTCTAAATGGAAATACACTAAGCCACAGCCCTCGGATATAATTGAAACATTATTCAATATATTAGTTAATGCTTGAGGATTAATAATGTCACCAGTATGATAAACGTCCATCTGCAGTCCACAATTTTATTGATACTGTACGCCTTCTTGTTTTTCTTTATTTTTTCTCGTGGCCTCTTTATTTCTAACCAATAAATTTCTAAGTTTTTTCGTTGTAGGCAAATTAGCTCTTGATGCTCTTTGTTTCCTTATTTCATCTTTTCTTGCCATATAAGATCTTATATGTTTCCCAGGGGGTTTACTGATGAACTTTACTTTGCAAATTTGTCTTTATGTCGCTATTGATTATAATCAAAAGGTATTTTTTTATTTAAATTATATTTTTTTTAATTTTAAATAATAGTAAGTAATACGGTCTAAACAGTAAACATACACAAAGTATAATAAATAATCTATATAAACGCCATTCTATAGAGCCTGCGGTATACGCATTGGCAGCGTTGCCACATTTATTTTCATTAAAAGTATGTATCTGCATATGAAAGTTTCTATGTATCGAATACATTCTCCGACAAAAATAAAATACTCCGCCATTGAGTATTTTAAACTTTTTGTATTTATTATCGGACTATACTTTTGGCTCCGATTGTCACGAGTGAACTACCTTATTATACAGTCTGTAATCTTAGAATTCCATAAACTGAAATAAAAAAAGAAATATATATATATATATATATATATATATATATATATATATATATATATATATATATATATATATATATATATATAATTTCATTCAACATATAAAAAAAATCCGTTCTAATTTGAGATTTTTACTGCAATATATTTAATGAAAATTTTCATAGGAATGAATACAAACAAAAGCCTATTTGACCTGATTAGTTTTTACAACGCCATTATAAAAGCCTTTCATAATTTAATGATTAAAGTGAAAAAAAAAGATTAATTAAAATTTTCATCGGAAAAGGTATTATAGGAAAGGCATTCGTTTTTTATCAGAAAAATTTAGCTCAACCAAAGTAGCAACTTTCCTGTAAAAGCTTTATTAACTTATTATTTTTTTAAATAACCTATTAAAAAAATAAGACCATTAACATTACTAAAAGGAAGAGACAGTTAGTGACTTAGCAGACGACGAGTGACGGTAATCTTTTTTTTTTACTGTAGTGATAATTAACTTTAATTAGTGGCGCACTCAGTAACCTAATGCCAATCAAGGCCGGGTTTCAATCTATTGGATTTCATCAGATGGATACATGATAGGGAATACTGAGCATATTGTTATGATAACAAACAACATCGACACTTTATATTCGAGGACGTCATAGAACGCTAGCAAATACATGTCAACGGCGTTATCCATAGCAGCCCTAGAATCAGCTCTCAAGGGACGAGCAGCCTTCCAATTCAATAGACTAGAAGTGGCGCAAAAAATAACGTCAATGGGACATGACAAAGCAAAACAAAGGGGGCCTCCCTATTATATTATCAATCGATAATATTATCAATTCACCCCTACTTTTACAGTTTTGTGAATTCTAATAAAATCGTACACATTACACAGTGCACATATTATAATAAATAGAATAGTGTTTCCTGTTTATAAAGTAATAGAAAGGTAAAAAACCGATCTTCAGTTATCTTTTCTCCTGTAATAAAAGTACGGGGGATCCGGCGCCCAAATAATGAAATTTTCCGTGAGCGTTCACTAACCATGTAGTCGCTGCAAAGTGCTTGATGTAGCCTAGCCTACATCTAGCTAAGAAGGACAAATAGATCGAAACGCGTCCTATATGGATACTTGACCACACCAAGTTTCTCACTTTCTAGTGTTCCGTACACTTATAAAATCACTTCGGTGTCTCTCAGTCCGTTCATTCGTCCGTCCGTCCGTCTGTCTGCCACACCCGATTTTCTCTGAAACTCTTTAAAATAGAAAGTTGAAATTAGGTACTAATATAGGAATTGATGGCCTCATTAGAGCCGTGTAGTTTTTAAAGCTAAATTTTGACTTAACGGGTTAGTTTTGGGAAGTGAAAAAAAAATTATTAATAGGTCAACGAGTGGGGTGTCAAAAGAATATATATAATGTAATACTTGCGTACACTTTTCTTTGTATTATTTTTCACAAATCGCAAAAAATCGCTGTCCCCCCTTATCACGAAAAGCACTAATCAAAAAATTTTGAAAAAATTCTGGAATATTCTCCACGGGTTGTAGAGTGAACGAAAATTATCACGAGTGCATTACCTTTAATAAGTTACCAAGTATGTATAAAAAAAAAATTAAAGTCATCAGTTTTCAGTAAAGATCGGAAACAAACTTTGTTGAAAACTCATTTGGGATGTGTTTTATAAAGTCACTGATCATTTTATACCTCCGTAAAAAAAATTTTGTTTTAAAAGCAATCAACGTACGGAACACTAATTCCGCAAGTTCAATTTGCACTTGATCGGCTACTTATGAATTTATGGCCTGCGAAAACTTTTTTATCTTCTATTTTACTGATATTAATTCAAGTTTGGATTAGAAAATGACGTAAAAATATACCTCTTTATAACAAAATTACAAAATAACAAATTTTAACCTGGCTTTCACATGATATCCACAACGCCGTTGATTTCTTCAGTAAAACGAAAAGTTCCAATAAACAAATTTTTAATGATCGTGATACTCTACTACACTAAACATTTTATTTTTGCCCTTGACATTCGTTTGACAATCAAGTCAATCACCGCTCCTGATGATGAGTTGGCGAAACGCTGGCCCAGCGGAAAATTAAAGTGTTCACTAAAACTGTTTTATAGTGTCATTGTGCCAAAGATTCCTTGATTACTGATGGAAATGAATACCATTAGGTATTCGTTTGTTTTGGGCCATAACAATTAAATAAGTTGATTGAATATATTAGGATAACCCTAAATTCTGTTTTGTTCATCATTTAGAAGTCGATATCTAGCCCACTAGTGTCAGCTTAAATTGTAAAAATATTTTGTAGTCCCCTACCAACCGTGTTTTACGAAAATAATGAATACTAAAATAAAAATTGAATTTTACTTTCTTGCACTACAAACTAAAATTTGAAATGATGAAACAAATCACTTTAATTCCAGATTTTTCAACTTCAGGACCTCTGAAAAGGGCATATATATGATGATAAATCGATCTCTCTAACCCAATAAATATTAAATAAATAAAAATAACATTATTGAAATTATACAAAAGCTAACGACATACACTCTCTTCGTCCCCTTTCTTAAAGCACTAATGCTCAATTTAATTTGTTTTTTAAATCAGGTATTATATATCTACCAAATTTAAAATCGATATAACAGGAAACTAAGCTTTCCGGGAACTAAGGACTACGAAAGGTTGAAAAGTACACAAATTTTGAAAGGAAATTTTTTCGAGAATATAAAATTTCTCTTTAGGAAGGAATGTAAAAATAGGTTTTTAACTTAAAAATGGAATTGGTAAAAGCGTATAATTACTTTTTGTTTTATTCGTTCCAAATGGGATACAAAAATTTAATAGTCCATAATTTTGCACAGCAATTTTAAATCCGAGTTCTTCGTAACCATAGCCTAAATCGCTTTAAGGAATTTAATCGAGTTGATTAGCTGCAGCACATAAATTCTAAACAAAATATTTATATTATTTCTTATTTTTTATACCATCAGTAGTCATTCCTAATATGCGGAGGTTTTCTATATATAAAGAATATAACATTAAACGGCTCTAAAACACATAAGGCTAAAGCTAAGTTTTTACTGCTCCACCCGCCTACTACGAAGTCAAAAAAGAATTATTTTAACAGTCTGCTTATGTGCGAGAGTGGATTGAATAATCCTGTAAAAACCAAGGTAAATAACAAGTTTTTATAGAAACAAAAAAAATGGTTCTCAACATAAGCTTCATTGAGCTCATTACATTTCATCCAGCGAGATTAAAATTTTTTTATTCCCTGAGAAAAAAAAATGTTTTGAACTATGTATAATACTCGATTACAGCAAAGAAAATTTCTTCCCACATGACAATTTTTGAGATTAGGAAACAAAAAAAATCACTTGGAGTAAAATTTAGAAAACTATTGCGTATCATAAAACGTATTTTAATGAATCTAGACACCAAAAAAGCGTCTGGCGTTGACGGAATACCTGCCATAGTTCTCAAAAACTGTGCGAGGGAACTAACACCAGTTTTTTGTAGACTTTTCAATCTATCCTACAGAAAAGGAATATTTCCTTCCTGCTGGAAATGTGCCACAGTTCAGCCGATACCTAAAAAAGGGAAGAAGACCTTGCCAAATAACTACCGACCAGTCGCACTGCTTTCAAAAATATCGAAAGTCATGAAAAGGCTATCATCAATCAGCATCTTCTAAAATATCTTGAAGGATTCAACATTATTAGCGATCATCAATATGCCTTTCGTAAACATAGATCAACAGGAGATCTTCTGACTTATGTAACACATGTTTGGAACAACGCAATTGAACACTTTGAAGAATCTCGACCGGTTGCTCTTGACATATCTAAGGCATTCGACCGTGTTTGGCACGATGGACTCTTGGCTAAGCTACGCTCTTATCGTATGTCTGAAAAGTTCTGTTTGTGGCTCTCATGTTTCCTCAGAGAGCGTTCTTTACGAGTGTCAGTCGACGGATTTCTTTCTAACACCTTCACTATCAACGCCGGTGTGCCCCAAGGCTCCATACTGTCTCCTACTCTCTTTCTCATTTACATTAACCATCTGCTGGAAAAGACTGGGAATCCAATTTACAGCGTTGCAGATGACAGTGCGCTTATCTCCTCATTCACTTTAAATGATCGGACATCGGCTACTCAGACGAATATCCGTAGACAGCAGGAAGTCATTCAACTCAACAAAAACCTGGAGGAAATTCCATCTTGGGGTGAATCAAGTGGAATGTAACGCTACACAAACCCAAGCGACAATTTTTTCTAAAAAAGTTAACGTTGCTGATCCCCACATAGTTATGTCGGGGCACTACATTCCTCTAACATCGTCACTCAATTTGTTGAGCATCAATTTGGGAGCAATTATGTCCTGGCACGAACACGTTGCAGGCATAGTAAGGAGAGCTTCTCAAAAGTTGGGAATATTAAGTCGACCCAGAAAGCTTTACACTCCACAACAACTGTGAATTCTTTACAAAGCTCAAATTCGACCAACTATGGAATACTGCCTCCATGTTTGGGGCTCCGCTCCCAAACATACACTGCATTTGTTGGACTCTATTCAGAGAAGAGCTGTTCGTCTGATTGGAGACCCGGAACTCACCGGCGGCCTTGATTTGCTGGAACATCGACGAACGGTTGGCGATTTGAGCCTATTCTACAAGTATTTTCATAGAAAGTGTTCGAAGGATGTAGCGTTTAATTCCTCCCAGAGCGGTACATGTTAGGAATAGACGTGGCGCTAATATTTCACATCCGTATGAAGTTCAGCTTGTTACTCCTCGTACAATGCTTTTCAAGCAGTCTTTTATATGGAGAACATCATCCCTTGGGAATAATTTGCCCAGGACTCTGTTTCCCAGCGAGTACAATTTACAGTGATTCAAGAACAACATGAATCGCTTTTTCCGCACACGTGTGGCTCCTATAGCGCTTTAGGGACTTCCTTGCAGCACGTGTGCTAGACCCATAAAAAAAAAGAAGCCTTGCTCCTGCACTTTTGCCGTTGCAATGGCCGATGTGTCAGCAGGCGTATTGTCCTGGTAAAGAAGAACTGTTTTGTGGGCTGGTCTTGATCGCTTCTGCTTCAACTTGAATGAAAATCGGTTCAATATCGACGCATAATAAGAACGCGTCACTGTTTTACCCTTTTTCAAAGAGTTGTTCATGGTTTTACCCCCAAGAAAAGAGTTTCCATTATAATCCACTGTTTTACCTGCCGTTTTATCTTCGGAGTGTAATGGTGGATACACGTTTCGTCTACAGTCTCAAAACGACGCCAGAAGTCCGAATTAAACTGCAAATTTTTCAAACACGATTTTGAAATATCCTTCCTCGTGCGTTTTTGATCTGTAATCAACAAACGCGGCACCCATCAAGTACTCAGCTTTTCATGTTTAGAACTTCATACAGGATATTATGGACCTGTTTATATAAAATCCCTACTACCTGAGTAACCACACGAAGCTTAATGCGACGATGTTCCATCACCGTACCATGAATTCGTTCTATCGACCATTTCTCCAGCATAAAGCTTATTCGGCCTTCCTGAACGTGCATTACAGTATCACCAATTAGTACACATTTTTTGAGAACACGCTTCATCATTCATTTTTTCAAAAAATTTAGGCCTTGTTAAAGTTCTTATGTGACGAAGAACCATGTGTCATAGCAGACAATGCTAATATTTATAGCTAAGAAATAAGACGACATGATAAAATTAAAAATTTCAGGGTGAATTCTTGTTCTATTAGTCAGTTTTACAAGTTTTAACTTTTTATTTCATCTAAGTTGGGAATGTGGAATCTTTGGCACAATGATACTACTCAGTATATATCACCACTACACCAAACACCTTATTTTTGCACTCGACGCGCGTTTCGCTAACCATGTTAGCTTCATCAGGAGCGATGATTGACTAAAGCTAAACTACAAATCTACCCTATTTATACTTAGCCTAACCCTTGAATTACTCAAGCGGAACTAATGACATAGGCAAGGCCATCAGTTCTGGTCAAGTAACCAGTAGAGGGGACTATAAGGAATAGGCCCTCTGTCTTTATTTAAACTACTTTTACATTTTATGATTTCCATACTTTCGTATGCGTTTAACAATCTCCTATCAGATACGTTTTTTATCAATCTTAGATTATCTAATGTTACAGTATGATCAGCTTCAAGGGCATGTTCGGCAATGCTAGACTTTTCTGTTCTATTGTATTTTAAGTGAGCTAAGTGTTCTTTAAACCTTGTTTTAATTGACCTTTTAGTTTGCCCAACATACTTTTTGTCACAATCATTACAACTAATTTCTTAAATTCCACTTTTCTCACAATTAGGAATCTTATCTTTAGGATTTCCTAAGATATTCCTCAGATTGTCTGATGACTTATAGACTAAGGTGAGGCCTACCTCATTAAATACCTTATTGAGTCCCTTGCTATATTTCGGATTATATGGTATGGAGACATACTTGGTGTTATTTTCTTCGCGTGTAAAAAAGGTGGAATTCTGAATATTAAACCTAAACTTATGTCTAGTTATTAGCTTATTTACTAAGTCATCGTCATAACCATTAACTCTAATTATATTTCTAATACGATTCCTTTCTTTGTTAAAGTTTACTTTATTCAGAGGGAAAGTGACCAAACGATGAACCAAAAAATGTAATGAGGCTAATTTATGATATATATATATATATATATATATATATATATATATATATATATATATATATATATATATATATATATATATATATATAATTAATGATTCATTTCATTGCAAACAACATAAATTAGCCTCATTACATTTTTTAGTTCATCGTTTGGTCACTTTCCCTCTGAATAAAGTAAACTTTAATAAAGAAAGGAATCGTATTAGAAATATAACTAGAGTTAATGGTTATGACGATGACTTAGTAAATAAGCTAATAAATAGACATAAGTTTAGGTTTAATATTCAGAATTCCACCTTTTTTACACGCGAAGAAAATAACACCAAATATGTCTCCATACCATATAATCCGAAATATAGCAAAGGGCTCAATAAGGTATTTAATAAGGTAGGCCTCACCTTAGTCTATAAGTCATCAGACAATCTGAGGAATATCTTAGGAAATCCCAAAGATAAGATTCCTAATTGTGAGAAAACTGGAATTTATGAAATTAGTTGTAATGATTGTGACAAAAAGTATGTTGGGCAAACTAAGAGGTCAATTAAAACAAGATTTAAAGAACACTTAGCACACTTAAAATACAATAGAACAGAAAAGTCTAGCATTGCCGAACATGCCCTTGAAGCTGATCATACTGTAACATTAGATAATCTAAGATTGATAAAAAAACGTATCTGATAGGAGATTGTTAAACGCATACGAAAGTATGGAAATCATAAAATGTAAAAGTAGTTTAAATAAAGACAGAGGGCCTATTCCTTATAGTCCCCTCTACTAGTTACTTGACAGGAACTGATGGCCTTGCCTATGTCATTAGTTCCGCTTGAGTAATTCAAGGGTTAGGCTAAGTATAAATAGGGTAGATTTGTAGTTTAGCTTTAGTCAATCATCGCTCCTGATGAAGCTAACATGGTTAGCGAAACGCCCGTCGAGTGCAAAAATAAAGTGTTTGGTGTAGTGGTGATATATACTGAGTAGTTTTTATTTCATAACAAGTCTTTTGTATTAAAATTACAATTTTAATGTTTGGTAATTACCTAGAAAAAATTAATGCAATTGCTTTATTTTTAGTGTTCCGTACGGAACACTTATAAGATGACCTCGGTGTCTGTCTGTCTGTCACACCCGATTTTCTCCGAAACTATTTGTCATAGAAAGTTGAAATTTGGTAATAATATAGGAATTGATGGCCTCATCAGAGCCGTGTAGTTTTGAAAGTTAAATTTTGACTTGCGCACACTTTTCTTTGTATTATTTTTAAAAAATAGCGAAAAATCGCCGTCCCCCTTATCTCGAAAAGTACTGATCAAAAAATTTTGAAAAAATTCTGGAATACTCTCCACGGGTTGTAGATTGAACGAAAATTATCACGAGTGCATTACCTTTAATAATTTATCTGGTTTAAAAAAAAAAAGCAAAAATTTCAGGGTCATTAGTTTTCAGTAAAGATTGGAAGCATACTTTGTTGAAAACTCATTTGAGGTGTGTTTTGTGAAGTCACTGATTATTTCATACTACCGCAACAAAATTTTTTATTTTACCTGAACTGACCTGAACACTAATTGTGCAAGTTCAACTTGCACTCGACCGGTTATTTGTGAATAAATTACCATTTTTTATTAATCTAGCCATTTACACACCTTCACGTCCAAGCTGTTAGAGCTGGCTCCGGTCTGCCCTGTGTTCAAACAGGAGGGCTCGTCAGATGTAACAAATTATAGATTTTTTGCCCTATTCAGTGGCTTTACCATTATATAGTCACATCTTTCCTGATTTTTTTCGTCTTATTTCTTCTGACTAACATGGTTTCGTTGCACAACGATCAACATCTACTAATCTTATAATCAATAAGATACAATAATTTGCGTCTCTGACTGCAGCCAGCTTAATTTTGGAAGGCTAACCATACTACTAGGCAGCGATTGTGTCATTGTTCTACCCAGGTATATAAAAATCAATATCATTTACTAAAGTTAAACAAAGTCTATATTTTAGTAGTTATTTACTATTCTGTCCCCTGTTAATCCACCTCTGAACATGTTCCGCTGTATTACGGCTCATCAGCCGAGCTAGGATCGATGAAAAAAGATAATAAAACTCAAAGTACTTAATATAGTACTAGCCCAGAGAATATATAATAATTTGCATAGTTTTGACGGCATACTTGTCTTCTGTTGGGGGCTGTTTAAGGTCAGACTATGTTCAATTTTAATAGTTGATAATGATTTTTATATAGGTGAGATAGAAACCTGATACAAGCGCTGCCCAACTATTGTTATTACCAACTAGCTTAATAATTCCTCTGTCGGCCTGTACCCCAAACAACCTCCGACATAGGGCAGATATGTCTTCAAAACTAGACTTACAGCCGCTAGAGATGCTAATTATTGTTTCTTACTTTTTCTTTGCGCTAGTACTGTGATTAGTAGTTTGAATTTTGTAATCTTTTTCTATCGATCCTAGCTTGACTGATAAACCACGATACGGCGATACGCGTCCTACGATGGATTGTCAGAAGAGAGAAAAGTGAGTAACTGCTAAAATATGGATTTTGTTCAATTATAGTTCTTGATGTTAAGTTACTATTAAAAAAAACATTTTATTAATGATGTTATTACCCTTTTGGAACTGGTGGATATAGTGGGTACTTCTCGAAGGTACTTGATCGTATCGATCATATAATAGCTGTAAAAAAACTCTATTCCTAGGGATTTAATAACGCACGCATAACATTTTCAAAGCTACGTTTTTTTATTGGAAACCTATCTTTGTGCCTCATATCCAGCCCCTTGTAGCAATGAGTATATAAGTAGAAGTTTATTAATAACTATAAAATATTTACCAAACCTCGTATGCTCCAAGTTGAAGTATTTTTCTTTGATCCAATTACTTGTATATCAAGGATTTGTCTTGGCCCTTGAATTGTTAATATTTTTTTCCTTTAAATGAAATAGATGACTTCTATCCACGAAGAAACTTTGATATGCAATAAATATATTTTCTTCTACGTTTAATTTAAAATCTCTTAATTTTGGGAGAAGAAAAAGTAAATTTAAAACTATCATGATTCTTCAGATTTATTTTCTTTAATAATATGCTGGATTTCGCGTAATAATCATAAAAATAATAAACGTAAAATTGAATGATCATTCAATTATTTAAAATGAACAACAGAAAAGAAGAATTAACCTCCAAAGCAAGGCGATATACCCTCATGGTGGACTAAAAAGTCTTGTAAAAAACAAGGTAAATAACATTATTTTGCAAAAATAAAAATTTACTTGTTAACATAATCTCCATTGAGGTTAATACCTTTTTTTCCAACGAGATTTAAATTTTTTATTCACTACGCGACGAAAATTTTTTCGTGCCAAGCCAGTTTTTGGTATTAGGAAAGAAAGTGGCTTGGGGCCAAATCTAGAGAAAAGAATGGTAGAAGAACTATTTTAAAGCCCAGCGGGGGGACTTTTGTGTGTGTGGGCAGGCGCATTTTCCTGATGAAGTAGAATTTTTTTTGTGTACTAATCTTGGTCGCTTCTACTTCAACTCACTATCCAGACTGTTTGAAAACGTTACGTAATAAGAGCCAGTCATTATTTTACTCTTTTTCAAAGAGTCAGTCATGATGATATCCTGTGATTAAATTGTTTTCGCTTTTTTCGATGAAGAGGAAGTAAATATGTAAATAATCTTTTTGATTGAAAGAAGGTATTTGAAAAAATGTAAACAAATAAAAATTCCCCTTTTAATGTTTAATGCCACAATCGCATATAATCTGAAATATTTTCCTTAATATTCTTCATAGCAAGAGTAAGAATCCTTTTTTTTTGTACGGATAAAAAATGTACCACTGGCGTGTATTTCGATGTAATAATCACCAGCTAGTTTACAAATGGTTAATGCAATTTATTACCATAAAATTTAGAAAAAGTTTTAGTAAACAGAGCAAAATAGCAATAGAACTCACAAAAATATAAATGGAGGTACTAAATAATTTAATAAATGCAACATATAACTTTTGAAAAATTGAAAAAATCTGAACGAAATCTAAATCAAATTTACATTTTTCATAGAGTCAAAAAGTACTTGTAACATTCGGTATAAAGTAAGTATTAATCATTAAAATAGCATGAGTAAATCAGCAATAAATCCTGCGAAATCCTTTGAGGTGCTGCAAACCATGAATTATTGTGTTAGTTAACTCTTCGGCCGAACAAAACGCTACACAGCTGACTTATTTTCGGATCGATGTCTGATTAGCATTGGCAATATATTAGTTTATATGTGAGTACTAAATGGAACTGTATTAGTTGTTAATCAATTCATCTTATTCGTCCACGAGGCTTTTCATCATCTGACATTACCTTTGTTTTCAGGATACAATGAGCAGTAAAATTTATTAAATTGGTTAATAAACTTTTATAGGAATATCTCAACTAGAAATTTGCACTATTTTAAATAAAACAAAGCAACCATTGGCTTTAAATAAATAAGTTGAAAAAAGAAAGAAAGTTAATTTTGATAGGAAACTTTCACAGGATATAGAACTTGTATGTATAATTCTTCTCGATTTATGTTGCCGTTCCGAAAACTTCTTCAGAATCTACCTCGAAACTGTATTAATTTCCCTCACCTTTTTAATTGTAGTCCTTCCATATATTGAGAATATCAGACATCATATTTCGAAAAATCTATGGAAATGTAAAATACCAACACAGTTCCCCATATGCTCTAACGTCTCACAATATCTCAGACCTGTCAGATAAGATTTTCCTGGAATATTCAAGAGTCTAAAATATCCCATGTAGCTGTGGTAACACCTATAACGGCTAGACAAGCAGAAAAAATATATACTAGAATTGAAATACATTAAAGGTGTTTTCGTAACATTTCCTTTTCAGCACTTGCAAAACACTAGTATGAAACAGACTACCGAGATTCTCTTTGACCAATGAAATATCTTTGTAACGAATTTCTTTCTTTATCCTAGGAAAATTCGGGAGTCAATAAAATATCTAAACATCCCAACAACTTCAATCGTGACACTGGTCTTTACCTCTAACGAACTTGAGAACATATCATCCATGATACCTCATACCTATCCACTAATAAAAAAAAACCGGTCAAGTGCAAGTTGAACTTGCACAATTAGTGTTCCGTACGTTGATTGTTTTTAAAATAAAAAAAATTGTTAGGGTGGTATAAAATGATCAGTGACTTCACAAAACACACCCCAAATGAGTTTTCAACAAAGTTTGTTTCCAATCTTTACTGAAAACTGGTGACCTTGAAATTTTGTTTTTTTTTTTATATACCAAATAAATTATTAAAGGTGATAATTTTCGTTCAATCTATACCCTGTGGAGAATATTCCAGAATTTTTTCAAAATTTTTCGATCAGTCCTTTTCGAGATAAGGTAGGGGACAGCGATTTTTTTAAAAGTAATACGAAGAAAAGTGTGCGCAAGTATTACATTATATATATATTTTTTACTCGTGTTTTCACAAGCTTTCATTAGACACCATACTCTAGTAAAAAAAAATTTTTTTTTCACTTCCGATTTCACCCCTTAAAACGAACCTCTTAAGTCAAAATTTATGTTACGGTGGTATAAAATGATCAGTGACTTCACAAAAACACCCCAAATGAGTTTTCAACAAAGTTTGTTTCCAATCTTTACTGAAATCTGATGACCTTGAAATTTTTGTTTTTTTTATATACTATATAAATTATTAAAGGTAATGCACTCGTGATAATTTTCGTTCAATCTACACCCCGTGGAGAATATTCCAGAATTTTTTCGAAATTTTTTGATAAGTACTTTTCGAGATAAGGCCCTGGACAGCCATTTTTCGCGAATTTTTAAAAATAATACAAAGAAAAGTGCGCGCAAGTATAATATTATATATATATTTTTTACTCGTGTTTTCACAAGCTTTCATTTGACACCACACTCGATGACCTAGTAAAAAATTTTTTTTTTCACTTCCGACTTCATCCCCCAAAACTAACCCCTTAAGTTAAAATTTAATTCTCAAAACTACATGGCTCTGATGAAGCCATCAATTCCTATATTATTACCAAATTTCACCTTTCTATGTCAAATAGTTTCGGAGAAAATCGGGTGTGACAGACAGACAGACAGACAGACAGACAGACAGACACCGAAGTGATCTTATAAGTGTTCCGTACGGAACACTAAAAAGCCTGTGGAGGAGAAACTAAATCAGTTTCGTGCTAGATTCTGAGAAAGTCAGTACTCAGAACTAGCTCTGAAGGGGCCGGCAGGATAATCGGCCACGACACAACTTGTTCTGAAGCTCATTTAGTTTCACTTGCACATGCCATTTTTTCAATCCACACAAGGGAAATCCAGAAGACTTATATGCCTATGAGAAAGAACATATTATTAAATGTAAAATCTTTAAATTTTGAAAGAATTTTCAAAAACGAGATTTTAAAATAAATAGTTTATCGAAATGGTTAGGTGGATCATGACTGGGCGTGAATAGATGTTAGCCTAAGTTATTTCAGACAGTAATAAATTCAATATATTGATAAATGATTAAATAAGTTCTTCTCATTACCTGAACTAACCGGTATGCTCAACTAACTAATATTGAGTTTAATTGCAGTCTGGTTAGTTTAATTAAAAAATAAATTCAATAATCCATTTATATCTATTTCAATTTAACTTAAACCTTGCTTTTTAATTTGTGTGAAATTAGCTCTCATTAATACGGGTGAAGCCAAACTAAGCTATTTTTCTTTCTAAAGACTGCCTTTGAACTTGTGTTTTTTAAATATTTATTCACTGGTTAGTTTTGCTTTCAAAAATTATGTTTTTTTAAATTTTCATGGTAGAAAACTCAGCTGTTCAAAAACATTATTTTTTGAGAATTTTGCTTTCGAAAATATTGATTCAAAAATTTAATTTTCGAATAACATTCAGGAATCCATGGTGATTTTACACATATTTTAAACCATTGACAATTACGACTAATGAAAAATTCCGAATATTCTTCTAAAACATAGCTGTAAGCTAGTTAGGCTATAAGTTTCTACCACTTTGTAGAAAAGTGATATCTCCAATTTGAATTTTATTTTAGTTATTTTTTATACAATTCGTCGATAACAGTTCTATGAATATGGTACCCAGTATTGTGGAAAATTTGTTCTCAAATAAAATAAAACCGGTCAAGTGCAAGTTGTACTTGCGCAATTAGTGTTCCGTACGTCGATGCTTTTAAAATAAAAAATTTTGTTACGGAGGTATAAAATGATCAGTGACTTCACAAAATAGACTCCAAATGAGTTTTCAACAAAGTTTGTTTCCAATACTGAAAATTATTTTTATATACCAGTGAATTATTTGGTGATAATTTTTGTTCAATCTACACCCCGTGGAGAATATTTCAGAATTTTTTCAAAATATTTTGATCAGTACTTTTCAAGATATTTCAGCAATTTTTCGCGATTTTTTAAAAATAATGCAAAGAAAAGTGTGCGCAAATATCACATTATATATATATATATATATATATATATATATATATATATATATATATATATATATATATATTAGTCGTGTTTTCACAAGCTTTCATTTGACACCATACTCGACGACCTAGTAATTTTTTTTTTTCACTTCCCGATTTCACCTTCCAAACTAACCCCTTAAGTCACAATTTAACTTTTAAAACTATATGGCTCTGATGAGGCCATCAATTCCTATATTATTACCTAATTTCAACTTTCTATGACAAATAGTTTCGGAGAGAATCGGGTGTGACAGACAGACAGACAGATGGACAAACAGACACCGAAGTCATCTTATAAATGTTCCGTACGGAACACTAAAAAGAAGAAACTCTTACAGCCTTCAGCCTTAAAATGAGGAAATTTTAGGTAAAACTCATTTGATACCCGCAAAAATTTAAAAAAAAAAACGATTTCAAAAAGTTATTTCTATTCTCACTCTAAAGAAAACCGCAAGAAGTGCAAGTAATATGTAACGAATACTTATTACACAAAATATAATATGTAAATACACAAAATTAGCCCAAATTTTGAAGTCAGCGTAAGTCGCGCTGAATTATTTAGTAGAGGTAGATTTTAAGCCTAAGATAGTTTGTGTTAGTTACCCTTCTAATAAATACTGTGAATATTAATTCTTCTTCGGTGCAAGACTCATACTGAATTCAAAAGTTTGCCTAATTTTGTGTGTTTACTTATTATGTTTTGTGTATTAATTACGTAAAATTGTAACGAAAAAATTTCATTAAAACCAGTGCAGCAGTTTTGTAGATATTTGAGGATAAACATTCACTCATAAATTCGCCTTCTTTAGTATATTGACAAGCATATATTAACTAACGTACACAAATATTAGGATATTTAAAAAATCTTGCGTGAGTATTGAGTTCCTGGAGAAGATCAGATCGTAACTGAAGCTGTAAAAATGGGTGACGAAGGCTTGTTATAGTGTTTCTTTTAACCTCTGCTTGAAAAATAGCATAATCCCAAACAAATGGAATAATGCAGTGACGGTCCTCATTCATAAAAAAGGAGACATAACCGACCTTGAAAATTATAGACCGATCAGTTTGCTCTCTCATTTGTATAAGTGGTTCATCAAAATCATTACAAAACGCCTAGAGCGAAAACTGTATTTTTATCAACCACGCGAACAGGCTGGCTTTAGAAGTGGATACGGCGCTAATGTTTATTTACAGACCATCAAAATCCTTATAAAGACAACAACAAACCACTCGAATTAGTATTTGTGGATTTTAAAAAAAAACTTTTGACATCGTAGAGTTGCCGGCGATACTGTCTGCCCTGTAGCAAATGAGAATAAACTACAGATATACTCAGTTAATTAAATTCATTTATATTAACACAACAGCAAGTTTAAGACTTCATGAATTGTGCAAGCTGAACTTGCACAATTAGTGTTCCGTACGTTGATTGCTTTTAAAATAAAAAAAATTGTTACGGTGGTATAAAATGATCAGTGACTTCACAAAACTCACCCCAAATGAGTTTTCAACAAAGTTTGTTTCCAATTTTTACTGAAAACTGATGACCTTGAAATTGTTGTTTTTTTATATACCAGATAAATTATTGAAGGTAATGCACTCGTGA
Source organism: Pachyrhynchus sulphureomaculatus (assembly GCA_019049505.1). Taxonomy (NCBI): domain Eukaryota; kingdom Metazoa; phylum Arthropoda; class Insecta; order Coleoptera; family Curculionidae; genus Pachyrhynchus; species Pachyrhynchus sulphureomaculatus. The sequence goes on from CM032454.1 coordinate 73,896,244, forward strand.
TAATTTTCGTTCAATCTATACCCCGTGGAGAATATTCCAGCATTTTTTCAAAATTTTTTGATCAGTACTTTTCGAGATAAGGTGAGGGGACAGCAATTTTTCACGATTTTTTAAAAATAATACAAGGAAAAGTGTGTGTGCAAGTATTACATTGTGTGTATATATATATATATATATATATATATATATATATATATATATATATATATATATATATATATATTTAACTCGTGTTTTCACAAGCTTTCATTTGACACCACACTCGATGACCTAGTAAAAATGTTTTTTCACTTCCGATTTCACCCCCAAAACTAACCCCTTAAGTCAAAATTTAACTTTCAAAACTACACGGCTCTGATGAGGCCATCAATTCCTATATTATTTACAAATTTCAACTTTCTATGACAAATAGTTGCGCAGTGTGGACAGACAGACGGACACACAGACAGACATACAGACCCCGAAGTCATCTTATAAGTGTTCCGTACGGAACACTAAAAATTACGTAAATGGAGATGGGCAGGCCATATAGCCCGAAGGGATGATAACCGATAGTAGAGTAGACAAATAGAATATAGGCCCAGACTAGATACAAGAAATAGAGGTAGACCACCAACAAGATGGAGCTCTGGCATCGAGAGACTGGCAACAAATTGGGTTAACACCGCTCAGGTTAAAGATTAGTGGAAGTTCTTAGAGGAGGCCTATATCCAGCAGTGGATGAGGACGGCTGATGGATGATGAAGTATTGAATTGAGAAGCTCTTGATTTTTAAGGCGGTTAAAAATAATCAATAGGCAATGCAACCTCTATGTCTCAGATCTATACAAATAATAAAAGTATCAGTAACTGCCCAAATTGAAAGACACGTTTCATCGTGTCATAACTCGACAGCTGAGCTAGTATCGACCGATAGGAACGTAAAACTAGTACTTATCGCCATATTGTCATGGTATGTCAGTGAGATACAAGTTGTATCTCACTGTTACATTAGTTCAACTATGAAGCCTACCCCAAATACGAGTTCCTAGGTGATTTGATAGATGAGACAGCTACCAAAATCTGGATTTTGGTCAATTTTTGTAGTGACTGATTATTTAAATTTCGTTAAAAGATATTTTAATATAAAAGTTAAATGTTAACTTGTTGAGAGGGAAAGAGAAAAAATCGGAATAAAAATAATTATAAATTTTAAATAGGGGTCTTAAGAAAAGTGTTGGTAATCATATGTTGTATTATCATTCTTATTATCATCTCAAATTCTAAGTTTTTCCGTATAAAAATAGTTGTTTCCCAATAATGATAAATTTTAGTTCTGAATGCTTATTCGTTGCATAAGGGTCATTCTTTTACAAACCGTATACCTATGTCGACTTTACATTTTTGATTTGCCTGAAAATTTTTACATACATTTTATGAGTCGCGGTCTGAAGACTATACCGAGCATCCTTGATTACAAATTGGGTGGTGTTTTCCATAGAAAATCGATGGTAGAATGTGAAATAAAGAGTTCAGCTAACAAGTTGGCTTTCTCAACAGGTGTTGCTGCAATTGTGTTATGTTGCCTGAATAGTAAAAAAGAGTTTCTCGACAGCTGGCAATATTATTCCGTACTAACATGTCATTGAAATTTGTAGAGAATAAAGAATATATTGAAGAAGCAAACAAATCAGAGGCAAGATTTAAATGGCTCTAACTATAAAAGGGACGTTGACATATCATTGCATGATACCATTCATGAAAAAAAAAGCAAAAGGGAAGCATTTTTCTTTGCAAATAAATGTACGTATGAAAATATTTTATAGTCTCTTGATTTATTTTAATACTCCAATCGTTTTTTATCATAAAAAAAACGTGATATTCGAGTCTGTGCTAGTATTCAATAATTATGTTTCTAAGTTTTCGATGAGTGTGCCTTTGAACATTTAGTCTAATCATAAGAATCACTTTCTACTTGTTCCGTTTTTGGTTAAAGTATATATAATTTTAATATAGAAGTACTGATCAAAAGCAAGAAATGGGTGCAAACGTGAACGAGACTCCGTTAGAACTTTATGCGCTCGGGGCGCCCTCGTAATTATTTAATATTTTCCCACCTAATAGAAACTCTACTTTTCAAAAATATTTTTTAGATTAAAACATAGCGAATATAATTTTATAAGTTGTGGGGTCAAGCATGAAGAAATTATTTAAAAAATTTCATTATTTTTTATAATTAAACAATTAAAAAACTCCACGGTTATATTTTGCGAAAACCAACATAAAAAAAAAATAAAATGGCGAAAGAACGAATTTTATACGATAAATAGAACCGGAGATATTGCTTTTTTAATGTGCTTAATGTGCCGCCAGAGACGAGAAGTTTCACCAAGATTTTGAACAGAAAATAAACCAGAAGCTGCACAGCACAATGGAGGAGGACGACTCAAATATTGAATGGGTACAATTGAGAGCAGTAATGACCGAAGTGGCAGAAGTAATTATGAAGAAAACGCGCGAATCAAACGAGAAGGACTGGTTTGATTTGGAGTTTAGGAGAGAGCTGGAAAATAGAAACAAAGCCAGAATCCAAATGAACAAACTACACACCTCTGACACCAAGAAACTGTATGAACAAGCGAAAAAGAAGGCCAAACAGATGTGCAAAAAGAAAAAACGGATGTACTGGAAGGAAAAACTACAGAACATAGAAGACCATATGGTCAACAAGGACATCAGAAATTTCTACCAGGAAGTGAAGGCCAACAGAACGGGACGGGCAAGAAGCACATGTTTCTACAGAAGTAAAGAGGGAACACTGATAGGGGACTTACCAGGAAAATTAGACAGATGGGCAAGCTATTTTTGAGGAACTACTAAACCCTCAAGGTACCGAAGACGGGAACGAAAATAACCAGCCATCAATCGACCGGGGTGGAGGATCGAGTGAAGCCCAAATATCTTAGCCAACGGACCGGGAAATAGAGGAGATCATAATGACGTTAAAAAGCAATAGAAGCCCTGGAGAAAATGGAATTGCTGCAGAAATGTTAAAGGGAGGAGCGCAAGAGCTGAATGGAGAAAAGCTGTTATATGCCCTGTGCATAAAAAGGGAGACAGAACCCTATGTCAAAACCACAGAGGGATTGCCCTCTTAGATGTAACGTATAAAGTATTTGCCCTACTGGTTAGGAATATATTAACTGAATACGAAAATGAAGTCATAGGCGAATATCAAGGAGGGTTTAAGGAAGGAAGATTCACTATAGACCAAGTCTTCACGATGAAACAACTACTACACAACAGCTACGAGCGGAACTTGGGACTGCATATTCTTTTCGTGGATTACAAAGAAGCCTATGACTCCATAATAAGATCGAAACTTTATGAAGCAATGGAACAACTTAAAATTCCGCCGAAGTTGATAAGACTGGTTAAAATCACCATGAACGAAACATGGAGCAGAGTCTCGATGGAGGCGGGCTGGTCCAGGACATTTGCAGTGAGGAAAGGTTTGAGGCAGGGAGACCCGCTGTCCACGACACTGTTTGGTCTGACCTTGGAGGCCATTTTAAGGGAGAGTGAAGTGGAGACTAAAGGAATAATATACCATAGGAAACAGCAGGTAGTTTGTTTCTAATTCGTTGATTGTATGCCTCCTTGATTTGGTCGACAATTTCTTTGCATCTGTTCCGGACACGAACAAAGGTGTTACAATTTATTGTGTTAGGATTTACACACCATTGTCGTTAGGCAAGGCAACAGCTTCTTTACATTTTCGGTCAAATCAAGGCTTCCCGTTGGAAGGGCATTTTTTTTGAAAAAGAAATGTAAGCTTCCATATCAGCCAAAATAACATCGGAAACCTCCCTGGCGCAGTCAGATGGGTCGTCTGATCGAAAACAAACATCTAACCAAGGGAAAGTTCGAAAATATTCCATGAAACCTTCCCATTTAGCAGATCTGTAATGCCAAATCTTGCGCGGTTTAGGCGCCTCTCTGTCGCTGATTGGTAGGATACTCGATGTCGAACTAGTAAAACCAAACACGAAACTTCTGAAGGACATTTACAAATCGATTAACAAACTTTCAAAGACTGCAAAAAGGAACTTAAGAAGAACGGCTTTGCCGCATAGTGGCACTGAGGGTACCGGACTGGGAGCAGAAGACAACGAATAGGAAGGAATGGAGAGAAATCATCAAAAAAATTGCCATTGGTCCCACGACCTGAAGAGCATATATATATATATATATATATATATATATATATATATATATATATATATATATATATATATATATATATATATATATATATATGTGTATATATATATATATATATATATATATATATATATATATATATAATTATAATGTGCCGCCGATTAGTGAACTACGATAATAATTTGTAACATCCATATTTTTCAAAATAAACATTTGAAAAAAATCCTCTTACACGCGACTAATATCACGTATAAAAGCCATAAAAAAAATTTCAAATCGAAATATGAAGACTTTTTCGTCAAATTCGTACGGTTTGTAAAAGAATCACCCATAAACAGTGGTATAACGTGAGATTATATGAATAATATAATTCAACGGTTTTTGCGATAACTTCTTTTTTTAAATTCAAGCTAGCTTCAAGCGATGACAGTTTTGTCATACTGATATTGACTGACAAATCAAATTTTAATACAATATTAAGGTTTTAGAGAGTTTAATAGCTAGAAATCTGCTTTTGCCAAAAAACTATTTTGAAATGGAGCATTTTTTTAGTTTCCATATGTCCCTTTTGTCATATTGTATTTTTCTTAATTAAAAATTTTCTTCTTCCTAGAGAAAACAACTTCAAAAATAAACACTAATAAATTTTCTATGTCAGCTGATTCCAATATGTCCTGTAAATAACCTCATAAAAAAAGAAAAAATCACTCAACTGCATCACTTTATATCTAATTTAAAGCCCCAGTGTGAAATACACTTACATTAGGTCTCCCTGTTTTATGTGTGTTTCAAGTCAGTGACCTCCATAGATTATTTTATGCTATACAGAAGAACATAAAATAACAAGAGTGGAACTATATATATGAAGCGAAGTTTATTTTTAGCGTTTCTTTGTGCTGAATAAATTCCTATATATAATAGCCTTTCAAAATATATACATATCTATTTTGTTATCAAACCCACCATCAGTAAGCTATTTTAGAAACATTAATAGGTTTTATGTTAAATTAAAATCTAAACATAATACTATTAAAAAAAAATAGGACAAAATTATTACTGATTATATGTTTTTTCTAAGTTTATTCGGTCGTAAAGCTATCGATCGTTCAGTTATAGTAGTTTAAATTACTTTAATTACTCTTGACAATTCAATTATTTTAATTCAGTTACTCTCCCTCAAAGTCAATTATAATTTGTTTTCCAACAATTAAGATTAAATTATTTGATATTAGTAGTTTGGAATAATTGTATTACGAGAGTGGTAATGTTGAGAAGCAGTTGAATTACTTATGGGGTAATCTAAATACTTCTATAACATTTGAATTACTACCAGAATAATTAAATACGCAGGAATAGAAACAGGATTACACAAATGATATTTTTGTTAGGCGATTCTGCCTTAAGGTCGCTTGGAGATCGTAAAAAAGTAATTACTAATAGCGTTAGCTCGTACACTATTTCCTGAAATGCACAACTGATGTAAATAACGAATATGCAATTATCAAAAACACTCTGCACACTTATTCGAGAGATTATCCGGCTTCATGTGATTTTTCGATTAGCCAACATTGTCAGTCATTATCAGCCATGGATTCCATTGACGCTGTACTTCTTGGTTTCTAAAATGAAAACTTCAACCCCAGCGGCGTCAGAACCAACATTAGTGTTGGTTACATCCAAGTACTAGTTTTCATTTTAGTTCTGATTAGTATTCTACGTTATGTGTATTCAAAGAAGATAATAACTCACAACAATCATGTGCGAGTTTGGTAAAGTGAGTTCTTGGCAGCATCTAAAAAAAACTTACTGGATATATATAAATCTTTAAAAAAAAAAAAAGACCGGATAAACAGTACTTAAACTCTGTGTAATTTATAATTTAAAACTTCTTATACACGAACTAGGTTAAAAATAAAAAGATTATTGGAAATTCCTTATTCAATAAATTCGTTTCAGCATCCCCTCACACGCAACAACTTTTATGTGTCGACGCATGACAGATACAAGCGCTTCGATGGCTGAAACGGACGAAATTGCGACTGACTATCATGCCAAATTGCCGATTGCACGAGAAATTTTGAATTGCATAGCAGCCGATAAAATTGCTGAAAGTAATCGCAAAAAGTCACATGTGTGTATTGGTCTTTTATAATTAAATTACCGCGAAATTAAATTTGATTAACGGAGAATAATTGTATTTTCAATGTATTTAAAATTATTTGTCATATTTCATCAAAAATATTTAGAATTCGAAACAACAATACTAGCAATTTTTGCTGTCCCCTTATATAAACCAAAACTATAAATTATGAACGAAAATTATAAATATTTCAGTAGAATATTATATAAAGAATGTGAACACAAACAATTTTTCTTTTAAAATAAAGCCAAAAACTAATATTATACGTATATTTACAAATAAAAATACTATTCCCGAAGATCTAAACTACAAATTGATTTTTTACTTAACAATTCTTAGGTCGGATATGTTGCAGTAGTCTATTAAAAACAACTCTCTTAGAGTTTTGAGAAGAATATTTATCACAACTGAACATACTTGTTAGTATTTAAAGGTTGTCTCTCTCATGAGTCAAATTATCGTGAATGTCACTGTACTGAATTTATTGAAGTAAATAAATTTACTCACACCATATATAAAAATTCCCGTAAGCGTGCAAATTGTGACTTACACGATGTATGTAATATGACCCCTTTTTTGGATAATAAAAAAACATCTTTTGATGAAGGCAAAGCGCCTCAAACTCAAATTCCGTGGTGGAGTTTGTATCTTACATAGGCATTATAACCTGAAAGAAGCTCCTTCATATTATTTTACCTTATGTTGCCATAAAACACAACTTAAAATATAATGTAACACAGCAGCATAACTTAACCTTCCGGTTGAGATTCTAATCTAATATTAGACCTAGTTTACAACAAATTAAACGAAAGAAGTTTTTTGTCTACTTTTCTGTTCTACTCATAAATACTATGTTGTATGAAACGTAATGTTCATGTGTTAAGATTATCTAATTAAGCAAAATGTTGTTATTAAAAGCTTGCTAGAACAGAGTGTTACCTTTGTTACACGTATTCTTCAGATCTTCTTGCTTCTAAGATCAGGTTATAAATCGCGAATCATCCACAAACAGATCTACTAATGATAGACTGTTTTGTACCATTACAATACAGTTTTCATATTTTTATGTTTTTAATACTAATAAAATTGAAATTTGTAACAAGATCAAATATTTTTAATGAATGTGATTTAATTCACCTGCGAAAACAAGCCGCAGATTATACTGCCCCACAAAA
>CM032454.1:73903861-73951152 GCA_019049505.1 Pachyrhynchus sulphureomaculatus
ATGCTGAATCGCCTACCCCTCTTACAACCAACCAACCGATCATAACATCAGCGGTAATTTTTGTAGCCGGACGTTCTACTCTGATTGATACTGCTCCTTCTAGTACACCTAGAAATTTACAATCTAGTCGCCTATTCAATTTTGCTGGTTGCCTATCAGGAATAGAGTGTAACTTTGGAGTTTGTGTTGATGTATGTTGTAAGATTAGTGATATACGGTACCGTTATTTACTTTAACTTTTTTTGGTCTAAAATGTCAAAATAATCCAGTTGACTATCTAAGTTTTTTTTTTCTTTTCCTTTTTTATTATAAATGTTGTTTTTAAATAATTTATAAAAGTATAATCTTAAAATACCAAACATTTATGTAACTGTAGTTACGGTAGCCAAAATGACTATAAGGCAAAAACGACGCAATGAACTCTTTTTAGTGTCCTGATTATACTTTTTTATTTTAGATAGTTTAAGTTGATTAACAAATTTGAAAAAATAATAATTAAGAATTAAAAAAAATTAATTATATATAAATATATTAAAATAATTGTTTTATCAACACGTACAAAGAGAAATTACGACAGATGTTAAAATACTAGGCTAAAAAGTGTTAGCTGTGGTACGTATTCGATATTTGTTTACAATAACAGAAGAAAAAAATTAAGACACAATAAAAAAAAAAAATGAACGTTGAAGTTTACTTACATTTTCCAAGAAAATACTTAAAGTACCACCTTGTTTGATACTCGGGGTTTTCAAGAACAGGAGTACTGGGGGAACCAAACATCTGAAAAAAAAGAGATTATCCGGTTTTAATTTTTTTTTATAGTGTAAATATACATTTTATAGTACACAATAAAGAACAAATTAAGTCGGTAAGATTTGATTTTCGACGCACAAAATCTTAAATTTTAGTTGCAGAGGATCTTAAAATTCTTATTCATGTTTCCTTGGGCGATACGATATTTTTATATATTGTAGGTTGCTAAATCTAAATTTGTTTTTTACCTCATTTCACCATAATTTTTTTGGAAATGGTAAAAAAAAAGTAAAATATACACTCATAACAGCAGTAACCACATACATAGTTGCTGGTAAAGCGTTGAACTTTAATTCAAGCTCAAACTTTAAATTTTTGTACCCCTAACGTTTAATACCGACATTTGTGTTATATTTGTGCATGGCGAAAGAAGTAAGAAATTTTATTTTCTTGGCCATAAGCTTTTCCCTTGAATTAAAGGTTTGGGAGGTTCACATAAGGTGGCACTGATTTCTGTTGGCTATTGATATCTTTAGATATATGCTTCTTACATTATTTCTGTGGCTATAATTTTGCTGTTTTTGTCTCTTTACCAAGGCTATCAGATAAGTCTTGAAATTGAGCAAGACATGACATATCCTAGTTTGGTGATTAATAGAGGTTACGCCCGGGTTATCCAGTATTCTTAGACTTCCGTACTTTTAATGCAAGGACAAAGTTATTGACGCTTTTAGTCAAATAAGCCACTATGTATTACTTTCCTTGCTAAAGAAAAGTACTGTATTTGTGAAAAAAAAAAACACGCTCAGAGATTTTTGCCTTTCTTTACGTTTTAGGGTTATCACGAAATACATAGTCAGCCATTTCCGTAGGTGTCTGTTTGTCAGTCGATTGGTACGATAACTCTTAAACGAAATGATATATAAATTTCAAAGTTGGTATAAAAATTAAACTTATAGAAGGAATAAGGCCCTGCATTTTTTGAGCGATATCGCTTAAGGGACAGGGGTTGAAAGTGCTGGTGATTTTTCCTGTTTTTGTCAAGATAATAAACAAATTTTATATATAGTTATTTATAAAACTTGCAAGGAACAAAAGGGATAAAGAATGAAGTTGGAGGGATTGCTTCGTATATATTAGTTTATATATCCTTTTCGGGATTGTTGATGTCACAGAATCCGAAAATTATGTTATTTTTTCATTACTTTCACGTTTAACCAGTCAAGGAACTGAAAAAAATAGAGGTTGTTTAATATTGTAAAGTTGCAATAATATTACGAGCATTTATTCAGGTAATGGACTAATTTTAAATATTATTCACTGAGGTAGCCGTTACTTGATGGAAATTCATTGTAAATTAATACCGAAGTAAAACGATAGATGTTTTTAAAATTCCACTATATTTATAAACCGTAACAATTGTTTCGACATACAATGTCTTCATCAGACGGATGATAACTTTAAACTAATTTTAAATTAGAACATATTAGCCCATATATACCTTTAGGAGTAGTAAATTACAAGATTAAATTATAAAAATAATAAACACTTAATATTATTGTACAAAAGAAGTGGGTAATACCTGTCATTTGTGGGTTTTCACACAATTAAAATAAAGATAACAATAAATAAGTTGTGCCATACTTAAATGATGGATTAATAATGGGTTATTCCGGATAAAGGTTTAATAATGGGGAATTGTTTGTTTCTATTTGTTGATTTAAGAGGAGATTTGAATTTTTGTATTTGTTTATTTCTAAGCTTTCTAAGTAATTTAATTTCTTGGATTTTTTGTCATAATGAAGTATTTTGAAATTATCGTCAAAGACGTGATTTGTTGAAATTAAATGTTCTGCATAATGGGATATGATATTTTGTTTGGTATAGCTTCTTTTGTGTTCGTTGATTCTTTTTTGAAAAGATCTGCCTGTTTGGCCTATGTAAAATTTTGGACAAGAACCACAATTGAGTTTATAAATTCCCGATTTTGCTTTTTTGTTACTTTTATTTTTATTATTTTTTATTATGTTAGAGAGTTTATTATTAGTTCTGAAAGCAATATTTAGACCTATTTTAGTTAATTCTTTAGAAATAAACTGTGTAATTTGTCCGGTGTAAGTGATAGTTTTATAACTTTCTTTATTCTTTTTTGGTTTAGGATATAACTTGTTGATTGCTAGTTGATATGTTTTTTTATTAATCATTCTGTCTAAGATATCTGGTTGGTATCCATTGTTAACCGCTATTTGTTTTATTATATTCATTTCTATAGCATAATTCTCTTCTGACATAGGTACATGTAAAAGTCGATGGATGAATGAATTAAAAGCTGCCATTTTGTGTGAATATGGATGATTTGAGTTATTATGTATTACTGTATCTGTATGTGATGGTTTATGGTAAATTGAAAAATTGTGTTTATTATTAATATTTTTAATTGTTAAATCTAAGAAGTTAATTGTTTTTTCTTGTTCAATTTCTATGGTAAATTTAATATTGGAATGGATAGTATTAATATAGTTAAGAAATTGTTGTAGTTGTCTATCTGTTCCAGAAAAACAAACTAATATATCGTCTACATACCTATGCCAGTATAGAAAATATTTACTAATTGGGTGTTTGAGAATTATGGATTCTAAATTATCCATGAAAATTTCGGCTAACAATGGACTTAACGGATTCCCCATTATTAAACCTTCCTTAGCCATATAAAATATGTCATTAAATTCAAAGTAATTTTGATCTAAACAAACTAATAGACAATCTAGGATTTCTTGTTTGATTATTATATTAATTCTATTTTTAGTGAGTAGACCTTCTACTAAACTTATTACTTCATTAGGTGGTATGCTCGGAAATAAATTTTGGACGTCAAAAGATATAAGTTTAGCGTTTTTTGGAATCTGTAAGTGTTGAATTTTATTGATAAGTTCGTAGGAATTAAGAATACTGTGTTGTGTTTGAAAGTTGCAATATTTTTGTATGATGTCTATTAGTTTGTTTGATAATTTAACAGAAGGAGCAGTAACAAAAGATACAACCGGTCTAATAGGGAAATTATTCTTATGGAGTTTAATTAGTGAATATAATTTAGGGGCCTGCGGATTCATTAGTATTAAATTTCTTTTTTCGAAATCATTAAAAAGTGAAAGGTCTTTAATAATATTTTTGGTAAGTTTTTGAAAATGTTCTGTTGGGTCAAATTTCAAAATGTTGAAATTATTGATATTAAGAAAATTGATTGTTTTTGAGATATACTGTTCTTTTGTTACCGCTACTATCGATTTACCTTTGTCTGCTCTAGTAAGAATTATGTCTTCACTTTCTATTTTCCGACTTATTTTTCTTGCGGTGTTGTATTCACTGGAAGATTGGTCTCTGCGTTGTTCTAGAGGTTGTGTTTTAATTTGTTTTGCTATAATATGTTTATCAGTGATGTTTAGGTTGTCCAGTGCAAGTTCGCATTCTACTCCTAGATATTCTCTACTACTATTGTCATCTCTAGGTTTTAAGTTGTAAGAAAATCCTTTTTCCAGGAGATTGGTTTCTTCTGGTGAAAATGTGGTTTCCGTGAGATTAATAAAACGTTTATAAAACTGGTGATCACTGAACTGTGTGTTTCTAGTTTTTGTTACATTTTTTCTGGATTTCAACAATATATTAAGTTTCTTTTTCTGTTTTGTAAATTTATTGTGGATAATTGGTTCGATTTTTTGTCTTGTGTGCGAATCGTGAATATCAAACTCTATGTTTGTGAGTCTATGAGTAAGTTCGCTATAAATCGTTTTTAAGTAAATATTGTAGATATCTCTTTTATTGTACTGAATTTTTACGTCTTCTCTTAACCATTTCTTCATTCCATGTTGTTGACCTTTGCTAGCAGATTTGGTGTTGTTGTTGGTCTTCAAATAAATATATTTGGGAAATACATTCAATCTAATGCAACTGTTTAAGAACCAGATGTTTTGTGTGCAAATTCTAGCTCTCAACAGGAGTTTAAAATACCATGTGGCTAAGAAGCTTGTAGAAGCTTGAATTATATTATTCACTGAGGTAGCCGTTACTTGATGGAAATTCATTGTAAATTAATACCGAAGTAAAACGATAGATGTTTTTAAAATTCCACTATATTTATAAACCGTAACAATTGTTTCGACATACAATGTCTTCATCAGACGGATGATAACTTTAAACTAATTTTAAATTAGAACATATTAGCCCATATATACCTTTAGGAGTAGTAAATTACAAGATTAAATTATAAAAAATAATAAACACTTAATATTATTGTACAAAAGAAGTGGGTAATACCTGTCATTTGTGGGTTTTCACACAATTAAAATAAAGATAACAATAAATAAGTTGTGCCATACTTAAATGATGGATTAATAATGGGTTATTCCGGATAAAGGTTTAATAATGGGGAATTGTTTGTTTCTATTTGTTGATTTAAGAGGAGATTTGAATTTTTGTATTTGTTTATTTCTAAGCTTTCTAAGTAATTTAATTTCTTGGATTTTTTGTCATAATGAAGTATTTTGAAATTATCGTCAAAGACGTGATTTGTTGAAATTAAATGTTCTGCATAATGGGATATGATATTTTGTTTGGTATAGCTTCTTTTGTGTTCGTTGATTCTTTTTTGAAAAGATCTGCCTGTTTGGCCTATGTAAAATTTTGGACAAGAACCACAATTGAGTTTATAAATTCCCGATTTTGCTTTTTTGTTACTTTTATTTTTATTATTTTTTATTATGTTAGAGAGTTTATTATTAGTTCTGAAAGCAATATTTAGACCTATTTTAGTTAATTCTTTAGAAATAAACTGTGTAATTTGTCCGGTGTAAGTGATAGTTTTATAACTTTCTTTATTCTTTTTTGGTTTAGGATATAACTTGTTGATTGCTAGTTGATATGTTTTTTTATTAATCATTCTGTCTAAGATATCTGGTTGGTATCCATTGTTAACCGCTATTTGTTTTATTATATTCATTTCTATAGCATAATTCTCTTCTGACATAGGTACATGTAAAAGTCGATGGATGAATGAATTAAAAGCTGCCATTTTGTGTGAATATGGATGATTTGAGTTATTATGTATTACTGTATCTGTATGTGATGGTTTATGGTAAATTGAAAAATTGTGTTTATTATTAATATTTTTAATTGTTAAATCTAAGAAGTTAATTGTTTTTTCTTGTTCAATTTCTATGGTAAATTTAATATTGGAATGGATAGTATTAATATAGTTAAGAAATTGTTGTAGTTGTCTATCTGTTCCAGAAAAACAAACTAATATATCGTCTACATACCTATGCCAGTATAGAAAATATTTACTAATTGGGTGTTTGAGAATTATGGATTCTAAATTATCCATGAAAATTTCGGCTAACAATGGACTTAACGGATTCCCCATTATTAAACCTTCCTTAGCCATATAAAATATGTCATTAAATTCAAAGTAATTTTGATCTAAACAAACTAATAGACAATCTAGGATTTCTTGTTTGATTATTATATTAATTCTATTTTTAGTGAGTAGACCTTCTACTAAACTTATTACTTCATTAGGTGGTATGCTCGGAAATAAATTTTGGACGTCAAAAGATATAAGTTTAGCGTTTTTTGGAATCTGTAAGTGTTGAATTTTATTGATAAGTTCGTAGGAATTAAGAATACTGTGTTGTGTTTGAAAGTTGCAATATTTTTGTATGATGTCTATTAGTTTGTTTGATAATTTAACAGAAGGAGCAGTAACAAAAGATACAACCGGTCTAATAGGGAAATTATTCTTATGGAGTTTAATTAGTGAATATAATTTAGGGGCCTGCGGATTCATTAGTATTAAATTTCTTTTTTCGAAATCATTAAAAAGTGAAAGGTCTTTAATAATATTTTTGGTAAGTTTTTGAAAATGTTCTGTTGGGTCAAATTTCAAAATGTTGAAATTATTGATATTAAGAAAATTGATTGTTTTTGAGATATACTGTTCTTTTGTTACCGCTACTATCGATTTACCTTTGTCTGCTCTAGTAAGAATTATGTCTTCACTTTCTATTTTCCGACTTATTTTTCTTGCGGTGTTGTATTCACTGGAAGATTGGTCTCTGCGTTGTTCTAGAGGTTGTGTTTTAATTTGTTTTGCTATAATATGTTTATCAGTGATGTTTAGGTTGTCCAGTGCAAGTTCGCATTCTACTCCTAGATATTCTCTACTACTATTGTCATCTCTAGGTTTTAAGTTGTAAGAAAATCCTTTTTCCAGGAGATTGGTTTCTTCTGGTGAAAATGTGGTTTCCGTGAGATTAATAAAACGTTTATAAAACTGGTGATCACTGAACTGTGTGTTTCTAGTTTTTGTTACATTTTTTCTGGATTTCAACAATATATTAAGTTTCTTTTTCTGTTTTGTAAATTTATTGTGGATAATTGGTTCGATTTTTTGTCTTGTGTGCGAATCGTGAATATCAAACTCTATGTTTGTGAGTCTATGAGTAAGTTCGCTATAAATCGTTTTTAAGTAAATATTGTAGATATCTCTTTTATTGTACTGAATTTTTACGTCTTCTCTTAACCATTTCTTCATTCCATGTTGTTGACCTTTGCTAGCAGATTTGGTGTTGTTGTTGGTCTTCAAATAAATATATTTGGGAAATACATTCAATCTAATGCAACTGTTTAAGAACCAGATGTTTTGTGTGCAAATTCTAGCTCTCAACAGGAGTTTAAAATACCATGTGGCTAAGAAGCTTGTAGAAGCTTGAATTATATTATTCACTGAGGTAGCCGTTACTTGATGGAAATTCATTGTAAATTAATACCGAAGTAAAACGATAGATGTTTTTAAAATTCCACTATATTTATAAACCGTAACAATTGTTTCGACATACAATGTCTTCATCAGACGGATGATAACTTTAAACTAATTTTAAATTAGAACATATTAGCCCATATATACCTTTAGGAGTAGTAAAATTACAAGATTAAATTATAAAAATAATAAACACTTAATATTATTGTACAAAAGAAGTGGGTAATACCTGTCATTTGTGGGTTTTCACACAATTAAAATAAAGATAACAATAAATAAGTTGTGCCATACTTAAATGATGGATTAATAATGGGTTATTCCGGATAAAGGTTTAATAATGGGGAATTGTTTGTTTCTATTTGTTGATTTAAGAGGAGATTTGAATTTTTGTATTTGTTTATTTCTAAGCTTTCTAAGTAATTTAATTTCTTGGATTTTTTGTCATAATGAAGTATTTTGAAATTATCGTCAAAGACGTGATTTGTTGAAATTAAATGTTCTGCATAATGGGATATGATATTTTGTTTGGTATAGCTTCTTTTGTGTTCGTTGATTCTTTTTTGAAAAGATCTGCCTGTTTGGCCTATGTAAAATTTTGGACAAGAACCACAATTGAGTTTATAAATTCCCGATTTTGCTTTTTTGTTACTTTTATTTTTATTATTTTTTATTATGTTAGAGAGTTTATTATTAGTTCTGAAAGCAATATTTAGACCTATTTTAGTTAATTCTTTAGAAATAAACTGTGTAATTTGTCCGGTGTAAGTGATAGTTTTATAACTTTCTTTATTCTTTTTTGGTTTAGGATATAACTTGTTGATTGCTAGTTGATATGTTTTTTTATTAATCATTCTGTCTAAGATATCTGGTTGGTATCCATTGTTAACCGCTATTTGTTTTATTATATTCATTTCTATAGCATAATTCTCTTCTGACATAGGTACATGTAAAAGTCGATGGATGAATGAATTAAAAGCTGCCATTTTGTGTGAATATGGATGATTTGAGTTATTATGTATTACTGTATCTGTATGTGATGGTTTATGGTAAATTGAAAAATTGTGTTTATTATTAATATTTTTAATTGTTAAATCTAAGAAGTTAATTGTTTTTTCTTGTTCAATTTCTATGGTAAATTTAATATTGGAATGGATAGTATTAATATAGTTAAGAAATTGTTGTAGTTGTCTATCTGTTCCAGAAAAACAAACTAATATATCGTCTACATACCTATGCCAGTATAGAAAATATTTACTAATTGGGTGTTTGAGAATTATGGATTCTAAATTATCCATGAAAATTTCGGCTAACAATGGACTTAACGGATTCCCCATTATTAAACCTTCCTTAGCCATATAAAATATGTCATTAAATTCAAAGTAATTTTGATCTAAACAAACTAATAGACAATCTAGGATTTCTTGTTTGATTATTATATTAATTCTATTTTTAGTGAGTAGACCTTCTACTAAACTTATTACTTCATTAGGTGGTATGCTCGGAAATAAATTTTGGACGTCAAAAGATATAAGTTTAGCGTTTTTTGGAATCTGTAAGTGTTGAATTTTATTGATAAGTTCGTAGGAATTAAGAATACTGTGTTGTGTTTGAAAGTTGCAATATTTTTTGTATGATGTCTATTAGTTTGTTTGATAATTTAACAGAAGGAGCAGTAACAAAAGATACAACCGGTCTAATAGGGAAATTATTCTTATGGAGTTTAATTAGTGAATATAATTTAGGGGCCTGCGGATTCATTAGTATTAAATTTCTTTTTTCGAAATCATTAAAAAGTGAAAGGTCTTTAATAATATTTTTGGTAAGTTTTTGAAAATGTTCTGTTGGGTCAAATTTCAAAATGTTGAAATTATTGATATTAAGAAAATTGATTGTTTTTGAGATATACTGTTCTTTTGTTACCGCTACTATCGATTTACCTTTGTCTGCTCTAGTAAGAATTATGTCTTCACTTTCTATTTTCCGACTTATTTTTCTTGCGGTGTTGTATTCACTGGAAGATTGGTCTCTGCGTTGTTCTAGAGGTTGTGTTTTAATTTGTTTTGCTATAATATGTTTATCAGTGATGTTTAGGTTGTCCAGTGCAAGTTCGCATTCTACTCCTAGATATTCTCTACTACTATTGTCATCTCTAGGTTTTAAGTTGTAAGAAAATCCTTTTTCCAGGAGATTGGTTTCTTCTGGTGAAAATGTGGTTTCCGTGAGATTAATAAAACGTTTATAAAACTGGTGATCACTGAACTGTGTGTTTCTAGTTTTTGTTACATTTTTTCTGGATTTCAACAATATATTAAGTTTCTTTTTCTGTTTTGTAAATTTATTGTGGATAATTGGTTCGATTTTTTGTCTTGTGTGCGAATCGTGAATATCAAACTCTATGTTTGTGAGTCTATGAGTAAGTTCGCTATAAATCGTTTTTTAAGTAAATATTGTAGATATCTCTTTTATTGTACTGAATTTTTACGTCTTCTCTTAACCATTTCTTCATTCCATGTTGTTGACCTTTGCTAGCAGATTTGGTGTTGTTGTTGGTCTTCAAATAAATATATTTGGGAAATACATTCAATCTAATGCAACTGTTTAAGAACCAGATGTTTTGTGTGCAAATTCTAGCTCTCAACAGGAGTTTAAAATACCATGTGGCTAAGAAGCTTGTAGAAGCTTGAATTATATTATTCACTGAGGTAGCCGTTACTTGATGGAAATTCATTGTAATTAATACCGAAGTAAAACGATAGATGTTTTTTAAAATTCCACTATATTTATAAACCGTAACAATTGTTTCGACATACAATGTCTTCATCAGACGGATGATAACTTTAAACTAATTTTAAATTAGAACATATTAGCCCATATATACCTTTAGGAGTAGTAAATTACAAGATTAAATTATAAAAATAATAAACACTTAATATTATTGTACAAAAGAAGTGGGTAATACCTGTCATTTGTGGGTTTTCACACAATTAAAATAAAGATAACAATAAATAAGTTGTGCCATACTTAAATGATGGATTAATAATGGGTTATTCCGGATAAAGGTTTAATAATGGGGAATTGTTTGTTTTCTATTTGTTGATTTAAGAGGAGATTTGAATTTTTGTATTTGTTTATTTCTAAGCTTTCTAAGTAATTTAATTTCTTGGATTTTTTTGTCATAATGAAGTATTTTGAAATTATCGTCAAAGACGTGATTTGTTGAAATTAAATGTTCTGCATAATGGGATATGATATTTTGTTTGGTATAGCTTCTTTTGTGTTCGTTGATTCTTTTTTGAAAAGATCTGCCTGTTTGGCCTATGTAAAATTTTGGACAAGAACCACAATTGAGTTTATAAATTCCCGATTTTGCTTTTTTGTTACTTTTATTTTTATTATTTTTTATTATGTTAGAGAGTTTATTATTAGTTCTGAAAGCAATATTTAGACCTATTTTAGTTAATTCTTTAGAAATAAACTGTGTAATTTGTCCGGTGTAAGTGATAGTTTTATAACTTTCTTTATTCTTTTTTGGTTTAGGATATAACTTGTTGATTGCTAGTTGATATGTTTTTTTATTAATCATTCTGTCTAAGATATCTGGTTGGTATCCATTGTTAACCGCTATTTGTTTTATTATATTCATTTCTATAGCATAATTCTCTTCTGACATAGGTACATGTAAAAGTCGATGGATGAATGAATTAAAAGCTGCCATTTTGTGTGAATATGGATGATTTGAGTTATTATGTATTACTGTATCTGTATGTGATGGTTTATGGTAAATTGAAAAATTGTGTTTATTATTAATATTTTTAATTGTTAAATCTAAGAAGTTAATTGTTTTTTCTTGTTCAATTTCTATGGTAAATTTAATATTGGAATGGATAGTATTAATATAGTTAAGAAATTGTTGTAGTTGTCTATCTGTTCCAGAAAAACAAACTAATATATCGTCTACATACCTATGCCAGTATAGAAAATATTTACTAATTGGGTGTTTGAGAATTATGGATTCTAAATTATCCATGAAAATTTCGGCTAACAATGGACTTAACGGATTCCCCATTATTAAACCTTCCTTAGCCATATAAAATATGTCATTAAATTCAAAGTAATTTTGATCTAAACAAACTAATAGACAATCTAGGATTTCTTGTTTGATTATTATATTAATTCTATTTTTTAGTGAGTAGACCTTCTACTAAACTTATTACTTCATTAGGTGGTATGCTCGGAAATAAATTTTGGACGTCAAAAGATATAAGTTTTAGCGTTTTTTGGAATCTGTAAGTGTTGAATTTTATTGATAAGTTCGTAGGAATTAAGAATACTGTGTTGTGTTTGAAAGTTGCAATATTTTTGTATGATGTCTATTAGTTTGTTTGATAATTTAACAGAAGGAGCAGTAACAAAAGATACAACCGGTCTAATAGGGAAATTATTCTTATGGAGTTTAATTAGTGAATATAATTTAGGGGCCTGCGGATTCATTAGTATTAAATTTCTTTTTTCGAAATCATTAAAAAGTGAAAGGTCTTTAATAATATTTTTGGTAAGTTTTTGAAAATGTTCTGTTGGGTCAAATTTCAAAATGTTGAAATTATTGATATTAAGAAAATTGATTGTTTTTGAGATATACTGTTCTTTTGTTACCGCTACTATCGATTTACCTTTGTCTGCTCTAGTAAGAATTATGTCTTCACTTTCTATTTTCCGACTTATTTTTCTTGCGGTGTTGTATTCACTGGAAGATTGGTCTCTGCGTTGTTCTAGAGGTTGTGTTTTAATTTGTTTTGCTATAATATGTTTATCAGTGATGTTTAGGTTGTCCAGTGCAAGTTCGCATTCTACTCCTAGATATTCTCTACTACTATTGTCATCTCTAGGTTTTAAGTTGTAAGAAAATCCTTTTTCCAGGAGATTGGTTTCTTCTGGTGAAAATGTGGTTTCCGTGAGATTAATAAAACGTTTATAAAACTGGTGATCACTGAACTGTGTGTTTCTAGTTTTTGTTACATTTTTTCTGGATTTCAACAATATATTAAGTTTCTTTTTCTGTTTTATAAATTTATTGTGGATAATTGGTTCGATTTTTTGTCTTGTGTGCGAATCGTGAATATCAAACTCTATGTTTGTGAGTCTATGAGTAAGTTCGCTATAAATCGTTTTTAAGTAAATATTGTAGATATCTCTTTTATTGTACTGAATTTTTACGTCTTCTCTTAACCATTTCTTCATTCCATGTTGTTGACCTTTGCTAGCAGATTTGGTGTTGTTGTTGGTCTTCAAATAAATATATTTGGGAAATACATTCAATCTAATGCAACTGTTTAAGAACCAGATGTTTTGTGTGCAAATTCTAGCTCTCAACAGGAGTTTAAAATACCATGTGGCTAAGAAGCTTGTAGAAGCTTGAATTATATTATTCACTGAGGTAGCCGTTACTTGATGGAAATTCATTGTAAATTAATACCGAGTAAAACGTATGTTTTTTAAAATTCCCTACAGTAATACCCCGCTTAGCGCGACCCCCGTTTGGTTTCACTATAAAATTCAAATTCGCGCTATGTAGTCATTAACTTCTCTATGGTCGCGGGGGGATCCCCGCTTTCTCTGAATATGAATAAAAAATAAGAGATGTATTGCATAAAGTGTTCTTAGAATTAAAGTGATTGATTAAAATGATTTGTATTTTTTTGTATTAAAAATGTTTAATCACTATATCAGTTAACGCGATAAATCCCTCGCGTAAAGCGGGGTATTACTGTATATTTATAACCGTAACAATTGTTTCGACATACAATGTCTTCATCAGACGGATGATAACTTTAAACTAATTTTAAATTAGAACATATTAGCCCATATATACCTTTAGGAGTAGTAAATTACAAGATTAAATTATAAAAATAATAAACACTTAATATTATTGTACAAAAGAAGTGGGTAATACCTGTCATTTGTGGGTTTTCACACAATTAAAATAAAGATAACAATAAATAAGTTGTGCCATACTTAAATGATGGATTAATAATGGGTTATTCCGGATAAAGGTTTAATAATGGGGAATTGTTTGTTTCTATTTGTTGATTTAAGAGGAGATTTGAATTTTTGTATTTGTTTATTTCTAAGCTTTCTAAGTAATTTAATTTCTTGGATTTTTTGTCATAATGAAGTATTTTGAAATTATCGTCAAAGACGTGATTTGTTGAAATTAAATGTTCTGCATAATGGGATATGATATTTTGTTTGGTATAGCTTCTTTTGTGTTCGTTGATTCTTTTTTGAAAAGATCTGCCTGTTTGGCCTATGTAAAATTTTGGACAAGAACCACAATTGAGTTTATAAATTCCCGATTTTGCTTTTTTGTTACTTTTATTTTTATTATTTTTTATTATGTTAGAGAGTTTATTATTAGTTCTGAAAGCAATATTTAGACCTATTTTAGTTAATTCTTTAGAAATAAACTGTGTAATTTGTCCGGTGTAAGTGATAGTTTTATAACTTTCTTTATTCTTCTTTGGTTTAGGATATAACTTGTTGATTGCTAGTTGATATGTTTTTTTTATTAATCATTCTGTCTAAGATATCTGGTTGGTATCCATTGTTAACCGCTATTTGTTTTATTATATTCATTTCTATAGCATAATTCTCTTCTGACATAGGTACATGTAAAAGTCGATGGATGAATGAATTAAAAGCTGCCATTTTGTGTGAATATGGATGATTTGAGTTATTATGTATTACTGTATCTGTATGTGATGGTTTATGGTAAATTGAAAAATTGTGTTTATTATTAATATTTTTAATTGTTAAATCTAAGAAGTTAATTGTTTTTTCTTGTTCAATTTCTATGGTAAATTTAATATTGGAATGGATAGTATTAATATAGTTAAGAAATTGTTGTAGTTGTCTATCTGTTCCAGAAAAACAAACTAATATATCGTCTACATACCTATGCCAGTATAGAAAATATTTACTAATTGGGTGTTTGAGAATTATGGATTCTAAATTATCCATGAAAATTTCGGCTAACAATGGACTTAACGGATTCCCCATTATTAAACCTTCCTTAGCCATATAAAATATGTCATTAAATTCAAAGTAATTTTGATCTAAACAAACTAATAGACAATCTAGGATTTCTTGTTTGATTATTATATTAATTCTATTTTTAGTGAGTAGACCTTCTACTAAACTTATTACTTCATTAGGTGGTATGCTCGGAAATAAATTTTGGACGTCAAAAGATATAAGTTTAGCGTTTTTTGGAATCTGTAAGTGTTGAATTTTATTGATAAGTTCGTAGGAATTAAGAATACTGTGTTGTGTTTGAAAGTTGCAATATTTTTGTATGATGTCTATTAGTTTGTTTGATAATTTAACAGAAGGAGCAGTAACAAAAGATACAACCGGTCTAATAGGGAAATTATTCTTATGGAGTTTAATTAGTGAATATAATTTAGGGGCCTGCGGATTCATTAGTATTAAATTTCTTTTTTCGAAATCATTAAAAAGTGAAAGGTCTTTAATAATATTTTTGGTAAGTTTTTTGAAAATGTTCTGTTGGGTCAAATTTCAAAATGTTGAAATTATTGATATTAAGAAAATTGATTGTTTTTGAGATATACTGTTCTTTTGTTACCGCTACTATCGATTTACCTTTGTCTGCTCTAGTAAGAATTATGTCTTCACTTTCTATTTTCCGACTTATTTTTCTTGCGGTGTTGTATTCACTGGAAGATTGGTCTCTGCGTTGTTCTAGAGGTTGTGTTTTAATTTGTTTTGCTATAATATGTTTATCAGTGATGTTTAGGTTGTCCAGTGCAAGTTCGCATTCTACTCCTAGATATTCTCTACTACTATTGTCATCTCTAGGTTTTAAGTTGTAAGAAAATCCTTTTTCCAGGAGATTGGTTTCTTCTGGTGAAAATGTGGTTTCCGTGAGATTAATAAAACGTTTATAAAACTGGTGATCACTGAACTGTGTGTTTCTAGTTTTTGTTACATTTTTTCTGGATTTCAACAATATATTAAGTTTCTTTTTCTGTTTTGTAAATTTATTGTGGATAATTGGTTTCGATTTTTTGTCTTGTGTGCGAATCGTGAATATCAAACTCTATGTTTGTGAGTCTATGAGTAAGTTCGCTATAAATCGTTTTTAAGTAAATATTGTAGATATCTCTTTTATTGTACTGAATTTTTACGTCTTCTCTTAACCATTTCTTCATTCCATGTTGTTGACCTTTGCTAGCAGATTTGGTGTTGTTGTTGGTCTTCAAATAAATATATTTGGGAAATACATTCAATCTAATGCAACTGTTTAAGAACCAGATGTTTTGTGTGCAAATTCTAGCTCTCAACAGGAGTTTTTAAAATACCATGTGGCTAAGAAGCTTGTAGAAGCTTGAATTATATTATTCACTGAGGTAGCCGTTACTTGATGGAAATTCATTGTAAATTAATACCGAAGTAAAACGATAGATGTTTTTTAAAATTCCACTATATTTATAAACCGTAACAATTGTTTCGACATACAATGTCTTCATCAGACGGATGATAACTTTAAACTAATTTTAAATTAGAACATATTAGCCCATATATACCTTTAGGAGTAGTAAATTACAAGATTAAATTATAAAAATAATAAACACTTAATATTATTGTACAAAAGAAGTGGGTAATACCTGTCATTTGTGGGTTTTCACACAATTAAAATAAAGATAACAATAAATAAGTTGTGCCATACTTAAATGATGGATTAATAATGGGTTATTCCGGATAAAGGTTTAATAATGGGGAATTGTTTGTTTCTATTTGTTGATTTAAGAGGAGATTTGAATTTTTGTATTTGTTTATTTCTAAGCTTTCTAAGTAATTTAATTTCTTGGATTTTTTGTCATAATGAAGTATTTTGAAATTATCGTCAAAGACGTGATTTGTTGAAATTAAATGTTCTGCATAATGGGATATGATATTTTGTTTGGTATAGCTTCTTTTGTGTTCGTTGATTCTTTTTTGAAAAGATCTGCCTCTAGGTTTTAAGTTGTAAGTTGTAAGAATAAGTGATCACCAGTTTTATAAACGTTTTTTATTAATCTCACGGAAACCACATTTTCACCAGAAGAAACCAATCTCCTGGAAAAAGGATTTTCTTAGAGAATATCTAGGAGTAGAATGCGAACTTGCACTGGACAACCTAAACATCACTGATAAACATATATTATAGCAAAACAAATTAAAACACAACCTCTAGAACAACGCAGAGACCAATCTTCCAGTGAATACAACACCGCAAGAAAAATAAGTCGGAAAATAGAAAGTGAAGACATAATTCTTACTAGAGCAGACAAAGGTAAATCGATAGTAAGCGGTAACAAAAGAACAGTATATCTCAAAAACAATTAATTTTCTTAATATCAATAATTTCAACATTTTGAAATTTGACCCAACAGAACATTTTCAAAAACTTACCAAAAATATTATTAAAGACCTTTCACTTTTTTAATGATTTCGAAAAAAGAAATTTAATACTAATGAATCCGCAGGCCCCTAAATTATATTCACTAATTAAACTCCATAAGAATAATTTCCCTATTAGACCGGTTGTATATTTTGTTACTGCTCCTTCTGTTAAATTATCAAACAAACTAATAGACATCATATAAAAATATTGCAACTTTCAAAACACAACACAGTATTCTTAATTCCTACGAACTTATCAATAAAATTCAACACTTACAGATTCCAAAAAACGCTAAACTTATATCTTTTGACGTCCAAAATTTATTTCCGAGCATACCACCTAATGAAGTAATAAGTTTAGTAGAAGGTCTACTCACTAAAAATAGAATTAATATAATAATCAAACAAGAAATCCTAGATTGTCTATTAGTTTGTTTAGATCAAAATTACTTTGAATTTAATGACATATTTTATATGGCTAAGGAAGGTTTAATAATGGGGAATCCGTTAAGTCCATTGTTAGCCGAAATTTTTCATGGATAATTTAGAATCCATAATTCTCAAACACCCAATTAGTAAATATTTTCTATACTGGCATAGGTATGTAGACGATATATTAGTTTGTTTTTCTGGAACAGATAGACAACTACAACAATTTCTTAACTATATTAATACTATCCATTCCAATATTTAATTTACCATAGAAATTGAACAAGAAAAAACAATTAACTTCTTAGATTTAACAATTAAAAATATTAATAATAAACACAATTTTTTTCAATTTACTCAAATCAATAACAACTCAAATCATCCATATTCACACAAAATGGCAGCTTTTAATTCATTCATCCATCGACTTTTACATGTACCTATGTCAGAAGAGAATTATGCTATAGAAATGAATATAATAAAACAAATAGCGGTTAACAATGGATACCAACCAGATATCTTAGACAGAATGATTAATAAAAAAACATATCAACTAGCAATCAACAAGTTATATCCTAAACCAAAAAAGAATAAAGAAAGTTATAAAACTATCACTTACACCGGACAAATTACACAGTTTATTTCTAAAGAATTAACTAAAATAGGTCTAAATATTGCTTTCAGAACTAATAATAAACTCTCTAACATAATAAAAAATAATAAAAATAAAAGTAACAAAAAAGCAAAATCGGGAATTTATAAACTCAATTGTGGTTCTTGTCCAAAATTTTACATAGGCCAAACAGGCAGATCTTTTCAAAAAAGAATCAACGAACACAAAAGAAGCTATACCAAACAAAATATCATATCCCATTATGCAGAACATTTTAATTTCAACAAATCACGTCTTTGACGATAATTTCAAAATACTTCATTATGACAAAAAATCCAAGAAATTAAATTACTTAGAAAGCTTAGAAATAAACAAATACAAAAATTCAAATCTCCTCTTAAATCAACAAATAGAAACAAACAATTCCCCATTATTAAACCTTTATCCGGAATAACCCATTATTAATCCATCATTTAAGTATGGCACAACTTATTTATTGTTATCTTTATTTTAATTGTGTGAAAACCCACAAATCACAGGTATTACCCACTTCTTTTGTACAATAATATTAAGTGTTTATTATTTTTTATAATTTAATCTTGTAATTTACTACTCCTAAAGGTATATATGGGCTAATATGTTCTAATTTAAAATTAGTTTTAAAGTTATCATCCGTCTGATGAAGACATTGTATGTCGAAACAATTGTTACGGTTTATAAATATAGTGGAATTTTAAAAACATCTATCGTTTTACTTCGGTATTAATTTACAATGAATTTCCATCAAGTAACGGCTACCTCAGTGAATAATATAATTCAAGCTTCTTAGCCACATGGTATTTTAAACTCCTGTTGAGAGCTAGAATTTGCACACAAAACATCTGGTTCTTAAACAGTTGCATTAGATTGAATGTATTTCCCAAATATATTTATTTGAAGACCAACAACAACACCAAATCTGCTAGCAAAGGTCAACAACATGGAATGAAGAAATGGTTAAGAGAAGACGTAAAAATTCAGTACAATAAAAGAGATATCTACAATATTTACTTAAAAACGATTTATAGCGAACTTACTCATAGACTCACAAACATAGAGTTTGATATTCACGATTCGCACACAAGACAAAAAATCGAACCAATTATCCACAATAAATTTATAAAACAGAAAAAGAAACTTAATATATTGTTGAAATACAGAAAAAATGTAACAAAAACTAGAAACACACAGTTCAGTGATCACCAGTTTTATAAACGTTTTATTAATCTCACGGAAACCACATTTTCACCAGAAGAAACCAATCTCCTGGAAAAAGGATTTTCTTACAACTTAAAACCTAGAGATGACAATAGTAGTAGAGAATATCTAGGAGTAGAATGCGAACTTGCACTGGACAACCTAAACATCACTGATAAAACATATTATAGCAAAACAAATTAAAACACAACCTCTAGAACAACGCAGAGACCAATCTTCCAGTGAATACAACACCGCAAGAAAAATAAGTCGGAAAATAGAAAGTGAAGACATAATTCTTACTAGAGCAGACAAAGGTAAATCGATAGTAGCGGTAACAAAAGAACAGTATATCTCAAAAACAATCAATTTTCTTAATATCAATAATTTCAACATTTTGAAATTTGACCCAACAGAACATTTTCAAAAACTTACCAAAAATATTATTAAAGACCTTTCACTTTTTAATGATTTCGAAAAAAGAAATTTAATACTAATGAATCCGCAGGCCCCTAAATTATATTCACTAATTAAACTCCATAAGAATAATTTCCCTATTAGACCGGTTGTATCTTTTGTTACTGCTCCTTCTGTTAAATTATCAAACAAACTAATAGACATCATACAAAAATATTGCAACTTTCAAACACAACACAGTATTCTTAATTCCTACGAACTTATCAATAAAATTCAACACTTACAGATTCCAAAAAACGCTAAACTTATATCTTTTGACGTCCAAAATTTATTTCCGAGCATACCACCTAATGAAGTAATAAGTTTAGTAGAAGGTCTACTCACTAAAAATAGAATTAATATAATAATCAAACAAGAAATCCTAGATTGTCTATTAGTTTGTTTAGATCAAAATTACTTTGAATTTAATGACATATTTTATATGGCTAAGGAAGGTTTAATAATGGGGAATCCGTTAAGTCCATTGTTAGCCGAAATTTTCATGGATAATTTAGAATCCATAATTCTCAAACACCCAATTAGTAAAATATTTTCTATACTGGCATAGGTATGTAGACGATATATTAGTTTGTTTTTCTGGAACAGATAGACAACTACAACAATTTCTTAACTATATTAATACTATCCATTCCAATATTAAATTTACCATAGAAATTGAACAAGAAAAAACAATTAACTTCTTAGATTTAACAATTAAAAATATTAATAATAAACACAATTTTTCAATTTACCATAAACCATCACATACAGATACAGTAATACATAATAACTCAAATCATCCATATTCACACAAAATGGCAGCTTTTAATTCATTCATCCATCGACTTTTACATGTACCTATGTCAGAAGAGAATTATGCTATAGAAATGAATATAATAAAACAAATAGCGGTTAACAATGGATACCAACCAGATATCTTAGACAGAATGATTAATAAAAAAACATATCAACTAGCAATCAACAAGTTATATCCTAAACCAAAGAAGAATAAAGAAAGTTATAAAACTATCACTTACACCGGACAAATTACACAGTTTATTTCTAAAGAATTAACTAAAATAGGTCTAAATATTGCTTTCAGAACTAATAATAAACTCTCTAACATAATAAAAAATAATAAAAATAAAAGTAACAAAAAAGCAAAATCGGGAATTTATAAACTCAATTGTGGTTCTTGTCCAAAATTTTACATAGGCCAAACAGGCAGATCTTTTCAAAAAAGAATCAACGAACACAAAAGAAGCTATACCAAACAAAATATCATATCCCATTATGCAGAACATTTAATTTCAACAAATCACGTCTTTGACGATAATTTCAAAATACTTCATTATGACAAAAAATCCAAGAAATTAAATTACTTAGAAAGCTTAGAAATAAACAAATACAAAAATTCAAATCTCCTCTTAAATCAACAAATAGAAACAAACAATTCCCCATTATTAAACCTTTATCCGGAATAACCCATTATTAATCCATCATTTAAGTATGGCACAACTTATTTATTGTTATCTTTATTTTAATTGTGTGAAAACCCACAAATGACAGGTATTACCCACTTCTTTTGTACAATAATATTAAGTGTTTATTATTTTTATAATTTAATCTTGTAATTTACTACTCCTAAAGGTATATATGGGCTAATATGTTCTAATTTAAAATTAGTTTAAAGTTATCATCCGTCTGATGAAGACATTGTATGTCGAAACAATTGTTACGGTTTATAAATATAGTGGAATTTTAAAAACATCTATCGTTTTACTTCGGTATTAATTTTAAATAAATTGTTGAAAAAAAAAATAATGGGGTACAAGGGTTGGGAAGCAGGTTAGAACTTGGTATAAGTCATATTACATATCCTACTCGAGGTTCTTGGAGTCGAGGAATGTCAAAATTAATTATATATTCTTATCTTTTTTTTTTCAATAATATTTCACCATAAAGTGGATTATATTAAGCTATTCTCTAGTTTGAGATAATCAAATTAGGTGTTTATTTTAGAACTGCATTTTTGCAAGGAAAGTACTGGGTAACTCACTTTATTTCTTCTTAAGAAATAAAATAATTTTTTGTTTCTTTTATGTGTAAATGGTTTAAGGAGATCTTCAGCTACGCAAGTAGAGATATTTGTCTTGTTAATTCTATTTAACGTCTTGGTCAATTGGATCCTATAGTTTAACGTTGGATCCGATTCGCATAATCGACACATCCTCTTAGTCTGCAGTTTGACGTATTGTTCTACACTTTTCGTTTATCATGACAAGTTAAAAATAGGCTTAACTAGTGATTTGAGAGTAAGAAAGATACGCTCTCCGTCGTCAGGTTTTTTTGGTGCCGGTTTCAAACGTCGTCGCTATACAAGCCCGACTTCAGACATATGGTCCACTAGAGGGTAGAACGAGAAGCACACTGTCTTCACTCTTAGTCTTTTCTAGTCCGAACGACCACCAACCATCTACATGCTTTTACTGTAATGTTGACGCGGAGTAGGGACTGTCACGGTTTGTTCGTTTATTATTTTATTACGCTTAAAACGCACTACAAATGGTACGTATACGTATACCTCATGGAATTAGGCTAGCTATATATATATTTTTTTTCCTGGGTTACGTGCTCTTTTCTTCAAATATATAAAAATATAATATGACCGAGTTTGGATCGCCTCTTAACTAAAATCTTAAACACACCACTGATCCTCGTCATTCAGTAATCCAGCTAGTCTACCGACTCCGATTTACCGTATTAGCCGAAGTCAAGTATAATTACAAATTAGTGTCCATAATCCGACGCCCTCGTCAATGCAGTAGTCCTCTGTTTAAGAATTAGTGAGAGTGTGATGTAAACAACTGGACAAAATAAAGGGACTATTTATTGACTTTTTACATCAATTTTTAACGAGCGGTGTATAAAATTACATACGGAAAATATGTCAGTTTATTAGGTCTGATATGTTGAAGACCATATTGCCTCTAGTCTTTTCAGCAACAATCATAAATTACCTTGGGAGCAGACTAACATAGACAGTTTAAATTAATTTTATTTTTTGTTTGACATTTTTTGTAAAAGATTTTCTCACTTTTTCCCAAATGTGTTATAGAAAATTAACTTACAAAGTTGAAAAAGAATATAAGGAAAATGTGAGCATGACTTTGAGTAAGCTAGATCCCCTATCAGACAAAGTTGAAGATACAAAATTATGATTACAATTATGCCCTGATTTTTAAAAATAAGAAATTAAGAAGGAAGAAGCTGAATGTGCTTTTCTGTAAACAAATAATCTTATTTTGAATGAAACTATCTTTCTTTTTTCATGGGCGTGGTACGTGTGCTGCAGGGAAATCCTTAAACCAGTAGCGATGCTTTTGCGGAAGAAGCGATTTAATTTTGATTGTTGCAAATTGAATTCGGTGGGAAACAATTTATTTTAAGGGAATGGAGAACATATAAAAAAAATATTGAAAAGTGTGGTACGGGGTGTATCTTATATGGATGTGACGTATTAGCTGGAACATCTATCCAACATTTTCCATGAGTGTACTTATAGAATAAACTTAAGTCGCCAACCGTTCTTCGATGTTCTACGGATTCATAGTTATTGGTAATTTCTGGAACTGCGATCAGACGAATAACTCTATTTTGAATAGAATCTAATAGGTGTTTCGGTTAATAATGGCGTTACTAATACACTTGTTGGTATAGACTAGTGACATCTATGGCGCTTTGGAAGGTAAACATAGGCCAGCCTTCAACATCACAACTAGTGCGCAACACAGGGAAAGAAAGCTTTTCTGTGTATTTGGCGGGATAGTAGAGGAGTCGTGTATTACGAACTGCTGAAACCTAGTAAAACAATTTCTGGCTATCGATACTGTTCAAGTTGAACCAAACATTGAAGGAAAAATAACCAGAATACGCCCAAAGACACCATAAAGTTATTTTTCAACATGACAATGCTCGCCCCATAATGCAAAATGTGTTAAAAGCTATTTGGAAAACATCAAATGGGATGTTTTACCCCACCCGCCGTATTCACCGGACTTCGCCCCTTAAGACTACTACCTATTTGGATCGATGCAGCACGGATTTTCAGAACAACCCTTACATTCTTACGAAGAAGTGAAAATTTGGCTTGATGAATGGTTGGCCTCAAAAGATAAAAAGTTCTTCTGATGCGGAATCCATTCTTTGGACAGAAAGATGGGAAAAAGTCATAGCTAACGATGGCCAATACTTTGATTACTCAGATAATTCATTTTGTGATGGAAATAAATGTTTAAATGTTGGGAAAAAATCGACATTATTAACCGAAACACCTATTAATAAATGCAGTGTATGTTTGAGAGAAGAGTTATGTTTTTGAGAAGCTCGCTTTGCAATACATGTAATGCGCAACTTAAGAGGCATTTTCTTGTATTTGAAATACCGTACTTCAATTTTGTTGGTCGAATGACATCCCTTTCGAGATTGTATCTTGAGGTTAGTGATCTCATCATCTCGTAATGTGGTGATTTTGCTGATTTCGCTGCATAAAAGTGGCGGAAATTGGTTTAAATTTAGAACTGGACTGCAAATTGCTAAGCATATATAGAAGCCAGAAGAAGACTGACAGCCGCAAGAAGGAAGACGAAGAAGAAAAAGATGTGGAGAACATGGAACCTAGTCGAATAACAAGAGCGCTACATGAGATAAATCAAATTCACATACTACAAGATTTCATCATGGATATGGAACGCCGACGGTAATCCGAACTGTACTTCATAAAGAATGTATGTTTCAGTTGAAACTTTTAATGGGATAATAATAATGTAAATTGGCGGAATGACATTGCTCGGTGTGTGTCGGCGGTGCGCCGGGCAGTTTGCTTTTGCGTTCAGCGCGCATTTGGATGGCCGTGTCGGCTTCGCCGGGAGCGATGATGACTGTCAATCGTCGCTCCTGATGGGCTTGGCGGGGTAGACGGGGTGCGCGCTGGGTGCTGGGGTGGAGTGTTTGGTGTGGTGGTGGTATCTGCTGGGTATTGTTAATTTTGACAATGACACTACTTGGTGTGGGCCGCCGCCGCATCGGGCGTTTTGTTTTTTTGCGCCAGGCGCGTGTGTTGCTGACTGTGTTGGCTTCGTCTGGAGCGATGATGACTGTCAGTCGTCAATACTGAATATTGTCAAACTCTGTTTAATGTTTACGTTTAATTTGTTAAACTTAAGGTAATGTTTTGGTTTAAATTTTGTTAAATATTAAAGTTTAATTTTGTTAAATCTTTAAGTTTAAATAAATGAATTCATAATGCTTGAATATTCATTATTTTTGGCAGCGCTATCAGCACAAACTCAAACAAATAAATAAATAAGCAATGAGAATTGTAATATAAGTTAAATGTAATAGGACATAGGGGAGTTGAAAGTATCCCGGGGTATATCATAGATCCAAAAATAAGGAGGGTATATGAAATGAATCTGGAAACAGGAGGATAATTACAGGGCGAAATTTTCTTCTGACTAATATATATTTGGGGCACCTTCGGAGTACTTATAAAGGAACGGAGGTGGAGTGGGTCAATCATTATTATTAATATAGGAGACTTAAAAAAATTATTAGGCAGCATTTTGCTATCCTTCATACAGCAATTGAAAATACTCTTGATTTGAATAAAACGTATGTCCTTTCAAATGTTTTTTCAGTTTAGAGATTGGGCAAGAATCTGAGGGGGCTAAAAAAGGAGAATATGGAGGATGATCAAGCAGCTTAAGGTTTAATTCGTTTGTGATGGAAATAAATGTTTAAATGTTGGGAAAAAATCGACATTATTAACCGAAACACCTATTAATAAATGCAGTGTATGTTTGAGAGAAGAGTTATGTTTTTGAGAAGCTCGCTTTGCAATACATGTAATGCGCAACTTAAGAGGCATTTTCTTGTATTTGAAATACCGTACTTCAATTTTGTTGGTCGAATGACATCCCTTTCGAGATTGTATCTTGAGGTTAGTGATCTCATCATCTCGTAATGTGGTGATTTTGCTTCTGTAGGACTGATTTCGCTGCATAAAAGTGGCGGAAATTGGTTTAAATTTAGAACTGGACTGCAAATTGCTAAGCATATATAGAAGCCAGAAGAAGACTGACAGCCGCAAGAAGGAAGACGAAGAAGAAAAAGATGTGGAGAACATGGAACCTAGTCGAATAACAAGAGCGCTACATGAGATAAATCAAATTCACATACTACAAGATTTCATCATGGATATGGACTTCTGACTAATATATATTTGGGGAACCTTCGGAGTACTTATAAAGGAACGGAGGTGGAGTGGGTCAATCATTATTATTAATATAGGAGACTTAAAAAAATTATTAGGCAGCATTTTGCTATCCTTCATACAGCAATTGAAAATACTCTTGATTTGAATAAAACGTATGTCCTTTCAAATGTTTTTCAGTTTAGAGATTGGGCAAGAATCTGAGGGAGCTAAAAAAGGAGAATATGGAGGATGATCAAGCAGCTTAAGGTTTAATTCGTTTATTATTCAGTATATATCACCATTACACCAAACACTTTATTTTTGCACTCAACGCGCGTTTCGCTATCCATGTTAGCTTGATCAGGAGCGATGATTGACTTATAACAGTCAATCATCGTTTCTGATGAAGCTAACATGGTTAGCTAAATGTGCGTGTGAGTGTAAAAATAAAGTGCTTGGTGTAGTGATGATATATACTGAGAATTGTCATTGTGCCAAAGATTCCACATTCCCAACATAATTCGTTTATGTTTGCAAAACTAATAGCGATTTGTGTGCAGGCGTATTGTCTTGCAAAAGCAACACTCCTTTAGACACCTTTTCTCGGCGTTCTTCTTAAATTTGTTGGCGAATATTGGTTAGCAATGAAGAATATTATTCTCCGATTATTGTTTTGCTATATTTCAAGTAACCCTTAAAAATATCCCATCCTTAGTAACAACTTTTTCTGCTAATTTTTGTAAAGGAAAATTCTTGGAGCAAAGAGTATGTTTTTACTCCTTAGACTCCCTTTTTATCTGGATCATAATAATGGATCCACGTTTGATCCATAGTTACCATTTGATTCAAAAGGTTTGATAAATCCCTTTCAAAACGGCTACAAATCAACTTGAATTATGACTTGGTCGTTTTTTGGCGGCGTTCAAATATTAAGGGATCCATTGTTGGAAAACACCCTATATATCTGAAACGGTACTAGATATCGATATGCGGTGTTCACCATTGAGTTTATCATAAAAATTGACCCTAAGACACCGACATCAGTTTTCGTCTATCTCCTTTAGATAAAGTGTCCAACTTGGACCACCCTGTACATGGAATGATTTTGCTGAATCGATGAATTGAACTAAAACGTATAGCAGAGATTCTGAACATTTCATGGGAACGTGTTTTTTACTTTGTCCATTCTGATTTGGGCATGAAAGAATTTAGCATCTGCATTTTGGAAAAAATGTTTGTAATTCTTTTCCTATTGAAAATTTTTGAATTCTGTAAAAACATTCTCAAAGCACTTTTTCACGTGGATTTCAACAGTTTAAGTTACATTTTTTTTACAACTAATATTTTAATAGTTATTAAAACAAAAATATATTTTTTAAATGGAGTACCCTGTATATTTTTTCTTATCCGAATAGAGCTTTAAATTACCATTCTAAAAATGTAGCACACTTTATATTTTGCTTAAATCTACTTCAAAATATAAAGGGTTATTACGCGAGTTTTAAATGCACATTTTGTGAAGTAGGTTTTGGACGGAGCGGCAATATCAATTGTTTACCGATAGCAGTCAAATGGCAAAAAAATTCCCAGAAGTAACTCTAAGAGTCATAACTACAATGAAATTTACTAAATGCTATAGTACTTTGAACTATGTAGAAAATAAAACAAAACAACACTAAAACAATTTATTCCGAGTAGAGAGCAAACTAAAACAAAACAATTTTCTATAAGAAATGTTGGAAATATCGACCAGTTTCATTTACACATAGGCGGCACCTTTTCTGGACACTAATTGCCGAGTTGATTACTTCAAGAGGAGTGAGAGCTGCAAAACTTTGAATCACTGCGATTTCTAACTTTTGCCTGGTGTTTGTCGGCAATTTAAAAATTAGGTCTTTCAATCTTCCCCAGAGATAGAAGTCCATGAGTGTTAAATCCGGTGACCTTGCCGACCAACGGTTCGGACCTTGGTTGGCTATCCAGTTATTGTCGAAATTGGCCGATAAAAAATTACTGATAACCGTCGTGTTGAAAAAATATATTTCTAAGGTCCAATAACGGCAGTTCATCAACAAGAGGTTCTATTTGGTGCCTTAAAATTTCTAAATATCTCTGAGAGGTGAGTGTTCCTTCGTAAATAAATGTACCTATAACCCTGCCTCTAAAAATTCTTGCCCACACATTAAATCCAAATCTGCCTTGATTTTTTTGCTCCACAACTAAATGAGGATTTTTTTTGTGCCCACGTGTAAGAATTGTAACGGTTAAAAATGCCTGCATAGCTTACATAAGCTTCGTCTGTCCAAATGCAATTTAATGAAAAATTCGGAACATGGTTACAATTCTCCAGAAACCATTGGCAAAAATCCATACGCCGTTAAAAATCTCCGTCTCTAAGGTGATGAATTTTTTTTATCCTATATGGCCTGAATTTGTGCTTCTTCAAACTACGACTTACGTTAGTTCTTGGTAGTCCAGTGGATTCTTTTAACTGTCGGGTTGAAGTGTTGGGATTATTTCCTAAAACTACTATTTCTTCTAACTCCTTATCCCTGTTTGATGCATAATTTTTGGGTCATTTCTTTTCAAACTGGCCACTATTAACTAGGTTATGTCGCAATCGAGCGAATCAATCCTTGAAGGGTTGACGCCTCTCTGGATACCTTTCGTGGTACAAATTACTTGCCGCTTCCGAATTTTCTCCGATTTGTATGAAACACACTATCATATCTCATTTTTAGTAATGTTCAAATTTCATTGCGATTTATTTGACAATTCAGTAACTGATCCTGAAGTAAAATTTGACAACTACGAGTAAACAATTGAATTAAACCATATGGGCGCTCCGTCCAAAGCCTACTTCACAAAATGTGCATTTAAAACTCGCGTAAAAAACTGAAAACCTTTATATTTTGAAGTAGATTTAAGCAAAACATAAAGTGTGCTATATTTTTAGAATGGCAATTTAAAGCTCTATTCGGATAAGGAAAAATATACAGGGTATCCCATTTAAAAAATATATTTTTGCGTTAATAACTATTAAATTATTAGCTTAAAAAAATGTAACTAACACTGTTGAAATCCATGTGAAAAAGTGTTTTGAGAATGTTTTCACAGAAATCAAAAATTTAGGAAAAGAATTACAAACATTTTTTCAAAATGCAGATTTTTGAAAAATACCCTGTATATCTGAAACGGTAGTAGATATTGATATGCGGTTTTCACTATTGAATTTATCATAAAAATTGAGCCTCAGACACCAACATCAGTTTTCCCCTTTAGATAAAGGGATTTACCTTTAAAAGTGTCCAATTTGGACCACCCTGTACAGCCTTAACATTCTCTCGAATAGACACAGCAAATGGTGTCTATTACTGAGCTCGGTTGTTCCTCTCCTTCTCTTAGAATCCGTAACCCAATTTTTGATAATGACGTATGAAGCACATTATTTAATTCAATATATTAAACAGATCGTCGTAGATTTCTTTAGCGTATAGTCCTGTTAAAAATAGGTACTTTAGCACTAACCAATATTCAATTTTAGTAAATTTACAATTCTTGTCGGTTATATTCTTCTCAAACATTCACTACGCTTAGCACAATTAAATTTCCGCCACTAAATTTTTGTACATATTTACTACATATCTTGCTACTATCTTTAGCAAGCGAATTTGTTTTTGATAATGCCAAGTGATGTAGGCTTACTAGCTATCAATCTCTAATTTTAATTTTTACCTTGTATATTTCTAGAATGTAAGTATTCTATTGGTTGAAGTTCATAACAACGCAAATTGCAAACGATATTTGTTTATGTTAATAATTTTGATAGTAGTAAGTGAAAACTAAGTGTTATAAATATATATATTTTTTTTGAGTATAAGAAAGGGATTTAAAACCAAATTTTTATTAAAAATGGTTAAACTCAAAGGCACATTGTGAATATAAAAGACGCTATGGAAGGTGAGAAAGAATACTGAGCTGTCATGTATTTTCAACAAGATCTAACAATCACATCAGAACCAAAACAACGCATAAAACAAAAGAAAAGGACTGCACAAGGAGGAGAATAAAACGAAGATAAAAATTTCAAATTTTCTTACTTCTTCAAGGTACCTTCAATTATGAAAACTGAAGGAAAACCAATATTTACTTTTTTTGATTTTATAAACTCCAGAAGTTTCTAAAGTAGATGCTGTTGAAAATTTTGGTAAACCATATTACAGGACGGGTGACTCAATGTTCAGCCATAGTGTTTAATAGAACAAATGTTCGAGCCTCGAGAGATACGAGAAATAAAATACACTGGCCGGCAGTCTGTTCAGGTTTGGGGCGGTTTATGGAGTAATGGAATGATAGTACCATTATTTTTTAATAGAAACTTAAACGTAAAATAATATTGGAAATTATCATAAATTTGAAACTAAATAATAATAGGGGAGTAATCTGGCAAACAGGACGGTTTTCTGCCACACAACATTCTTGTAGTAATTGATATTTAAAGAAAACTTTCCGTCCGTATATTAGCAGATTTGAAAAATTAAGAGAGCCATTAAATAGCCCAGAAATACCTACAATGGACTCCTTCTATGGAGTTATTGAAAAGATAAATTTTAATGTGAAAGAAACTTGACAGATAATAGCCTATGAGAGAAAATTATGCAGGAGACAGTTTCATAGAATTAAGGCCAAGGAATCATTTTGGCAGCCAAAGAAATATAAAAACGAATTTATAGGAAGTGTGTTAAACAGAATGGGGGACATGTTGAACATTTATCAAAATCGATGTTTGATTATTTGAAATAGTAACATATTTAGTATCAAAATAACCATCTTCTTTTTTTTAATATTTCTTATTTCCAGTTTTTGTTAATTTTCAACTTTTTGTGTTATTATTTTCTTTTTTTCATTGTTGTTTTAGTTAAGATGTGGCTATATAGAAATGTACTTATGCTAGCGATTTTTCTTTATCTCCTATGAAGTCTTGTGTATTCCCGTTATGCTTCCCTTTTGTTATGACCATTTTTATAAATATCTCGTATATATCCCGTATTTTATTCTCCAAAAAAAACATTTTTATACTTACACTTAGTTTTAACATACGACTATCAAAATTCTTAACATAAATAAATGCCATCTTCAAGATTCATTATTAAGAAACGTGCGAAGTAAACTTCGGCAGAGCACACAAGCAACACCATAAGAATATGTCCTGGCTGTTCTAGAACTAAGACTTTTTATACAATGGAAAAATAATATACAGATTGTACCATTAAAAAAATATGAAGTTTATATTATATGTAAAAACCCAATGCGTTATTGTTTCTGTTTCGACTAAGTAAAAAAAATTATTATCGGCGACTGAAGTCTGGGTGACAGGGGTACTTATTCAGGTGAATATAGCGGTGAACCAATAGACCAATTGGTTTTTGCTGCAAAATAATATCCGGAAAAACCTCGTCCACTATCAGTAATGATTGCTTTAAGAGTCGTTATGAGTGTTAATTTTGAAATCTCCAATTCATTTTCAACTAATTTTTCGGATGATTTCAAATTTTTAGATCATGTGTTAGATATTAACTTTGCCCTATGGATTTGAAATCGCCTAAACCCCTCATACATTTAAATATGGTAAAAGCATTAGTTACCGTATGCGTTTTGAAAGAATTTAGTGCCTTTCGATTATCGAGCTTAACATGCAAGTCAATAATAGATCTTTAACTGAAACTTTTTTCTCGATCTTTCGTCACAATATTTTAATACTTTTTCCACATAACTGGACATCACATGAAACAAATGTTACAAAATCTGACAAAACTCTAATAAAGATTACAGCTTTAGACAACAAAAAGACACAATAACTTGGGATACTATTTTCTTCTTTTCTGGAAAATTTTGCCTCTTTTGGCACAGAGTGTATATGGATTGTTATGAAGCATAAAACAATTTACTGTTTATTTTCGTCTCAATAGCAAATAACTATTTTAAAATTTAAATTAAGCTTACCGTAACAGAATTATATAAACAATAAAATACAATATATTCACGCTTCTTTAGTTAAATTCATTTAAGCGAATTTATCTCGTCTGTCCGGTTTGGATTAAAACAAAACATATATTTTCTTTACTTTGGCAATCAATTTAAATTATAAAATATGAGTAGAAAATAATTGTTTAACCAATTGGTCAATTTTTTTTTGTTCTGATAATAATTTTTATTTGATTTATTTATTGAAATAAAAAATGCGTAGATAAAGTTTGTAACAACAATGTCAGCAATATTTAATTATTTTATTAATAAGGATCAAAAATATTTTAACTATAGATTACGTATGTCATTCATAGATTCGTTGACGACCAAATTAATCATCAATCGTCTATAGTTTCAATAAGAGCAGTAA
Organism: Pachyrhynchus sulphureomaculatus; assembly: GCA_019049505.1. Taxonomy (NCBI): domain Eukaryota; kingdom Metazoa; phylum Arthropoda; class Insecta; order Coleoptera; family Curculionidae; genus Pachyrhynchus; species Pachyrhynchus sulphureomaculatus. The sequence goes on from CM032454.1 coordinate 73,936,275, forward strand.
GGACAAGCAAAAATATTGGATTAAATTACAAACATGTCCTATGCAAAAAGTTACTCTTTGTCACATTCTGCTTTGTAGTACAAACCGCTCTAGGTACCGTAGTGGTATTATCACTTCGTCTTCCTCTTTTTGTAAGACGAGGTCTTGTTTTGTCTGTTTTTAAGCTTCTTGTGACGTAGATATTCAGCTTTCTTGCCATCGCACAGTGTCTCGACTAGTACAAGCTAGCGGGACAATATTATTTCTTCACTTATTTCAATTGTTTATGTATATTCCAGGTATCTTAAGCTATTTTAAGAAAAAAAAAAGTTGAAAAATGTGTACTGTATGTGTATTAATCGAAATATGTAGCTGCAAGACGGAAGTGGTTTACTAATGTGTCTCATTTGTTCACTATTGTCGCTAATTGTTCTTTAATTAGCTACATACGTCTACCTACTCATTATGTGTGAAAAGCACAATCATGTTTGTTTACAAAGAAATTTCTAGGAAAAAAATAAAAATCATAATGATAGTACCCACATTTATTAATTTACAAAATATTATTTCTTTTAAAATAAATTAGTACAATAACAGTATCTATATATCAATTATTTACAATAACAAGGTGTATAAGTAAAAGAAATATAATATTAAATAACTTATATACTAAGGCATGAATTATAAGCAACTACAACACACAATAAAATAAGAATAATAATTACAATAAAAAAATACTTAAACCTACTAATCACCATCAGATGAGTCGTCATCACCGCTCTCCCATTCAGTAGAATATTCAGAGAGTAAATAATCCTCCTCATTTAATTCGTGATGATGACTTACTGATGGTGTTTCGGATGGCAATGAAGGTGGGATAATCAACTGCAGAACCTCCGATGGCAAAGAAGTAAATTTTCTTCGCGGTAATTCTCTATACGAGTTGATAACAGGATCAGACGTAATTAAAAGCATTCTCAAAAGATCTGTATTTGTGGCAATACGTGACCGCTTCCTGGTGTGCCGTTCACGGAATCTACGACAGTCTTTATTTCTTGCCTCCTGGGCTTCTTCGGAGAGTTGTCCAATGGGAAGAAGAAAAGACTTTATAACTTCCGCGCTGTGTACAAGAATTTTATGCACAGGAACGGGCATGGAATACCACGAATACAGATCAAGGTATAATTTTCTAGTATCAACACAAAACTTTTCGAATTCTATATAATTTCTGTCATATCCCGATGACAAAGTTCTTAAAATTACATGAAATCTACGAATAAGGTTTACGTCTAATCCTGTAATTTCGCTGCTCAATTCAGCTTTGGAAAAAAAAAAAATCTACGTGCTGTGTTTCCATCGTTTGTGTTACCATACCCAGGTTTTGGTTTTATCTACAATGAGACCCATACGATCTTTAAACACTTTTTGTATCTCTTGTGAGCGTTGCTTCACAATAGCTTTGTCGTTATCTCCCCTGATTTGCCACTTTTTTATTTCTAAACGATAGCTGATGTGAAGCAAACATTCAAACGTGCGGATCCATGCATGTAAAGTAGATAAACCAAATGCAAGGCGTTCTTCGTTGCTGGGATATTTCTTTGATTCCTCGTTCATAGTAGACGGGGGTGGCACGGCAAATATAACACTTTTGTGTTGAACTTGTGTCTGTTAAGGCATTGCACACTTTGCCATCAGTCACTGTCAACAACAAATCGTGTTTAACAGAGATTTGAGATCCAGCAACGTTACATAATGTTGGAAGAAGCTGACTTACTTCATCTAAAATTTTAGAAGTTTCTTCTTTCGTAAAACTCTTTTGTCTCCTTGGCAAAAATAAACTTAATAGGACGGCAATATAAAGTAGAGGAAGGTCTTGGATTTTGCCAGATCACAGTTTCGCCATCAAGCAGTCTCAAAGGGACAAATGAGTATACGAACAAAAATTCGTCTGTAGCGTTAGTGTTCTCAAATTTCTGCTTATACGTGCTATGCCCCGAACTCCCATCACAGCCCCATTTGCTTACCAACGTATAATATGAACGAGGTAACACACTTCTAATGACTTCCGTCTGAGTTTTAACTAATCGTTCAGCCGTTTTATCCAAAATCGCGTGAAGTTTAATTTCAGCTCGAGATTCAGTCACAGAAATATATTCGTCAGAAGGACAACAAGAAGCTTTGGACTTACCTAAACTATAAAACGATGGATACACTTGATGTCCCGCTTTCATTGACCATTTTCTTGTTTGTTTATATGAGTGAGAAGTCGATTTCGAGTCCACATAATAAGCTAAAGCTTCGTCTGGTGTTAACTGCCGACTTTGTTCAGAACACTTATTCTTTTCTCTAGTTATACTGACCGCGACGTTATGGATCTGTTTAGCAACACTTTGATGCCCTTCTTTTCTAGTAGCTAACTCAGCTGCTGTAATAAGCTCACTTGCACTTCGCGATTCCAAAAGATCTTCTACTCTCCGTCTCTTCGTTTTCATTGATGAGTCTTCAAATGATTTTCTGGGTCGCCCTACGGAAAGAGCCGCTGATGATGTTGAAGTGCACGACTGGTTAACACACTTCTTTATTTCGATTCCGGATCCCTCTAACCAATCTTTATGTTTGATTAGAAACATTTCTTTGTTACACTTTAAAGAAGTCCACTTTTGATTGAATTTTGCTGAAAGGCTTGATATTTTCATTTTGAGTCGTTTTAGAGAATCGTCAGAAACATCAGACATATTGAATTTTTCACTTATATAATAAAAAATGCCACTGTTTCGTTCAGTTTTGTCATGTTTTAGCCATTCTTCAAAAAACTCCATTTTCGTCATAGTCACGACTCGTTCTGAAAAAAATAAAATAATTTTACTTTCGGGCCTTTTCGGGGTCTATAATATATATGAATCTGTGCCTGAATGTTGTAGGTATTACATATAGAAAAATCTAGGTGTTGCTACTTTTAAAGTTTACAATTAATGTAAAATTTGCTGGATTTATCTATACGTTTACAAATTGATATTACACCAAAAGTATACATATTTTTTATAAAAAATATAAGTCATAATAGAGTACATACCTTCAACAGAATATTCCATCACAAAAAACTCGTTTCACTTTGCTACCAATTTTAAAATATGTTATCACAAGTGTGCATAAAATGCAACTGATTTGCAAATGAAAATGACATCTCTTATAAGGGTTACTTTGACCCCTGATAAGATACCTTTATGAGGTGATAAACAAATTAATTCTTGGAATTCGTTAAATGGGGGGGGGGGGGGGGGGGGGGGGGGGGGGGTTGTTTACAAGTCGTTATCAGTGGTTCCTGGAAATTACGTCATGAATATTGTCCCGCTAGCATATTCTTGCCGAATCACTGTGCATCGTTTTGGTGGTCGACCGGGAAGTCTTCTTGTCTCTGGCTTTTCGTCTTTTGCCCCCCTTTTGGCCAGCTATTGGCTGACATCCTACTTACGTGATCTTTCCAGTATAGATGTCTTGATATTGCGAAAGGGACGATATCTTAAACTTTCGAGTTCGCCCCACGCCTCGTATAGTTGTTCCTTGTACCTGGTCTCTATGGGTTCCTCCTCTGATAATGAGATATATAAGATGATATTTGTTTTTGAATAAATTTTAATCAAATGTAGTGAAAAACTTGGCCAGATGATGGGTCATTCTCAGTCTATATTTGGCCATCTATACATTGACAAAGATGCACACATACAGACAGACGTTTAATTTTTATAAATAGTGAAATCTTAAAAATCCTATACTAAAATTTAATGCTTTAAAAAATCTCTTGATCAAGCTGAAAATGATTTATAATTTTACATGAAAAAAGTTTTAAATGGAGTTAACGAACTTTCTGTTTGATGAGCAAACATTTGTTCGAAAGTTTATTTTTACTCGCTTTATGTTGTAATAACTTTAACGTAGATTTAGCATAATCAGAAAACTTTATGGTTTTAAATTGTATGTCTAAAAATTATATATTCTGACGTTTATCCCAAAACTTTTCGATGTTCCAAATAACGAAGCCTTCCAAAAAAACGGAAGAAAGTCAGCTAAAGACAAGTCGCATTACCTTAAGTAATATCGAACGCTAAGGGATTAATTAAGTTTTTTTTAAAATATCTGAAAGAGCTTATTATTATAAGTGACCAGTAATAGTAATGATCACCTTGCCTATGTCACACATCTTTCCAAAAATGAACTTGAAAGTCTGGAATGGTTGGCGCCTAATATATCAAAGGCTAGAGAGTTTTCTAAGACAGATTGTAGGTTAAGTTCCACTTCAATTATATGTCTGAGAAACCTGGATTTTAAGCCTCGAATTTCCTCAGAAATTATTTTTTGCAAGTAATAGTTGTTGGATTGATGGTTTGATATATTCCTAGTATTTTTTTCTTTACATTAAACATCTGGTGGAGATGTCCAAAAACTAAATCCTCTTTTGCAGATGACGGTTCACTTGTTTACTAATTGACTTTAGCCGCTCGAACGCCAACCCTTGCGCATATATTTCCACCAACAGAAACATGAAAAAGAACAAAGAACTGAAAAAACTTATGCCTCGAGGAGACAGTAATCAAGTAGAACAAAACGGTACAAAATATGCAAATAGTAATCACATTTATGTGTAAATACGAATGAGTGGAAAGAATGAATAGACAAACGTATAAAAAAGAGAGTGAGTGAATGAAACTAGAAGAAATATAATATCCTTTTTTGGCACACTTCGTACCTGAGTAAATATCAAGCATGTCATAATTTTTCTCAACGAAACCAAAATAATACTAAGTACAAATAAAAAATTCGCACTTGAAAATTATATTTTATTTTATAACAGCTTTTAATCCTATATAAAATACATATTTGACTGCGGGAAATACTCTTCGAACAGACTTATTTGATTTGTTAGCTTCTATACAACACAGAGCAATTTCCGGAAACCCTAATTGACAAAAGAACATATGTTGTTGACATCAGTGTGTTCTATAAATACTTTCATTAGAAGCGTTAGATCGATGTTTCCCGCTGTATATATATATATATATATATATATATATATATATATATATATATATATATATATATATGTATATATACTTATATATATATATATATATATATATATATATATATATATACATACATATATATATATATATATATATATATATATATATATATATATATATACATATATATATATATATATATATATATATATATATATATATATATATATATATATATATATATATATATATATATATATATATATGGTTCAACTGAAAACAGACCCAGCCAGCAGTTTGCTCCCTTTTCTTTCATTTGTCAATAGATGTCGAAACACGTTTTGCGGTATCACGGTTCCTCAATCGGGCTAGGAACGACAAAGAAGAAAACAGAATCTTTGGTACTTATTCCAATACTAGCACAACATCAACAATACCACGAATTTTACTAGAAGTTCTGTTTTTTGTTTGTCGATCCTAGCTCGTGACATGGCGAAACGTGTCTCGGGATGGATTGAGAAATGAGAAAACAGTGGACAGACTGCTGAAGTATGGGCTTTGTCATTTTACATTGAACCACTTATGCGTAGAGTGGATCGCTCTTAGAATCATGCTGCGTGCGGTGAATATTGGCAATCTGCTGATCATTCCTCTGTCGGCTTGTGGCTGCAGTCAGCCTTCGATGGACGAACAGGTATGCGCTTCAATTTTAGATAAAGTTTGGTGTATCTTATGACGATATATATACTTGTATATATAACACGTAGGCTGAAAAGTTTTTGGTCTGACACATAGATATCACCCTTTTCAAAAAAATCTATATGATTTTTAGGAAGTACCAATCTTCAAATGTTGTGTGTCAAAATTTCAAGACATTTTGACGATTAGTTTACCAGTTACAGTGGTTTTAGTGACGCTACTTTTGATATTTTCAAAACAATGGAAAAAATCGAATTTCTTGTTTTTTTTTTATGGGTCTAGCACACGTGCTGCAGGGAAAAAGTCCCTAAAGCGCTACAGGAGCGACACGTGTGCGGAAAAAAAAACGATTCACGTTGTTCTTGAATCGCTGTAAATTGTACTCGGTGGGAAGTGGGAAACACAGTCCTGGGCAAATTATTCCAAAGGGATGATGTTCTCCATATAAAAGACTGCTTGAAAAGCGTTGTACGAGGGAGTAACAAGCTGAACTCATACGGATGTGAAGTATTAGCGCGAGTGTACTTCTAACATGCACGGTCTGGGAGGAATTAAGCGGGCCACATCCTTCGAACACTTTCCATGAAAATACTTTTAGAATAGGCTCAAGTCGCCAACCGTTCTTGGATGTTTCAGCGAATCAAGTCCGCCGGTCAGTTCCGGATCACCAATCAGACGAACAGCTCTTCTCTGAATAGAATCCAACAAATGCAGTATATGTTTGGGAGCGGAGCCCTAAACATGGGAGCGAAGCCCCAAACATGGGAGCAGTATTCTATAGTTGGTCGAATTTGAGTTTTGTAAAGAATTAACAGTTGTTGTGGAGTGTAAAGCTTTCTGGTTCGAAATAATATTCCCAACTTTTGATAAGCTCTCCTTGCTATACCTGCAACATGTTCATGCCAGGACATTTTGCTCCCAAATTAACGCCCAACAAATTGAGTGACGATGTTAGAGGAATGGAGTGCCCGACATAACTATGTCGGTTTTTTAGAAAAAAACTGCCGCGCCTGGGTTTTTGTCACTGGTTACTGTCACCTCAAGATAAAATTTGTTCCAGGTCTTTGTTAAGTTGAATGACTTCCTGCTGTCTGCGGATATTCGTCTGAGTAGCCGATGTCCGAGCGTTCAAAGTGAATGAAGAGATAAGCGTACTGTCATCTGCAGTGGATTCTCGGTCTTTTCCAGCAGATCGTTAATGTAAATGAGGAAAAGAGTAGGAGACAGTATGGAGCCTTGAGGTACACCGGCGTTGATAGTGAATGTGTTAGAAAGAAACCCGTCGACTGCTACTCGTAAAGAACGCTCTCTGAAGAAACATGAGAGCCACGAATAGAACTTTTCAGACATACCATAAGAGCGTAGCTTAGCCAACAGCCCATGTTGACTAAACACTGTTTTTTGATAGGAGAAAATACTGTTCAAGTAAAGCAATGGCTTAATAAGTGTTCCTGGGACTCTGCCCTTAGAAAATCACTCATCATTTACTGGTATGCTGAATTTAAATGAGGTCGTACAGGTATAAATGTTGCTGAACGCTCTGGACACCCAAATGAGGTGGTTACAGCGGTAAACATCATAAAAATCCACAAAATTGTTTTGGATGACCGTAAAGTAAAATTGCATAAGATAGCTGTCACCCTAAAGATATCAAAAGAACATGTTGGTCATATTTTGCATGAACATTTGGGCATGAGAAAGCTCTGTTGTGTTTGTTCACAGTGGACCAAAAACAACAACGTGTTGATTCTGAGCGCTGTTTGGATCTGTGTTAAGCGCAATAAAAAGGATTTTTTTTCATGCGATATGTGACAGTGGATGAAACATGGATTCACCACACACACGGGAATCAAATCGGAATTCAGCTGAGTGGACAGTAGCCGGCGAAAGCCGCCGGAGCGACCAAAGACAGTTGGCTGGGAAGGTTTGGCCTCTGTATTTTGGAATGTGCATGGAATACTTTCATCGACTATGCTGAGAAGGGAAAAAACATCAATAGTGAATATTATATAAAGTTATTGGTGCGACCCAAATAAACAAGAAAAAAGTGCTCTTTCATCAAGACAATGCACCGTGTCACAAGTCAATGGTTACGATGGCGAAATTGCATGAATTGAAGATCAAATTGCTTCCTTATCCACCGTATTCTCTAGATCTCAGTGATCATGTTACTCGTCTTAGTGGAATTTTTATTTTATAACAGAAATGTTTCCTTTCTTTTGTTTGTGTATAATTTTGTTTACGTTAAAAACTAAGCACACTTCTAATGAACAATAACTGTTTTAGTCTTCAAAATGTTTGTTAGCATGTACACGATTAATAAATAAATAATGTAATTGTAAACCGTTTATACATAAATAATATAATAAAATGAACAACTGCAATACAAAGCTGATAATAGGACACTTAACAAAAAAAAATGTATAATGAAATATTATGTAAAACTATTAGTAGATATATTGAGGAATGGACGATTTGCCGATGGATATGATTATTCAACATTCCCTAAGGGAAATTTGAACTGATCTCAAATTAATGGTTGTGATAGGTCTATTTCGAGTCAATTTACTCTTTGATTGCATGTTTAACGCAAATTAAACACGTCTCTCCTAAAAAAAAAAAAATAAAATAGAACGGAACTCTGCACCCATTACTCGTTTGATGATGTTCATATCTGTTAATGAAATCGGGAATAAAAAATAAAATTATTTCTAGGATAAACTTTTATTTTCAGGTTATTCGATTTGGAAACTCTCATAAAACAGGTATGAATGGAGAATGTCAATTCTTAATTTAAAAACTAAATTCTACATTTTGAAGTTAAAAAGCACTTACTTCGTCTTTTTCTCTGGTGAGTCGCATTTTCAATTCTAAACCTCCTGCAGTGCTCTTGACCGTCCACTTCTGGCTGCTGCAACTAAAATTACGTAGAGTTAATATAGTTATAATAGAAAAGCCAGAAAATTGGTTATCTGATAAAAATAAACTGACAAATGAAATTAAATTTTTTTCTATGAAATTAATAAAATTAATAGTACGCACCAGTATGGCACAAAATAATAAACAAAACGGTAATTATATACTGATTAGTCAGAAATAAATATTAAATTAATATGGTTTGGAAGGTAGTTAATTAAAAAAAAAATATTAATTATATTCTGATTCATTAAGAACCAATAAAAAGAGTATTTTAGGTATTGGTGCAGTTTTATAGAGATCTGATGATTGGGCGCCAACTATGCATTCAATGGTTAAAATGCTTATCGGCTTCGTGCAGGAATGTTTAAAACGGAGATTAATGCGCCTGTCAGTTACTAGCAGTCAGTTGTCGATCATGGAAGTTTGTGTGCAATAACGCTATTAAATTGTTATTAGAGTTTAAAAGTTATGATATAGCAAATATTGATAAAGTAAAAAAAAAAATTCCTACGAATTTAAAGATTTTGTGCAGTACTTTTTGTTTAAACAGGCTCTTAAGATAACTTAAATCAGACATCGCAAGTCTATATTTTAAATAGTAGGTACTTTATGCACAGAATAAATCACAAAAAAAACAAAGATATATACAACTGAAATCTAACATGTCTCTTTATATACTATTTCTGTTAAAATTTAAAATAAGGAAAAAATATTATAGTTTTCAGATTTATCAACGTTACGAATCCTGAAATATACGTATAACAAAACAATATTTCAAGCAACCCCTCTAACATCCTCACTTATACACGTTAACAAATTTTTATATTTCTTGACTCGAAGAACACTGAAAAGGATTTATAACACGATATATACGAGGAAACCCCTCAAACCATTGAAAAAATAACAGAACTGACTCAAAAAACCCTAAGAAGAGATAAAACACCTTACCTGATTAATTAAAAATAACTATATTTAAAATGTAATCATTATATCAACTAAGATTCAAGAAAAATCTCAGATTGATATAAAAAAGAAATAAATTTTATTAACTCTCCTCTTCATTTAGATATTTACCAAAAACTATAGGTTTTGTTTCTCTTACAAATAAAATATTATATATATATATATATATATATATATATATATATATATATATATATATTATATATACATGTATTATATACGGTGTTATGAAATTCACATATATTGAAATGGGTAACTCGTTAAGGTCAGGTAGAATCACATTCATTACTTTTTTAAAATTCGAAAATTTTTGAAAAATTAAAAAAAAAAGGGGCAAAACTATATTTTTTCATTTTACTTGTCATGAAAGGCCGACAATAAAAAAAAAATAATCGCTTGGAAGCCCGAGAACAACTGGATAATTGCCCCTAAACAGCTGATTTTTTTAAGTAGAAGAGAGTAAGGCAAATCGACTCTCGGCTATATTTAATGTTGTTGAAAGTGGATTTCCCACCATTCAGACAAAAACGCAAACAATTTTTGTAACTGAAACCGAAGAAATAAATCGGCGGAAATCACAAGCTCAGAAAGAGGTCTTTGTTGTGCCAGTATGGCTGGAGAGTTTGTGCCACCAATGTTTATATTGAAAAGAATGAAACGAAATCCAGAATTGGAGAATTGCACACATACTGAGGGCGTTCTCACCTTCTCCAGGCACAAGCTCAACTCAAACGTATTTGTATAATAGTTGAAATATTTTATAAGCATCATAAAGCCAACCCCTGAAAGTGAAGTGTTTCTTCTGCTTGATGGAAGTACAACGAATTCGAAGAAACGTGGAAACGTTGAACATAGCAAAGGCTCATGGGATAATAATGCTAAAAAGCCTTATTACTTACCAGCATCAGCTACTGGACGTATCCTTTTTTTGAAACTATAAGCAATTGTTATATTCAAGCAACAGAAAAATGGTTGAGGACAAATCCAGGTGGCAAGTAACGCAATATCAAGTTGCAAGTTTATTTGCAGAAGATTACCAAAAACTTACTATAATTGGAACTATTGTGAATGGATTTAAAGCGGTTGGAGTTTGGCCTATGGACGAAAACGTCTTTCTCTTTGTTTAAAGCAGTTGAAAATATAAATGCTCTTTCTCATACAAACTCAAGTAATGAAAGCACATCGATAATACAAGACGCTTCTATTAGTATCAATAATAAAAACAAGCAACTTGTTCAGCAACCAGATTAAAACAGTGAACCATCTACTTTAGGAAATTAACTGTAAAGCTTAAAATAAATTAATCTTTTTGCCAATACTACAAAAAATACTGTACAAAAAAATGTGGTAATTACATCAAGTCCTTATAAAAATATGTTGCAAGAATCATCACCAACCAAACCGAGGAAAAATACAACTAAAAAGGTAAAGACATCAATAGACAAAAGGAATAAAAAAAAAAAACGCCAGTAACAAAAATAATACTATTTACCCAACTCTCTACAAACTTAAACTAATGAACAGTCGGCAGACGTCAAAAAATCCTTTGAGGCGGCGTAACAGAGGAATAATTTTTTTCGTCGTTCTACGAGAAATAAAGGATCTTTTGCATTAGAAGAAAGTTGAACAAGGTGAATGACTTTAAAGAGTTACCTCAGTAATTAAATTATTATGCTGGCTTCTTTGGACTAAAGAGAATAAAATTTTAGCCGATTACAGGTGTTAAAATTTTTACTTATTATTCAAATACATTGAAAAAGAAAACTTGTCTAATTAATCTTTGGTGTTAGGTAAGGTAACAATTTTTTATATATTTTTTTTTTATTAAACTGGTTTAGGACAAAAAAACTTCATTTTCGAGTTTTATGGTACACCAATGGCGGCGTTTTAAAAAATATTCATGTCTTGATTTCTTTAGGGTCGATTTTTTTCTTTATCATTGAGATCAGCTGTCTAAGGTGAATTTTCTGCAGTCGGCCTTACTACGTATATACATATATATATATATATATATATATATATATATATATATATATATATATATATCTATATATATTATTATATATATATATATATATATATATATATATTATATATATATATATATATATATATATATATATATTATATATATATATATATTATGTAGTATATATATATATATATATATATATATACATATATATATATATATATATATATATATATATATATATATATATATATATATATTATGTATATATATATATATATATATATATATATATATATATATATATATATATATATATATATATATATATATTATTTATATATATATATATATATATATTATATATATATATATATATATATTATATATATATACCTAATTTTGTTCTAGAGTTATCTTACCAAGACTCCGACAGACCTACAGCTCTCGGAAATGAGGCTATATTTTCTATGATCATGAAACGTGAAAACAAGCAAACAACCCAGAGGATAATTTTTCGACTTTAGCAAGGAAAGTAAAAAAAAAAAACCGGGTCAAGTGCAAGTTGAACTTGCACAATTAGTGTTCCGTACGTTGATTGTTTTTAAAATAAAAATTTTTGTTAGGGTGGTATAAAATGATCAGTGACTTCACAAAACACACCCCAAATGAGTTTTCAACAAAGTTTGTTTCCAATCTTTACTGAAAACTGGTGACCTTGAAATTTTGTTTTTTTTTTTTTATATACCAGATAAATTATTAAAAGTAATGATAATTTTCGTTCAATCTATACCCCGTGGAGAATATTCCAGAATTTTTTTTCAAAATTTTTTGATCAGTACTTTTCGAGAGAAGGTGAGGGGACAGCAATTTTTCACGATTTTTTTAAAAGTAATACGAAGAAAAGAAAAGTGTGCGCAAGTATTACATTATATATATATATTTTTTACTCGTGTTTTCATAAGCTTTCATTTGACACCACACTCGATGACCTAGTAAAAAAATTTTTTTTTCACTTTCGATTTCACCCCTCAAAACGAATCCCTTAAGTCAAAATTTATATTATGGTTATATAGAATGATCAGTGACTTTACAAAACACACCCCAAATAAGTTTTCAACAAAGTTTATTTCCAATCTTTACTGAAAATTGATGACCTTGAAATTTCTGTTTTTTTATATACCAGATAAATTATTACAGGTAATGCATCGTGATAATTTTCGTTCAATCTACACCCGTGGAGAATATTCCAGAATTTTTTCAAAATTTTTTGATAAGTGCTTTCCGAGATAAGGTGGGTGGACAGGGATTTTTCGCGATTTTTTAAAAATAATACAAAGAAAAGTGCGCGCAAGTTATTACATTATATATATATTTTTTTTACTCGTGTTTTCACATGCTTTCATTTGACACCACACTCGATTATCTAGTAAAAAAAATTTTTTTTTCACTTCCGATTTCACCCCCCAAAACTAACCCCTTAAGTCAAAATTTAACTTTCAAAACTACATGGCTCTGATGAGGCCATCAATTTCTATATTACTACCAAATTTCAACTTTCTATGACAAATAGTTTCGGAGAAAATCGGGTGTGACAGACGGACAGACGGACAGACAGACAGACAGACAGACGGACAGACAGACGCCGAAGTGATCTTATAAGTGTTCCGTACGGAACACTAAAAAGGTGTCTTTTTCATTTTGTCAACTGTTCTTAACCTTATTATTATTTCCATACATACTGTTACAAAACTGGACTTACTAATAAGTAACTCGTAGTTGTTGGATGCGAATTTGGGAATTAAAAAACACAAAAGTAGCTCACAGACTGGGTCCTGTAAATACATTTGTGAATCTCATTCCGGAAACTAACCACTTTGTGTATTATAACCAACATGATGATCAGCACCAATATATATCTTTTTAATCTAGTGGTACAGGATCATGCAGCTTGCTATTGTACCTCCACGGTGAATGGAATGAAGAGAAAACACTTATTACAATATAATAAATTATAATTTAATAGAGCTTCTATATTTTTATTTGTAAATTAATCCTAAATAATTTATGTTAAAATTATTTAAGAATCTTCTTAAAATTTCAAACGTTAACTTTCTTCTATTTTCACCCTAGTAAGATAAAAAGACGACAAAACAAATACGCTGGGTTTCCGCAAAGATAACAAATTAAAACAGAACAAAATCTCATTAAAATTTAATAATAAAGCTTCAACATCGTTAAAAACTAAACAACTTCATTAAAATTTACTGCATAAATATGCAATCTAAAGCGCGTTTGTGCTCTTTATATTAAAAGAGAATCATTAGAAAGATAAACGTGCGTTCGAAAAAATGTCCCCAAGATATACTTAATATACTATAATACTAAACTGTCACTAGTTAATTTAAGACAAAATAAAACTTCTTGCTTTATAAAATCGTCATTGTTTAATTTAGGTCGTTATCAAAGTTGTATATTGCAAAAGTTTCTCCAGTACCTCCACGAGGTATGAGAATATAAAATATATAAATATTTATATAATAAAATATATATAAAGCGTATAGACAAGACACAAGGGACTGACCTGACGAACTTTATTCCATATTACGTTTGCTGTATCGAAGAAAGATTTGTGCTTCTGTGACCGTATACAGACGTAATGTTTACTTACTATTATCGTAAACTAGAATATGAGACCTGAAGCTTAAACGGCTACTCTACTTACTAAAAGTAATAACCGGTTAAGTGTAAGTTGAACTTGCGCAATTAGTGTTCCGTACGTTGATTGCCTTTGAAATAAAAATTTTTTGTTACGGAGGTATAAAATGATCAGTGACTTCACAAAACTCACCCCAAATGAGTTTTCAACAAAGTTTGTTTCCAATCTTTACTGAAATCTGATGACCTTGAAATTTTTGATTTTTTTTTTATATAACAGATAAATTATTAAAGTTAATGCACTCGTTATAATTTTCGTTCGATCTACAGCCCCTGGAGAATATTCCAGAATTTTTTCAAAAATTTTTTGATCAGTACTTTTCGAGATAAAGGGAGGGGACAGCGATTTTTCGCGAATTTTTAACAATAATACAAAGAAAAGTGGTGCACAAGTATTACATTATATATATTTTTGAAGTCATGCTTTTACAAGCTTTCATTTGACACCTCACTCGATGATCTAGTAAATTTTTTTTTTCACTTCCTGTTTCACCCCCCAAAACTAACCCCTTAAGTCAAAATTTAACTTTAAAAACTACACGGCTCTGATGAGGCCATCAATTCCTATATTAGTACCAAATTTCAACTTTCTATGTTAAATAACTTC
>CM032454.1:73951252-73972456 GCA_019049505.1 Pachyrhynchus sulphureomaculatus
GTTTAACTTGCATAATGCTCTAGTATGTTTAATCTTTTTGGCAAGTCGACCTGACAAGGCTAACACATCCATGTCATCGAAAAATAACAACACTATATATAAGAAAATATCAGATTTCAGTTGGAATATCTCTTCTAAACTTTTTTGTGGTGATTATTTTAAAATATATATAAGACGTAGGCTGAAAATTTTTGGGTTTGATACATAGATCCATATGATTTTTAGGAAGTACCAACCTTCAAACGATACGCGTCAAAATTTCATGACATTTCGACGATTAGTTTATCAGTTACAGTGGTTTTTTAGTGACGCTACTTTTGATATTTTGAAAACAATGGAAAAAATCGAATTTCGTGTATTGATTAAACACTGTTTTTTGATGGGAAAAAATACCGTCCAAGCAAAGTAATGGCTTTATAAGTGTTACGGAGACTCTGCCCCTGGAAAATCACTCATCGTTTACTGGTATGATGAATTTAAACGCGGTCGTACAGACACAAATGATGCTGAACACTTCGAACCCCCAAACGAGGGGTTACACCGGAAAACATCAAAAAAATCCACAAAATTGTTTTGGATGACTGTAAAGTAAAATTGCATGAGATAGTGGACACCCTAAAGATATCAAAAGAAGGTGTTGGTCATATTTTGCATGAACATTTGGGCATGAGAAAGCTCTGTTGGAAATGGGTACCGCGTTTGCTCAGAGTGGACCAAAAAACAACAACGTGTTGATGATTCTCAGTACCATTTGGATCTGTTTAAGCGCAATAAAAAGGATATTTTCATGCGATATGTGACAACAGATGAAACATCGATCCATCACTACACACCGGAATCAAATCGGCAGTCAGCTGAGCGACAACAGCCGGTGAAAGCTGCCCGAAGTAACCAAACACACAACAGTCGGCTGAGAACGTTTTGGCCTCTGTATGTTGGGACACGCATAAAATAATTTTCATCGACTATTCTGAGGAGGGAAAACCATCAATAGCGAATATTATATAAAGTTATTGGTATGTTTGAAGACAGAAATCGCAAAGAGAGGGCCCCAAATGAACAAGAAAAAAAGTGCCCTTTTATCAAGACAATGCACCGTGTCACAAGTCAATGGTTACGATGGCAAAATTGCATGAATTAAAGTTTGAATTGCTTCCTCATCCACCGTATTCTTCAGATTTGGCCCCCAGAGACTATTATCTATTCACAGACCTCAAAAAAATGCTCACAGGATAGAGATTTGGCTCCAATGAAGAAGTTATCGCCGAAACTGAGGTTTCTTTTTGAAGGCAAATACAAACCCTTCTACAAGAAACGTATAGAAAAGTTAGAAAAGCGTTGGACTGATTATATCGCTCTTGAAGGAGTTGATGAATAAAGTCGAATTATGGAAAAGATGTGTTTTAAGTAGCTAGGCTAAAACATTTTTCAGCCTACGTGTTAGGTTAGCCAATCAGTTTTGAAAGCGGAAATGAAACAAGATAAATTAATGAGTCGAAATACATTTATTCTTCAGATAATCTCCCTCAACCTTTTTTTTAGGTTACTCAGTAGTCAGATGTCAACCTCCTCTTTTTACTATTCCTGTTTAAAATTGGAAATATTGCAAAAAAAGAACACTCAAATATTACGACATACATGTAGTCACCCTTTTAGCCCCATACCTCACTCCATTCGCCTTTTTTTTTTTACCACAGAAAAAATATTGTATACTAATATCCAATATCACAATCAATAATCAGGAAAAATTCTCATAAACTATTGAGTCGCAGTGACCCCTATTCCTTTCACCTTTTTTCCATATTAACAATGAAAACAATGAAAAATCTTATGTTTCTATTTCTTGATTGAAAGAACTCCAAAAACATCTATAATAAGATAAATACTAATTTATACTTCAATCTCCCTTCTCCATGCCTTTGACACCTTATATGTTTTATCATCAATGATTATGCCTAAAATTTTCTAATCCTCCAATCTAAAGAACATGGAAAAATTCCCGTAATATTGTAATATTGATGCCATACAACATTATATATAAATAACTTAATTTTCATATTCCTACAGTCATGAACCCTGAAGAAAGCATATAATATGATATATATCTATCTAACCCCCTATCATTAACCCTTTCTATATTTTACTTTAAATATTATGCTTAAAATTTGTCAACTACATCAACCAAAAAACCTGCAAAATTTCTCAAAGTACTATTGAAACTATATAATATTTAACCACCACTCCTTTCACCCCCTTCTTGGGTTAAAATTGAAAATAATAAAAAAATAATCTAATTTTTTTTTTAATTTCTCACCTGAAAAAGTCTTACAAAGATCATATATAGTACTAAATATACAAAACAACCCCTCTCATCTCTTCTCTTTGCCCCTTTTATGTTTTACTTTTTATTATCTCAACAAAAACAGGCCAAGTGCAAGTCGGACTTGCACAATTAGTGTTCCGTACGGTGATTGCTTTTTAAAATATAAATTTTTGTTACAGAAGTATAAAATGATTAGTATTTTCACCAAACACACTCTGAATGAGTTTTCAACAAAGTTTATTTCCGATCGTTGTTTCTAATATATCAGATAAATTATACAGCCCCACAAAAAAAAAGTGGGGTATACTTTTGATGCGATATATCAGATCCGTAGTATTTTTGCCCGCTGATCACGAATCTGACGTCAAAATATCGCCATCAGATCTCAATTTTTTTCTAACCTCAAAAAGGAGGTAAAAATTAGTAAAAATTAAGAAAAATATACTCCTAAAAAATTGATTCAAGCTTTTTCATGAATCCAAAGATGTATTAATATGTATTCGGACACGTTAAGCTAATATTCATCGGTTGGATTAAGCCATACGGTTCTGTTTTCTTTCTAACCTCAATAAATCAGACAGATATAGTGCTTCTCGAATGCAAAAACGAATTCAAATTAAAATTCAACCGATTCTTACCAAATTTGGTACACGGGGGTTTTTTGGGTTGCTGATCATGAATCTGAGGTCGGATTTGTAAAATTCAAAATGGCGGATCCAAGATGGCGGACAAAATTTTTGAAAACCAACCGATTCCTACCAAATTTGGTATACAGTTGGGGAATCCTCAAACCTGATACTTTTAAACCCTAAACCCTGAAACCTTAGCCTCCCACACCCTGTAACCTCAAAAAATAGACCTCAATAACCCTGTAACTTTAAAAATGAGACCCAATAAACTCAAAACCAGGACTTTTAAACCATATACTCTCAAATAGTAGACCCTTAAGCCCTAGAATTGCGAAGGTTAGACCCGCGCCTAACTTTCCTTTTTTTTGGCTGTATCTTGTTCTATTTTCCGCGAATGACCTATTCAAAGGCTTTCTGCCCAAACGCTTTTGAGGACTTGTTTCTCTTTTTAGCGACCAGCAATAGTCCGCTAGCATATGGTCATCCCATCGTCCTTGATACCGATTTTCTATGATTTTCAGATCTTGGTGAAAACGTTCCCCTTGCTCCTCACTGTAGTCACCAAGATTATCTGGGAAATCATCGATGTGGGAGTCCAGGAAATGTAATTTTAGATTCATTAAGCAACCTACTGTTTGAAAATTTTTTACCATTTTCTCGACTATTTCTTTGTACTTAGGACTTTTATTATTTCCCAAAAAGTTTGTTGCGACTTCTCTAAAACTAAGCCAAGCAGCTTTTTCAACTTTATTCATTTTAGTAACAAATAATGAATCTTGAAACAATTTTCTTATTTGTGGCCCGTCAAATACGCCTACCTTAATTTTAGCTTCAGAAATTTCGGAAATTTTTTATGCAAATATTTGAAACATGGGCCGTTTGTATCTAATGCTCTCGTGAATTGCTTCATAAGTCCAAGCTTAATGTGAAGCGGGGGAATAAGAACTTTTCCTGGATCTACCAATGGTGGAAACAATACATTATTTTCACCAGGAGTGAACGATTCTCTTGTTGGCCAAATTTTTTTCTTATAATGGACGTTCCCTGTCTCTGCTATTCCACAGACATTTATAACAGGGATAAAGTGTAAACCCTGACTGTTGGCCAAGCAATATTGTTACAATTTTCAGATCTCCACAAATTTTCCAGTTATGATCAGCATATTTTATTTTTATCAAAAGCTGCTTCTGATTTTTTTCATATTGCTCTTCCATAACTGTGGAATGAGCAATCGGAATGGGAGCGTAAACGTTGGTATTATGCAGCAAAACTGCCTTAATGCTCCGTTTAGAAGAATCAATGAACAGTCTCCATTCTTCAGGATCGTATGAGTTATTTTGAAATTCATCCATTAGACCTTTTACATCGGTATGAAAGTGACAATTCCTCGTCCATTGTGAAATATTTTCGAAATTCTTCATCTTTGTTTCTATAATAAGAAATCGTAGCTTCTGGCTTAAGTAAATGTCTTTTCTTTAAAAAGGAAGCAAGATGCTCTGAACCATCTTTGGATAAGCCTAAATCTCTGACTAGATCACTAAGTTCTGACTGTGATACGAGTATTGGTTCTGATTTACGGTTGTATGGTAGAAATTCTTTATCTGTGTCACTAGTATATGATAGGTTGTCACTAGAACATTCATTAGTAACAGTGTTTGAATCTTTTTCGACAGTCTCAATGTTTTCGGCATGAACTGATAAGGTGAAATCATTTGTTTCCATAACATCAGCATCAAGTGGTTCAGGAGGCGGAATTAGTTTAGTTGGTCTTGTTACTGTCGAAACATCGTTATAAGTAATAGTGCTTTTATTTTTTTCGGTTATGCCTAGATACAGCATTCATACAAAAGTAGCAATCATTTTCACTGTTTGGTCTATTACATATTGCTGCTCTGGAATATTTAATCGCCTTCTTATTGATGTACAACATTATTTTGCAAGAACTGCAAATGATGTGGGGAACCCAATCTGTATCCTGGTGCTGTATTTCAATGTTAAAACAATCCTTATATAAGGTTTTAATCTTATCCGTTATCGGTGACCCCATTTTACTCAATACGTGTTGACAGCAAATATAACAAAATGAATCACTGTTTTTATCGCACTTATGAAAAGTCCTTGTACCGTGAGACCGTTTTCTTGTAGCATTATACTCTACATGAGCCAAGACACCCACACATGAAGAGCTACGGTCGCTGGATGACGACGGCTGCGGGCCCGCTTTCCCACCCTGACCAACCGCCGGTACTGGGTTTCCGAGTCCCTGCATCGTAATTCTCTTTCTTCTACCTGCCATGACGGCATCTAAGCCGTTATCCAGGGACTCTGCCGGCTAGTGGAGTAACACCGTTGCCCACCGTCACCACGTGGAGGTGCCCTGGATGCAGGTAGAAGAATAAAAATCGACCGATGAATTTTCTCGGCGTTCAAAATGGCGCGAAAACATCTGCCATCTTGAATTTTGTGCAAATCCAACCTCAGATTCGTGATCAGCGACCCAAAAAATCCCCGTGTACCAAATTTGGTAAGGATCGGTGGAATTTAAATTTGAATTCGTTTTTGCATTCGAGAAGCACTATATCTGTCTGATTTATTGAGGTTAGAAAGAAAACAGAACTACATCTTTGGATTCATGAAAAAGCTTGAATCAATTTTTTAGGAGTATATTTTTCTTAATTTTTACTAATTTTTACCTTTTTTTGAGGTTAGAAAAAAATTTGAGAGATGTAATGGCGATATTCTGACGTCAGATTCGTGATCAGCGGGCAAAAATACTACGGATCTGATATATCGCATCAAAAGTATACCCCACTTTTTTTTTTTGTGGGGCTGTATAATTTATCTGATATATTGGGGCTGTGTTATCAAAGGAAATGCACTACTACTAATTTTCATTTAATCTACATCTGATGGAGAACATTCCAGGATTTTTCGAAATAGACAACTAGATCATCTTCCTAATAAGGTCGAAAATCATCCCTAGGATGGGGGAACTACCCTCTGGTATTGAGGGATCTTAGAATTTCTAGCATCTAAGAAAAAAATACGGGCTGTATTTTTCCATCCTGCCTGAGACTACGAAAGTCTTTTTTTTTTCTCAGATGCTAGAACTTTTAAGATTTATCAATCCCGGGGGGTAGTTCTCCCCTTCCAGGCATGATTTTTGACCTTATTAGGAAGATGATCTAGTTCTCTGGAATGTTTGGCACAATGAGATAAAAGTACTTGATCCTTTACGAATTTCAATAACA
This sequence comes from Pachyrhynchus sulphureomaculatus, assembly GCA_019049505.1. Lineage (NCBI taxonomy): Eukaryota > Metazoa > Arthropoda > Insecta > Coleoptera > Curculionidae > Pachyrhynchus > Pachyrhynchus sulphureomaculatus. Next base: position 73,957,456 of record CM032454.1, read on the forward strand.
TCCATGTGCATCATTAGAGCGTAGTGGTAGTTTATACCATTCTCTCTAAGGGTAGTTTATAGTCGTGTGTCGGTGGTTCAATCAACTTTCCTCCATATTTGTTCACTCCTGCCTAAAACTACAAAAGCCTGAACTTTTTTCGTCGTTAATGAAAATTATGAGATACCTTTGTATGTGGGGGTAGTTTTACATCCTATAGAGGTCTCAACTCTTTAATAATAATGTCTGATTGTCACACCAGATTCAGATATTTTGTCCTAAGAGCTACAAGAATTTGTCCTTTGTACATGTTATTTAAACTCACATGCGTGATTTGAGTTTCAGAGGTACTTTTCACTTCCTATAGGTTTTTTTTTTTTTTTTAAATTTTGGTTTAATTAATAGAAATAGCTTGCTGTGGTTTGAATGCATATTTTCTTCTCTAAACTATACAATATCAACCATTCTTCACATTTTGTTGAGAGTCATTACATTATTTTTATAGTTGTAGCCCATTTCAAGGGATGTTTTTGGCTAAAAAAAAATGACAAGATAATTTTTTTTTTAACTACGAATTTAAATTTAGCATCGAACAATACACTATATTCTTGTATTTTGGTTCCTGGTGATGAACTTTCATTTTTTTTTGTGGGGCTGTGCTACCAAAAGTAAAGCACTCGTGATAATTTTCATTTAACTTACACCTTATGGAGAATATTCCAGAATTTTTTCCAAATTTTCTGATTAGTACTCTTAGAGGTAGGGTGGGGAAACAACGATTTTTGGCTTCCTTTTTTTAAATAATATAAAGGAAACTTTGCGCGAGTATTACATCATATATATTTTTGAACTAGTGTTTTCATAAGTTTTCATTTGACACCTCACTCGATCATCATGAAAAAAAATTTTTTCACTTCCGATTTCACTCCCCAAGACTAACTCTTTAAGTCAAAATTTAACTTTTAAAACTATACGGCTCTGATTTGGCCGTCAATATTTGTGCCAAATTTTAACTTTCGATGTCAAATAATTTTGGAGTAAATCGGTTCCATAAATATTCTGTATGGAACACTAAAAAACAGGAAAAATTACCATGTTTCTAATAAAAACCATACAAAATGAATCGAACCCCACTCACTATAATTAGCTATAATGTCTCTTTTTAAAATTTCCGGTATTGTTTATAGTTCAAATAGCAGTGGAAACATTATATATATATATATTTTTTATATCTAGCACAAATACTTCTAATTACTAGAGTTTTTAAACTTTCTACTTTTATAATATGTTCTTTATTATTTTGATTCATTCTAAAAAAGAATCGTTGAGACAACTATCAATTAAAGAATCAAGTTTTTTTATTTACTGTATTCTTTTGCTAACATATAACAGGTAGGCTGAAAAGTTTCTGGTCCAGCTACTTAAAACACATTTTTTTTTCACTTGACTTTATTCATCAATATATTCTCCTTTAAGTGCAGTCCAACGCTTTTCTAACATTTCTATATCTTTCTTGTAAAGGATTTGTCTTTGCCTTCAAAATAGGCCTCAATTTCGGCGATAACTTCTTCATTGGAGCCAAATTTCTTTCCCGTGAGCATTTTTTTGAAGTCTGCGAATAGATAATAGTCGCTTGGGACCAAATCTGGAGAATACGGTGAATGAGGAAGCAATTCGAACTTAAATTCATGCAATCTTGCGATCGTAACCATTGTCTTGAAGAAAGAGCACTTTTTTTCTTGTTCATTTGGAGCCGTTTCTTTGTGATTTCTGCCTTTAAACTTTATATAATATTCATTATTGATGGTTTTTCCCTTCCCAGCATAGTCGATGAAAATTATTCCATGCGTATATACAGGCCAAAACCTTCACAGCCGACTGTTCTGTCTTTGATAGTTTCGGGCGGCTTTTACCGGCTGCTGTTCACCCAGCTAACTGCCGATGTGTAAAGGTGGATCCATGTTTCATCCACTGTCACAAAAAATCCTTTTTATTGCGCTTAAACAGGTCCAAACAGCGCTCAGAATCATCAACATGTTGTTGTTTTTGGTCCACTGTGAGCAAGCGCTGTACCCATTTCCAACAGAGCTTTCTCATGCCGAAATGTTCATGCAGAATATGACCACTACTTTCTTTTAATATCTTTAGGGTGTCCGCTATCTTACGCAATTTCACTTTACCGTTATCCAAAACAATTTTGTGGATTTTTTTGATGTTTTCCGTTTTCCACTTCATTTGGGCATCCAGAGCGTTCAACATCATTTGTATTTATACGACCGCGTTTAAATTCCAGGGGCAGTGTCCCCGTAACACTTATCAAGCCATTGCTTTGCTTGAACGGTATTTTTTTCCCATCAAAAAACAGTGTTTAATCAACACACAAAATTCGATTTTTTTCATTGTTTTGTCAGCGTCAATAAAACCACTATAACTTGTAAACTAGTTGTCGCAAGCTCAATTTTGACACGTGTCGTTTGAAGGTTGGTACTTCCTAAAAATCATATGGATTTTTTTGAAAAGGGCAACATCTATGTGTCAGACTAAAAAGTTTTCAGCATACGTGTTATATATACAATGCCACAATCACGTTCCAGCAATAAAAATATCAATGACGTCATCAAGTAAATCTATTTTATAGTTCATAGAAAAAATAACTAACGCACCTAACCTTGATTATGAGTCACATAATACACCTTGAGCAATACAATTACTCATAGAACCGCATTCCAATATGTACTACATCATTATACCAACTCATATAAAATTACTGGAAAATTCAATAATTACGTAATTTTTCTATTATTGGGTATTTGGGTTGAAACGATTTTTAATTTCTTTTTGGTTGACGTGTCGCCCAATTTTTTGGGCATTTTCCAAAGCTTCTATTTTACATAATTTGAATGTGTGTCCGTCTCTGTCTTATAGTAACACATCGACGGGTACACGTGCAAGATATGTAAAATAGAAGCTTTGAAAATACCCAAAAAACTGGGCGAAACGTCAACCAAAAAAAAAAAAAATAATAAATAAAATAAATAATCGTTTAAATAAAAGGTTTTAACATCTTTGTAGCTAAGCCAAGTTCTCGAAAATATTTTATTTACTTCTTCAGGGCTACAATACAGTAGACTAACAGTATTCTAAGGTTTACTACAGAAAGCAACCCAAATTATTAACATCAAAACTACCTAGTGCTAAATGATGCTTTTTTTGGATAATTCCTTTCAATAAAAATCCACATTATTGTTAATATTTATTAGGAAAACATGAGAAAATTTCGACAAAAATACTTTTAAAGAATATAAAAAAACAGTTTACTACATTTTGTTATGCATCGTACGAAAAAATTGTGTGCTTCTAAGATGATTATTATAGAGATGTGTCTGATATATTTTTTGAATTATCATTTTGACAACTAATCTGCAATAGATTAGAGAAAATTGACCTTAAATCCTCAATGTATTTTTTTTTAATACAATTCGGTTTAAGGTGAATTTCCATCATTTCTCTAAACATTCTTTTGTTGAAATTTCTTTCCTTGCACATGACTTTGGTTTCATTATAATTAAATTCAAGTGAAAATTGATTTCTATTTCAAGCCACTGCCCATGAGTTTTTTTTTTAAACCTGCAATCGCTTTTATGAGAAGTGACTCTGTCTTTTAGGATCCTTGATGTTTGTTCCATGTAAAAAGACAAGGATGGAACTATAAAAAGTCGCGGAAGTGGTATACAGCATCCCTTGCACTCTGTGTGAAAAAGTTTATATAAGACAAATATCAAGGGTCCTAAAAGACAGAATCACTTCTCAGAAAAGCGGATGCAGACTTAAAAAAAAAACTCATGCCCACTGGCTGCACATAGTAATCAATTTTCACATGAATTTAATTTTAATAAAACCAAAATCATGTGTATCATGTGTAAGAAAAGAAGTTTCAACACAAGAATCTTTAGGGAAATGGTCAAAATCCACCTTGAACCGAATTCTATTAATAAAAAAATTGATATTGAGGATTTAAGCTCAATTTTTTCTAATCTATTCCTCATCAGTTGGAAAAATGATAATTTACAAAACATATCAGACACATCTCTAAATAACCGAATGTCAATATCTACCTATAATAATAACCTAATGTTAATTTTTACAAATTTCGCAAAATTTAAAAATTAAACAAAATGTCAAACGTCTTTGTGTTCCCTAAAATAAATCATCCACTACTTTACCCGACGGTAAAAAGACGCTGACCTTAACAAAATAATTGTAAAATGTATAAAAAATTTTTAAATAAAATCACCTTAGAAGCACACAGTTGTTCATACCATACATAACAAAATGGGGTAAACTATTTTTTATATCTTTAAAAGTATTTTTGTCGAAATCTTCTTATGTTTTCCTAATAAATATGTGGATTTTTTGTTGACAGGAATTATCCAAAAAAGCACCACTTAGCAGTAAGTAGTTTTGATGTTAATAATTTGGGTTGTTTTCTGTTGATACCTTAGAATACTACTTCTACTGTATTTGTAGCCCTGAAGAAGAAAATAAAATATTTTCGAAACCTTGGGCGTAGCTAAAAATATGTTCAAACCTTTTAGCCTGTTCCCATGATCTTTTACCCGAAGAACTTCAAGTTTGCTGTTTAGCTAGTCGGTTAAGACTCCATCCTCCTCTTTATATATATATATATATATATATATATATATATATATATATATATATATATACTTCTCAGTCAAGAAATTTTGTTTTTATTATTTTCAATTTTAACTCAAGAAGGGGGTGAAAGTGGTGGTTAAATATATATATATATATATATATATATATATATATATAATATATATTCACATATATATATCTATATATATATATATATATATATATATATATATATATATATATATATATATATATATATATATGTATATATATACACATATATATTTATTTATATTTATTTATATTTATATATATATATATATATATATATATATATTATATATATATATATATGTATATATATATATTATATATATACATATATACGAGTATATATATATATATATATATATATATATATATATATATATATATATATATATATATATATATATTATATATATATATATATATATATATATATATATATATATAATATATTATATATATATATTTATATATATATATATATATATATATATATATATATATATATATATATATATATTTTTATATATATATATATATATTTATATATATATATATATATATATATATATTTTTATATATATATATATATATATATTTTTATTATATATATATATATATATATATATATATATATATTATATATATTTATATATATATATATATATATATATATATATATATATATATATATTTATATATATATATATATATATATATATATATATATATATTATATATATATATATATATATATATATATATATATACATATTTTTATAATATATATATATATATATATATATATATATATATATATATATATATATAATATATATATATATATATATATATATATATATATATATATATATATATATATAATATACATATATATATATATATATATTATAATATATATATATACATATTAATATATATATATATATATATATATATATATATATATATATATATATATATATATATATATATACATACATACATATATATATATATATATATATATATATATATATATATATATACATACATTATATATATATATATATATAATTATATATATATATATAATATATATATATATATATATATATATTATATATATATATATATATATAATATATATATATATATATATATATATATATATATATATATATATATATATATATATATATATATCGGTATCTATATATATATATATATATATAGGTGTTTATATATATATATATATATATATATTATATATATATATATATTTATATATATATATATATATATATATATATATATATATATATATATATTATATATATTATATCATTTGTGTCATTATATCATATGTATATTATATAATATATATATATATATATATATATATATTATATATATTATATATTATATATATATTAATATTAATATATTATTTGTAAATTAAATAATAAAAAATTTTTAAAAAATATATTCTTTATTTTTTCTCTATTAACAATAGTGTATTTTTTTTACTCAACATTTTCTGCGTCATCATAAATTTCTACAAAATTCAAAAGATGGTAACTGTGTGGTATGGTCGATGTTGTTGGTAACTTTTAAATTTAAATTACTTTTTTAAATATAAATTTTAATTTTTTCCTTTGTAAAGGGTTTTCTTCGTCTTCTTCTTCTTTTTTTTGGTCCTCTATATTTATGTTTGGTGTTATATCGTCATCGTTTCCAAATTCATCTTTCTTTTCTTTCTACTTGGTGGTGCTGTTCTTTTCGCTCTGTTATTGTTACCGTCGGATCAATTTGTTTTTGTTCTACCGATTCCTTTCGATTTTTAGAACAAAAATTTGAAAAGATATTAAATTTATTTAATGCCGCTATAAATAATTGCACTTCTTCAGCATCTTCGGCATACATCCGCAAATATTTCACTGGAAGATTTTGAAGTTTAGTATCAACAGTTATATTTTTAGGTGAGTAGTTTAAAGAAAGACATACCATTCCATCAATAACTTTAATATCCTTTCTTCCAAATCTAAAGAAGAAAGAAGAAGAATTAAAAAAGTTTCTCAAAAAGAAAGTAATTTTTACTCACCTAAATAAAAAAGCTTCAAAAGAACAATTAATAAACGATTCGGTAAACTCTTGGGATCATTACTTTTTAAAATAAATATTGAAGGAGGGTTCATGGTTATAATTTCTTGTTAATGCCTAAATATCTTAAGAAAGACTGAGTTCGAAAATAAAATTAAGCTATTTATAAGGTATCCGCATAATTATATTCTTGTTTTTCTTTGTTCTTGTCTTGTATTGCATCATTAATGTTGCATTCCAGGAAAAACCGCGACCGTGTTTATCTTTGTTCTTACATTGCAATATAATTAATTAGTCCAGTCAAATTACGATTTTGAGGTGAAATCGTCGGATATTCCTACTTTTTTAAAAAAAAATTATTCGGGCACGCATAGCGACTGTTCCGGCTTTTCACACTAAAAATCATATGCATAATAATCATGTTTACGTTGAAGAAAAACGCATATGCTGTGCAACAAAGACGGTTTAAACGCGAATTTAGTATTACTCTTATTCACATGGTCACCTCGTTTCTCAAGACTTAAATCCATGCGATTTTTTCCTTTGAGGTGCATTGAAATCGAAAGTTTATCAAGTTCAGATCGACAACATTGAGCTATTGTGGAATAGGATTCAAAATGCTGATATCGCTTTTACGAGATGAAGACATTTAAGAAGAGTACCTTTAAATTTCCTGCGACGTATTCATTTTATGCATTAACGAAAGTGGCGGATATATTGAATATTTATTGTAAAACTAATACCTTCTCAGTTGAGCGATTAAACTTTTTTTAGAATTTTTCAATTTGTAGGTAATCTTTTATGACCTTAGCCAGTTGGTTTTTACATTGTTACTGTTGTTGGCCCGTTGGTCTTTAAATTGATATTGTTGTTAGCCTGTTTGCCTTTAAGCATGCCCCAAATTTCAAAGATTATTCTTTTGGACTTGTCGTAAGCCTGGATGAAATGTGAAGTAACGCATTTGCAAATTTGAAAATAGAATTAAAAAATGGAAACAAACATACTATTATCTCAGAAACTGGTATAAAAATTTATGGCAATTTAAAAGTATACACAGTGCAATAAGTGGCGTCCCCTCCAATTTACAACAAAACTGTGAGCTGATTTCGATTTCTCATCACAGAAAACCTATTAGCACCGAATCTTGTAAAAATAGTACAATTATTGAGAAAGCTACTTAAGACAAACAAAAATAAAGGTATAATTTTGACACCCTGTATGTCAAAAATTACGAATTTTTGGACCAAGGTAAGTTGGGTTTAAATGGTCATATTTTCATCCCAGAAATCCACAGTAACTCTATGTACACGGAATACTGGAACACCATGTATTTTGTAACTCTAACATATCTTGCAAATATAAGTAACCATTTTCGGCATAGTGGTAATATCCACTTGCGAATTTAATTGGAAACATTCTGTGGATGGTATCAAGATGTGATAAGCGTAGTCATTCTAAAATATTGGACCAAAAGGTCAGACGTAGGGTCCCTTTCTGTTACTGTAACGAGACAGCTCAAAAACTTACTTGTATATTTTGAAATTTTTTATCGTTTAATTTTGACGATTTCACCGGTACACGATGTTGGACTGTCGCGTCACTGTTAGAAGACAAAACGCTGTTTAGCTCAATTTTTCTTTTTTCTTTTTTTTTTCTTTTTTTATGTGTATAGCACACGTGTGCAGGGAAGTCCCTAAAGGGGCTATAGGAGCGACGCGTATGCGGCGAGAAAGCGATTCACGTTGTTCTTGAATCGCTGTAAATTGTACTCGGTGGGAAAAAACACAGCCCTAGGCAAATTATTCCAAAGGGATGATGTCTTCCATATAAAAGACTGTTTGTAAAGCGTTGTACGAGTAAGAGTAACAGCTGAACCTCATACGGATGTGAAGTATTAGCGCGACGTGCATATCTTATATGTACGCTCTGGGAGGAATTAAGCGGGCCACATTCCTTCGAACACTTTCCATGAAAATACTTGTAGAATAGGCTCAAGTCGCCAACCGTTCTTCGATGTTGCAGCGAATCAAGGATGCCGGTCAGTTCCGGGTCTCCAATCAGACGAACAGCTCTTCTCTGAATAGAATCCAACAAATGCAGTGTATGTTTGGGAGCGGAGCCCCAAACATGGGAGCAGTATTCCATAGTTGGTCGAATTTGAACTTTTGTAAAGAATTAACAATTTGTGTGGAGTGTAAAGCTTTCTGGTCCGAAATAATATTCCCAACTTTTGAGAAGCTCTCCTTGCTATGTCTGCAACATGTTCATATCAGGACATATTTTGCTCACAAATTGAGTGAACGATGTTAGAGGAATGGAGTGCCCTGACATAACCATGTCGGGTTCAGCAACGTTAACTTTTTTAGAAAAAAAAAAAAACCTGCGCCGCCCGGGGTTTACGCAGCGTTTAAATTCCACTTGGTTACTGTTACCCCAAGACAGAATTTCTTCCAGGTCTTTGTTAAGTTAGAATGACCTTCCTGCTGTCTGCGGATATTCGTCAGAGTAGCCGATGTCCGAGTGTGTTCAAAGTGAATGAAGAGATTAAGCGTACTGTCATCTGCCAAAGCTGTAGATATGGATTCTCGGTCTTTTCCAGCAGATCAGTAATGTAAATGATTAGAGAGAGTTAGGAGACAGTAAGGGAGCCCTTGAGGTACACCGGCGTTGATAGTGAAGGTTTAGAAAGAAATCCGTCGAACTGCCACTCGTAAAAGAACGCGCTCTCTGAGGAAACATGAGATCAAGCACAAACAGAACTTTTCAGACATACCATACAGAGCGTAGCTTAGCCAACAGCCCATGACGTTGCCAAACACGGTCGAATGCCTTGGTTATGTCAAGCAGCAACTGTTCAAGATTCTCCAAAGTGTTCAATTGCGTTGTTCCAAACGTGTGTTAAATAAGTCAGAAGCATCTCCGGCTGTTGATCTACTTTTTTACTGGAAGCCATATTGGTGATCGGCGCTAATAATGTTTGAATCCTTCAAGATATTTTAGAAGATGCTTGATTGATAACCTTTCCACATGACTTTCGATATTATTGAAGAGCAGTGCGATTGGTCGGTAGTTATTGGGCAAGGTCTTCTTGCCTTTTTTAGGTATCGGCTAAACTGTGGCACATTCCAGGCAGGATCCTGTAGGATAGGTTTGAAAAGTCTACAGAAAAAAACTGGTGTTAGTTCCCTCGCACAGTTTTTTGGAGAACTATGGCAGGTATTTTCCGTCAGCGCCAGTAAGCTTTTTTGGTGTCTAGCTTCAAATAACTACAAAGTAAAATTTTGTTGTATAAAATCATATGTAAATACTTTGTTAAATACTTATATATGTATATTTAGGCAGAAAGATTTTTATTAAAAAAACTAATCAAAAACAACGAAAGGGCTCTGAGAAAATGAAATTAAGAAAAAAAAATAGTCAAATAAACAGTATACATACAACAAAATATTCAGAAATAATGGGTCATAAAAATTTGGCTGGCTGTGGCAGGTGCAGTTGTCGAACACTTAGGTATACCTGTGTTCTAAAGTTGCTGTTAAGCTTATCGTTAATAAAGACGTTTTTTCCTTTGAAAATCTCTCCTAACACGGCATTCACAAGTAAATTTGCCCTTATAGCCCTGGAATAAAAGTGACCGCCCAAAATCTTATCAACGGAGCCAGCAGCATATATCAAATTAAAAAACGTTCTCTTAAACCGTTACCATCCATTATTTATGTCTATGGATCCATTGTACGACATAATCCGTAGGCTGAAATGTTTTCGGTCTGACACACCCCTTTTTAAATAATCCATATGATTTTTAGGAAGTACCCAATCTTTTCAAACGATACGTTGTCAAAGGTTTCATGGACATTTTGACCATTAGTTTACAAGTTACAGTAGTTTTAATAACGCTCAATTTGATATTTTCAAAACGATGGAAAAAATCGAATTTTTCGTGTGTTAATTAAACACAGTTTTTGAATGTACTCAAAAAATACCGTTCAGCCAAGTATTTTTCGAGATTAAGGCGGGTGGACAGCGATTTTTCGCGATTTTTAAAAATAATACAAGAAAAGTGGCGCGCAAGTATTACATGATTATATATATTTTTTACTCGTTGTTTTTTACAAACCGCTTTACTATTTGTAACAACCACATCTCGATTACCTAGTCCAAAATTTTCACTTCCGATTTCACCCCCCAAAACTAACGCCCTTAAGTCAAAATTTAACTTTCAAAAGCTACATGGCTCTGATGAGGCCATCAACTTCACTATATGGTTACTACACAAATTTCACTTTTTATGGACAAAATAGTTTCGGAGAAATTAAGATTTACGGGTGTGACAGACGGGACAGACACCGAAGTGATCTAATGAAAGTGTTCCGTTTACGGGAACACTAAAAAATAGTTATAGATTGCAAGTACTTTTTTTTTTTTAATCATAAAAACATGGCAGATGCCAGGAAAACGATGAGATAAAAAACGGCCCATATTTCTTTCGCCTACCAGAAGGTTCAAATGACATCCACAGCCCCTTGATATATTAAATTTTTTTTTTATCTAGAATCAAAATCTCAGAGAATTTTTATGTTTATCTTTCATAAATTTGCAACAACACGCTAAAAACCTAAAAAACGGGCCATTGCTGCCCGATTTCTGTGGGTGTTGCCCCAATTTTTCAGCGAGGTCATAATATTTTTTTCCTAGTAGATTATTAACTTGTCAAGATGAATATATATTTTTTTTTAAAAGTAGCAGTATCCGACGATTTTCTGTTTTTTGGGGCTGTTTTGGACGTACTTTGACTGGACTAAATGTTTGTAAAACTCTTGTTGCAGTATTCCTATTAGTTTCAAGGTTTATACCTAGATTGTTAAAATTATATCTAAACTTGTCATCATTCTTTGAAAATGCCATCGCACCTGCATACTGTAATTATTTTGAGAAAAGCTAAAATAGCTTCAATAACACGCCTTACATTTTTTTTCATCTAATTTATACAGTATGTGAATGTTTTTTCGAAATTTTACACAAAAAGACAGCTGTTCTAAAATATTTAGGGAATGGAAGAAACTCACGTTGCGTTTTTAACGAAGTATTAATGATTATATTAATTAATATTTACAAATATTTATAAATATATATATATATATATATATTTGTATATATATATATATATAATATATATATATGATTTATTATATATATGTCGTACATTAAGGAATGTTTTCTCTTGTGCCTTTCCCTGCTCATGAAACCTGTCTGTTCCCCAGATATTTCTGGTAGTTAGTACAATGATTTCTGTTTTTGGCCTGTTTTGGTTTAACTGTTGTGACTGGCCTAAATAGGTTGTGTAAAAATGACTTGTTGCATATTTCTATTAGTGATTCAAGGTTAACTAGATTGTTAAAATATATCTGAACTGGTCATCATTCTTGAAAATGCATCGCACCTGCATACTATATTATAGAAAAGAAAAATAGCTTTTCAGACAATAACACGCCTTACATTTTTTTTCATCTTAATTATACAGTATGTGAAGAGTTTTTCAAATTTTTTTACACAAAGAGACAGCTTGTTCCTAAAAATTTAGGGAATGAGACAACTCACCCGTTTTTTAACAAGTATATAAATTTATTAATTAAATTAAATATATATAATATATATATATATTATTATATAATCTATATTTAATAGTATATTATATATATTATATATGTATATATATGTATATATATATATTACTATTATCCTATATATATTATATATATATAGTTATATTTTATAGTAGTTGTTTATATATATATGTCGTACATTAATGAGAATGTTTTCTCTTGTGCCTTTCCCTGCAATGAAACTGTGTTTGTTCCCCAGAGATTTCTGGGTAGGTGTAAAATGATTTTAGCCTGTCGATTGTCGATTATATGCAGTGCAGTACTTTTACTAGCGCGTGATTTCTTATTAGAGAAATTGGTCCTTGTAAGTGTCGCGTTGTGGGTTCTCTAGGCGAACTTTTTTTAAAAGAATGTGGGAAGAAGAACGATTCGGACCGTCATTAGTCCATTTGCCAGGGCCTTCCATATTAAGTACTGATTCTAAAAATAACCCTGCACCTATCAGATCTATCGTAAAGCTTTTAAAAGATTTTGTTGACGTCATTTTATCTATTTCGTTGGGCTTTTAAGGGGCTTTTTTACCTATGTATCACCCCTAAGTTCCTTTGTAGGAAATTGAGTTTGATCATTTGGTTGTTTCTCCGTTCTTCTCTTTACTAGATTGATACAGTATTTCTTATGGATTTTCAAGCTATTTCTGTGCTTTGTCTGGTGAGTTATAGTATTTAGAATATAATATATATATTTATATTTTGATATTTATATCTATATTTATATAATTATTTAGAGTGTTGAAATTTTATTATTCTCATTATGCGTTCCGAGAGTTATTGTGTGGTAACGGATCGAGATGGAGTAGTATCTATGTGTTTGTGTCAATTAGGGAACCCTAAAGAACGTTAAAGAAAGCCAACTATCTCGTGACTGTGATTTTTGTGTTTCTCGCATTGCGCGTATTTAGCGTTCCGTTAGCACGTAAAGTAATAAAATGGTAATTAGAAACGTATTGTAATAATTTCAGTCCAGTGACAATTTTGTAAAATATTGACATTGTACGCGAAGGCTATGCTTGTGATCAAATTTGTTTGAAGTTTCTATCAGGTAACACAAAATAAATTTCTTATTGGAAGCTCAAACATGGTTTTAGGGCCGAGCTCGCACCCAGAACGAGAGGACTGCTAGTTACCGTATATGAACTAATAAATCTTTGTCACGCTGGCCGGTATTGTTCTTTTAATCTGACAAGGACATATGACACATAATTATTAAGCTTTATTTCGACAAAAAAAAATGGCACGCACTCCGTGTTTTAGGCTCCTATGTGTAAAGTTGTTTGTTTACATTAGTTTACCCAAAACCGTAGATTTAGAGGTTAAGATTGGGGAGATTTGACTCTCATGACTTTAAGTTTGTTCGTGGTTTACGCACTGAGCTAACGTGATTGGTTCTGTAATATTTTACTAGTTATTAGTCACGCAACACTTGAGTACTTGAATTTTGTAAATATTTTTTTTGTATTTCTATTGACTTTTTAGTGATATCACGGTGCTTGAAGAAAAAAAATTTCTGCCGTCCATTAAAAATTTTTTTTTATAAAAAAAACAAAAAAAAAAAAATGGGTGCTTCAGAAATAGACTCTTTCAATTGATGATACTACTGTTACTACAAAATAAAATTCCATTAATGTTATTTTTGACATGTGGGTTCTGAAAGATGTGGGTTGCAAAAACTGTTTTAACAAACTTAGGGAATTCCTTAAGCGTGTAATAGGTCCTGGTAGCGCAACCAACCGATGTTATACATTGAGCAGAGCTCTTTTTAGAGAAGTGCTTTTAAAATATTTAGTTACTACTTAGTACAATCTTTGATATCCGAATGTTACAGTGCGTTGACCATCATACAACCTGTATCGTATCAGATTTTGTTAGTCACAAGAAATTATAAAGCTGATTATAACCTGTCATTCTGATCAGTTCTAGCATACTGGTTTTTAAAGAATCCGCTAAAATAATTTGTGATGGTTCCTCTTAAGTTTTAAATCCTTTAAAACGCTTTTAAACTGTAAAATTTGTTTCGCAAAAGAAGGGAAAATGTTTGCTTGCTTCTAGGGACCCTCACTGTGATATAGTATGAGGCATAGGTTAAATAAATAGTAAAATACACCAAATACACCATTATGGAAAATTGTCCTTTTATATTTTTTGGGAGCACGTTATGTTTAATTTGAATTTCCAAGGACCTTAAGAAGAGCGAACTCGGTCAATCCCTTTTAAGGAAAAACTTTAAAAAAAAATAAGTTTTATCTTTGAGGATTTGTTTTTGTTCAGTTGAAGATTTATTGGAGTTATATTTATGACGTAGCTCGCACTGAACTAGGTTCGTTTGTACTGTTTTTTATTTAATTTTTAGGTCTATTTTATTACTAAATTGATATATAATGTGAAGCAAATATATTTCAGAAATTTTTGTTTGGTATGTTGATCCAATGGTCGGCCGCCAACCATTAGTTAGAGCACTTATGTTGTTAAAGTTCTGTTTGGGAAAAAAATGTGTTCTATCCGCATAAATCCGTGATGGACGTCGTATTACGATAATGTTGATTGTTGAAATTT
>CM032454.1:73977556-74082556 GCA_019049505.1 Pachyrhynchus sulphureomaculatus
CATAATTAAGTTCCTGAAGGTCTGAAAAGCATTTTTTTAATTTAATTTTTACCAAGCTAATATTTTCTTATTGGCTACTAATTTATTGGCTAAATGAAAGGCGAGTAATTTTCAATTCAAAATTAAAATTTATTTAGAACCGCGTTTAGACTACATATACCTTAACTTAAAAGGAAATATATTTTCTTAGAGTTTGGGAACAACGTTTCATAAATAAATTAGTAAAAATAGACCGTTGCTCTACTCAGCAAATAATTCAGACTTAAGACTTAATACAAATCCTTACTACTTATCTCTAGCAAACTTATTATTAACATTTTGTTACCACAAATTACAAGAAAATACGATAGTGATAACAGCTAAATAATAAATAGTTCACAGCTTAACTGTCAGTTGAAACTGCCAATAATGTGTTTTCTATTTTAGCTACTTTTACTACTTTTGTGTCACCTTCATAAACGCATTCTTAAAAAACCGGTTATTGTGATTAAAAAAAAAAACTTGCATTATTATCAATTTTTAAAATAGGCTAGTATCACCTATTTGTTCTAGACAATGACTATGTGTCAAAAAATAAAGGTGAAATTTGTAATAATATAGGAATTGATGGCTTCACATCAATGGTATTAACAAAAAAAATACGAATAATCTTTGATTAGTCCTATAATCTAACAGCAACCGGTAGAAATATTTTTGTCGATTTACGATATCCTGTTTATGTGTTTTAACTAAAGACTTAAAATTTGCAAATTTTAATGTATTTGAATTTTAATTATCTCATGATTAAATAAATTAAAATAAAATATATATATATTTGGGTAATTTTTTATTGCATGATGCCAATGTTTAAATAAAAATTTCTATTGTTAACAATGTTTCGGACTATAATTATTATCTCTTGTAATATTTTTGGCTCTACACAGTGTTTTTTTACCTTGTTCTTTTTTTTTAATATCCCGACCTAATCTTAATAAAAAAAAAAGGTTTGATTCGTCTTTGAGAGGAATTTTCTTTTTTTTACAATGTCATTAAACTGTTTTAATAAAACACAATAAATATGGTAAATGGTGGTGTTTTTAACTATTTTCGCAAATTAAGTTAGTACAATTTTTTAATATATGATTATCACTTCTTAGAAATTTTAAACTGTCACATTTCTCTTTTAAATTTGACTTTTGCCTTTCAAAGCTTTTTGTTTATATTATTTTGGTAGATAATAATATTGTTTTTCGCAACTTTGATCGTATTGCTTTATGAAACTTTAAATTTCAATAAATTTTGAAGTGATCTTTTAACTCAGCGGTGATCGAGGAAAAATATCCTTTATTTGCAATATCCCTTAACTATTTCAGCTAAAAATTCAAAGTATAGTAAAATATAGTTAAGTTTCAATTATTTTATCAGTTAGGAAATTAATATACTTTTATATTGTATTATGATTTTTATTGATATCGATATGAAAGGCTAAACTGAAATAATTACAAAATTTATAGTATTTGTAACTGGTATTTTTTTAGAAACTTAAAGTAATATATTTATACTTATTAGGCCACGTAAAAAACTTATCACTCCTTTTGAGTTCGCGTACTTATGTACTTTTAGCTGTAGATTTTATAAGATGGTATTGTCACGTATTTACTTCGGATGTTTTTTAAACAATTAATGGTAAATTCAAAATCTTAAAACCTATTTTAAAGAAATATGCGGAATACTAATTAGCTACTACTACAGGTCTCTCCCCTATTTATTAACGAAAGTGTGTTGTTGTACGAAATTCAAACTATTACCCGTATAGTTCAGCGATAATACTATAAAAAATATAAAGTCTTGCAGATTTGCTTCAAAATTACATTAAAAGTACTTTGTTGTGGATAATAAACAAATGTGCTAATACACTTATGTCTAAATTTGAACTTAACAACTTATTACAATTGTGTCTAATACGGAGCCGCAGTGGCTATATGGCCCAACTACTCAAGCTCAAGAAAAAACATCTGGCTGAAAACTATATAAAATCACAAAAAAAAGAATTGTTTTAAGTTGTCGTCTTGTA
The DNA here is from genome assembly GCA_019049505.1 of Pachyrhynchus sulphureomaculatus. NCBI lineage: Eukaryota > Metazoa > Arthropoda > Insecta > Coleoptera > Curculionidae > Pachyrhynchus > Pachyrhynchus sulphureomaculatus. Next base: position 73,979,610 of record CM032454.1, read on the forward strand.
GTTAATATACCTTGATTAAGAGAAACCGCTAAAGAATTTTAAATTCCGCGCAGGAATTAACAATATTTTGGACAATACATCGTAAAATACAGTAAGCTGCAAAAAAGTTGGAATTTTCTGCCAGCATTGTCGGGATTTTATTCTCTCCACATCATCTATTGCTTCTATATTTTAATACGTTAGATTATCAATAACTCTCTCTCATCGCCGAATTCTAAGAAATTTTGAGAGCAGCATTTAAAAATTGTAATTTAGATGATTTTTTTTTCTGCCTTTATTTAGGGTAAAAGTGCGTTAGTACATTAATAAATATAATATTGAAAATTAAAATTTACTTTTGCTTGTGAAAAATGCTTGGCCGCCAATTTTTGATTGACTATTTTGTTTGAACAAAAATGCAAACTTCATCTCCTATTTACGGGAAACAAAACTTTCTATTCAAAGAAATCCTAGAAAACTTTCGAATAGAGTTATTGTGTCTTAAACATAGGAAATGAAGTTATAGCAGACTTTAAGATTTTTTTAATCAGTACTTGCATTTTGTATTGAAATTTTGAAATCTATAAATCATTTTAAATATTAGTACTCGTAATTGTACAATCATGTATAAATTAAATATTTATGTGCAAATATGATGAATAAATGATATTTTTTAAACTTTCTGCTGCCGTATGTCTTAATGGCACTTCTTGTAAAATGGCTCATATCCACTTTTCACTGCTATATTTTTGTTAATTAATTTCGCTATTTATTTAGACAGTATTGAGTTGACTACTAACTACTTTTTTATGCAAATATATCAGAGTATTAATTTTCCATTTCACATTTTTCGGAAATGATAATTTTGTTCCCAAGTCTTTCTGTTTTAAAATATAATTTTTTTGACATTTTTCCAACAATTTTGTTCCCAAGTCTTTCTTAACAATTGAACTATTACTTACACTCTAGCTATAAATAATAAAGTGAGGCTTTTTTCATATTTTTAAAGATTTCGACGGAATCCTTTTCAAATATAGATCAGTTTTTAACAATGCAAAATCTAACTGAATTTCCACAAAACTCTTTAAAACTAAATATTTTCATTCGAGGGAGTACCAAGAGTCTGTTCAGTAGAGAGTTGGGACAAATAAGTATTTCGGCTATTCTCAATTTTTTTCTAATTTAATATAAGAAATACCCTTGGGGCAAAGAGCTGGAGTTAAAATTGAATGTATTTCAAATTGTGTTATTAGTACTAATAATAATAGTACCACTTGTTAGAACTTTTTACTATAGAGTCCGACGAATATAATCATTATTATAAAAAAAATTAAATAGACCTTCAAACATTACCTTTTAAGTGTACTAATAATAGTATGTTAAATGGTAAAATATTAGTTAAGGAACAGATAAAAAATACGATTTATGTTAATGCTTTGTACAAGGTAAATAAAACATCACAAATTACCTTTCAATATAAAAAAAAAATTTTTTGGCGAAGTAGTTTACTGTTTGACAGTTTAATTAGAGTGTAATTTTTATATTTAATAAAAAATTCGAAAAAGCTAAAACTGTCCTAATTCTATATCTATTTTTATCATATTAGTGTATTTTTCTGTCCTGACCTATTTTTATGTCGTACCTAGTTTGACATTTTAATTAGTAATTTTCGTAAAAGTACGATAAAGTATTTTTCTTATTCCCAAACAAAGCGTTACAAACATTATCAGAACAGCTTTTGAGAAAAGACGATTTATGACAGAACTAGTCTGGTATACTAGTAATATTATTATTAGTTTGCGCAACTTTGTTTGTTACTCCTTTTGCATCTGATTTTTTATTGTCAAGATATTTTTTTAGTGTTCCGTACGGAACACTTATAAGATGACTTCGGTGTCTGTTTGTCCGTCTATCTGTCTATCCGTCTGTCAGAACCGATTTTCTCGGAAACTATTTGTCATAGAAAGTTGAAATTTGGTAATAATATAGGAATTCATGGCCTCATCAGAGCCATGTAGTTTTGAAAGTTAAATTTTGACTTAAGGGGTTAATTTTAGGGGATGAAATCGGAAGTGAAAAAAAAAAATTTTTACTAGGTCATCGAGTGTGGTGTCAAATAAAAGCTTGTGAAAACACGAGTAAAATATATATATATATATATATATATATATATATATATATATATATATATATATATATATATATATATGTGTGTGTGTGTGTGTGTGTGTGTGTGTGTGTGCTATCTCACTATGAAATCTCCATAATTGCAATATAATGTAATACTTGCACGCACTTTTCTTTGTATTATTTTTAAAAAAAATTGCGAAAAATAGCATCTTGAAAAAATTCTGGAATATTCTTCACGGAGTGTAGATTGAACGAAAATTATCACGACTATATTACCTTTAATAATTTATCTGGTATATAAAAAAACAAAAATTTCAAGGTCATCAGTTTTCAGTAAAGATTGGAAACAACCTTTGTTGAAAACTCATTTGAGGTGTGTTTTGTAAAGTCACTGATCATTTTATAACTCCGTAACAATTTTTTTTATTTTAAAAGCAATCAACGTACGGAACACTAATTGCGCAAGTTCAACTTGCACTTGACCGGTTATTTATTATTATAAAGGCTAATCTACACCGTAAAATCTTAGGTCTGCTACGTTTTATATGCAAAAAAATGGTGTCAGGCATTCATTTCTATTTACGGGGTTTAACCCCGATTACTTTTTACCTCTCAGTGTTTTAGAACTTAAATAAAAATTCTATAGATTTCACATAAATATTTTGTATATGGTTAACGCTTAAGTTTGTATTATTTATTATTATAGCCCCTATTAGAGGCCTTGCCTGCAACATGATATACGATAAATATTATAATCCATGAACGTTCATTGTATTACTATATCTTTCTGTCCAGTGTACCCTCCTATGTGCCTTGGCCAATATGGATTTGCCGGAGCAAATGTTACTTTCTATATCAGATCCACTTCATATCAATGTTTTAAATTAGCAAATTTCTGTTTCTCTCTTTTAGATACAAACTGACACCTAGTAAAAGAATTTTTAAACCCATTCTATGATTTTGTGATAACACGAGCCATTATTGTGTACAGCCTGCATATGATTTTATAAAAGCTACGCTAACTTTTAATACTCGTGTGAGTACAGTTATCTCCATATTAAAGAATTTTTCAAATCCAATCAATAAAATAATTGTCCATTACCACCATGTTGGCTAATTAATAGACGCTGTAGTAAGTTTAGTGTTTTATATCATCCATGTAAGTAATAATTTTCTGTTGGTTCAGGACTTTCTCAAATCTTTTCAGTAAATGAAATACCTTACACTTTGTCGTTATCCATAATTTTGTCAAACCTGTTTGACTATATTTTATGTCATGCCGGACGAGATGAACAGAAAAAGAAATGAATATGTGGGCACAGCTTCGATGACAATTTTATTGTATACTTTCCTGTTCTCGACTATTTGCTCGCAACCATATGTGATTTATACGTTATCATTTATGAAATTTCTTCGTATTACGTTTTCTAGATTATTTATTGGAAGCAGTACTTATATTGAAGCAGAATAAAAACAGTTGTAACTTCCCCACATTTAGTAAATAAAAATAAAATGAAGCACGGGGTCACATCACAAACAAAGGCAAAATTCGTAATTTGAATGTTTGTGATATTTCTTCGATTGGCTTCATAGCTTTTAGTACCGGTAATTGTACTAAAGTGTGCAAGAATTCTTTCACAACTCTAGAAAATAAAGAATCCGGAAAAGTTAGGACTGTCCGTAATCCATGTTTACTTATATCATTTCTGCCCTATTTGACCTCTTTTTATATTGTACCTATAAGACTATAGGTATTTTTTAAAACATAAAAACCAGTTACAAAGGAACAAACTAATATATGGGTCATTACACAGCAAATTGATTTTTTTTAATTCCCAATGTTAGTTTTATTTTTAAATGTTGACTGCCAGCTGATATGAATATTTGAGATTAATTTGGTTTACATGATGATTCGTTATTGTGAAAACTGACAATAGTACATATACGATACGATTACAATATCACTAATATAAATAAACGTTTTTCATTTTAAAACAACTTTTTAAATTAATTATTGAAAATAAAATAATAGTCGACTACTAAATGGGTATTTGAGCTATTGGAGTAATAACGGAAGCACCTAAACTATCTTGTGTTATTCGTATAAGTTATATGTTTGACCAAAAAATTTGAAATAATGAAACAATACTAGAATTTCCAAGACTCCATGAACCTCTAAGACATATAAGATTATGCGGAGCAGCCCTTCTAACACTCCCTCTCCTATCCCTTCCATCCCTACATATTTGGCTACAAGTAATTCTGTCTAAATTTTTTTTATTATTTAAATTAAATGATGATGTGAGAGTGTGCGAAAGTTATTTTTAATGAAAAAAAGTTACAACGAATATTTTTAATGAACGATCAAACTTTATTCTTTTTTATGGAATTTTGGCGGCTCATATTTTTTTACCGGATAATTTTTTCAGATAAAAATAACTTTTGCAAACTTTCGTGGTTGTCAACTTTCAAGCTTTCAAGCAATTTTAGTATTTTGCTTCATTTCATCAATTTTTTTTTACCCAGGTTCCCCTCTTAAAAGTATTTTTTTAACTTACTAATAATATTGGCAGCATGTATATGATTCATTTCATTGCAAACAACATAAATTAGCCTCATTACATTTTTTAGTTCATCGTTTGGTCACTTTCCCTCTGAATAGAGTAAACTTTAATAAAGAAAGGAATCGTATTAGAAATATAACTAGAGTTAATGGTTATGACGATGACTTAGTAAATAAGCTAATAAATAGACATAAGTTTAGGTTTAATATTCAGAACTCCACCTTTTTTACACGCGAAGAAAATGACACCAAGTATGTCTCCATACCATATAATCCGAAATATAGCAAGGGACTCAATAAGGTATTTAATAAGGTAGGCCTCACCTTAGTCTATAAGTCATCAGACAATCTGAGGAATATCTTAGGAAATCCCAAAGATAAGATTCCTAATTGTGAGAAAAGTGGAATTTATGAAATTAGTTGTAATGATTGTGACAAAAAGTATGTTGGGCAAACTAAAAGGTCAATTAAAACAAGATTTAAAAAACACTTAGCACACATTAAAATACAATGGAACAGAAAAGTCTAGCGTTGCCGAACATGCTCTTGAAGCTGATCATACTGTAACATTAGATAATCTAAGATTAATAAAAATGTAACTGATAGGAGATTGTTGAACGCATACGAAAGTATGGAAATCATAAAATGAAAAAGTAGTTTAAATAAAGACAGAGGGCCTATTCCTTATAGTCCTCTCTACTGGTTACTTGACCGGAACTGATGGCCTTGCCTATGTCATTAGTTCCGCCTGAGTAATTCAAGGGTTAGGCTAAGTATAAATAGGGTAGATTTGTAGTTTAGCTTTAGTCAATCATCGCTCCTGATGAAGCTAACATGGTTAGCTAAACGCGCGTCGAGTGCAAAAATAAAGTGTTTGGTGTAGTGGTGATATATACTGAGTAGCATGTATATAATGGATTTTTCATTATATACATGCCAGGGATATCTGTCTTTTGTCAGCTAATATCTGCCATGTGGGTTGGCAGATGTTAGACATCTGATGTCAGTTGTGTTTAGTAAGGTTTGCCATTCAATCATGAATCGTTTCACGTTAAAAAGAACGCTTGAAAATTGTCAAAAATTACTCAATTATTCCAAAATAACTCCATGCTGCAGGAATATTTCTTCCCAGAATTTGACGAAATGGACGCAAAAGACTTTTATTTCCAACAGGATGGCGCATCGCCTCATATTTCCATCCTAAACATGGCTTTATTGAGCGCCAAGTTCGGTGAGTCATTAATTTCACAAGTCATTGGACTATTTTCTTTAGAGCCACGTCAGCAACTCTTGATGCACTTGAAGCCATATATATATATATATATATATATATATATATATATATATATATATATATATATATATATATATATATATATATATATATATATATAGTATGTAGCGGATGGACACTGATCAATGATCCCGTAGCAAGCCATGTTTTTCCCTTAGTTGCTAATACCTAGGAATATCATGTCCGTTCCCTAAATTCATCCGAATATAGCTTCCATACATTCTTATTCTCTGGTAAAATGCATCAGCAATCACCACTTCGAAGCGCAAATGAAATTATCCTAGACCGACTTGAAACTGGATTACCACGAGCATGACTGAAGCAGTTTTAATATGTGTGTACAGCGGTGCCCAACTGTGTTATGAATATGGCTGATCAAAGTGATGATAAAGAGTCTTGCGATCCGACTACCACTCGACGCTCTTATTCATCCAGGGTAGAGAACGAGAAGGTGGCTACTGGGCACATGGATGTAGAATGCTGGGCATCATGTGCGAAATCTGATACAGACAATAAAGATCTTATTAATGGAAGACTACCTGGACGTATAGCCCCATGAAATATCCAAGACCTGCTCCAAACTGGAAAATTTGAGATTCTATCTAACGAATAATATGCAAATAGCGGGTATATCACAAACTTGCGTGGAAAAGACTACTTTCAAAGTTTACTATATATAATGATGTCGAATAAAATCAACAAATGTGTACTTGGTTAGAAACCAGTAAGTGAGGGAATCACGATAATAATTGGCGATTTCAGTGCCAGGATTGGTGATATTACCTCCGATGATCACCTTCTAGAAGTTATAGAAAACTTAGGACATGGGACAAAGAACACGACTGACACAGTTTTGCGTAGGTAATGACTTTCTGATTGCTAACAGAATCTTCATACACCATATTAAAAGACTTTATACTTGGACCTTTTCAGACAGACAGACAAAAAATCAAACTGATTTTATTCTCATACGTACAAGAAGGTGTTTATCTATTTTGATTACTAAAATACTTCCAGAAGCCGTGTGTGAATTCAAACAGAAATTACTTATGTTAGCATTTCGTATAAAACTAAAAACTGTGAGACAAACGAGTTACTCTCAGAAACTACCGCATATTACCTATAGGACATCACTGAGTAATGTATTAGAAGATAACATTGGAAATATAGACACCAAACCCATAGATGGCCAATGGAATGTTATGAGGGATATTGTATCAAAGCTATACACAACCATTGCCCTTAAACAAATCGCACAAACCATGGTTTAGTGAGCACAGTCTGAATTTTATTAATAAACGAAGAAAAATGAATTTTTAGCTAACAAGGCCACAAATCTAAACGTGAGCATTTTTTTTCTAGTTCCTATTAACATTTTCAATTAATATTTTACTTTGTATTTAAATTTAAACACACTTTACTCTTCATTATTTTAAACTTTAGATGCTTGATTATGGATTTTCATGTGATGTAAAACTTTTTATTGAGTATAAATATTTTTGTAATATGTAAGATAAACTTTTTCTCCATTTGCATAAAACTTTTTGGGACACACGATATATATATATATATATATATATATATATATATATATATATATATATATATATATATATATATATATATATATATATATAATTATATATGTATATATATATATATATATACATATATATACATATATATATATATATATATATATATATATATATATATATATATATATATATATATATATATATATATATATATTAGAGTGACCGGATCTCAAAGAGGGGGAAAAAAATGTCGGAATCTTGTTCGTCTGGACCCCACAAAACGATTCCCCTTTCCAGATATTGAGATAGCCGAAATTTGAGCTCGATTAAACGACGTTAACCCGTGCGGCTCGTCGCTCAAAATTTGAAAAAATCCAAATTTTTGGCCAAAAAGCTGACATATGGAGCCATAACTCCAGAACGGTAAATAATAGAAACACGCTTGATATCTCAAAAGAAAGCTAATGTTGTTCTTCAAAATTTATATTCCATACATAATTGTTTTTATTTTAAGTCAAACCGAGTTACAACAGCCTTTAGCCCCAAAAACGTGACCTGGTACCACTAGGAGCATACTTCGTATATTTTGTTATTAAGTGATAAATTTTGCTGTTTTTTGGTATATTTTTGAGTTTAAAGTAGAAATATAATAAAAAAACAAGTAATACTGATAAGTCTAATGACATTTTTTATTTTAAAATATAAAAATTAGGTATATAATACATACAAAACAGACACAGAAAAGATACAGACGTAGTACCTACATGAGTTGATAATTTTACATAGTTATCTAATCTATTCTAGAGCTTTTGTTAAAGTAGTTTTTGAAACGTCAGGATATAATGCTCGGCATTTACTTACAACTTGCAGGACATATTGCTTTTGGTCTTCATCTTTTGTCAGAAGGTCGTTAAAGTCGGTTATTAATTTAACACCACGCTCAGCCATATCATTAACTACTTTTAATGTTTTGACAATTTTCAATCCTTCTTGGAAGTCATTATTTTGAGGCCAGGTGTTTGGATGTTGTCTTAGGAAATCTGTTTTTATATTAAATTGGTCAAAGAATGTAAACGTTTCTTTGGTAAGTAAATTTACCAATCCTCCATCAACTACCTCTTTTAAGTTTTCTTTCCTAACTTTTGGATTTACAACCCTAGCGTGCTGTGATGGTTCATCTGTGCTACTGAGCAATTTATTAGCCATTAACAACTTTTCATCGTCTGTAATGGTGGGATCAAAAAACGATAATCCCACCAACTTTGCATTCAAATACCACAAATGGTTCGAAAATTTGGTCAGGGCTATTTCTGCAATGTCGTTGTCACATTATTTATAGTCTAACAGACTATGCAAAATACCTAAATCTTGCTTTGGTGCAAGATGAACTTTTGGGGCATTGAACCTTTACAATAAATTTTAACTAGGAAAACAGAAATGGCACGCACAGAACTTTCTTCTTCTTTAGACATCTTAAATTGACGACGAAAAATGAATATTTTTAAGCAGTAAATAGCCTTTGCCATCCACCTAGCGTGATGAATGGCTCCTGGAGTTCTAAAACCCACAACATTGCCGTCTAGTGATCTAACAAATACGAGAACCAACTGCAATAGCTCCTTGTAGTCATCTCTGGAGTGGCTCTCAGTTAATTTGGTCTCAAATTCAGCAGTAACATTTGCAATTACTTCTGGAGTTAGCTGCTTTTGTATTAGATTGTCACTGATACCTGTGTCGTATTTTCCTTTGTCTATCTTGGGCCACGCAGTGAGGAATCTCTTGAAAATGTCTGGATGAGGTCCAGTGGTTGATCCCATTTTTGCGTCGAATACGCCTCTTAACAGAATTTTCAAGATATGGTGACGGCAAGCTAGGTATAACAATTCTCTTCCTAACATTTGCTCTAATATGACGCATGCTCCTTTAAACGACGAGTCTTCCCGTGTTGGATGCTGTAGTGTCGAAGCATATCGCCTTGACGGTGTTGAGAAGACCCCATTCATGTAGGCATTCATATACGGCTACGGCTTGCTCCTCTCCAGAGCTGTTTGCTGTTACAGGAACTCCCAGCAGCTGTTCCTTTTCGCCATATGAAATAGCTATAGCTATTCGCTCACATTGTTCATTTTTTAAAACACCCGGTAAAAGTTTACCGTCCCAATGGACAACCACGGGCTCTTTTTCAGGAATGTTTACTTTATCAAAATTTTTTTTATTATATTGTTCTCCGAACATTTGCCTTCTATCATGTAATAAAGTTTTCGAGACTTTGTACTCAAGAGGGTCAAGGTTTAGTGCTTCTAGAGTAGCTATTAAAATTTTCGTGGCATTTCTGTCGGATACCTTACATCGATCTAATAAAATGGACAATTTCATGTTTAAAATCTCTTTAACGCCCCTTGCAAATGAAACTTTCACCCTCTTTCTCTCAGATGGTCCTGGATCTTCTGCAGCTTTTTCAGGGATGTCCATTTCCTCCAAGCTCTCAAGTTCCTGGTAGATGCTGTCCTCTTCAGTGTCTTAAAATATCTTCACTAGATAATTGTTCGATCTAACCAGCTCAAAGGCACTTTAGAAACTAAACTGAATAAATAAAAGGTCGGTTGTACGCTGAAGTAAAATCACCATCCTTAAAATAGAAATTAGATTCACCCTCCTTTTTACCTGTCAAACGGGTCTTTCTTTGGTAAACTAGTCAGGTAATCCCCATATAATAAAAGATTAAATTTGAACAAAAGGCTCTTTATGTTTGAAAATTGAGTTCCAAAATACCATTTAACAAAAAAATATTAATTCCGAGACACATTATGTAAAAACCCGTAAAATTCTTCGAATACTCCCAAACTGGCTCCTACTGGTACCAGATCACGTTTTTGGGGCTAAAGGCTGTTGTAACTCGATTTGTTAAAATAACAACAATTATGTATAGAATATAAATTTTGAAGAACAACATTAGCTTTCTTTTGAGATATTAAGCGTGTTTCTATTATTTACCGTTCTGGAGTTATGGCTCCATATGTCAGCTTTTTGGCCAAAAATTTGGATTTTTTTCAAACTTTGAGCGGCACGGGTTAACGTCGTTTAATCGAGCTCAAATTTCGGCTATCTCAATATCTGGAAAGGGGAATCGTTTTGTGGGGTCCAGACGAACAAAATTCCGACATCGATTTTTTGCGGTCACCCTAATATATATATATATATATATATATATATATATATATATATATATATATATATATATATGTATATATCAGGCGATTGGTAACTTAAAAGTTACCGTAATTATCACGTGATAATAATTATTTTTTAAAAGACGGGTTATATGGTTAACACGTGTCATCTGGTGACATACTACGTGTTGGAATATAAAGCTTCGGTGTTGTCATGTTCTTATTGAAAAACATTTAATACTGTCTAGCCTACATCTAGCTGATGAGATTCACTTAACTAACACGCCTGCACAAGAGGTGCAATATTGTTGCCACTCCCGTATTTTTTAATAGACTAGAACTATTGCGGTAAAATTGACGAACCAATAAGTTTATTCTCTTTTTTATAGTCTATTTAAAATTTTCAAAAAAACTCTTTTTTAATATACAGGTTCATGTATAATTATTACTGTATATAAAAAACTTAATTAGCAACCCTCATTGAATTTCAATGCTTTTCTTAACCTTAAAAAAGTTGAAAGGAATCAAAAGTTACACAAAATTGAATATATGAAAAAAAAAATGAAAACCTATAATAATACAAAAAGGTCTTAAAGCAAGTCTTTTTTAGCCTAAAAACCAAGTACATTTTCTTATCTAAAATATATTTACAACCCAAACATGTGACTTTATATGTAAACACACTCACCAAATGAAATAACTCAACGTACTTATCATAGTACTAGCTGAAAGAATAGGTAAGACATTGCTTAAAGCTTACCTGTTCTACCGGGGGTTGTTTGGAACTACAGAAGAATTGTTGCTAACTATCACGAGGCAGTGCGATTATTAATATATATATATATATATATATATATATATATATATATATATATATATATATATATATATATGTATATATATATATATATATATATATATATATATATATATACATATGTATATATATATATATATATATATATATATATATATATATATATATATATATATATATATATATATATATATATATATATATATATATATATATATACATATACGTGTATATTATTAATCGCACTAAAAAATTCCTCTGTCAGTCTGTGGTCTTAAACAGCCCCAAATCTTCGAATTTTTGTAATTAATTTACATTGTTTTATAGTTTAGTATAGTTCTGAATTGTCTGCACCAGTGATTTTAGAGTCAGAAGTACAATATGCTATCCATAAATTTAAAAATGGTAAAACACCGGAACCGGATGGAATAATTAGCGAAGTAGTAAGATATCTGGATGAAGCAAGTACGAAGCTTTTACATAACACATGTTAAAAAAATTGGGAGACAGGGTGCTGGCCAGCAGAATGGTGCGAATCTATCTTTGTTCCACTTCACAAGAAAGGGTATACATCCTAGTGCTTTGTGCACTCATAAGTCTTGCAAGCAAAGTAATATTGTACATACTAAACGAGAGACTAAGATCCTACCTCTCCCCACAAATAGGAGAAAAACAAACGGGATTCGCAAAAAGTAAGGGCACCCGTTCTGAATTTACTTCGATTAACTGAAAAAACTCAAGAATATAATGTTTTAATGTACATCTGCTTTGTTGATTATCAGCATGCTTTTGACTCGGTGAGGTTGCCTTGTCTTTGAGAGGCATTAAATGATATGACAGTTCCATTCCACCTTTCATACATTAGTAATGAACTCTGTAAACACACCAAGGTGAAAGTGCAGGTGAATAGCATCCTGTCGGAACTTTTTCCAATTCAATCTGGAGTTCATCAGTCCCCTATTATCTTTAAAATCTATCGATAATATATCTTGAGGGTAACAATAGAAAACTACGGTGGAGGTATTTCAATAACTGGACGATTTATAAGAGAAGAGGTATGCTGATCACACTGCTATCTTCGCCGAAAACATATACCTTGGGCGGATCATGCTATAATTGCAATAGGAAAGCTGTTGGGTCTCCGGATAAATCAGGCTAAAACCAAGGTTATGATTATAGATAGAGCCAATAATAACTAACCCAATATCACAGAACTTTCTAACTGTGAAGTGATTGGTAAATTTATATATCTGGATGCTCTAATTACAAATTCTGGAAGTTGCAAGCCAGAAATTGCCCATCATGCTTTCCTGAAACTAACAAAAATTTCGCTCAATCGCTATATATTTAAAACAACAAAAATTGGACTCCTGCATTCTTTAGTTTTTTCGATTCTACTGTATGCCTCAGAGACATGGACCCTGAAAGAAAGGGTCCGCTCAAGACTCAAGGGGTTTGAGATGTAGTGTTATCGCGGATTACTGCGTTTGCCATGGACTGTGCACAGAACCAATATTTCGACTGTAAAAGAGCTAGGAGTAGCTAAAACAATAACTGACACCTTTCATGAAAAACTTTTGCGATATTTTGGCCACAGACCTAGGCGGAATAACGATATGGAGCTGCTAGTCACAGAAGGAAAAGTAAACGGCCGCAGACTTAAAGGCCGGTCTCCAAGTCGATGGTCGGATCAAGTTCGAGAGTTGACCGGAGTTGAAGAGCACGATGCAGTTTATCTTGCAGACCATACGGACCAGTGGAAGGACTTAGTGTCATGGACTGTCACGTCACCTCTGCTAAAAAGTTCGGATATAGGAGAATAGTTTATCCTACAATACTTATTTATTGTTACCAACAAAAATGTACTAAGTATTTATAATATATCCTAAATGCACCGATCATGGAGGCGACGCTTGTCACCAGATGAAGCCCTTATCTTTTTGTAACAATGCATAGAAGTAAGAGGAATATATTTGGTTATTAAATTTAAATTATTGTTTCAACCTCTAACAGAAGCACAGATTCTCGTAATCTGTATGTTTCAGAATTACTTATCATAGCTAGACTTATTGTCCACCGAAAATGGATTATGTATTATTACCAGGCTTATTGTCCATCGAAATTGTCATAGGTTACTCTTTAGCAACTTATCCTCTTTATTATTTCTGGAACATTAGTGATAAGGAGAAATATTTGTATGTTCAAAGTGCAACAATGCAAAATATTTTGCTATGATTAGTTAAACATAAGAGAACATTATGCTTTACTAAAGAGAAATCTCTATTCCCTTTTTAGAAATATCTTCTTCATTATAGTACATATTTTTGCATTATTTAAAAAAAAGGGACAGCGTGACCCTTAAATAATTTCAATTTTTTAAGGTTTATTACGCGTGCCTAATGCGACTTTCGCGGCATTTCACTGGAGCACCGAATGTCCAGAATATTACGAAAACAATAATTCATTTTTTTAAATACTTCCGCTAATTTACTATTTTCCTATTCTACATTCCACGAAAAATCTTTCAATATTAAACTTAAGTTTTTATAAGGAAGCCAAATATAACAAAAAACTTGTCACTTGTCAAATTCGACAGATTACAAAGCCAACCTCGATATTTATTTTCAGTCGTTACCGATATACAGGCGATTCAACTTATTGAACTGAATTTTAACTTTTAAGTGGCTCACTCAATTTACCCTTTTCCTTCTTCTTTTGGGTTATAAAAAAAAATTCTTTTACTAATAAACTTAGTTTTTTGTGAGGTTTTGTGTCACTTTTTTAACAGTTTACAAAGCCTACTAGGATTTTTTTTAATAGCATCCCCTACCTATAAGCCCACCATTAAATAGCATTTTTAGTTCGTTTACAAAGATACATACACGTGATATTTATTTTTAATCCTTACCGATATACAGGGTATTCAAATTATTGACTGAATATTAACTTTTAAGTGGCTTACTTAATTTACTGTATTCCTATTTTATGAAAAATCTTTCAGTACTAAACTTAGGTTTTTATAAGGAAGCCAAATATGATAGCAAGAAACTTCTCACTTGTTAAATTCGACAAATTACAAAGCCAACCTGAATTTTTTAATGACACCCTCAACATATGAGCACACCACTAAATAGCATTTTTCAGTCCGTTACAAAAATATATAACACTTGATATGTATTTTCAGTCGTTACCGATATACAGGCCATTGACCTTATTGAACTGAATTTCAACTTTTAAGTTGCTCACTCAATTTACACTTTTCCTTCTTCTTTTGGGTCATCAAAAAAATTCTTTTACTAATAAACTTAGTTTTTTATGAGGATTTTTTGTCACTTGTTAAATTTGACAGTTTACCAAGCCAACTAGGATTTTTAAAATGAAATAGCATTTTTAGTCCGTTTACAAAAATACATAACACGTGATATTTATTTTTAGTCGGTACCGATATACAGGGTATTCAAAATATTGGCTGAATTTTAACTTTTAAGTGGCTTACTTACCATAATTTACTCTTTTCCTATTTGGGATATTAAAAAAAATCTTTTAAACAATATACTTAGTTTTTTATGACGAAGCCAAATATAACACAAGATATGTCACTTGTCAAGTTTGACCGTTTACAAAACCAACTAGAATTTTTTTATAAAAAATATATAATACTTGGTCACTTATTTTCAGTTGTTACCAATATACAGGGCATTCAAGTTATGGAACTGAATTTTAATTTTTAAGTGGTTCACCTGTCTTCCTATTTGGCACCAAAAAATTCGTTTACTGACAAACTTGCCAATATGATAGCAAACATTATTTTATAATTCCAATTATATGTGAAAGGTGACATTTTAAAAAATCTAGTTGACTTCTGTCAAATTTGACAAGTGACAAGTTTTTTGTTAACATTTTTGGTTTCCTCAAAAATAGGGTGAGCCACTTAAAAATTAAAATTCGGTTCAATTACTTAAATGCCCTGTATGTTGATAACGACTGAAAATAAATATAAACAGATATATTTTCTAAACGGACTGAAAAAAATTTGTTTAATAATGTACTCGTAGATAAAAGTTGCTATTTAAAAAATCCTAATTGGCTTTGTAATCTGTCAAATTTGACATGTAGTAAATGTATTGTTATCTGGCTTTCTCATAAAAACTAATTCTAATTTTGAAAGAAATTTTTTGAGACGCCAAATAGGAAAGTAATAAATCGGATGAGCCTCTTAAAAGTTAAAATTCGGTTCAATAACTTGAATTCTCTGTATATCGGTAACGACTGAAAATAAATATCAAATATTATATATTTTTGTGAACTGACTGAAAAATGCTGTGTGCTGATATGTAAAGTGGAATTTAAAATATTATTTGGCTTTGTAAAGTGTCAAATTTTGTGTTATATTTGGCTTCCTCGCAAAAAACTTAGTTTACTTGTAGAAAAAAAATTTTGATACCCAAATAGGAAAAGACTAAATTGAGTGAACCTCTTAAGAGTTAAAAATTCAATTCAATAACTTGAATGCCCTGTATATCGATAACGACTGAAAATAAATATTAAGTATTATATATTTTTGTCAACAAACTGAAAAATGCTAATTAATGATGGACTCTTATGTGAAGGGTGCCATTTAAAAAAATCCTAGTTGGCTTTTGTAATCTATCAAATTTGACAAATCACAAGTTTTTTGTTATCCTTTTTGGCTTCTTCATACAAACTAAGTTTAGTACTGAAAGAATTTTCTTGGTATGTAGAATAACGAATTATGTGAGACATTTAGAAAAAGTCCCTGTACGTAAATCAATTACTGAAAACATACGCAACAGTTGGTTCTGCGGCATTTTTCATAAAAATTTATGACTCCATCTCCACAAGACTGCAAGAGTTAAAGCTACTCAGAGGTCTAACTTAATCCGATATTTAAACACTATCTATAGCAATAACTTACTCTTGGAGAAAGAACATGTCTACCGTAATAGCGGCATCAACAAACATAATTGCTTTTATTGGAGTCCGATTAAATCCACAACCTAATTATTACAAGCCTTGACATTCAACTAAAATAAAGACTCGTCGGAACATGGAATAATCCGGGCTACTATTCTGAGAATGACAGAATCCAACCCGAAATAATCAGGACCGATATGTGGTTCTAAATGATCACCTGGTCACATTTGCTATATAATATTTTTATAGGCGTAAACGGAAAACCTGGTTTTATCAGGATAGAGGGACTTCATACACATTAAACACATCCTTGTCAGTCATTCGAGAAATATTCTTGAATAAATTAATTCCCAAAAGAAGTGAGATAAGTTAGTTTCCATATAGCCCTTCTTTAACATCAGTTGATTTTACTTTGTGAGAATGTCTTAAAACTAACGTCTACACTAATAATTCTCGCTCTCTGGAACAATATCCGGCAAGAAATGGTAAAGATCACAAAACGACATTCTGAGCAGTAATCAATATTTTAACGGTTGATATTTAGCTAAATTAAATATAAATAGTATTTTAAACTTCTTTTATTGGAGCACCTTGTACATTTAGTTTCTAGATTATATTAAACAGGTTATATCTTGAACTAAAACTAAAATATTAAAATGACTTAAATTTAAATGTCAATTTCTTCTTTACGATACTAAATATCGATCAGTCAATAAGTTTTGAAGCGACACCTATACATATACCTATACTCCAAGTATTGAAAACATTTTTTAGCTTCATCTGTTATAATAACCCACTCTAAATTTCAAGGCGATCTGTCAAGTCATTCATTGTGTATCAGCTGGTTAAAGTGGACGTGTCTGAGTATTTTTTAAAAACGAAAAAAATCGAATATCGTACAGTGATAAAATTCTTTGTTTTGAAAGGTTTATTGGCAACTGAAATCCATGTAGTTAGTGAAAATGTTAAAGGAATCCTTCATTTTCAACTGTTAATAGATGGACTCTAAAGTTTGAACATGGTCGTACAAGCGTCAATGATGATCCACATTCAGGACGTTCAAAAACTGCAACAACTGAAGAACAACTGCAAGTACAAGATATGGTAATGGAAGACCATCGATTAATCATGTATTTAGCTAAGGCTATAGACATCTCATATGGATCAGTACATGAGATCTTAACTAATGTTTTGTGTATGAGAAAGCTATTTACAAGATGGGTACCGCATTTGCTTACATCGGAACAAAAACTGAACTGCGACAACGAACCACACGGTGAACTAAGCCCGGTTGTTCAACTCTAAAGCAGCCAAAAAGGTCAAAGTCATCCAAAAAAATTATGGCATCAGTTTTCTGGGATGCAAAAGGAATTTTGCTAATTGATTACCTTCAGACCGGTAAAACAATCTCAGAAGAGTATTATTGCAACCTTTTAGACCAGCTGAATGAGAAAATTCGTGAGAAAAGGCCCGGTTTGCAGTAGAAAAATCTTTCATCATTACAATACACCTGCTTACAAAGGTGCTATGGCAACGGCAAAACTGGTCCGATTAAAGTACGAATTGTTGAAACATCCACTCTGTTCGTCAGACTTGGCTCCGTGTCACTTGCAACTGTTCCCAAACCTCAAAAGATTTTTACGTGAGAAGCATTTTTCAACAAATGATGAGGTGATAGCTTTTGTTGATGGGTATTTTGAAGGTCTTCCCTAAAGCCACTTCCAAGATGGGGTAAATAAATTGGAAAATCGCTAAAAAAATGTGTTGAGCTTAAGGGAGATTATACTGAAAAATAAATGTATTTCGACTGATTAATTCATTTTGTTTCATTTCCGCTTTCAAAACTTATTGTCTGACCTATATATTTAGTTTCTGAATTATATTAAACAAGTTATATCTTCACCTAAAACTAAAATATTAAAATGATTTAAATTTAAATGGAAATTTCTTCTCTACAATACTAAATATTCTTTTTTTAGATCGCTTCCTACAAATAATTTTTCATTATTAAAAAATACGGCAGCTTTGCGTGCCATAACAATTTGCCTAATAAAGTATAATCTACGGAATTAAGGATATTACACAGCTTGTACCACGTTTTCTATCAAATGGCACTGACAGAATGTCGTGATTAACGATAATAATGGGGTGTGACGAAAATTGTATGTTATGAAATTAATATTACTGCTACACTTTTGTATAATATACTTGGGTTAATAGAGTTATTCAAAAATAAGGGACTGTCGAGTATTATTAAACATTGATACTATAGTCAACTGTAGTTTATTAACAAAGGTTCAAAAGTTAAATATTACGTCCATTTTGTCGCAACGTCTAACAGAATTTATTAGTATCTTCAGTGGATATTTTGGTACTCTCACGTGGTAATTAAATATTTGTAAGAATGTTAAATGACATGCTACTATGATATAGTACCTTCAAAGGCTACCACTATAATTTAATTCTGATATGAATTAGATCAAAGATCTTAGCTTATTTAGAGCAGAATTATTTTTAAGGACTTTAAAACGGTAAACTAAAAATAAAGTTGTAAGTATTTCCTGGAAAAATTATCATTTCCTACTCAATTTCCGCACTAAAGCGCAAAAGTATAAAATTTTCTATACATTTTATCATAATATAGATTAGAAAATCCAATAATAATAACGCATATACTAAAACAGTAATCTCCGCATAGCTTTACCAAAATGTATATATAAATATATTTTCAATACTGCCATTCCAATTTTGACAAAGAAGCAATTATTTACTTTTTATTCTAATTTACACAAAAAAAAATTACACTTTACGTTGGGAAAATGGTAGTACTGTAGCAAGTCTCATAAGTTGTCAGGATGATGCCACTCTGTCTACAATATATCACTTTCCGAACATAATGATTTGAGCCATTATAGACCAAGAGCTACGGGAAAAAAAGTGGCGTGGGTAGCAACTTGCCCCTTTGAAAGGTTCATCTGGCACAAAAACTGTTCACCTTCCAGATATTTTGGGCCGTCACTACTGACCCATTTTCCAATAGGGCCCAATTCGAAAATACCATTTTTGACGTGAAAGGTGGCATCGTAGGCGTGATACAGTATCATTAGCCAGTTCAAGCCCAAGGGGCCCTTTTTCTTGACTCAAGAAAAAGAGTCCCTCGGGTCCCCGGGCTAACATCCACTTTTGCCAATCGTTGAGCGCAAGTAAACGGTAGCACTGTAGGCGTGGCACAGTATCATTAGCCAGTTCAATAGGACTTGCGGTTAATGATTGGCAGAAGTCGATGTTAGCCTAGGGGCCCAAGGGGACCTTTTTTCTTGTCTCAAGGGTCCCTTGGATCCCCGGGCCAACATTGACTTCTGTCAGTCATTAAGCGCAAGACCTACTGAATTGGCTAAAGTTACTTTACCATGCCTACGGTGCTACCGTTCACGCCAAACATGGCATATTCGAATTAGGCCTTATTAGACAATGGACCAGTAGCGACGGCCCAAAATATTTGAAAGATGAACAGTTTCTGTGCCAGATAAACCTGTCAGAGGGGAAAGTTTCTACTGCCCACTCTACTTTTTTCCCGTAGCTGTTGGTCTATTACAACCTTTGGTATAGATATTAAAACACACCAGTATCAATATTGACTCTCAGTAAACCATTATTTCTGTCAGTCAGCATTGTGTGTGACCTTGGCAAACATAGTGATTCACAGATAGAGAAATGTGTAAAAGTGTCATGTGTGTGTGTATAATAAAATTTAATAAGGCTCAATACAATGGACGCAACGTCATTAAAACCAGTGCTTTTAAACATTAAGCCTTGAAGATGTGATTTTTTAGCAAGAGTACTGAGTATTGAAATTTAAAATTTTACAATTTTATTTCAATAAAGGCACAAATGCTGCGTAAGCCTATGAAGAAAGTTGTATTATTTATGATTAAGAAATCAAAACCAATAGCCAAATGATGGTTCAGTCGCTTTTATTCTGAAAAAAGTTGAGCAAGATCAGCGTAAATAAACACGATGTCGCCAAGAAACTAAACATCCATCATCAAAGAATTTTTAACTATTTAGAGAAAGCTTACTATAAAAAGAAGCTCGATATTTTGGTCCTACATGATTTGATACTAAAAAATTTATTCAGGCAAATTTCCATCTGCGAATCTCCACAGAAAAGTAACGAAATCGAGCAATTTCTGAACCAGCTGATCACAAGCGGTGAAAAGTGGATCACGTACAACAATAATGTGCAAAAAATATTGTGGTCAAAAAAGGATAAAGCTCCGCAAACGATGGCTAAGTCCAGACTGATGCCAAAAAAAAGATGCTGTGCTAACCAAGCGATTAATTCTGTACTCCACTGCCAGCAATTGACAATGCTGCAAACGATTGAAAAAAAAAACCGCTGGAACTCGTCAACAGAAAGTGTATTGTCTTCGATCATGATAACGCCAGATGACACACATTTTTGATGACTTGGCAAAAATTAAAACAGCTTGGCTGGGAAGTCTTAATGCATTCATTGCATAGCCCGAAGCCTACACCGTCATCCTACAATCTAGATATATATCTATATATATATATATATATATATATATATATATATATATATATATATATATATATATATATATATATATATATATGTAGATATAGATATAGATATATGCACTATGGAAGTTCTTACACCAGAGTATAAACTGTCGATGCAAGAAATTTGGCAGCTTTATAAAACAATGAGAATCACAAACGACGGGCCCTAGATGTTCTATTGAGGTCCTCCTATGAAGCAAGGTCGATGCATTGGGTTTATAAGGGGACTCCACCCTCACAGAAAGCGATTTTTTGAGACTACGTGGGAATCTTACTTATTGAATATATGGAAAAATAGTCTGCAATGAATAGAGAGATTTACAAAACGACAGTTTAAAGCCAGATGTCGGCCATTAGAGAAAACTGCTCGAAGTCTCATGGAGAACCAAAATTTTCTATTGCACAGACATTATAGCAAGCTCTAGATTCACCAAGTTGCAATATCTATCTATATATATATATATATATATATATATATATATATATATATATATATATATATATATATATATATATATAAGAATTTCCATCTCATTCTATTTGCAACTGTTGTCATCCATCCAATGCCCGCAACCCTCTATATATCATCTCGACATCTTGTTTTGGGACGTCCTACGCCCCTTTTCTGTTCTCGCGGTCTTCATTCTAATGTTTGCTTAGTCCATCGAACATCCGTCATGCATGCTATATCTCCCGCCCATAGCCACTTTCTTTCTGCTACGTGCTGTTTAATATCCTTTAATTTCGTTTGTTCACATATCCACTTGTTTCTTTTTCTATCTTTAAGTTTCATCCCGATCATATGTCTTTCGTGTGCTTTCTAGGTCCAAGCTAGTTTTTGTGTATCAGCTTTATTCAGTGTTCAAGTTTCAGCCCCATATGTAATTAAGCGTAGGATACACTGGTCGTTTACTTTGGCCTTTAACTCATTTGGGATGGCTTCATCTTTGAATATACAACTTAATTTCCCAAATGAGCACCTTCCAAGCCCAATTATTCTTGAAATATCATCGTAGTAATTTTTTCCCCCAGATATACATAATTCTTAATATAATAAAGTCGAGAGCTGTTCCTTCCAAATTTATAACCATGTTTTTATTAGTGTTGGTTAATATTTTTGTCTTGATGTAAATTAATCTTAAGACCAATTTTCTTTGAGTGGTAATTTAACTCATTTATCATTTCTCGTAACTCATGTGGATTACTACTGATGACTACAATATCGTCTGTTAACCTTAAATACCTCAGATACACACCATCTATCTTTAGGTCCTTCTTTGTCCAATACAGTTGGTGAAATACGTCTTCTAGAGCTGTAATAAATAGCTTAGGGGAGATTGTATGTCCCTATCTTACACATCTTCCTACACATATTTGTTCTGTACTAGGTTATATGTACGTATATCTTTGCATTTTCATATCTACGAGGATTGATTGAAAAGTTCGCGGCCTAGTCAAGAAAACACGTACAAAAATATTTTTATTTTTCGACATAATCTCCACCTAGCTTTATGCACTTCTTCTACCTACTTTCCAAAGCTTCCACACCTGTTGAAAAAAAGATTCCTCAAGGTCTTCAAAATACTGGATAACTGCAGCTTCGACTTCTTCGTTTGATGAAAATTTCTGGTCACCGAGGTGTTTTTTTAGGTTTGGAAACAGATGAAAGCCCGAAGGTGCCAAATCAGGAGAATAAGCCGGATGGGGCAGAAATTCAAAACCACGATAACGAATTTGAGCCATAGACCCAACAGACGTATGAACGCGAGCGTTGTCCTGGTGGAACAAAACTTTCTTTCTTAATAATTCTGGGCGTTTCTCTTTAATTTGTTGATGTAAACTACGTAAAAGGGTGCAATAGTAAGCCAAGTGTATTGTTTCGCCTTTCAAAAGGTAGTCCATATACCATAATAAGACCTTTAGCATGCTAAAAAACTGACGCCATCACTTTTCCAGCTGACAGAGTTGCCTTCGCTTTGTTTGTGGTTCACCAGATTTTTTCCACTGCTTGGACTGTTGTTTTGACTCTGGAGTATAGTGGTGAACCCAGATTTCGTCCATTGTCACAAAGCTGTTAAGAAAATCTTGCGGATCAGCCTCAAACATCTCCAAACAGTCACGAGAAATCGTGAGTCAAATTCGTTTTTGTTCAACTGAAAGCAATCTGGGGACCCACCTAGCGGAAATCTTAGAAAATCCGAGTTCGTTGGCAGTGATATTTTGTATTCATTCTTACGAGATGCCTATAGTGTCTGCAATCTCCCTGATAGTTAATCTACAGTCTTTCAATATGAGATCACACACTTTGCCGATGTTTTCTTCAGTCATAGACATCGTGGGCCGGCCGGAGCGAGGGTCATCTTCGATGCTTTTTCGTCCACGTTTAAATTCTGCAACCCATTTTTTCACAGTGGTAGTTCCCTTAATGTTGTTCTCATATCATCGTGATGTTAATCTTTTCTTAAACAGGTACTTGATGACCGCACGCTGTTCAATTTTTCCATTTTTTTCCAAAAACGCTGCACTTGGTCTCACTAAACTCGATCAAACCTAAAACCCACAAATTCTACGGCAGCAAAATTTTACACTGTGACAACGAAAGAAAGTATGAATTTATTGAGGGTACTATGATAAAAATATTATAATTATTTTTTGGGGGGGGCAGCGAACTTTTCAATCCATCCTCGTATCTTTGATCAGGGTAGTGTATCTAGAATCCATTCTACAGTTGTTCAAGCCGTTGATGGTGGATCACATCTCGACAGAATCAAAAGCCTTCTCATAGTCTATTAAGGCTATGTAGAGTTCGAAATTTGATTTACTGCCCTTCTCTAGGATATTTCTCATGGCCTGTAAGTGGTCGCATGTGCTATAGCCAGATCTAAAACCAGCCTGTTTCCATGGCTGGCCAGCTTACTTATTTTTTAAGCTATTGGAGTTAACTTTAGTCAAGAGTTTATAAAAGTAGAACAGTAAGGTAATCGGGCGGTAATTGTCTAACTTTCTGATATCTCCCTTGTATAGAAGTATTACTTCTGATATATACCATAATGTTTGTGTTTTGCCAGTTTCTGTATATATATATATATATATATATATATATATATATATATATATATATATATATATATATATATATATATATATAATGTATAAAACATAGTATAATATGTAAAACTTTATCTACTATATATAGCATAACTTGTGATTGAAACAGACTAATTAAAACATTGAGAATATGGAAATAAAAGCTGTACAATTGCCTAAAATATAAAGTTATACAATAAAAATATTCTTCCTATATACAGTTAAGCTTAAATAAATAAATTAAAAACTGGATAATTCAAATTTTTAAGAGAGCTACTACACAACAAGCTAGTTTTTAAATTAGATATTTCTAATTAATTGTCTTAAATATTTTTAATGCAAAAATGGTATGTAAAAAGCGATTTTCTTGCTCTACCCACCAACTTTTGCTAAATTTTTGTTTAACATTATCACAATAATCAGTGAAATACAAAAATTTGTATTTCTGTTGTTGGAGTTCCACCCCATGAACAGATAAATCAATATCAACTACTAAAATTGAACAAAGTCCATATTTCTGCAATTACTTACTATTCTTTCATCAGAGAAGGAAACAATACTCAAAGTACTTTTCTCACAGTAATAATGCAAAGAATCAGTAAAATACAAAAATTTGTACCGCTCCCTGCTGTAAACCTCGTTTTGAAGGCATACCTCTTATTAAAAATATGAAGTGAATTAAGATACAAATTCAGTCAGTGTGCACTTATGTAACCAATGAAAAAGCTACTAAGTCCGTTTAGCGCTTGAAAAAACTATTAATCCCACTTGTCGAATCATTTTATAAAATGCTTAGTGTTTGTCTACTTATTAAGCATACAAATCATTGAGAAACGTGTAAAAGTGTTTCAGTTCGGAACAGAAGTCACTGAATATATTTGTTATTTATTAATTGCCAGTCCTAAAAATTATTTGAAACTAGAAAATCTGGCCCAGATTAAAATATTTTTTGTAACTCAATATATTTGCGACTCATTAAAAAAAATGTATTTTAGTTTGATGGCTACAGAGTGCTCTTGCGTTACACGTCACTGGGTATTGAAGTGTCCATAAGGATAAACTAGTTTTTGATATATAAAAACAACCTATTAAAATTTTATAAAAATTACGATAACTAAAATAATGTATCTCAATAAAATATAAAATCGAATATACAGTTTTACGTTATTACCTGTAGTCTAAACTAAAAAAAAAACCGGTCAAGTGCAAGTTGAACTTGCACAATTAGTGTTCCGTACGTTGATTGTTTTTAAAAAAAAAAATTTGTTAGGGTGGTTTAAAATGATCAGTGACTTCACAAAACACACCCCAAATGAGTTTTCCACAAATTTTGTTTCTAATCTTTACTGAAAACTGGTGACCTGGAAATTTTGTTTTTTTTTTTATATACCAAATAAATTATTAAAGGTGATAATTTTCGTTCAATCTATACCCCGTGGAGAATATTCCAGAATTTTTTCCGAATTTTTTGATCAGTCCTTTTCGATATAAGGTAGGGGACAGCGATTTTTTAAAAGTAATACGAAGAAAAGTGTGCGCAACTATTACATTATATATATATATATATATATTTTTTACTCGTGTTTTCACAAGCTTTCATTAGACACCACACTCGATGACCTAGTAAAAAAAATTTTTTTTCACTTCCGATTTTATCCCTTAAAACGAACCTCTTAAGTCAAAATTTATGTTACGGTGGTATAAAATGATCAGTGACTTCACAAAAACACCCCAAATGAGTTTTCAACAAAGTTTGTTTCCAATCTTTACTGAAATCTGATGACCTTGAAATTTTTGTTTTTTTTATATACCATTTAAATTATTAAAGGTAATGCACTCGTGATAATTTTCGTTCAATCTACACCCCGTGGAGAATATTCCAGAATTTTTTCGAAATTTTTTGATAAGTACTTTTCGAGATAAGGCCCGGGACAGCGATTTTTTCGCGAATTTTTAAAAATAATACAAAGAAAAGTGCGCGCAAGTATAATATTATATATATATTTTTTACTCGTGTTTTCACAAGCTTTCATTTGACACCACACTCGATGACCTAGTAAAAAATTTTTTTTTTCACTTCCGACTTCACCCCCCAAACTAACCCCTTAAGTCAAAATTTAATTCTCAAAACTACATGGCTCTGATGAGGCCATCAATTCCTATATTATTACCAAATTTCACCTTTCTATGTCAAATAGTTTCGGAGAAAATCGGGTGTGACAAACAGACAGACAGACAGACAGACAGACAGACAGACAGACACCGAAGTGATCTTATAAGTGTTCCGTACGGAACACTAAAAATATTCTATATAAAGTTGATTCATCTTTTTGTTTCAGCTCTACTGCCAGTGACCTAATCTCCAGAAGAGGTGTCTTCTCAAGAAGATATTATGGCTCGGTTGAACAGGTAATTTAAATGTTAAGAAAAACGCTAAAACGGTTTTGGATAGTAGATTTTAAAATTTAGTCAGTACGTTCTATATATAGTATTCATTTATTAGAAGAGAAATACAGCAATATCTACATCGACATATGGTTATCAGAACAATTTTCAATGTTTTATATTATGCAAATCAACTTTTGGGGTGCCACCCCTTAGGTAAACGTGAAATAACGGAAAAAAAAAAAACAAAAAGAAATTTATTGAAACCAAAACGAAAAGTAAATATATATATATATATATATATATATATATATATATATATATATATATATATATATATATATATATATACATATGTATATATATATATATATATATATATATATATATATTAAAATATATATATATATATATATATATATATTTAAATATATATATATATATATATATATATATATATATATATATTTAAATATATATATATATATATATATATATATATATATATATATATATATATGTATATATATTTACTACAATTTACAGCGATTCAAGAACAACTTGAATCGCTTTCTCCGCACATGTGTCGCTCCTGTAGCGCTTTAGGGACTTCCCTGCAGCACGTGTAATAGACCCATAAATATATATATATATATATATATATATATATATATATATATATATATATAGCCCCTCATTTCGGTTAGTCTGTAGGTCTATCAGCCTATTGGTATGATAACTCTCTAACAAAATGATATATATATATATATATATATATATATATATATATATATATATATATATATATATATATATACTATTATAATACCAATAGGTCGGTCGGCCATTTTGTTCGAGAGTTATCATACCAATAGGCCGACAGACCTACAGACTAACGGAAATGAGAGACTAGGTTTTCCGTGATCTAGGGATCATGAAACGTGAAAATGTGGAGGATAATTTACATATATATATATATATATATATATATATATATATATATATATATATATATATATATATTTCTCTGTATATAGGGAAATATTATCAAACACTATATGCACGAAAATACCGCCACCGCCCGGAAAAGAAGAGGGGTAGTAAGAAATGTGGAATGTGAAGAAATTCCCCATGTAACAACGCCCTGCAACATATTCATAACAACAAAGAACCAGGGGACGATCAGATAACTATAGAAATGATAAAATATGTAGGAGCATCGATAATACAATTTCTTCAAGCTCCATTTAACAAGTGGTCCATAGAAAGTAAAATACCAACACCTTGGGTAAACGCCTTGATTGTGCTTATATTTAAAAAGAGTAACAAATTTAAATTGGAGAACTCATTAGCCTGTTATTGGTACTATACAAAATCCTCACTAGAATCATAACATATAGATTAACGAACAAATTAGACAGTTATCAATCATGTAAACAAGCATGAATTAGACGGGGATACAGCACTTTGAACCATCTTCAAACAACTAGTGGAAAAAGCAATTGAAGGTCACTTTGTGAATAGCAATAGTTCACTAGGAAAAAAGTATTTGATTCGGTATGGGCAGTCTTTAATGCCTTAAGTAATAGCAGAGTCAGTGAAAGTACATATATAAAAATGCTACATCACAAATAATGCTTGAAGAAAAAACAAATAAAATCAAAATTAAAAGAGAAATTAGAAAAAGCGAATCGATATCCCAAAAGCTGTTCACTTTGACTTTTGAAGACATGTTCAAATCGTTAAAGTAGGAAAATAAAGGAATACTAATGGTCGGTGAACGATTAAATCACTTAAGGTTCGCAGATGATATCACTCTGATCGCCAACACAAAAGAAGGATTACAAGAAATGCTGATGGAATTAAATAAAAAGTCTCGAGAAAACGAAAACCAAATATTTGAACAATGAAAGTGAAGATAACAACCAGGAACTATTAATAGAAAGTGAAGGAATAGAAAACGTACAAACATTCATATATTTAGGAAAAAAATCGAAATATCAAAAAATAATTTAAAGGCAAATTTGGATAAAAGAGTCTCAATTGGACATCCCAAACACGATAAAAGCCAGAGTATTCGAACAGTATGTACTGCCGGTATTAACATATGACACTGAAACGTGGGCTTTAAATAAAAGTATAATAAATAAACTCCAAGTAACCCAAAAAGCAATGGAGACGAGAATGCTAAATATCGGACACCAAAACCGTATTCCTAACATCGAGATACGAAGAAAATCAAAAGTGACACATGTAGTGCAACGAATATGTATATTATGGTGGAATTGGGCGGGACATACCGCAAGGCCGAATGATAACAGATGGACATATATAGTTGAATGGAGGCCTACAGAACCCAAAAGATGCAGTGGTAGAACACAGACAAGATAGACGGTCGACATAAAAAGATTAGCAGGACACGATTGGATGCAAAAAGCAAACAACAAAGCTCATTGGAGACAAATTGGAGAGGCTTAAATCCGACTATGGATGGAATAAGCTAATGATGATATATATGTATATATATATATATATATATATATATATATATATATATATATATATATATATATATATATATATATATATATATATATTGATATATATTGATATATATATATATATATATATATATATATATATATATATATATATATATATATATGTTTCTACATAATTGCCATCTACACTAATAATTTGACCCATCATTTCTCAAACTGTTTTCAACTCTCATCATCTCAAGAAAATTTTGTTTCCCTTTTTTCAGGTGTTTGAACAAAAATGAGTTACAAGATACTAAATCATGACTGAAGCGTGGATATTTTAACTTGTAACTTATTTTCTCCCTAAATTTTTGCTCATAATCTTGAAAACTGTAGTTTAGAAAATTCCAGCTTATTTACCAAATATATTTGCAATTCCCAAGCTTAATCTTTTTCTCAATTCTTGCCTCAAGATATCTTATGACTTGAAGTCATCCCAAGTTGAAACTTAGCCCCTTTGAAAGTGTTTAGACTCAAATTTTACTTGAAATAACACACTTTATCATTATCCTACACCTGGGACATCTTTTCATGTATAACTTTTGAAATACTTCTCTTTTTAATAGGAAACTTTATCACTACGCTGTGCTTCAAGTTACTTTCGTTCATTATTCCTAAGTAAAAAAAAAAACACAAAAAATGTAAAATGCGACAAAGTAGTACAAAATGCATTTCGAAAAATGCGACTTTTATAGGAAATAAATAATAAAGTAAAACACATTTTTAAAATTACTCAGAATTTTAAATTGAATCATGTACAGGGTGATCATTTTTAGACGCGCGGCCCCCCGATTTATGGAAAATTGTTGGATATTTATTTTTTTTTAAATGTAGAGTCGTGCATGTCAAGGAGTATACTGACGTATTTGACATTTAGTAGTAAAAACTACGCTAGGCGCCGCAACGACAAACAAGTTTTTTTTTTCCATCAACATACCTTTTGTAAAACAGCATTGAGCCGCCCTCATTTTTTTCAACATTTCTCCTTAAACTGTATTTTTCTAATTTGTTTTGCAAAAAAGTTATGCAGTAAAAACTCTCTAAAATATGCAATGGATCCTATGGCACGTTTGGCGGTTTTCAAACAATTTATCTAGTAGGCGGCTATCATACTTTAATCTGACAGTAATTATAATAATATTAGTTACTATGCTGTTGAAGTTTTTCCTTAAATAAAATACCTTTAAACAACAAAAAGCAAGAATATATTATTATCATTTTTTAAGCCACAAAAGAACTATATAACTTTTAACATTACATAATTTACTACATATTTATAAAATTAAATGTTTGTCCCCCACAAGAAAAAATCTAACGACGTGAGGTCTGGTAACTTAGGTGCCCATTGAATAACTGGGTTGCGAACTCCTATCTATCTTGGTTGAAACTGTTCATTCAAATAGTCTCTAACAGAAGCAGTTGTATGAGGTGGTGCTTCTTCGTGTTGACACCGCATATGGCTTCTTAAAATAAGAGAAACATTTTCTAATACTGGTCCAGTATTAACCAAGAAATAAAGGTATATATTTCTAGTTAGTGTTCTCTCAAAAAAGTATGGCTCAACCAAATGTTTCTCAATTATCCCACACCATATGTTAACGCCATAATAACCCTGATTGTGAACTTCATTAACGTTGTATGGATTCTCGTCAATCCAGTAATGATAATTTTTTCTGTAAAGTTTGCCATTGCTGACAAAATAACTTTCATTTATCCATAATATATGATTCAGAAATTAACGTTCATCGTCATATTTAATCATCATTTCTGCTACAAAACCTAGTCGTCGTTCTGAATCAAATTGTGTTAATAACTGAAGATTATGTATTTTATAGTAGTGGTATTTGTTGGCGTTAAGAGATTTCCAAATAGCCGCATAAGATCAATTTAAGTGCCTGCTTGCTTGTCTGATTGAATTATATGGATGGTTTTGAAAATATTGCATAATATCGACTACTTTTTCATCTGTTAAACAGTTTTTCATTTGGAGATACTTACTTACTACTTGTGCCCAGAAAATGAATCCATATTGCTACACAAATTTCGTTCTAATCGACAAAACCTAGTGTGATCTGGGATAAACCTCCAGGGGGAACGTTCTCGATACAGACTAACGACTTCCCGACAATTTCTTCTTGTTTCTCCATAAATAAGAATCATATCTACTTTTTCAGCGTGGAAAACCACCTCAACCAGAAGCTATTAACCTACTGTTTACTTAGCTTAATTCTATTGAATTGAATAGGTGTGCAAACAAGAGCTATGAGATTAAAGTTTTATCAGTTGCCTACTAGATAAATTATTTGAAAACCGCCAAACGTAGCATACGATCCATGGCTTCCGCGAAGACCAGAAAATAATATTTTAGAGGGTTTTTGAAACATAACTTTTTACAAAACAAATTAGAAAAAATCTTTAGAAAAATTAGGACTTTCCAATTTTACAAAGGATATGTCGATGGAAAAAAAAAGTCGTTTGGCTTCGCAGCGCCCGGCGTTGTTTTCACTACCGAATGTCAAATATGTCAGTATACTCCTTGACATGCTCTATATCATTCTACATTTAAAAAAAAAATAAATATCCAACAATTTTCCATCCGGGGCCGGATGTCTAAAAATGATCACCCTTACAACACCATTCTTCATCCAGGTTCCCAACATTTCAAAAAATTTGTACTATTACGTGTTGTACAAACCTGTTCCAAGAAGTTTAAATTCCTATAAAGATTATGTGTATTTTTAATCAATAAATATTTAAGAACCACGCTTTTTTTCTATAACGTTATTTCTATCGCTAGAAAGGTTTTTTAAAAACACCCTCGTAAATACATATAGGTACCGCGAAAGCTATTTAGTTTCCTAATTAAAAAAATCATAGCAAATTAGCAGCTTCCCAGAGCAAAACTTTTCATCAGAGAAAATTAAAAATTTGCAGTTATTTTACTATGTTTAATTTGATCCTATGGACACAAGTATTTTAAGTTCAAATCTATTGCCAGAACTCACTTTTACGAAGTTATTGTAAAGCAACTGAAAATAGACAGAAGTCCATATTTCAGCGGTTTACTAGCTGTAGTTTACTAGGATTGACAAACAAGAGAACAAAATCCCAGATCTGGGATAAGTACCAGTTGATTCTGTTCTCTTATTTGTCAGTCCTAGCCTGACTGACGAGCCGTGATACGGCGAAACGCATCTCAGGATGGATTTGACGGACAAGAGAACAGTTAGTAAACTGCTAAAGTATAGACTTCTGTCTATTTTCAGTAGCTTTACAATAACTATATATGCCTGAAGAAGGATCCCGCGAAGAGCGCTACCTGCTTTTAATAATAATAATAATATAATTACGAAAATATATTGTTAGTAACTTGAACACGGCAAATATATAAGCAGTACCATATGTAAAACAATCACTCCGTATCAGAAATTAGACTCAACTTACTCAACAAAGCGGCATTGCGGCTCAGGAGAGTCTAGGTACTCTTAATGCTGGAACAGAGATGCTGTGCTAGAGGATGAATGTAATTTTTTCAAATTCAACCGGACCAGATTGTATTTTTGCAAAATTTGATAGCTGAACGATCTTTCATATAGAGTTGTTACGTGGGAAGGAGGAGTGATAGTAAATTTGTTCTTCAAATCCAACGCATGTGCATCATATCTAAATTTTATTTTTTGATATAAATTTGGCGGGCATTTTAGAAAGATTATTTTATTATACAAAACTAAGCTATGACACGTTCTTCTTTCTCTCATGTTAAACCAGCCAATATCTTTCAATTTTGCACTCACCACTCTTTCATATTTTTTGATTCCACATATCATTCACACACAGCAGTTTTGTATCAACTGGATGCGCCTTGCATCTTGTCCCAGCAAGCATGACCCGTACAAAGTGTCACAAAAAGAGAAGTGTAACAAGACCAGGCAGTCACATAACGATTTCTTGAGGTTCACATCCAAAAGGCGCCTTCGATTGAAAATTAGTTTTAAATTAGCAAATACCTTTCTTACACAGCTGTTAATGTGTTCGGTTAACGTCAAGCAACAGACCGAGATTTCTAGCCACATTCGAAGTAACCAGAGCGTCACCATCTAGACTTACATGGAGCAAATCCTTGTATTAGTCTCTAACATGCTTACGTCCAAAAAGAAATACCTTACTTTTCTTGGGGTTAAGGACTAAACAATGATGAGCTGAGTTCCGCTGCAGCCTTTGAAGATCACTCATAAGCATGTAATTAGCCTCAGCAATTTTTTCCGGCTTAAAGGACAAGTATAACTGAGTATCATCCGCATATAAATGCACTGTGGCGTACCTAAGATTTCCAACTAGTTGTGAAGTATATAGAGTAAAAAAGAGAGGACCAAGAATAGATCCCTGCGAGACGCCACATATGATATCCAGTGGACTCGATAGTATGTTATTACTCCTGACAAATTGGACTCTTCCAGAGAGATAGCTTCCGAGGAACTGACAAGCCTGAGTCTCAAACCAAGGATTTGAAGAATTGCCAGAAGCAGTTGATGGTTTAGCGGGTCAAAGGCTCTGGAATAGTCAAGAAGGATTAAGGCAGTAAGCTGACCATAGTCAGCTGCCTCCAAGATATCATCTGTAACTTTTAAGAGAGCAGTGGAGCAGCTGTAATTTTTACGAAAGCCGGACTGATACGTCGGCAGTATGTCATAGGATTGACAATATTCCCGAATCTGCCCCTCCAGAACCCGTTCCAAGACCTTCGACAAAGTGGGCAGAATGCTTATAGGCCGAAGATCTTTTAATTCAGCAGGGATTGGAACCTTTGGTATCGGAATTAAGAAGGAACTTTTAAATATCTACGGAAAGGTAAGAGTTTCGATACATGAGTTTATTAGGTGTAAAATAAATGGTAGGATATATGGGCAACTCAAACTTATCATAGATAGACCAATACCATCTGTACCAACAGCCCATGACCCGATAGAAAAGAGAGCCGACTGGATCTCATTACTGGTGACAAGTCTAAACTGAAATGACCCGACACTTTGTTTTTAGTGTTCCGTACGGAACACTTATAAGATCACTTCGGTGTCTGTCTGTCTGTCTGTCTGTCACACCCCTATTTTCTCCGAAACTATTTGACGTAGAAAGGTGAAATTTGGTAGTAATATAGGAATTGATGGCCTCATCAGAGCCATGTAGTTTTGAGAATTAAATTTTGACTTAAGGGTTAGTTTTGGGGGGTGAAGTCGGAAGTGAAAAAAAAATTTTTTTACTAGGTCATCGAGTGTGGTGTCAAATCAAAGCTTGTGAAAACACGAGTAAAAAATATATATATAATATTATACTTGCGCGCACTTTTCTTTGTATTATTTTTTTAAAAATTCGCGAAAAATCGCTGTCCCGGGCCTTATCTCGAAAAGTACTTATCAAAAAATTTCGAAAAAATTCTGGAATATTCTCCACCGGGTGTAGATTGAACGAAAATTATCACGAGTGCATTACCTTTAATAATTTATATGGTATATAAAAAAAAACAAAAATTTCAAGGTCTTCAGATTTCGATAAAGATTGGAAACAAACTTTGTTGAAAGCTCATTTGGGGTGTGTTTTTGTGAAGTCACTGATCATTTTATACCACCTTAACATAAATCTTGACTTAAGGGGTTCGTTTTGAGGGGTGAAATCGGAAGTGAAAAAAAATTTTTTTTACTAGGTCATCGAGTCTGGTGTCAAATGAAAGCTTGTGAAAACACGAGTAAAATATATATATATATATATATATATATATATATATATATATATATATATATATATATATATATATATATATAATGTAATACTTGCGCACACTTTTCTTCGTATTACTTTTAAAAAATCGCTGTCCCCTACCTTATCTCGAAAAGTACTGATCAAAAAATTTTGAAAAAATTCTGGAATATTCTCTACGGGGTATAGATTGAACGAAAATTATCAGGAGTGCATTACCTTTAATAATTTACTTGGTATATAAAAAAAAAAACAAAATTTCAAGGTCACCAGATTGGAAACAAACTTTGTTGAAAACTCATTTGGGTGTGTTTTGTGAAGTCACTGATCATTTTATAACCACCCTAACAAAAATTTTTATTTTAAAAACAATCAACGTACGGAACACTAATTGTGTTCGTTCACTCGACCGGTTTTTTTTGTTATGGAAATAGTAATTCAAAATTTTTAAGCGTTGACTGTGTCAACCACTCACTCTGTCGACTCGAAAGCTGCTGTGTCAACTTTCGAAGGAGTAATAGGTATGCGTACTTAAACAATTCATTGTATCCTACTATCACTTTTATGAAAATAGACAATTGTAAGAGTATCCAAAACTCTCTCTTTTAATGCAGAAAATGATCGCTCAGTCATCAAAAATTCACATATTAGATCCATGCCAAATTACCTTTTTATTTTAATATGTGACGTGACGTTTAAAGGTTTCATTCCTTAGATAAAAATCCTTTCCAGAGTTTTTTGAAATGAGTCTCTGATCCCCTCACACCTTGCTTTCATATAACATAAAATATCTTCTAAAATTCTTAATTAATCAATGATTTTCAATAATTGCAAATCAAACTTCTCATGTGTTATTTTTTAACATCAGGCAGAATCATGTAATCATCAAATATGTGTGCGATTTTATCTCTTAAGACATAAACACACAAGACTTACAACAAGAATATAAGAGTGTAAGAGCGTAATGACTTACACCTCTGAAACAAGACCCGATACAAGTATAACTCAGAGGATGCTGGACTCAAATGAAATGAGAATACTTTTACAAACAAGACACTAAGGGATAGAAAAAGGAATGAAGACATAAGACGCACATGTAATATAAAAATATTAACTAGTGGATAAAAGGAAGAAGTGGAATGGGATCAACACATAGGAAGAATGGCAAACAACAGGATAGTACGAATAGTAAGCGACAAGTCGCCGAATGGAAGAAGATCAATAGGACGTCCAATAGATGGAGCGGCGATATATAGATCAAGGAACAAAGAAAACAAGCAATAATACCTAGCTATAGATAGGGATAAGAAGAAGAAGAAGTCATAAACACGTTATAAAAAATTGCTTGTGAATATTCACCTTGTTTCATAATAAACACGTAGTATTAAATATTCTACACATATCCCACTGCAAATTCGCCATAGTTAGAACGATGTTTAAATTAGTACTTACTTCTTAGGTTTCAAGAATTTTTCGATGAATGTGTCCAGTTAAACTGTAGAGTTTTTTTGTGTCAAAAACGTTTGTTAGCCTTGAAATTTTCAGGACATTGCTTGAGCATCATCTGTATATTTTCTAACGTAGTTTTTCCATTATGTGTTGAATGATTTAATATATTGAATACTAAAAATGCCGTATTATTTTTTTTATTAGTTGGCAAATATCGTTTTGAGAACAAAGATTTTACTGTCAATTAGAAATCCCATATTGAAATATTCGGCTATTATAACAGCATTACTAAAAATTTTTAAATTTTGCAAAGTAATTATAAGTCTTGTTCGAAGGGCTAAACTTCACTATAATGTTGAAAAATCCTATTGAAGCTCACTGAATATGAGTGGTGAAATTTGAATACTAAAAATGAAAAAAAAACACATCTTTGCTAATAATATAAGTCAGTTAAAATGGTTTATTAAAAACTAAATTTACTACTGAAAATAAAAAAAGAGTTTTTTCATCAGTCTTACTTTATTTCCTTCAAGTTATTTTAGAAAGGTCTATTGAATTGAAAGAAAACTAAAACTTTATTTGCAACGTAAAGGATTTCACTGAAATCCGTGCTAGTTTGATCCACATACTTAATATTGCTTGTAATTCGATATCTGTGCACCTGATCATCAACAATATTGTAAAATATAGTAATAATTTATGATATGTATGAAAATACAACAAAATTTGACAGCAGGTAATATGTTTTTAGTAATTTTGTGGTAAAGCCTCTATTCTTCTTGCAAATTAGGATGTCATTAATTCATCTACAGTTTTTCTGTTATCGGTAACCTTTATTCAACTTTCCCATCTTAAATAAAGCAAAAACCTATATATATATATATATATATATATATATATATATATATATATATATATATAAATATATATATATATATATATATATATATATATATATATATATATATATATATATAAATGTATATATATATATATATTTATATATATATATATATATATATATATATATATATATATATATATATATATAGGTTTTTGCTTTATTTAAGATGGGAAAGTTGAATAAAGGTTACCGATAACAGAAAAACTGTAGATGAATTAATGACATCCTAATTTGCAAGAAGAATAGAGGCTTTACCACAAAATTACTAAAAACATATTACCTGCTGTCAAATTTTGTTGTATTTTCATACATATCATAAATTATTACTATATTTTTACAATATTGTTGATGATCAGGTGCACAGATATATATATATATATATATATATATATATATATATATATATATATATATATATATATATATATATATATATATATAAATATATATATATATATATATATATATATATATATATATATATATATATATATATATATATATATAAATGTATATATATATATATATATATATATATATATTTATATATTTATATATATATATATATATATATATATATATATATATATATATATATATATATATCCGGCAATAATTTAAAGATTTTAGAAGGAGAAGGAAGTAGTTGGTTCAACTATTTTAGGTGCATTGAAAATATAATTTGATATGGTTTAAGGAAGCTTATAGCCAGACAGCAGTTCTTTTCTACCAACTCCATCTTTTATCTGCGCAACATCGGTCAGTCAAGACCTAGAATTTAACTTTGAATCCGAACTACATGATTAACATAATCCTCTCAGCCTGCTGTTTTTTTTTCTACACTTCCCGCTTACCACAAACCTGAACGTGGGTCAGTGTGGTGGCGTTTCAATGAAGTATGGTTTTACCGATGATGGCTCTTAGTCTATCCTGTCTGATTTAAAATACTTATGCCTATCGAAACATTCTATCCCGCAAAACTAGGACTATTTTACTTCAGTTTAAATTCAATAGTTTTTCTGCGTAATTTTATACACATGGTTCATGCAATAATCGTCGATAAGTTCAAATTAGTTCAGGTTACCCTTCACTTTTTGAAATTTTTTAATAACACCTCTTCCTAATAAAATTAATTAGTTGGTAACAGTTTCTAAACTATAAATCCTCCGCAAACATATAGACCACTAATTACTTTAAAACATTTAATCACACTTTCGAAAAATTCTTTATTTTTTTACCTAGGGAAATAGATGAACTATTGAATTTCAGTGCAAACCAATTAGTACTCAACCAACGCCCTTCCTCAAAAAATTTTTAAATAATAATTATAACTAAAATTTTATTGTAATTTTTTCAAAATATACATTATTTTAAAAAATTTTTAAGGGAAGTATTTTATTTAGAAAGAAAAAAGTCAACTTAAAATAAAAAAAATACCACATAACAAAAAGAAAATGAACGAGATTGTAATATTTCGTTTTAATTTTTGTCCTGTCCACCCACCCTATCTCGAAAAGTACTGATTAAGAAATTTTGAAAAAACTCTGGAATATTCTCCATAAGTTGTAGATTCAACGAAAATTATCAAGAGTGATAACAATTTCTCTGGTATATAAAAAAACAAAAATTTCAAGATCATCAGTTTTCAACAAAGATCGGAAACAAACTTTGTTGAAAACTCATTTGGGGTATGTTTTGTGAAATCATGAATCATTTTATACCTTCCTAAATCCGGAAGTAGACGGTTCACTATTTAAATATGACAATCTATTTGGAGATATCAGGTCACTTGTTTTCATTATTGCTAATAATTATTATAATAGAAGCGTCTTTTAAGCTCGATGTGTTTTTATTTGCATTTATACTTTCAGCTGCTTTAAGCAAATATTCGGGAAAGACCTTTTTGACCAAGAGTCAAACTCCAGCCACTTTAAATCCGTTCATCAATGGTAGCAGCTCACTGTTGAGCTTCTGCAAATAAACTTGCAACTGCGTTATTTGACGATCTGGATTTGACCTCAACCATTTTTCTGTTGTTTGAATATAATAACTGATCATAGGTTTAAAAAAAAGACACGTCTAATGACAAAAGCTGGTGAATAGTAAAGCCTGGTAGTTGTAACATTACTATGTTCAATGCTTCCAGGTTCTTCGAATGCATTGTCTTTTCTCCAAGCACAAGCAACACTATATTTTCAGGAGTTAGCTTTAAGACGCTTATAAAATGTTTCATCCGTTTTACAAATAAGTTTCAGCCATAGCTAGTATCTGGAATGGTGAGAATACCCTCAAGAGGTGTGCCATTCCCCAGTACAGGATTTTGCCTCATTCCTTTGAATATAGGCATTGGTGGCATATACTGTCCAGGCACACTGGCACAACACAAGGCCTAGTTCCCCGCTTGTGATTGCGCCGATTTGTTACTTCCTTTTTAATCCTAAAACTTTTTGCATTTTTTCTCTGAACGGTGGAAAATCCCCTTTCATCAACGTTAAATATTTTTGTAGACGAAAATGTATTTTTATCTACGATTCCTTTCAGGGTCGAATTCTCTACTCTCCTCTATTTTGAAAAATAACCTGTTAAGGGGCAATGATCGAGTTGTTCTTCCGCGTTCCAAGGAATTCTTTCTTTTCAGTGTTAGTTCATAGGCGGGTTATGCTAGATTTCAGATTCATAGTTGCTACATTTTACCAGTAATTTGATAGAACACTTACTACCTCACCTACATCATTCATCAAAAAGATCTAATTTTCAAAAAAAAAAAAAAATGAATCCAACATAGCAAGTAGGGATTTGGATGAACAGAACTAAATTTGATTAAAAATTAAAAATTGTGTAAAAATTATAAAAAACTCTATTAAAGGACCAATCACACTTTAAATGAAAATTAGGTTTGGTCAAATGACGCCAAATTTTGAACAGGTAGATCTTGTGCTCCTGAACAAAAGTCCTAATGGACACAACTCACGAAAATGCTTCCTACCCCCGTTATTCACCGAATCAACCCCAATCGAGCCCAAGCGAATCCAGTCAATCATTTACTCTCCGATGCTCAAAATAAAATAATAATCTCACCTAGTAGGTAAAATTGGATGTTCTTTCAGATTACTTTTTTTCCTATAAATCTCGAGAAACGGGGTCGTAAGGGGATGAAATATATAAAATTCATGCATAAGATCTTATACATTCATATGTAAGGCTCTTTTTACCCAAACAGGTAGCTATGGAATTTTCGGGTGAGCCGAGTTCAGTTTTTTAGACATTAAGGGTATTATTTAGGCCTTACCCCCCCCCCCCCCCCCCAAGACGTGAAATACGTGAAATAATCAATTGATGCGATTTTGAAAAAATAAGAAGTCAAAAAAATAACAAAAAACTAAAAAGTAAAAAAAAGCTACAAAACATAAAAAAAAATAAAAATGAGAAAACCCCAAAAAAAAATTTAAAAAAAAAAACAAAAAAAAGTGAAATAAGTATCCGCGATGTCCTCGTCGTTTATCCTGGTTAATGCTAATAGTGGATAATATAACATATTATAATGTAATATTGATGATTTTTAATACTTCATCCCCTAACAACCTCCTTTTCTCCCCCGTCGGAGAGATAAAAAACCTGAAAAATCAAATTAAGTGAACCCGAAAAACTCCGTGGATACATGTCTAATTAAAAAGACTTATATATGAATTTTATGATTTACCCCTCCACAAACCTTATTACAACGCTTTGGAGGTGTGGTGAGGCGTAAATAATACCCTTCATGCCAATCTTATACATAAATTTTAATATTTCATCCCCATACGACCCCGTTTTTCGAGGTTTGTAGAGGTTGTAACAACAAACTGATAGCGTAATTTGAAAGAGCATCCAATTTTACCTACTAGGTGAGATTATTATCCTATTTTGAACATCGGAGAGTAAATGATCGATTGGATTCGCTTGGGTTCGATTGGCGTTGATTCGGTGAGTAGCGGGAGTAAGAAGCATTTTCGCGAGTTGTGCCCATTGAGACTTTTGTTAAGGAGCATAAAATCTACCTATGTGCAAAATTTGGAGTAATTTCACAGAAACCCAATTTCTGTTTAAAGTGTGCGTGGTCTTTTCCCAGTAGTTCCAAGGTTTAACCCTTAAATGGTACGGTAATTTTTTATAATTATCTACCTACCTAGAAGAAAAACTTAAAGCTTCAAAAAAAATGTCTCTACATATAACTACTGTCTACATGAATACAGCTAGTTTTCCCGAGTTGTTTCATTCCGCTCAAATGTTTTTTTTTGTTTTCAGTCCAAAAAACTGCCCTATAGCAGCTTTCAATTCACCGCCTAATGAAAATTTTCGGTTCCTGAGGTCTTTCGTCAGATGTTTCTACAGACAGTAGCTGCAGAGTGCTAAATCAAGGTTATAAGCTGAATGTTCCATCTTCGTGAATCCACAGGATTTCGTAATGGTTTAAACTATGCGAACCTTGTAGATCCTGGAGTAGTCCTCCAACAGAAAAGTTTTGATTCTCCATGAATTCCGTCCTTCATGAACTTCTCTATTCACTATCGATCGTACAAAATTTCGTCGAAGTACTTAAAACATTGGCGGTAATTTAACAATCAAGCTTTTTTTGTAGGACGTCATTTTTATTACTAGGTAGCTAATTTCTTTTTATTTTAAACATTCTCGTATATTAAATTTTCTTATAAAAGTGTTTAAAATATCTAATAAAATAGTATCAAAACACATAACCTACTGGACAACTGCAAGTTTAAGATTTTCATATAACTAGGTCAGGTTTACCTTGAAGAAGTAAATCAGTATGTTATTTATATTAGTAATTAATAAGAGCTGTTTACAAAAGATGCTATCAAATGTCAAAAAAGTCATAACTGCATTTTTTTACTGTTAAAGCAGTATTGTTTTTTTTTCATTTCAAGGAATATGTAAATATTTATTCAGTGCGAGACTTTCCAAGTGCAGAACTAATACTTCTTAATACCGAGCAACTGAAGGAATTGCAGTATATATGAACTAATTAGTATGTAATTACGGTAATAACAAGTATGCAATGAAATGTAATGTAAGACAATCCCGTAAATCAGTAGCATCTGGGATAGGTGCAGATACACACTGAAAATAGAACACACTTTGTTTATTACATTATTTTATTTTATATAATTTAACCCACTATACTACTTAATTAATAAGCTAAAAAGGGGTTCAACTGAAAAGGTAACGAGCAAAATTATAGCTTGTTATTCAGCATCTTTCATTATTCATTATTCATTAATCATTTTTTGATTAACCGGTAAACATCCTAAACTGCTGATATTTTCAGAAATTTAATTTAAAAAGTTTTCTCTTACTTTCATCAGAAAATTGAAATCTCGATTGAGTAGGACTAATTGATTTTAAATGAGATCCGGCGAGCAGCTCTTATTATTAA
The DNA here is from genome assembly GCA_019049505.1 of Pachyrhynchus sulphureomaculatus. Lineage (NCBI taxonomy): Eukaryota > Metazoa > Arthropoda > Insecta > Coleoptera > Curculionidae > Pachyrhynchus > Pachyrhynchus sulphureomaculatus. The sequence continues at coordinate 74,022,173 of CM032454.1, forward strand.
AACTGTAAACTCCTTTTAAAGGATAATAGAGTTCTTAAAGTTAACCAGACTTACCCGAAAAACTAGTAGTTATTAAGATGCGACCTTTTCAAAGCAATTTAACTCAGAAAGCTTTAATAAATCTAAACTGAAAATGAAGCAGTAGTTGTCATAAATAATAATCAAAAAAAACTTGAAGATCTCAGTGTTAGTACTTGACAAATCATGAATATGAATTCCTCAGTCCTTTGTTTCTTGAATATACCTTTAACACCATTAATATGGAAGAGGAAAAAGACTCTTGAATATCGAATTTTTATGTCTGGCCTAAATAGTTGCACAGAATTTAAATCCTCTCCTGGAGATGGACTGCGTCCATCAACAACACGTCTTTGTATTTATTTCAGCAAAAGCTGCAGAGATGAAATTTACTCTGTCGATTAACATTGGTGACATCATTGCAAAAATAAAATGGTAGGGTTACCACTCGAGACTTAGTGTATTCGTAAAAGCAGTAGAACAGCAACAGCTTTATATGGCATACGGAAGATGCTAGCATGGAGTGTTCTACTGTCTTTGTCAAGCCTTAAATTGAAGACCAAAAGTCATAATAGTGTAATTATTACCTGGCTCGATCATAGTCGACTTACTGTCGCTTATTAAATATAGAGCATGGAATAAAAAGGCAAATTAATTAATGTATGTTAACCAACCTTCTCTATACTTGTCGTATCATTTCTGCTCTACCGTCACAATGCGACTTTACTGGTCCTGTATTTCCATCTAAGACATTCGTACGATATTAAACAGGTCTCTAAGCTGCCATATTTGTGTTACATTTTTCTCCTTCTACGCCGAAAACACGAGTTCGAATCTCGAGTCGAAAAATAATAAATGAAAAAGAAAACTTTACGACGTGACTGTCGCCTCTCTCGGGAAGCCAATGACAAACAACTCGTAGCGTCATGCCTAATAAACCTCTCTCACTTAGGCCACTCGAAACCTGCATTAAATTGTAGGTCGCCTTTGTCTGTGAAACATCTAAAAAAAGTGCACAAGCCACAGCCAAAGGCGAGAGGATCGACTACGTCCGTATCGACTATGAAAGTAACAACCAACCACCAGGTCAAAAGTTAAATTTGGCTGCAAGTTGACGTCACGCGCTACCTCGTGATGAATTTCAGTAACCGACGGTGAAAATATATTTTTTTTTTATCATTTTTAAAACTCACATTTGTATTTTTGTAGCTAGGAGATCTTTAGGTGAAAAGTAAAACTTAAATATGAACATAATAACTACTAAAAACGGTAAAGTCAACTGAAAGTGATTATCAAACCATAATATCAATAAAAAATTTGTATATCATATAATGGATAACATTACAGTATTTCATAGATTTTTGTGTAATTAACATATGTCGTTTTCTGTATAAACCAAACCGTTGACGCTAAATTACTAGAAATCACGAGCAAGTTATAAATCCCTAAACAATGAAGTCCCTGTATATTGAAAAAAAAGATGATCCAAACTACTATGAAGTTAAGATGTGTACAGCGTTTCTACGCTTCATTTCATTTTTCAAAATAAAAAGCTTGCATTTTTGAAATGTTTGTTAAAAGTCGCCTCTCCGAGTTCAAACCTTCACTGGCCCAGTCGGTCAAGATCAAGTCAACGCCTACTTTTAGTGAAAAAAGTGCCTCTCTCAGGTAACATTACTAGTGCGACGTTTCGTTTCAACGATTCATCACTTAAAGAACCCTATCAATGAATTAAAAAGAGCCAATCTCAGGTAAATTCCGCGACAAAACCCATCAAAGTGCCGATCTCAAGCGAACTTCCGAGACCACCCTTTTTTTTTGGAGATAGAAAGTGCCGATCTCAGACAATCTTCAACCAACAACCCCCCGAACGAAAGAGAACCACCAGACCAAAGACAGCAAGACTTCAAAAATAGCGTTGAGAAGGGAACAGAAATCCAGTCAAAAGAAGTTGGGCTTCCACAACATAGAAAGCATCCAAGAAGTCATTCAATTAAGTCATGAAATCCCAAAAGAAAATTTTCAAAACCCACATCAAAATTTCAAGTGAAAGAAGAAGGAAGAATGACTAAAAGAAGGAAGAATAAAAGAAAACTCCACTTTCGCACTTGTGTAACGAGAAAAGTGTGGTAAAGTCCGTCCATACATATAGTGAAGTGACTAAACTTATTCCTTAAAGGGTAAAAACCATTAACCATAAATAGACAAGGAAATAAAATTTTAAGGTTTTCTTTGGGCACTTCGGAAGCAAGTAAATCACAGACCTTGAAAATATGATATATGTTCGTTTTACCTGCTTGTAAACAACAAAAGTGGATCTTAAATAATTATTGATGAAATTTTAATATGATTTTAATGGTGGTTATAAAAAAAAATAATTTGCGTAATCCATATTTGCACTTACTGCAGCTTTGTAATTATTGTTACTTCGTGTACAATAGAGCAGCTTAGTCATGGATAGTATTTGCGAGTCAAGTATATCTCAACAGGTTACCCCATGCAAAAGTAGAAAACACTTATCTACTGATGCCAAGGAAATTGTAAAGAATGTTTATTCAACCCTAATGAAACGTGGTAATGTTAGCAAGGAAGCAGCGCTAGAAGAAACGGCCACATTAACGAACATTCCAACATCAACGGTATGGAAAATTGTAAACAACCCTATTCTAGTAAAGAAGAAAAGAAGTGATACTCGTATTTTCTCGAGGATAGAGAGAAGTGATCAAGATATAATACGGCGTCAAATTTACAAGATATACGAGGAACAAAGTGTGCCCACGTTGAATAATTTAATGAAAAGCCTTGAAAGAGATGAAACCGTGATTAAATGTAGTAGGACAACATTATGGAAGTGTATTCAACATATGGGTTTCAAATTTAAAAAAACTTAATAAAGGACAAGTTTTAATGGAGTCCAAGGGAATTCAGAAATGGCGACTGGAATATTTAGAAAAAATAAGGTTTTACAGAGACGAGCAAAGGTCAATTATTTTCTTGGATGAAACATGGTTCGACACATACGATACTCCAGAAAGGGATTGGGTTAACTAAAGTGATAACTGTAAAACAAAAGCACTATCAAACAGAGGTAAAAGGATTACGATTTTGCATGCTGGATCTAAAGACGGATGGATTCCGAATTCACTCTCTCTGTCTGCAAAGAACATAAAAGATTCTTCTCTGGATTACCATGGAGACACCACTGCCGAATTATTTGAAAATTGGTTCAAAAACAAGCTAATTCCGAAAATACCTCCGAATAGTGTAATTGCGATGGACAACGCAAGCTATCATACTGGGCAGTTAATCAAAGCTCCCTGCCCAAACGATACAAAAGCAACAATTAAAAACTACGTGTACGATAATGACATCTACTTCCACGAAGATTATACCAAACAGCAATTGATAGAATTTTTGAAGAGTTTGAACATAAAAAATGAATATCTCTGTGACAATTATGCAAAGGACATGGGGCATACAGTTTTAGGGATTCCACCATACCACTGTATATTTAATTGAAATCTGCCATTCGCCGTAATAATATTTGCCCCACTGTTAATTCCAGTGTACTGAAACTTATGGAAACCGAAGTTTTTAATATACCTCTACAGAGTTGGGCGAACTCTGTCATACATGTTGAAAAAGTTGAAAAATCATATATCCATATTGCAAATAATATAGAAAAACTAATAATTAAAACCAATGATGATAGCGACAGTGATATTATTTTAGGTGACTAATGTAATTAATTTTAATGAGTAAACTAATAATTTGCATTTGTAATAAAAATAATTGGTAATAATAAGATAATTTGTAATAAACATACATAAAACATAGTATAAACATTATTTAATGTCTTTCCAAAAACCAAAATAATTAAATTCTAAGCAAAGTACGGACCTGTTCAATCATATTTGAATTTTACAGCTTGCACTAATAGGAATCAGTTATTCACTTCACTATATGTATGGACGGACTTTAAACGAAAATGAATACTTCAGACTTTATACTATTTTTGTAAGTAAAACATTTTTTATTGGGAACCATCTAAAATTAACTTTGCTCATATTTTATTTTCTCTGCAATCAATATTTTAATCCCAAATATTATTCCCTATATATAAAATTTAAAAAATCATTTAATGCAGTCAAAAATCAAAAATCTTTTTCAAAATTGTTCCACATAAATTTTCAAGTAATTGGTAACGCAGCTAGAAATCAAAAACTCTTTAAAATATCACTGACGCAGTCAAAAAACCGAAAATCTTTTTCGAAACCAAATTTTCTAAAAAGAGTTTTCTTAAAGATAACTTCTAGATGAAAAGTTTCAAGAATCTGTAAGTATCAGCAAATAAAAATAACAAATAATTAGATAAGATAACTTTATTTTATTTTTAGATGTTGACAGATAAAAATAATAGAATAAACCTTCTTCCAAAATTGTATTCTTTTAGTAGTATTATTTTCAATTTTTATGACTGACGAAGTTCTACAAAACCTTATTGACCAACTAGGCAAAATTAAAATGGCATAACCCTCCGTAAATTACCAATCCTTACGTTTATACATCGAAACAATCCCCGAATATAATGGAAACCTAACTGTCTTTTTAAATAACGGCAATCGTTTAATAACAAACTCTTTTAGACAACATGATCACGCTCATAATACTCGTAGTTTTATTTTATGAGCCATTATTGGGAAATTATCTGGAAGCGCATTAAGTTTAATAGAATCACGTATACAAGAACTAAAATCATGGAACGAGATTTGATTAATTTAAGTATTAACAAAAGTAAAAGACCATACAATTTTGACATGTAATTTCAAAATTAAACTCTTATTTTTAACGGCCAAGCAAAAACTTTATTTAAAATTATGAAGAACTAGCTCTTAAGACCTTTATTAGGAACCTTTCAGGACAATAAAGTAAATAACGTAAGACTGCGGAACCTTATAAGCCTGGAATCTGCTATGGCTCTTGTTATTGAAGAAGATAACTTCTTATTATCTGGAAGCGCATTAAGTTTAATAGAATCACGTATACAAGAACTAAAATCATGGAACGAGATTTGATTAATTTAAGTATTAACAAAAGTAAAAGACCATACAATTTTGACATGTAATTTCAAAATTAAACTCTTATTTTTAACGGCCAAGCAAAAACTTTATTTAAAATTATGAAGAACTAGCTCTTAAGACCTTTATTAGGAACCTTTCAGGACAATAAAGTAAATAACGTAAGACTGCGGAACCTTATAAGCCTGGAATCTGCTATGGCTCTTGTTATTGAAGAAGATAACTTCTTATATAGCCAAAAACGAAAGAACACCCTGAATAATCAAAATTTCAAATTTAATCTAAGAATGTTATACTCAAATTCTAAACCCTCTGAACAGAAAATCCCTTTTTCAAGTTTAAATTATTTCCAAATAATACATCACCACCACAATTTCAACCCTTACCATATTTTCCCCCGATGAGAATAATGAACCTTTCGCCACAAAATCACATAAATACTAACTTTCCAATATGACCATATCACTACCTTCCGCAAAATTAAGTAAAACCGAAGTAACATTGCTCAAAGAGACCCTCAAATTTTCAGAATTTTCAAAATAGATTTAATTCTGCAAACTTTCTCCAAAATCAAAACCGTCACCAGATAAATTGAAATATACAACCTACCATAAACCGATCCAAAATAAATCAAAATAATAAACCCGAACCAATGAACACTTCATCAGGCAACACTAGGATATTTCAAAATTCAAAACTATAATTTGCATTCACAGAACTTCACCAACACGATATTAAAGCAATTGAACCAAATTATATAAATCATGACTACCCAAATATAGAAGACATTGACTTTCAAAACAACAACAAAGAAGTAAAAGAAACAACAAATTTTTAGGACCCTGTACTATTAAGGAAATAATTAAACAAAACCGAGTTATCATATCCTTAACAGATAACCCTCAAAAGAAGGAAACGGTTCATATTAAAGAATTCAGGCAACCAAATGTTGTTTCAGATGCCTCGTCTACGAACAGTGCGAACTGGAGACACCAATATACAACAATATGACCAGCAAACCAGGATAGCTACCACTTAAATTTGGAAGAGCCCAAAATAAAATCAATACTTGGTCATTTAGACAAGTTAACACAGTTAATCGGATTATTCTAAACACTTCAAAAGCAATATGTACGTATTCAAACCGCCTTTGAAAAATCAAACCAGCATAGCTAAAAGCTATAAAGAAAGTTTGTACAGCTCCTACAAACTAGCATAATCCCTGCAAAAAAGAATATCCATACAAATTAATCAATTAAACCCTTTAATAAGAACAAGGTAGAAAAAAGACTTAATAAACGGATTAGGTTTAAAGGATTAAAGCAATAACAGGCAACTTAGACCCATCCAACGCTGAAAGATAGGACCAAGTGATCAAAATACTACAAAATAATCCAAATAAAATAAAAGTTATTGTCCAAAACCAAATATTCCTCTTGGATGAACCGATGAACACATTTCAAGCAGACATTCAAAATTTGACTAATAATCAATTATCACACGACCAAAAAATTAATCAAATCGAAAACTACAAGAATTAGAAGCACAAAGTATAGGTACTTACTACTACTTTTATACTGAAAGGACAATGTCCCAAATAATAACAGAATTTTAAATAAGTGATGATCTTTTTGAAAAAATAGCGACAGTAATCACCTTCTCTAAATTAAACACCCTTCATAACTCCATAATTGAACCCAACGAGTTATTAAAATTTTTAACTGAAATTCAATTACCCTTCGAACCAAAATTCTAGAATTTACTCATTTTGAAAAAATAATAGGAATAAAAAGCTGTAGTAAAAATAACCAAATTATTTTAATAATTGAATTACCCATTGTAGGAAAAGAAATGTATAATTACTATCAATCATATATGTTGCCTATTCCCCAAAATAGTTCTATAATTCTCAAATCAAATTTTCTAATAATAAATGAGCAAAATTACTTCCTCTTTAATATACCCTGCAAAGAGATTACCCCTCAAAAATTCATCTGTTATGAAGCGAATCCGATAAAAATTACAAAGGACTCTCCAAGCGAAATCCAAATGTTAAAATTCTCAAATTTAACCCAAAATTGTCGAGTAATAACACTAAAAATTGAAAGTGTAAAAGTTCGAAAATTAAAACAAAACAAATGGATTGTAATAACCCCTAAAATGATCCTGGCAAATCAAAAATATGAAAAGGACACTGACGACATCCCTCTAAATGGAACTTACTTAATTGAAATGGACTCACAATGCGAAATAAAAATAAACGGACTCACAATTCGGAATTTTTAAAATAATTAACTTAAATATAAAAAGCTAAAATTAACCGACATTAATATAAACTACCCCTTGTATAAAGTAGAAAATCATGAACCCGTTAAATTGGGCAATATCGACCCTAATGAACCAAGTGAAATAAAAAGTGCCTTAAACCTAAACAATCAACTAATAAGTAATATCACTACTAATCCACAAATCAATAAAATCGATGAATGGGCCATATTTACTTATGTTATTTTAATAACAATAATATTATACGCAATCTATAAGTTTTGCAAAGAAATTGTCCCAAAAATTAAAGCGAAAAACAAAAACCAAGAAGAATCTCCAGATTTTGAGACTGAGGATGGAGGAGTTATGAATCCGTAAACAATGAAGTACCTGTATATGAAACAAAGAAAAGATTCCAAACTACTGTGATACAATATTATGAAATTGTTAGGACAAAGGAGAACACCTGACAGTTTTCTGAACATATTAAAAAACTTAAGATAACACCGACATTATAAATATCGTAAATGAATTCTTTTAAGTTAAGTTGTATACATAGTTTGTACGCTTCAATTCATTTTTCAAAATAAAAGTTTGTATTTTTCAAGTTAAGTGTTTTTTAAAAGGTAGTCTCTCCGAGTTCAAACCTTTAATAGCGTTTCTATTACGTGGTAAAATTAAGCTTTGACCCTTCCTAAAATTTTCAAAAATGTTCAAATACACAAGAAATATTGAATGTGTTTAATATAGGGACTCATCTATATTAATAAAATAAATAATTTATGTATATATATATATATATATATATATATATATATATATATATATATATATATATATGCAGTGTGTGACAATTTAAGTCCGCATCAAATGGCATTTTTTTAAATAATCACTTTAGCCCAGATCTCATTATTGCATCCATTTGTGCTTCAATTAGTATCAGAAATAATGTATAGTAAGTCATTTTTACGCATGACGTCACCTGTCAAAAATGACATTTTCATAAAAAATTTTGAAAAAAACGTGTAATTTGGCAAAATTTTAAAAAAAGTTATTAAACAAAATGGTTTATTTTGTGATTCTAGATCTGTTTGTCAAATTTACAAGTACGGAACATTTTAAACGAACTATTTCATGGCAGGGTCATTGGGCGAGATCAGGATAATTGTTGGCCACCTCGATCGCCCGACATCACCCCATTCGATTTCTATTTATTGGGTTATGCCAAACAAAAAGTATACAAGTTTAGACCATTTAGAGATATCGATCATCTAGAAACTATAATTAGGCAGTGTGTTCAGGAGATACCTCCCGAGTTTGTGAAAAATTCCGTCAAAGAAATTTCTAGAAGAACCATTCGTTGCATTGAACGAAACGGTGGACACACCGAAATGTAGAATATTACAATATGAGAGTATTTGATACAAAGTATTTATTAAATAGGTTAAAATAGCCAATTGTTAATTTAGCGTTTATAGAAAGAAACATTACATTGTTGAAACTTTAAATACATTACTAAAAAGATCAAAATGTAAGATTTGTGTTAATTTACAAACGTTCAAGTGTGTTCGCTATCAAACTACGTAAGCGAGAAATATTTTTCTATTTAAAAACAAAAGTAAATAGAACTTTGCATCAAATATGATTCATCATAATGTGTGAATTTTAATATTCTATAAAAAAATTATGGACAGGACTTCATTTTGTTCTTAAACAGATTATAGGTGCCTAGTTTTTAACAAATTAAATGATTTAAATAAGGTTGCAATAAATCAAGATGAAAAACAATTGCCAAAAATTCAAAATTGTAGTAGGCCATTGAAATTTGACAAACAGATCGAGAATCACAAAATAAACCTTTTTGTCTAATAACTTTTTTAAAAATTTGGCCGAATTATACGTTTTTTTCAAAAATTTATAAGAAAATGTCATTTTTGACAGGTAACGTCATGCGTAAAAATGACTTACTATACCTTATTTCTGATACTAATTGAAGCACAAATGGATGCCATAACCAGATCTGGGCTAAAGTGGTTATTTAAAAAAAAATCCCATATGACGCGGACTTAAATTGTCACACTGTATATATATATATACATATATATATATATATATATATATATATATATATATATATATATATATATATATATATATATATATATATATATATATATATATATACAGTTATGGAAAACGCTATTAATCAGCGTCTTCTAAAATACGATAGAAGAACTTATGTCACGCATATGTGGAGTAATGTAATTGAACATTTTGAAGAAACTCGAGCAGTTGCACTTGATATATTCACATACCATGACATATCCAAAAAATTTGACCGTGTTTGGCATGACGCTTGTTGGTCAAACTACGCTCTCATGGTATGTCTGAAAGGCTTTGTTTATGGCGCTCGTGTTTCCTCAGAGAGTGTTTTTTGCGAGGGATAGGCGACGAGTTTCTTTCTAATATCTTCACTATCAAAACGGGCGTGCCCCAAAGCTAAATACTGTCCCATACTCTCGTTCCAATTTACATTAACGATCTGCTGGAAATGTCCAGGAATCTAATGTTCAACTTTGCATCTGACAGTACGCTTATTTCTTGCTTTACTTTGAAAGCACCATCGTCAGTTATTCATGCAGATATCCGCAGACAGCAGGAAGTCATTTAACTTAACAAAGGCCTCGAAGAAATTCCATCTTGGATTGATAGTAACTAAGTAAAATTTAATGCTGCAAAGACCCATGTGGCAGTTATTTTGGAAAAAGTTGATGTTCCGGAACCCAACATAGTTATGTCGGGATACTCTATTCCTGTAGAATCGTCATTTAATTTGTTGGGCGTTAACTTGGGAGCAAATATGTATTGACATGAACTTATTGCATGCATAGCGAAGAAAGCTTCTCAAGAGGTGGAAATTTAATTTCGAGCTAGAAAGTTTTACACTCCACAGCTGTTAATTCTGCCCAAAGCTCAAATTCGACCAACAATGACATACTGCTCCCATATTTGGAGCTCTGATCCCAAACTCTGTATTTGTTGTATTCTATTCAGAAGAGAGCTGTTCAGCTGATTGAAGACCCAGAACTCACCAGCATCATGGGTTCCTTGGAACATTGAAGAACAGTTGGTAACTTGGGTCTATCCTACAAGTCTTAGTCTTTTCATGGAAAGTATTCGATGAATGCAGCCCGTCTAATTCCTCCCAGAGCAGTGCATGCTAGGGATTTCCCTGCAGCACGTAGGTTATGCCCATAAAAAAGCAATATTCTTGGTAATGGCAAATGAGATTTTGGTAAAACTTTTGTAGCCAACCAGTCAAAGAAGCAACGCTAATCAATGGATGCACAACTGGATACATCAGGAAATATATATATATATATATATATATATATATATATATATATATATATATATATATATATATATACATATTATATATTTATATATATATATATTATATATATATATATATATATATATATATATATATATATATATATATATATATATATATATATATATATATATATATATATATATTTATATATATATATATATATATATATATATATATATATATATATATATATATACATATATATATATATATATTTATATATATATATATATATATATATATATATATATTTATATATATATATATATATATATATATATATATATATATTTATTTATATATATATATATATATATATATATATATATATATATATATTATATATATATATACATATTTCCTGATGTATCCGGGTGTGCATATATATATATGGTGTCCCAGTATTTCATGTACATAGAGTTACTAGGGTCTGGGATGAAAATATGACCATTTACCACCATTACCTTAGTCCAAAAATGTTCCGGAACCCAACATAGTTATGTCGGGATACTCTATTCCTCTAGAATCGTCATTTAATTTGTTGGGCGTTAACTTGGGAGCAAATATGTATTGACATGAACTTATTGCATGCATAGCGAAGAAAGCTTCTCAAGAGGTGGAAATTTAATTTCGAACTAGAAAGTTTTACACTCCACAGCTGTTAATTCTGCCCAAAGCTCAAATTCGACCAACAATGACATACTGCTCCCATATTTGGAGCTCTGATCCCAAACTCTGTATTTGTTGGATTCTATTCAGAAGAGAGCTGTTCAGCTGATTGAAGACCCAGAACTCACCAGCATCATGGGTTCCTTGGAACATTGAAGAACAGTTGGTAACTTGGGTTTATCCTACAAGTCTTAGTCTTTTCATGGAGAGTATTCGATGAATGCAGCCCGTCTAATTCCTCCCAGAGCAGTGCATGCTAGGGATTTCCCTGCAGCACGTAGGTTATGCCCATAAAAAAGCAGTATTCTTGGTAATGGCAAATGAGATTTTGGTAAAACTTTTGTGGCCAACCAGTCAAAGAAGCAACGCTAAGCAATGGATGCACAACCGGATACATCAGGAAATATATATATATATATATATATATATATATATATATATATATATATATATATATATATATATATATATGTATATATATATATATATATATATATATATATATATATATATATATATATATATATATATATATATATATATATATATATATATATATATATATATATATATATATATATATATATATATATATATATATATATATATACATATTATACATTTATATATATATTTATATATATATATATATATATATATATATATATATATATATATATATATATATATATATATATATATATATATATATATATATATAAAAGCAGTATCCTTAGTAATGGCAAATGAGATTTTGGTGAAACTTTTGTGCCCAACCAGTCAAAACAACGCTAATCAACGGATGCACACCCGGATACATCAGGAAATATGTATATATATATATATATATATATATATATATATATATATATATATATATATATATATATATATGTATATATATATATATATATATATATATATATATATATATATATATATATATATATATATTATATATATATATATATATATATATATATATATATATATATATATATATATATATATATATATTTATTTATTTATATATATATATATATATATATATATATATATGTATATATATATATATATATATATATATATAATATATATATACATATTTCCTGATGTATCCGGGTGTGCATATATATATGGTGTCCCAGTATTTCATGTATATAGAGTTACTAGGGTCTGGGATGAAAATATGACCATTTACCACCATTACCTTAGTCCAAAAATTCGTAATTTTTGAGATACAGGGTGTCAAAGTTATACTTTTATTTTTAATTTTTCTTAAGTAACTTTCTTAATAACTGTACTATTTGTACAAGATTCGGTGCTAAGGGGTTTTTTGAGATCAGTAATCGAAATCGGCTCACAGTTTTGTTGTAAATTGTAGAGGCGCCACCTATTGAACTGTGTATACTTTTAAATTATCATAACTTTTTTATACCACTGATGGTCATGATATTTTTAATTAAATATTCGTATTCTCCGCCTTCTTCTATCTAAAAAAGCTCTCTTGGTAAATGTTGCTATATTATTCAAATACAGGAAACATCTTAGGTTTTAATAAGAATTGCACGTGTAGTAGCTTTTTAAAATAGTAAAAGATCTTTAGTTACTGGAGTCATCCAATACAAAAACTCAATATTAGACATGAAATATTTTAAAAATATGTATCAGCTTCTGAAAACGTAGTACCGGAAAGATTGGTTTGTGGACAGTATATCAGTATGTTTATTCCAAAGCCATCAATGAATTTTTCTCCTCAAGCGTGTTTTCATTAGGATGTATGGTATATGAATACTGTAGGTAACAATGCATACATTAGATTTTGGTAACATTTAAAGTAACATTATTTTAATGGCAATAATTCTACATATATATTGGCGGTTTTAGAGCGATCAAACGTACTTTCAGTATAAAGTACAATACTTGTATAATCGCCAAACTGTAAAATACCACAACATGTAAAATATAATCTCAAATCATCGATAAATAAAAAAAATAATATGAGACCAAGTATAAATCAGTGTCGAATATATAACCGTATTCAGCTCTTACGATAAACTATTTTTGTTGTCTTGCCGTTACATTTATTCCAAAGTTTAATTATATAAACGGATTGAATATTAATTATTTCAATTTGTATGCCGAATTGTGTTAAATTACCAATCAGAGTTTGTGAATTATTAGCAATTGCATCAGACTTTACAAGCAATCAGGAACATATTCAACCAGTAGCTGAGACTTATAGAAATAAATTAATGCAATAACGTATGGTATGTTGAGACAAATACTTCCTTATAAATAAAATACTCAATTATATATTTATCGAAGTACTTTCAACATAGTTTTTCCAATAACAGGGCCATCATTATAAAAAAACTTTATTTCATGTTTTTCTTTTGTTGCTATTACAGCGCTAATGACCTAAATGAAAACTAAATAGAGTTAGAACGTAGGCAAGGAAAAAGGGAAGTATTAACTGATTTTATCAATGTTTGCTTTGTTATTGGTAAAAATAAATCATTCTTTATTTCAAATTTTGGAACATACACCACTTGATAAAAAAAATCGAAGTTTTAATAAAAAAATAAAAAATAAAACTGTTCAACTCAAAATACACTCTTGGTTTTTGAGATACTATTTATGGTATATATATATATATATATATATATATATATATATATATATATATATATATATATATATATATATACATATATATATATATATATATATATATATATATATATATATATATATATATATATATATATATATACATATACATATACATATATATATATATATATATATATATATATTATATATATATATATATATATATATATGTGTATATATATATATATATATATATATATATATATATAAAATGCAACGTCTCTCTGTCTGTCTGTCCGTTAGTGCGCTTATCACTGGAGAACCACTTATCCGATTTACGTGCTTTTTTTAAAACATGCATATGTTCTCTGGCCAGGTTACAGACTATATTTTATTACGTCAGGAAAAAGCAGTGACGATAATAGTGAATCAAGACGGAAAAAAAAAAGTTTGTCGCTAGCGCGTTCTCTTGCAGTACATTGCCTAAACCACTAAATATGGAACAATATCATATAGCAAAGAATATAATATATATAAAATGCAACATCTCTCTATCTGTCTGTCTGTCCGTTAGTGCGCTTATCACTCGAGAACTACTTATTCGATTTACGTGTTTTTTTTTAATTCATACATTTGTTCTCTGGCCAGGTTATTTATAATCTTCTACCTATAATATATATAAAATGAAACGTCTCTCTGTCTGCCTGTCTGTCTATCCGTTAATGCACTGATCACTCGAAAACCACTTATCCGATTTACGTGCATATATACATATGTTCTCTAGCCAGGTTATAAGATATATTTTATTACATTAGGTAACATAAGGAATAAGCAGTGTTGATAATAGTGAATCAAGTCAGAAAAAAGTTTGCCCCTAGCGCATTCTCTAGCAATACACTGCCTAAATCATTACATATGGAACAATATCATTTAGCAAAAAATATAATATATGCAACATCTCTCTGTTTGTCTGTCAGTCCGTTAGTGCGTTCATGACTTGAGAACCACTTATTCGACCTACATGTTTTTTTTTTTAATTCTTACATTTGTTCTCTGGCCAGGTTATATATAATTTTCTATAATATATATATATATATATATATATATATATATATATATATATATATATATATATATATATAAATATATAAATATATATATATATATATATATATATATATATATATATATATATATATATATATATGTCCGTTAGTGCGCTTATCTCTCGAAAAACAATTATCCGATTTACGTGTCTTTTTTTTTAAATTCATACATATGTTTCAGGCCAGGTTATAGGATATAAACTCCTGGACAAAATTAACGCAACAATCTGAAAATTAATTTATCTTTTTCTTATGTCAGTTTTAAAGTTTATCGAGTATTTGAATAGTAGGCTATGCATATTTTGTTTCGTTGCTCATGACAAAAAACAAAACACTTCGTTTAGATTTACAGTTTTAAAGAATTTGTTAGAAGATAAACAATTTTCTGTAATAATGCGATAGATTTTCTTTAAAAAGTAAGCTTATAAATTATTCCCTTTTTCAAAGTAATATGTTTTTGTGGTAGACTGTTTTATTTTTGACCCCGAAAAATTGGAAAAATGAATCGAACAAGGAATTTAACTGAACACGAGGTAGTGCGAGCCTTAGTTTTATTGGACGAGGGATATTGTCAGAGTTATGTTGACAAATTGGTTGGGTAAACATCGTTCCACAATAAGTCGTATGGTAAGACACTTGAATGAAGTAGGAACTTATTCTAGAAGGCTAGGGCAAGGGCAAAAAAAACGATGCACTAGCGACCTAGATGAACGTTTTATAAGACAATATGCTTTAAGAAACAGGACTGTCACTAGTTCTATAATAAGAAACGAACTCGAAGCTGTTCGCAATGTCACAATTTCTTCTAAAACAGTTAGAAGACGGTTAAATGAAGCTGGATTAAACAGTAGGAGACCAGCCACTGCGCCCTTGCTTACTAGAGAGAACAGAGTTGCCAGGTTACGTTTTGCTCGAAATCACGAAAACTGGTCTGTGGATGATTGGAAACAAGTTTTCTTCACAGATGAAACTAAGGTTAGTCTAAAACATCCAGATAATCGTGAGCGAGTATGGCGAAGACCAGGAGAGAGGTTTGCTCCTTGCAATATCTCTGCAAGGATTCCATTCGGCGGTGGCTCTATTATGTTCTGGGGTGGCATCTGCTTTGATGCTCGCACAGAGTTAGTTCCTGTCCGTACGAGATCCATGAATGCTGACTACTATCCTGAGAATATTGTAATAGAACATGTGATGCCTTTCGGTCATTTTGTGGGGCACAATTTCCTGTTTATGCAAGACAACGCTCGACCTCACGTGGCTAGAGAGAGATATTCGATTATCTTAATCAAGTTGATATACCGATTATGCAATGGCCACCAAAAAGCCCGGTTCTGAATCCGATAGAACATGTATGGGATCACCTTAAGAAAAATGTGAAACGTCATATACCTGCACCTAGAAACCTGAGGGAACTTAAAAATGCAGTTACCACAGAATGGGAGCAAATTCCTCAAGATTTTATCCAAAATTTAATTAGAAGCATGCCTAGGCGCATAAATACTGTCATCCGAAGTAGAGGAGGCAACACATGCTACTAGTGTCCCAGTTAGACCATTAATTTTGCTACTAGTGTCCCAGTTTATTTTTTTCATTATTACATAATTTCAACGATTTTGTTATTAGGTCTTAAGAATAATTTTAATTCGAATCTTATAGAGAAATTTGGTAGCTAATTCACTTTTAAAGTATCCGAGTAAGTTTTTTCTAACTTTTAGTGTAACCAATGTTCATAAAAAATTATTAAAATTAATTCATTATAGAGATTTGTATGATTTAATATATTGTTGCGTTAATTTTGTGCAGCAGTGTATATATATATATATATATATATATATATATATATATATATATATATATATATATATATATATATATGTATATATATATATATATATATATATATATATATATATATATATATATATAATATATATATATATAATATAATATATATATATATATATATATATATATATATATATATATATATATATATATATATTATGTATATATGTATATATATATATATATATATATATATATATAATATATATATATATATATCTATATATATATATATATATATATATATATATATATATATATATGTATATATATATATATATATATATATATATATATATATATATATATATATATTTATATATACATATATATATATGGGACGATCCGCGTCAACCGGATCAGAGCTACGACCAAAATTAGAAGCAACCAAAAAACTTGACCAAGAGCTAATTTTAAAGCTTAGAGCATCTACTTTCAAATGCCGAGTGCGCCTTTGAAAAATCCAATATGGCGGCTCCAATATGGCGGCCGGTAGCCGGAGAAAAATCAAGTGTCCAGCAAAAAAAGCTTGTAAAAATAAAAATTCGCCACTGTTTGGGTCGTTTTTTGGCTCAAATTGTAGCTGATGGATGCCCCAAAAAATTGGGGTGGTAAGTTGACAAAATCCAACATGGGGGATCCAATATGGCGGTTAAAAATCCAATATGGTGGCCGAATTTTCGCAAATGAACCGATTTGTACTAAATTTGGTAAACAGGGATTTTTAAGGTCGCTGATCACGAATCCGAAGTCTGATTTGCCAAATTAAAGATGGCGGATCCAAAATGAAATTTTCGAAAATCTATCGATTTGTACCAAATTTGTTATACGGGGTTTTTTGAGAAGTTCGATTTTCAAAATCCAAGATGGCGGACCCAATATAGTAGATTGCCTTATTCAGTTTCCACCATATTGGGTCCACCTTCTTGAATTTAAGAAATTTGACCTCAGATTCGTTATCAGGGACCCCAAAAACCCCCGTTTAATAAATTTGGTACGAATCGATAGATTTTCGAAAATTTCATCCGCCATCTTGGATCCGCCATCTTGAATTTGGTAAATCAGACCTGGGATTCGTGATCAGCTACCCTAAAACCCCCGTTTACCAAATTTAGTGCAAATCGGTTCATTTGCGAAAATTCGGCCACCATATTGGATTTTTGACCGCCATATTGGATCCGCCATGTTGGATTTTGTCAACTTACCACCCTAATTTCTTGGGGCGTCCATCAGCTACAATTTGAGCCAAAAAACGACCCAAACAGTTGCGAATTTTTATTTTTACAAGCTTTTTTGCTGGACACTTGATTTTTCTCTCCGGCTACCGGCCGCCATATTGGAGCCGCCATATTGGATTTTTCAAAGGTGCACTCGGCATTTGAAAGTAGACGCTCTAAGCCCTTGGTCAAGTTTTTTGGTTGCTTCTAATTTTGGTCGTAGCTCTGATCCGGTTGACGCGGATCGTCCCATATATATATATATATATATATATATATATATATATATATATATATATATATATATATATATATATATACACATATATATACCAGGATTTGCCATATTTCTTCACTTCAGGACTCATCAGCTAGTCTGAATGGAGCAGCAAACTAATTATGATAGCAGAAAATATATCAAAAAGCATATATCTAAAGATATTAGTAGGCGATAAATGCCAGAGGCATCTGATGTGAACCCTCCAATCTACTCTGCTGAGCTCGGAAACGGTTTATCCTAGTTTGGTGATTAATGGATAATACATCCCATAGTTTATTTTTGATGCAGGGGCAAAACTTGCTGACGACCTTCGCCTGGTAGGCGGTGTAGCACCAACAATAATATCCCAAGAAACAAAAAAATCATTTAATGAATTCTGCAGACGTCAAGCTCTTTTTCGAACTAGAATGAGGGTGTATTTATAGATGAAACAAATGATGTGGACAATTATAATTGCCCTGTCTTTTATTTTCTATTAAAAATTCAGGTTTTTTTAC
Source organism: Pachyrhynchus sulphureomaculatus (assembly GCA_019049505.1). NCBI lineage: Eukaryota > Metazoa > Arthropoda > Insecta > Coleoptera > Curculionidae > Pachyrhynchus > Pachyrhynchus sulphureomaculatus. The sequence continues at coordinate 74,041,164 of CM032454.1, forward strand.
GGCAGAGTGTAAATTTTCCAAATTTTGAAATAATAAATAGTTTGTTTTTTTTTTTATCCAATAATAGAGCCAACATTTATCAAATCATTTATTGCCTCTTGTTTCCATTGCTGACGTTCCACCCCTTCATAGTTGTCATTTAGGTCAATAACACTTAAACGGCGAGAAAAGAAAAACAGGAAATAAAGGTTTTTTTTAATAAAGTTGAACTGGTTATTGGAAAAATTAAGTTAAAAGCATAACGAGAAATATACAATTAAATAATTTATTTATAAGGAAGCATTTACGCCAACATACCATGGGTTATTGCATTAATTTCTTTCTACCGTTTAACCTGTTGCATGAATATATCTTATGAATTTACAAACAATCCACAAATTCCGATAAGCAATTTAACACAGTTCTCCATATAAATTGAAAATATTATTTATTCAATCATTTTTTTTTAAACTTTAAAACAAAAGTAAGAACAGTAACAGTAATAGCAGGAATTTTCCCCTTAACTCGGAGTAAAGTATTAAATGATACAGCCATCACAATTCGTATTTCTATTTGTAGGTACATTAGAAAAAAACCAGGCAACAAAAGGATTTGGACAATGGTCAATATCAAAGCTAAAATCGTAAAATACGGAACGGTTATGTAATCCACCGGAAACTGCATTTGGTTACATATTAATTATTCTCTTTATCTATAATAGTATGTTTTGCATATTTTATTTATCAGTTTGGAGATATAATTTTAAATGATACCGGGATTGAACCTATGCATTTCTGTCTAGTAACCCTAAACTAAAGGATCTACGTACTTATGGAGGAAAATTCTCTAGGGCTGTATATAGACACGCAATGGATATGGAATAAACACACACACACACACACAAATATATATATATATATATATATATATATATATATATATATATATATATATATATATTAATGTATTTATATATATATATATATATATATATATATATATATATATATATATATATATATATTAATGTATATATATATATATATATATATATATGTCTCTCTGTCTGTCTGTCTGCCTGTCCTTTAGTGCGCTTATCACTCGAGAACCACTTATCCGATTTACGTTTTATTATATTATATTTTTTTTAATTCATACATATACTCGTATATAAGCAGTGAGCGATAATAGTGAATCACGTCGGAAAAAAGTTTGCCGCTCTCTTGCAAAAAAACCTAAACAATAATTCTGTATTTCACGTGAGCGGACCCGCGGGCACAGCTAATTATATATATATATATATATATATATATATATATATATATATATATATATATATATATATATACGTGTATATATATATATATATATATATATATATATATATATATATATATATATATATATATATATATATACGTGTATATATATATATATATATATATATATATATATATATATATATATATATATATATATATATATATATATAATTAGCTCCGCTCGCGTGGACTTGATTCGCCTTTATCGTCACTGCTTATTCGTTATGTTTATATTATTATATAGTTCAAGGGGCCTTAGAGGCCCATGGCTTGGTTGCATACTTGTATCCACTTCTTTTTATGTCCTTTTAGCTTTTCCCAGTGCGGGATTCCCATCAACTCCGGATCTTGCGTTACTGCCTGAATCCATGTAGATCGAGGTCTACCCTTGCCTCTTCTTCCAACCACTCCTCTTATTACGGCTTGCTTTGCCTGACTTTCTTCCTTCATGCTTGCCAGGTGTTCCAACCATCTTAATCGCTGGCTTCTTATGATTTGGCTTATAAGGGGTTTCGTATATAGGCATTTTAATTCGTAATTTGTTCTTCTTCTCCACAGTCCCTCTTCTTTCCTTCCTCCGTAGATTTTTCTCAAAGCTTTCCTTTCCCACACCTCCAACGTCTCATTTTCTCTTGCATTCAGTTTCCACGTTACGCATCCATATGTCACCGTGGGTCTGACAACTGTCGTATTTATTCTTTCTTTTTGCTTTTCTTGATACATTCTTTGTTTTCAATATTGGATTCATTGCCCCCAAACATCTCTGTCCTTTCGCTATTCTTTCTTGTATCTCTGTCCTTTCTTGTCCACTCTCTGTTATTGTTACTCCCAGATAATTAAATTTGTCTACTTTTGCAAACGTATATATTTTCCCTAAGTTGTTTATTATTCTTCTTCTTTGTAATTTCCATGTATTTTGTTTTTTCCTTATTTATCTTTAGTCCTCTCATCCTTGCCCTTTCTTCTATCCTACTTACGGCTTTTTTGAGGTTCTTTTTGCTCTTGCAATTACCGCTACATCATCCGCATAGGCCAAGCATTGGCAGGTTTGTTGGTATATCGTTCCATTTGTCTTTATTTCTGACTCCCGGATTATCTTCTCTATTACCAAATTAAATAGACATGTCGACACTGGATCCCCCTGTCTTAATTCTCTCTTCACCTTAAACTTGTCTGATACTTTGCCCTCAACCAACACTCTATTTTCTGTGTCATTCAGGGTCATTCTCATCTTGCGAAACAATTTACTTGGAATTTTTAGTTTTTCCATTATCTTGTAGAGTCCTTCTCTGTTTATAGAGTCATATGCTTCTCTGAAATCCACAAAGACCAAGGGTAGTGCCAAATTTTGTTTTAAGCTATTATCTTGAATTTGCTTAATCGAAAATATCTGGTCTGTAACCGATCTATTTTTCCTGAATCCACACTGGTACTCTCCCAGAATAGACTCGGCTTTCTCTGCTAGTCTGTTTTTCATAGTCAACACTACTCTCTTGTACACAACATCCAATAAGGCTATTGGTCTATAATTAACACATATAGTTTTTTTCTCCTTTTTTGTATATTGGACAAATGAGCGACTCTCTCCAGCTCACTGGCATCTTTTCTGTTTCCCATATTTCTTGCACCAAACGGCATATTTCATTTTCCAGGGGCTTATTTTTTTTGGGTTCTGAGTATTTTTCTTATTTCTTCTTTGCAGGGTTTGTTTGTCCCCTCTTGCCCTCCAGTTAATTTTGCCTCCTATTTCTCATTCAACTCATTTTCATCTCCATTTAGTGTTTCTTTAAAGTATTCCCCCCATCTATTCAGTCTTTCTACCAAGCTTACTGCTAAACTTCCATCTTTTTTCCTACATATTAGCATTTTGTCTCTGTTTATTCCATTTGTATTTTATAAAAAAAAAAAAACACGTAAATCGAATAAGTAGTTCTTGAGTGCTAAGCACAGTAATGGGTAGACAGACAGACAGAGAGACTTTAAGTTTTATATATATTATAGATTTTTTTGACATATATTAAATTAGGAATTAAAAAAAAATCACGTAAATCAGATGAGTGGTTCTCGAATAATAAGCACACTAACCGACAGACACAGAGACGTTGCGTTTTATATATGGTATATTATATAGATTATTATTATTATTATATAACCTGGCCAGAGAACATATGTATGAATTAAAAAAAAACACGTAAATCGGATAAGTGGCTCTCGAGTCGTAAGCGCACTAACGGACAGACAGACAGACAGAGTGATGTTGTATTTTATATATATTACAGATATTCTTTGCTACTTGATATTGTTCCATACTTAATGGTTTAGGCAGTGTGTATTGCAAGAGACCGCTCTAGCGGCAAACTTTTTCCGACTTGATTCACTATTATCGTCACTGCTTTTTCCTTATGTTATCTAACGTAATAAAATATAGCCTATAACCTGGCCAGAGAACATATGTATGTTTTAAAAAAAAAGCACGTAAATCGCATAAGTGGTTCTCCCGTGATAAGCGCACTAACGGACGGACAGACAGACAGAGACGTTGCATTTTATATATATTATAGATGTAAATTATTATTATTACTATATAGCCTGGCCAAAAAATATATGTATGAATTTAAAAAAAAGACACGTAAATCGACTAAGTGGTTCTCGCGTGATAAACGCACTAATGGACAGACAGACAGACAGAGAGACATTGCATTTTATATATATTATAGATTATAGATATTCTCTGCTACATAATATTGTTCCAAATTCAATGGTTTATGCTGTGTATTGCAAGGGAACGCGCGGCAAACTTTCTTCCGACTTCAATCACTATTATAGTCACTGCTCATTCCCTATGCTACCTATCGTAATAAAATATAGCCTATAACCCGGCCAGAGAACATATGTATGTTTTAAAGAAAAAAGTACGTAAATCGGATAAGTGGTTCTCCAGTGATAAGCGCACTAACGGACAGACAGACAGACAGACAGAGAGACGTTGCATTTTATATATATTATAGATGTAATAAAATATATACCTATAACCTGGTCAGAGAACATATGTATGAATTTAAAAAATCACGTAAATCGGATAAGTGGTTCTCGAGGGATAAGCGCATTAACGGACAGACAGACAGACAGACAGACAAACATTGCATTTTATATATATTATAGATATAGATTATTATTATTATAAAAAATTCTTCTTTCTCACATTTGGTCAATGTGGTTCCATGTTTGGCTGACGGGCGCAAACCAAGTCAGCACAAACGCATTACCATTGTGTATTAAGGAATGACCTGACAATGTTACATGTTTTCAAAATCACTGACTTCTGAATGTTTTTTGTGTATGTTTGTGTTGAGTCCTAATTGTACTAAATGCGGTGTGAATGTTATTGGTGTAAGGCCCGTGGCTGATATATATGAGGGGGACAATGATGACTTTTTTCTTGTTTCCATAGCCTTTTTATTTCCGTTGCAAGGTCTGTGTATTTGGAAATTTTTTCTGTGTATTTCGTTTGGATGTTCGTGTCGTTGGGGACGGCTATGTCAATTAGATAGGTGACTTTTCCTTTTTTGCACTGAAAAGTAATATCGGGTCTATTGGCGGAGACTGTTTTATCTGTATGGATACTGATGTCCCAGTAGAGCTTGTAATCTTTATTTTCAAGTATGGATGTTGGCGTGTATTTGTAGTATGGATCTGTGTTTTCTATGAGTTTGTATGTTGTGGCCAGTGCCTGGTGAACCACTTTGGCAGCTGAATCATGCCTGGCTGTGTACTCTGTTCCGGCCAATATTTTACATCCGCTCGTTATGTGTTCGATCGTTTCTTTCTGCTGGTGGCATTTCCTACATCTGTCCTCCGCAATAGTCGGATCTTTGATGATATGCTTTTGGTAGTTTTGGTTAATATGACTTTATTATTATTATTACAAAAAGTTCTTCTTTCTCACATTTGATCACTTTTGCCGCTGAGTCATGTCTGGCTGTGTATTCCGTTCCGGCTAATATTTTACATCCGCTTGTTATGTGTTGGATCGTTTCTTTCTGCTGGTGGCATTTTCTGCATCTATCTTCTGTAATAGTTGGGTCTTTGATGATATGCTTTTGGTAGTTCCTGGTTAATATGACTTTATCCTGGATGGCAAGTAAGAAGCCTTCTGTTTCAGGGAATAGCTGCCCATCCTGTAACCAAGTGTATGATTGTTTTTTATTTACGTGGTCTTGTTCTATGTGGTATCTGTGTTTTCCGTGGAGTGTTTTCTCTGACCACGTTTTCATCTTTTCCTGTTGTAATTGGGTGTGACTGTGTGTATCTGCTGCGTGGTCTACCCGGGATAAGTCGAGTGGGGTATAGTTTTTGTCTGCTTTGATTGTTGCTGTGTGGAGGCTGGTTTGCTTGGTGTGAAAGAATTTCCTGAGTGCTTGTATTTGTTTTGTGTGTAATGATCTGATGTCTATAATTCCTCTTCCTCCTGCCTTCCTCTCGATGGTAAGTCTTTCTTTGCATGCGTTGGGGTGTAATTTCCTGTATTTGGTGAATTGAGATCGTATAAGGATGTGAATATTTTCTATGTCTGTTTGTGACCATTTGATGATACCAAATGAATATGTCAGTATAGGTATAGCGAACGTGTTGATGGCTTTAATGAGATTCTTAGAGTTGAGTTTTGTTTGTAAAAGTTTCGTCAGTCTATTTTTGAATTCGGTTCTGAGCTCTGTTTGATGTGAGTATGGTTGAGTTTGGTGCTTTGTTGGAAGCCTAGATATTTGTATGTTTCTTTGTCGAACATGTTATCGAGTGTTTCATTGTTGATGGTTTCTGTCTCATGGTGGTACTTCCATTGGCCTTTGTTGATGTGGAGCACTTTGCATTTACTTATACCAAATTCCATATTGACATCTAGGGTGAATATTTCTGTGATTTTGAGGAGTTCTTTCAGCTGTGTTTTTGTGGCAGCGTAGAGTTTTATGTCATCCATATATAGGAGGTGGTTTATTTTATGTTGATTCACTTTTTGGTGTCTGATATTGAAGCCATGCTCTGTTCTGTTTAGTATATTTGAGAGTGGATTGAGACAGAGGCAAAACCATAGAGCGCTAAGCGAGTCTCCCTGAAATGTACCCCGTCTGATGTACAGCTCTTCTGTTTGGATGCGTTCGGTTTGTGTTTCTAGGCGTATTTTGGTTTTCCATGTTTTCATAATTTGCGCGAGAAATTGCCTGAGGTGTTGATTTTATAGATTTCTAGGGCTCTGATTAACCAGCTGTGGGGTATGGAGTCGAAGGCTTTTTTATAGTCTATGTAACCGATGTGAAGGTTTCTGTGTTCTTTTCTGGTTTGTCCCATAATCACGCTATCTATGATCAGCTGTTCTTTGCATCCTCGACTATTTTTCCTGCATCCCTTCTGCTCTTCTGTGAGAATATTGTTGTCTATTAGGTGTTGTTCTATTTTCTTGGAAATTGTGGCTGTGATGATCTTGTATAGGGTTGGAAGACAGGTGATAGGTCGGTAGTTTGACGGGTTTGTGGTGTCTGAACTTTTGGGTTTGATGTATGTTATTCCTTGTGTAAGAAAAGTGGGGAATATGTGTAGAATGGCTTTGTTGATTTGGTGTGTGAGTGCTTCATGTGTGGTGGTAAACTGTTTGTACCAGAAGTTTTGTATATTGTCTATCCCAGGGCATTTCCAGTTGTGTGTGTGTTTGATTGTTTCTGTAATTTCTTCTGTAGTTAGTGTGGAATTTTCTTGTTCTGTCACACGTTTGTGTTTATCTTCTTCGGCTTTGATCCAAGGGGTGTTATTATTATGTAGTTTGGGTTCTGACCAGACAGTTTTCCAATAATCTGTGAGTTCTTGTTTGTTTGGTGGTTCAGTTACTACTGTCTGCTCGTTGTACATAGTTTTTCGGTAGAACTGTTTTTTTCGCTTCTTCGGAAGAGGTTGTTGGTGTCTTTCCTCTCGTTTGATTCTTTGTATCTACGGAGTCTTGCAGCATATACGGATAGTTTTTGTTTCAAAGTATCAACGATTTCTGGCAGTGTTCGGTTGAGAGATTTAGATTTGATCTTGTCTACACCCTGTGTGACACGTTTGGATGCGTTCCCGTTCATAAACTGGGTAAGGTGTCCCAGATCTCTTCTGATGTTGTTGATTTTGTTTTCTATTCTTATTTGCCATTTAAATTTAGGTTTTCTGCTGTTGGGGACTCTTTGTCGTTGCGGGAGTTTTTGATTATTTTGTGTTATAGTGGTGATTGCTGCTGCATATATTATTGTGTGAATGTCTTCGATCGTGCTTAAGTCTGTTATGTACTGTGGTATTATGTGATTGTTTATTGTGTTGAGGATTATTTGTGTGCTCTGTTTGAAGATTAAACGAGGGATGGGATTTCTTGTTGTAGGGTCGGTGCCTGACCATCGAGCTAGATGTGACTGCATTTCTGCTTTGAGTGTTTGTATGAGAGATGATTCGGGGTTATGTTGTGCAGATGTTCTTGAGGATGGTGAGTCATTCATTTAGTCGTCTGTAATATGGTGTCGTGTGGTGCTTGTTATTTGTATTGAAATATTATTTTGAGTTATGCTCCTGCTGGGTGGTGGGTCTTGCTGTTTTCGACTGGGTGGTTGTGTGTGTGAGATTGGTTCGGTATTTGCTCTACTGTTTCTATTGTTTGGTTGGTCTGTGTTCAGTTCAGCAGCTACTTGGTCCGTGCTCAGCTCAGCAGCTACTGTATCCTTGATGGTTTGCAGTTCGAAAGGTGTGAGACGATTGTTCTTGGTAATAACTCTTTTTTGATCTATTACTCTCTGTTCTGTAACAAGTAATTGCAGATGTGGATATTCGGTCAAGAAAAGTCTGTGTAGTTCTAGTCTGTAGCCTGATGTCACTGTTTCTAGTTTGGTGGCGGTGTAGTAACAGCGCATCACTGTTCTATTCATTTCATCTGTCCACTTTAAAACCGCTGTCTTGGTTTGCCAGCCTTGGTAGTTGCATGTTGTCCTTGCAAAACATACGCGGTTTGGCCTGGCTTTGGTGGTTGTATTTGTCCCGCATCTACGTCGGTTGCGCTTGGGATTGGTGGTGGTGGGTCCAAGCGGCGAGTGATTCTCTTGTCAGTGATTTCTTTGTCAGGTGTGATTTCATTACAGCAACGCATGGCGTGTTCATTGATTCCTGTGGTGCAACTCATGCGTTGCTGTGACTTTCCCGCCTTGGTGGGTGTCGGCTTACTCGCCGGCACAACACTTTTGGCAGGTCCATTTTCGGTTGCCCGGTCTTCATCGTTTTGGTCGAGCTGCCATTTCCCGCGACGTCCTCGACCGTCACGTCGCTCGCCCGATGCTTCTTTTATTGGTCTGCTGTTGTCTGGAATGTTCTCAATGTTTTGTGGTGTCAGAAGCTCAAAGTGACCCGACATTGGGTTGCCTGTTAGTAAAAGGTAAATAGTTTTGTTGTATTTTCCCGTGCTTATTATTGTTGGTCTGTCCGTAAAAGTTATTTTTGTATGTCTTGTTCTTCGTTGTTTTGAGAATATATGAAAGTTGCTATTTTGTGTTTCCGAGAGGGCAAGTATCTCTAGGCTCGTTCCATAGGTGCCATTTTTCCTGATATAATTATAGTAGTTATTGAAGTCTTTTATATCGTCGACTTCAATTAATGAAAATGTGTGAAGTTCCGACCAGTTTTGTTGTAAATATCTTAGAGCAACCTCTCGGAGTTTCTCATGATGGTTTTGGTGGCCATACAAGTGTAAGCTAACTGCACGGAAAAGGCAATTTCCATCACCTACAATGTCGGATCTGGTAAAACTATCGGGAGTAGTTTCGGCTGAGGCGGTTGTTTGGGTCGTCTGTGGTTGTTGTTGTTGTGGTGTTGCTATAGCTGTTTGTACGACCGGGGTCCGCCTCCGCAACACCCTTCCATTATCATTACTATAATTATTATTCTTTGACATACTATTCCCACGAGTATCCTAGGAAAGAGGGGTCGACTGCGGCAGAGCCTGGATGCCCCAGCAAGGCTACTTACTCCCGGAGGGCGCCCGGTATCCGGGGAACCGTTCGCGACTCATAAACGCTGAGCCATTCATCTTCTCGGCACGGTAAAGACCTTAAGATTGCGTTTTTTTTTACACATAATCTGGACAACACAAGACAGCACAACATGACTCAGGTACCTCGGGATCGTCAATGCCCGTACTAGAAGAATCCTGGGATTCCCCTAGCCCCTGAGGGGTTATTATTATTATTACAAAAAGTTCTTCTTTCTCACATTTGATCAATGTGGTTCCATGTTTGGCTGACGGGCCAAAACCAAGTCAGCACAAACGCTATTACCATTCCGTATTAAGGAATAACCTGACAATGTTACATGTTTTCAAAATCACTGACTTCTGAATGTTTCTGTGTATGTCTGTGTTGAGTCCTAATTGCACTAAATGTGGTGTGAATGTTATTGGTGTAAGGCCTGTGGCTGATATAATGAGGGGGACAATTATGACTTTTTCTTGTCTCCATAGCCTTTTTATTTCCGTTGCAAGGTCTGTGTATTTGGAAATTTTTTCTGTGTATTTCGTTTGGATGTTTGTGTCGTTGGGGACAGCTATGTCAATTAGATAGGTGACTTTTCCTTTTTTGCACTGAAAAGTAATATCGGGTCTATTGGCGGAGACTGTTTTATCTGTATGGATACCGATGTCCCAGTAGAGCTTGTAATCTTTATTTTCAAGTATGGATGTTGGCGTGTATTTGTAGTAGGGATCTGTGTTTTCTATGAGTTTGCATGTTATGGCTAGTGCTTGGTGAACTACTTTGGCAGCTGAATCATGCCTGGCTGTGTACTCTGTTCCGGCCAATATTTTACATCCGCTCGTTATGTGTTCGATCGTTTCTTTCTGCTGGTGGCATTTCCTACATCTGTCCTCTGCAATAGTCGGGTCCTTGATGATATGCTTTTGGTAGTTTCTGGTTAATATGACTTTATCCTGGATGGCAAGTAAGAAGCCTTATTATTATTATTATTATTATTATTATTACAAAAAGTTCTTCTTTCTCACATTTGATCAATGTGGTTCCATGTTTGGCTGACGGGCCAAAACCAAGTCAGCACAAACGCTATTACCATTCCGTATTAAGGAAGACCTGGCAATGTTACATGTTTTCAAAATCACTGACTTCTGAATGTTCCTGTGTATGTCCGTGTTGAGTCCCAATTGCACTAAATGTGGTGTGAATGTTATTGGTGTAAGGCCTGTGGCTGATATAATGAGGGGGACAATGATGACTTTTTCCTGTCTCCATAGCCTTTTTATTTCCGTTGCAAGGTCTGTGTATTTGGAAATTTTTTCTGTGTATTTCGCTTGGATGTTTGTGTCGTTGGGGACAGCTATGTCAATCAGATAGGCGACTTTTCCTTTTTTGCACTGAAAAGTAATATCGGGTCTATTGGCGGAGACTGTTTTATCTGTATGGATACCGATATCCCAGTAGAGCTTGTAATCTTCATTTTCAAGTATGGATGTTGACGTGTATTTGTAGTAGGGATCTGTGTTTTCTATGAGTCTGTATGTTGTGGCTAGTGCTTGGTGAACCACTTTGGCAGCTGAATCATGCCTGGCTGTGTACTCCCGTTCCGGCCAATATTTTACATCCGCTCGTTATGTGTTCGATCGTTTCTTTCTGCTGGTGGCATTTCCTACATCTGTCCTCTACAATAGTCGGGTCTTTGATGATATGCTTTTGGTAGTTTCTGGTTAATATGACTTTATCCTGGATGGCAGCCTTCAGTCTCAGGGAATAGCTGCCCATCCCGTAACCAGGTGTATGATTGTTTTTTATTTACGTGGTCTTGTTCTATCTGTGTTTTCCGTGGAGTGTTTTCTCTGACCACGTTTTCATCTTTTCCTGTTGTAATTGGGTGTGACTGTGTGTGTCTGCTGAGTGGTCCGCCCGGGCTAAGTCGAGAGGTGTGTAGTTTTTGTCTGCTTTCACTGTCGCTGTGTGAAGGCTGGTTTGCTTGCTGTGAAAGAATTTCCTAAGTGTTTGTATTTGTTTTGTGTGTAATGATCTGATGTCTATAATTCCTCTTCCTCCTGCCTTCTTCTCGATGGTAAGTCTTTCTTTGCATGCGTTGGGGTGTAATTTCCTGTATTTGGTGAATTGAGATCGTATAAGGATGTGAATATTTTCTATGTCTGTTTGTGACCATTTGATGATACCAAATGAATATGTGAGTATAGGTATAGCGATCGTGTTGATGGCTTTAGTGAGATTCTTAGAGTTGAGTTTTGTTTGCAAAAGTTTCGTCAGTCTGTTTTTGAATTCGGTTCTGAGCTCTGTTTTTGATGTGAGTGTGGTTGAGTTTGGTGCTTTGTTGGAAGCCTAGATATTTGTATGTTTCTTTATCGAACATGTTATCGAGCGTTTCATTGTTGATGGTTTCTGTCTCATGGTGGCATTTCCATTGGCCTTTGTTGATGTGGAGCACTTTGCATTTACTTATACCAAATTCCATATTGACATCTAAGGTGAATATTTCTGTGATTTTGAGGAGTTCTTTCAGCTGTGTTTGTGTGGCAGCGTAGAATTTTATGTCATCCATATATAGGAGGTGGTTTATTTTATGTTGATTCACTTTTTGGTGTCTGATATTGAAGCCATGCTCTGTTGTGTTTAGTATATTTGAGAGTGGATTGAGACAGAGGCAAAACCATAGAGCACTGAGCGAGTCTCCCTGAAATATACCCCGTCTGATGTACAGCTCTTCTGTTTGGATCCGTTCGGTTTGTGTTTCTAGGCGTATTTTGGTTTTCCATGTTTTCATAATTTGCGCGAGAAACTGCCTGAGGTGTTGGTTGATTTTATAGATTTCTAGGGCCCTGATTAACCAGCTGTGGGGTATGGAGTCGAAGGCTTTTTTATAGTCTATATAACCGATGTGAAGGTTTCTGTGTTCTTTTCTGGTTTGTCCCATAATCACGCTAGTAGTAGAGTAAACGCGCTTCTGGGACTGCGGATGGCCATTTTGTCAAGAATCGGTGTCAAGAATTGACCACTAGCCGAAGAAGTGCTGAAAATCCCTGAAAAATCTGCAAGAATATCTGAAAAATTGGTGAAGGCGCCGAAGAGTTGTCGTCAATGACGACACAGTCCAGTGGCTGTTGATCAGTGTCCTTTTGGCACATTTGACCTTGAAGAAGAGGTGTTTACTTGTATTCTATTTACCTGTATACCTGTACCTGTGTCACCTGTTTACCTGTAATTTACCTGTAATTTACCTGTAATAGCTGAAGAAGTGTTCAATGAGGTAATTTGTCCAGTGGATGTAGCTCAGTGCCTTTTTGTCATTGAAAGACCTTGAGGACTTAGAATAAATGTGTGTTAAATGTTGTGTATTAAATTAAATGAGTTAAAAAAAGTGATGTCTGTAGTAGGATTAGAACCTGCATATGTTGTGTGTATAACTGCAAAACTGGGGACTTAGCCTACTTAGCCAAATAGGATTCGTAATAGAGAATGCAATTGTTGGGATGCCATAAAAAAGGATTGGTGAATAATATGTGAAAAGTCTGCAAGAAGTGCTGAAAAATTGGTGAAGGCGAAGAAGTGTTGTCAATGACGTAATTTGTCCAGTGGATGTTGAATCAGTGCCTTTTTGTCAATATAAGTTGTTGAAAATGTCTTCCGAATAGGTGTAAATAGGTGTAAGATAGGTGTAAATAGGTGTGAATAGATGTCTTAAGAGCCTGTAAGAAGTGTCGTCAATGACGTAACAAGTCCAGTAGATGTGCAAACAGGGTATCTTAACTTCATTAAAAACTTTGTAAACTTTCATTTGAGGAGAAGTTGCATTAGTTTAGATGCTTATTGGTGTGGTCTTATCAGAGTAGGCGTAACCTGATAAGAAAAGTGTTAATTTGATAGGTTGAATGTGTATGTAGTGTAAAAGGAAGATAAGAAACTTGTTGTTGGTTGGTTGACTATGTAAAATGGCTTCCATAAGGCATGTATTTGATTGGTTTGTAGTGTATAGGTGTGATAAGAAACTTGTATTTGGTTGGTTGAATAGATGATATGTGTGTTGATAGCACTTGTTTGTTATTTTGACTAGTAAAAGCTGTGGTGTGAAAGAGGATGAGTAGGTAATATATTAGTTGGAAATGTGTGCAAAAAGGCTTTATTAGGTAGTATATTTGATGTAAAATTTGTTAAATGTTCCCCTATAAAGTTGTTTGGCGTCTAAAAGTCGGTAAAAAAGCTTGAAAAAGTAAACAAGTGGCGCCGTAAGTCTGTAAAAATGTGTGAGATAAGGCAAAATGTAAACAAAATGTATGAATAATGTGTGATTCATGGTACTTTTTGTAAGTAAAATTGAGTAAACAAGTGACTCGTTAGGTCATCAAAGTAGATAAGAAAGGTCAAAAATAGTTGATAAGAGATGAGTGAATGTATGTGAGAATGTAAGAAATAGCAAAAAGTTGTATTAATAGGAAAATTCCATGCAAATAATTGAAAAATGGTGAACTCGTTGGAGATTTTGTTAGAAAGCCCAAAGTTAAATAAATCACCTATTTGTCAAGAATAGTAAAATTTTAAATGAGCCTAGTCTTTTACTGTATAAAAGTAAAAGTTGTTGTTTGTTTTTCACAAAGAGTTAGTTTTGTTGAGCTTAGTTTGGTCTCGTTGTATTGTAAATTTTAGTAAAATATATATGTAGAGAGAGATGAGACTAGCCTAGCCTAGCCTGTACTCGTATTATGAGAGGAGAATAAAACACAAGTATGAGCAGATATTTAAGACAATATATTAATAATTCTACAAATTGTTACTAAAATAAAGTAGATTCAAGAATTATATTAAAAGAACTTTACAGTATACTTATATAAAATAATTGAGCTATTCATATGTTATTTTGTTGGTTTCCAAGGTTTAATTGGAGAGCGGAAAAAGTAACAGTATGATGTTGTTAATCCACAGTATTTACATTTTGAATTCGGTTGAATAGGTTTTTTTATGCATTTATCACATATTATACTTAGTAATCCTTCACACAACCAGCACATTCCTTATAATCATATGTATCAATCTGACAGTCAATACATTTGAATATCTGAAACGTAAAATATTAATAAGTAACATATGTATGGCTCAATTTCTTACAATAAAATTTTAAAACAAGATTTTCTTTATTTTTTGTATACAGTTAAAACACAGTTCAGTCCTTTTTCTCTTTTTGTTTAAGTAGTTATTGAAATATTTTTGATAATAAATAAATGTTGATTCTTGGTAGTCGAGTTCATTTTTCACTCTTTTCCAATATAAATGTGTAACAGAATCAAATAATTCTGCTAAATGGAAACGATGTTGCATTTCAATCCATTCCCAGTCGTACATCGGTTGGCTTTGATACATCAGAAAAACCTCTTCGATGAAATTAGTATCAAGTTCGTTTTCAATGATTTTCAATTTTTCCTTTGCTGGAATATCGACATCAAAGAGTTGCTATAAGTAAAATTATGAATCAGGAATTTTCTCATAACAGTACAAGTCCTGCATAGATATTTTGGTAGTAGTAGTAGTATATTAGGAACCATAATACCATGAAGAGTCAAGGAATTTGAACAAAAACAGAAAAATTTTGCACATTGTTTGCAAAATTGACTACCATTTCGATAAAGATGATTATAGGCATTTGGCATTAAGTTAATAAATTGTTGTTCCCTTTCAAAAGAAGGAGAATGATGTTGAGCCTGAAAATATGCATTATATTATTATTATAGACTGATATTGTTTGGAAATATTTTTATTACATTTGTTGAGTAGCATCATTTAGAGGGAAAAACGGTTAAACCGAATAAATAGTAAAATAGATTACTCTTTTTAAAAGGAAGAATACGAAGGATCATCATTATAACCCCAGGGTATAGTGTCTGTGTAAATATAATTAACGATTCGTTTGTCATCATAGGGACTTAAACCTGTTTTCTGTTGTTCGACTGTATAAACGTTATGTTTTTCGTTACGTATAGAATTTTGAGTTACTTCAATTTTGGTGTGGTTAAATAAACATTGATAATAATCTTCGAATGAAATTAATTTTAGAGCAGAAGATTGAACACCTTTGGCTTTTTTGACTATTCCAACATTTGAGATAATCTTCGAGTTGTGTTGTTCAATAACATTATTATTGTTGTTATTAAGCACTTTAAAAGTATACATTTTAGATCGTAATCCAATAAACTCAGTCATGATTTTTCCATTATTTTCATCCTTCATGAGACCATAGATTTTCTTATTTTTAAGCGGTATATTATAAATATTACTTTCAGGATAGTCAGAAGTATCAAACATGTGGATATCGTCTTTAATATGTGTATAAATATCATCTACGTTGAACTGGTATATAAGACTATCGGTGTCTGTATATAACAATTTTGAGTTCGAACCAAATTTTTGTTTAATGTAATTGTAGTGAAAATTATATAAAATAGTTTTTGATATGTCTAGAATTGACATTCCAAGATAAATAGGTTTATTGAATTTCACATTTAATCTTTTCATTTCAATTAGAACCAGGTCTTTGCCAAAAACCTCACAACTATGAAAATTAGGCTGAGAAATATAATAATTTGCACCAAATCGTCCTGACCATTTGTTCACCAATTTTACATCTCTATATTTTCGAACGTTTTCAATCGTTTTACCGTATGGAGCAAGATTCATTAATTTAAAGAAATTTTTGTCAAAATCATTTTTACTTAATTTACGAAGTCCAGTATTTAAATCAATATATTTTTTTAACCATGAAGATTGTTTGAACTTTAAACACCTGTGAAATTTTGTAACTTTTAATCCCAATTGCATAGCTTGTTGGAGAGCTAAATAGTGAATAACATATTTTTTCTTATTGTAAAGAGTTGTTAGTAGTTTGGGAATATTAGAGTCTGATACTGGTGGTACTAAATGTTCAGGACAAAGTGGTAGATCTTTATGAAGATTAAATAGTTCTTTAGGATAATGAAGGTCTACTTCAAAAATATATCCGTAATCGTTATCCCGAGGAATATTCAATATATTGTCTTCTTGATAGAAATCATCTACCCATTTAAAATCTCCTGTAGGCAATGGAAAACTCATGGCTGCTCCATAGAGGTTATTTACATCAAAATACATAAGAAAAGTGGAAGGTTCATTGCTATTATATTCGTTATTCATGTATTTATTATTTGCTTTACCGTATCTATTAGAACATTGTGAAATACCTCCCCTAATACCCTTTTCAATAAACATAATCATATCGATGTCAGTTAACAATTCTAATTTTACGTCGGTTATTCGAAGCATACTGTCAAAGGCCAAACCGGGGGCTGTAAAATAGTGGAGGCTGTCCAATTTATAAGTATCTAAACAGAGCTTTTCGAAAATTTTCAAACACGTCAGCCAGAAGTAAGACATCAGTTTTCAAATAGAGTTCAGCATATTCTTGAAGATTTTGTATATTAAAAGTATTCCATACTTTGCAAGCATGTTCATACTGTTGTACGGTTATATTAGAATTTGTAATTTTATTAAAAAATTTATCTATAGGTGGTAAAGTCTTTTCTTGTAATTTTTCCCAACTGTCAATATATTCATAAGGAAAGACTCCTTTCCTCGTAGCTAATTTAAATTGAGTATCATCTTTATAAGCTCTTTTTGTAATACTTTTCTGATCATCATCAAGATAGGATGCTAATTTATCTAGACTACTCGCCATAAACCGATAAGAATCTAAAAATCGTAATTGAATCTTTGAATTTTCCACATATTTTGTAAATGATATATATTTTTCCTTGTTGATTGGAAGTAAACTTATTGATCCTTTCATTTCTGTACAAAGGGCTCTAATCAAAAAATGACTATCGTAACCGGAAAGGTTGTGAAAAAGAACAGGTATTACCATTTTATTTTTAAAATTCACATTGCAAGAGTTATGAGCTGCCCCTCTAAAATCACCAGTTAAATGACAGTGGTCTATTACCTTATAATCATTCGAATCTGTTAAAAAGGGTTTAGAACAAATGTGACAAGTTTTCGCACGATAAAATTCCTCATTTTGTTGTTTCGTTAAGGATAATTTAATAGGATTTGAATATATTGCCTGTACTTGTTGTGCAATTTTTTCCAGTTCTCTAACAAACCATACCTGACAATTTTCACCCGTATACATTTGAAATTTTGAAAGAGAATCATCATAGGAACATTTTAAATAGTAAGCAATACTAAAAGGTTCATGTTTCTGATATTTTTTGGATTTCTTAGTGGTATGCTCATCAATGTAATTTATAAGCATACTTTCTAAATCTGCATAAATCGCAAATGGAACCTTCAATTTGTTTGAAAATTCTTAAAAGTTAAAATATTTTCGTTCTTAAAATTTTAGATTTATTTAGTATCTTAAATCAGTTAAATGTTTATTTTAGTGATTAAAAAACATCTCTCACAAAACCATTTTTTGTGATTTTTCCGAGTTGAAAAAAATTTTAATATATGTGGAATTTATTATTAGGGTCAACATCAAGGGTTAAAATTTTTGTATTAGTCTTGGGTTTTTTTCTTGGTTTTTTACACAGAAAATATTTATAGCCAATTTATTAAGTGCTTCAAATCGAGGAATATCTTTTAATACTATAGGAAATGTAATTCCTTCGTATTTTAATACTTGACTAAAATGTGGATAAGATGAAGTACGAAAAGGGTTTTTATTAGTGGGTGCTGGATTTAAAGCACATACAACGGACCATAGAAAGCAATAAGGATCATTATTTTTAATATTCACAACACTTTTAGTTTTTTGAATGAATTTAGGTATTGTTACATATGTGGAAAACCCTCCACCTATGGGATTATATTTGTTTAAATTTACTTTCAAGTGCCATATTTCACATAAAGCCCAACCGCTGTCTTTTTCCTGAAAATCCTCTAAATTACCTAAAATTTTATCAACTACATTCATTTTATACCACTCAGTCAAATTGGTATTCTGATCAATTATTTGGTTTTTAGTTGAAAAATGTTTAATGGATGTGTCAGCAGTTTGAGTTTTTATAAATAGACCACAAAAGTTAACATTTACTTTAAGCATAGTCAATTGTTTGAGTTCCTTTCTAATTCGCAGAGAAAATACACGAAAAGCTTTTTGTAAAAATTCCTTAGGTTCTTTATACTTCAAATTTGTTATAACTCCGGTTTTTATGCGTCCCTGAAAACAGGAATCGACATTTTGCCAAATCAATTTCCTATTTGTTAAAGATTTATTAGTTTTAAGATGAATTTTAAATTTTTCTAAATAATTTTTCAAAATGCATAAGTTTGATTCCACTTTACTTAAACTATTCACACAAACTTTGTTTTTTAAACCCTTTGTTAAAATAGCAATATTTTTCTTTAAGATATTTATATGTCTTTTATATTCTTCCTTTGTTTTAAGTAATCTACTTACCAATTCGGTCGACCGTACGATTTCCGTGGAATAGGAATCTAAAACTTTGGAACTACTGTTATTGGCAGAAGACATGTTTCTTAATTAATTATAATAACCGATATACTACTTCAAGTTAAACGTTTGAACTGATGACTATATTAAATAAATCGTTCTATTTATATTTTAAACTTTATAAATTTATCTTACTTAATTAGTTTTGATTTATGCAAAAACAAAAACATGTTTTTAATAACAAATAAATTGAAAATTTTGCATGATGCAATCTTATATTTTATTTCAAGAATATATTTTTACTTAATTAGTTTTGATTTATGTAAAAACAAAAACAAGTCAATTAGTCTATAAAAATATAATGATACGAGATAAATATCGAAAAATATGTTTTTAATAACAAATGGAAATTTTGCATGATGCAATCTTATATTTTATTTCATTTGTTGTCTGCAACGTGACTAGAGATTTCTGACGAAACAGTTTGGAAATAGTATATAAGCGCGATTACAATTTGTTTTTGGTATTATTATTATTATTGCTATAACAGTACAGTGAATAATTTTACATTATGGCTAATACTCCATGTACTCTTGTTCTTTTCTCCGAGGATCCCATTAATTTTCCTCTTCGTTATTTGAATGTGGTTGTTAAGGAACTCTTTCAGTAAGTTTATTTCTTTTAATTTCTAATATTGTTTTATTTTTTACTAAAAACTCAGATTTTAATAAGAAATATTATTTATTGTGCATGTTATTTGTAGATACGGAGTGAGATCCATTAAAACCAGAGGAGATAAAGTGTACGTTTATCTTTCCTATTGTCCTAAGGGTAACAAGTTGAGACAAAAGCTGGGAAATTTACCTGTGCGTTATATGCGTACTAAAATTGATAATGAAGAAGATTTTAAGATATTGGAGAAAGTTGCAAAGATGTATAAATTTAATCTTCTCGATGAGGAAGAGTCTGATGCACCTCAATCGATAACAACAATGAAGACTTCTTCTCCTGCTTTAGAGGAAGGAACCTCCTCATCTCCACCTCGAAGGAAAAAAGACTAAATTAACCGTTGAAGAAGTTTATACGGATAGTGAAGAGGATTCTGATAAGGAAAATGTACTCGATACTGCTATTGGTAATAATATCAAATAGGATTTTTCATACATATTTTAATAATGTTTTACGTTTCAGATAGGGATTAAAATATCCAGATTTGACTATTACTATAATAAGAAGAATGCTATGGGAAATAATACAAATTTTCTTATAATATTTATTTATTTACTTATATATGTGTATGTATAAAAAACATTTTCTTAATAATAAAATAAATTTTAGTACATAAGAGAGTTTGTTGTTTTATTGACTTGTAATATATTCTCTTAAAAAACCTTAACAGTACTGGTTAGAGGGTTATATCTAACTAATCGATCGTGTAGGATTAAACAATAGGCAGTTGTATCTTTGGATACGTTTTTACTGGTTTCAAATTCAATGCGTATATCGACAGCTCCTCCTTTCAATATATCTTCGCTCTGTCGAGAACAGTCAATTACCACTAGAGGTGTATGTGATTTAAATCTTAGAGGATAGACACATGGATCGTTGATTGTTGTATAATAGTAGGATTTTTGAAATTGTGCATACATTTCATAGAGAATTGAATATTTGTTAGAGTCAAAATCTAAGTTTAAATTGTCGTAGGGAAACACCTCCGAATTTAAGTAGACTTTTAAATTAGTCAAATTGAGGTGATTAAAAGTACTCATATCTTTGTCAAGTTTGTTTTTCATAGCTGTTTGAAAACCAATGATGATAAAACGTGGTTTTTCCAATTGATTGGAAGATTTTACAGCCCAAGTATGATTTTTAGCTTGTTGCAACTGTGGATATTCATGTAATTCCCAACTACGAAAAGCCATATTTAAATCCTTGTTGCTCTCAAATTGTTTGAGTAATCGTAACTTTTGATGATCGCTCACTGAAATGTGTGGCATCTTCCAAAGCACCTTGTTCAAAGTCACTTTATAATTTTCCTTTTTATCTGCAATTTGTTGAATACCATTTAAATCTGTACTGCTTCTGATTAATATCAATTCTTGACGTAGATTCATTACAATTTTATGAAAATCTTCAGCAAAACCCATCATAATTTTTAGTGGAATGCAAACACTGAAATTTCCACTTCCATCTACTAGAGCAGGAATCTCTTTTTCACACCATCCTGCATTTTGTAATCTATTACTATCAGTTGGAGTAAATGATACGAGACCTTTTAAGGTTGTAGTTATTCCAGGATTTCTAACACGATCAATTACTACTCCTCCTAGTTCATAACGAATTTCTTCAAATAGATACATTATACCATTGTTGATAAAATGTACATTTTCACTATAGGTATTATCATTTTTCAGCAATTTTCCTTCAATATACAAAAAACTTTGACTGGGCAACGTATAAAGATCCTGTGTTTGAATAGGTATTCTAATTTCATCGTTGTTACTTAGAGTTGACGACGAATAAGGTTGATGAGTATGATATTGATAACTAACAATTGCATCGTCATGTAACACACTTTCTCCAACTTTTAGTATGTTATAACTCATTTTCTTCTTCTTCTTCTTTGTCCTTGTATTTACACTTACACCTAATTATTAGGAAAATTCTCTCAATACTTGTACTAATTTGTAACTTAAATCTACACCAAAATAGTCTTATTTTGTTTGCAATGTTGTTTATTAATTTTTCAATTTAAATCCCAAAGAATGTAAAACAGCTTTATTCTCAGGAGTTAATTCTTTCAATGGTCGTTGTAAACTGAGACGTTTATCCTTCTTCCTACAGGTTTTATATTCAGTTTGTTGATGATTATAGTCCCAGAATGGTATGTCAAATGAATTATGGTTGTATATAAATACCATATTTAAACTCTTTTTAAGTGTAAACGTGCTGTGACCAACTCTTTTCTAAAATTAACTAAATTACCATGTTGATCGGTGATTTTAAGCTGAATTTCATCTATATAACGTGTATTGATTGGTAAATATATGACATTTGATGGGTTCTCCAATATTTTATATCCAGGTTCTACATTAGGATAAAACATGTGAATTATATGCACATGCGCTTCATTATTATACGAATTGTTTACTAAATTACATTCGATACAGATGGAATTCACTTTGAAAATATCTACAGGATTTTCAGATATGTACTGTGTATTCGGTTCTAGGACAATTTTACCAAATCCCAATAGTTTTCCTATAGAATTTTCTTGAGTAAAATCAATTTTTACTGTACATTTAATTTCACACTTGAGAGTATTCAAGTTTGCACTAAGAAATAATTTCGGTTTAACTGCTTCCTTAGACTGTAGGCTTATTTGTTCGAGTAAATATTTGTATATATCTCTAAGTTCGTACGATCCTTCTGGTAAAAAAACAATCTTATTGTTGTCTTTTCCATAGTGAAAGGTATTATTGGTTTTGTCAACATTTGGAATTGAATAATAACTGGCAAAATTAATCAACCCCAAAACAAACTCTTCGTTTTCGTTTAATACAATAGGAGGATAAATATTTGTTGTCAATATAGATTCATTTCCTGACAATGTAAATGTGTAGGACATTTTTTGTCGAATATTAGTTCTAATCAGTTCAAAATAATATATAAATAACTAACACAATATCTACTTGTAAATTGCTTTTATTTTAAACATACAGGATTATACAGAAAGTTTAAACATAAATGACCACAAATAATAGAATTATAAGACTGATAAGAAGCATGATTATAATATATAGTACTTGGTTCCTTGGATTGAAAATACAGTTGTGTTTCGATTGGTGGTAACAAATTTCCAAAACTATCAAAATAATAAATGATTGATCCATATTTTTTGTAAGCAGTCCAATGAGTACCAGGACCAGAATCGTTATCCAAATTAATAACTCCTGATTCATATTTATAAATTTTTCTAGGTAACCTATCCTTCATAAAGACTCCTCGAAAATGGGGAATTTTCAACTTTTTTGCATACATTTCCATTTCGATATTCGTTAAAGCCCGATTGGGTAATGTTATTGGTACTTTCGGTGAGGAGGAAGACGATGATGAAAAAACAGTCCCATTCCAGTTTTATAGGGTCTTAAATAGAGACCTTTCCCCATAGCAATTGACTCCATTGTTTTATTATGACGTTGACTTTCATGTAATTGTTGTTTAGCTGATCGAGCATCATTAACGGCCTTTGCTATTCCTGCTGCTCCTCCACTCAAAGCCCCTAAGGCACTAAGACCTGCAAATATAGGTATTAAGGGTAAAATTCCTCCAGTTTTAGGAATTTTAATAACCCGAGGTGTGTTGATTTTTCCTTTTTCATTTTTTAAACCGTTTTAATTGCAATATTAAGCGCACTGTTTATACTTGTAGGCTTTACTTTTAAAATATTCCTCTTTATTTTCTTTGCCACAGATTGAAAACTTAATCTTTTCTTATTTTTCCTTCTTATTTGTTTTTTACGTTTTCCTCCCCTTTGTCTCTTCTTAGATTTAATCTCTTTTCTTTTCCTACGATTACGACTATTACTGACTGCCATAATAATAAGTGTTCCCTTTGGTTGAAAGGTTTGTAAAGAACTAAACTATATTTAATAAGACTTTCCTATATAACTGTATTTATAATTTAAATTTTTTACTATAATCCTCATCAAATTCTTCTTCACTGCTAATACTATCACGTTTTCGTTTTTGACTAGTACTAGTATCCATATCCATGTCAAATGTAGGAGTACTAGTAGTAGGTGGTTCTTCTGAAATATTTAATTTACGTTTTCGACTCTGCTTTTGTTGTTTTTGTTGTCGTCGTTGTTTAATATCTCGCTTAAATCTCTTTTCTAACAATTTTACATCTGCTTCTTGAATATTATTATTATCAAGTTTCCTCTTTCTGTTACTACGTGGTACTTCTGTGGTATTTGATAATTTATTTGCTGCTATCCTTTCCCTAATTTTTCTTTCGTGATAATTATAAATTGGTTTTTCTTTTTCATCATCGTATTCATCCTCATCTTCACTACTATCTATTTGAGGTTTCTTATTCTTAATAGTTTTCTTCTTCTTAGTAGTATTCTTAATAGTTTTCGTTTTCGTTTTAGTAGTAGCTGATTTATTTTTAGGAGCTTTTATTTTCTTCTCAGCTTTAACCTTTTGTGGGATCGGGTTTGGTAAGTTATTGATCTTTTCTAACAACGTTTCCATTTTTGTTAGATAATTTTGCGTTGATTTTACACTTTGCTTAATAATACCTGTGGTTTGTTTAATGTTCTTCTTCGTTTCATTCATAATATACTGATTAGTTTTATCATTCTCATTTATTTTATCTTGTTTACTATCCCTTCCTTTTCTACTATAACCCATACCTAACTTAAGTTTACTGTCCATGGCAGCAGATACACCTATAGCTGCAATTTTTTCCTTCCAAGATGCATCCTGTGCATTAATTCGAGTTAAAGCATTTTTAAGTAAAATTTTATCAGCCTGATGACGATCAGGTAAGGCAGTATAATTTGAATAGGCTATATCATGCTCTCTACAAGCTTCATCGAGAGGATTAATACCTTTATCACCACGAGCTAGACGTTCTTGTAGTTTTGTACCAGGTCCACAAAATTGATAACCCGGTAAATGTACTTCAAATGGAAGTTTATTTATAACAGTATTTAAAAGTCCACTCCCTTGAAACGTACTATCACTAGAATAGTATTTCATTTTTCGAAAACAAACTATATACTAACTATAAATTTAACAAACATCCTATTTTATACTTATTTCTATTCTAACTTTGAATGTGTTGTGTAAGATGAAGAGAATTGTTCAACAAAAAACTAGACTAAAAGTTGAAAATCACGATTTACAAGAATTTAAGAACAATGTTAAACATAGTATCTTATTACCCTCTACGATGCGATGTATTATTTCAGGTCCTAGTAATTGTGGAAAAACTTCAACTATGTTAAGTCTTCTTGAACATCCGAATGGTTTAAAATTTGAGAATGTTTACCTGTATTCGAAATCGTTATATCAACCTAAATATATTTATTTGGAACAATTATTAAAACCTGTCAAGGGAATAGGATATTTCGCATTCGATAACAGTGAACAAATAATAACACCGTCAGAGGCAAAACGTAATTCTGTATTTATATTCGATGATGTAGCCTGTGACAAACAAGATGTAATACGAGAGTATTTTAGTATGGGTCGTCACAACAACATTGACTGTTTTTATTTGTGTCAAACCTATGCAAAAATCCCAAAACATTTAATACGAGACAATGCCAATGTACTTATTTTATTCAAACAGGATGATTTAAATTTACGACATGTCTATTCCGATCATGTTGGTACCGATATGTCATTTGAACGTTTTAAAGAGATCTGTTCTTTTTGTTGGAAGAACACATTTGGATTCTTATCAATTTTTAAGGACAACAAAATTGATGAAGGAAGATATCGTTATGGTTTAGACAGTTATATATATTTAAATTAATGTTTATATACAATTAATATTCACTTAAACGTCTCTCAGACAAGATGGCTAACAGGAAGAATACAAGCTCAAGTAAAAAGAGTGTTAAACAAAAATTAACACACAAACGAAGAGATATCAAAAATAAATTAAATCTTTTAAAACATGATCAAATTGCACATGAAACTTTATTTCAACCAATAACGAAACATTTACAAAATATTGAAAATAAATTGGATCCAAAAAAATATGAAATACCAACAACAAAAACTCTTGAAACACCTCCTGAGGTAAATATAAAATCTGAAGAATCTGATTATGAAGATGATGAGTATGAAGGAGATGAATATGATGATGATGATGATGAACTGGAAGAAACTGATAAAGATTCGATAGCATCTGAACCCATCCCGACAACTTCAACTTACACCGATACACCTAGAGGAATGATGGCAATTAAACCACCTATGTCAGCAGCAGTACCTATCAAGAGAAAATTGCATTTTACTACAACATCTAAGCCATACAGTTTAAGAAAACATCTCGTTAAAGATATTCAAAAGGAACATTTCGATGAGGAAGCCAAAAGACAAAAAAAATTACGAAGATCAATTAAATAAAACCATAGAAGAAAAATCCTTATCAGATTATTATGAACAATATAATCCTTTACCTGCAAAATATATTAAAATGTATCTTAAGAATCCGAAAGGTAAAGGTGATTCTGAGGGAAAATTTAGAGTAAAATTTGATAAAGACATTGAACGATTTTCAATAGGTAATCAAACTATTAATTTCGATGGACCCGATCTCATAATTGGATCTAAAAAATATAGAGGTACCAATGGTTTATATGGACTACTTTTTAATAGAAATCCACCAAATAAATATACTAAAAATGATGCTAAACATTATGCTGAAATTCTATCTGATTCAAGTGCAATAAGAGATATTAAAACTATACAACATAGCAAATTTAAGAAAATTATTAAACCAAATTTAAATAAAATAGAAACAGATTCGGAAGGACGAAGAAGAATCAGACAACTCTGAAAGAGTAGGACATGGTATGTTTATGAAAGTTACAAATAATCCAATCGATTATGTATACTGGGATGATCCAAACGAGTTGGTTGAACGATTAAAATTATTAGTTGCCTCTGAAACAGCTGGCAATACAAGTCACACAAACGAGATCAACTCTATTATTGAAGAATTACGTGAAGCTAATATTATCGAATAATGTCCAACTATACAACTAAAGTAAAGAAACAAATTGTTGAAGAAATTCATAGACCTGCAAGGAAAAATTTTAAACGTAGAAGAGTCATTTTAAAATCACTTTTAGATCTAATGCAAGCCGATTTGGTAGAAATGCGAGAATTTGAAAAAGAAAATAAAGGATTTAAATACATATTAGTTGTAATTAATTGTTTTTCCAAATATGTATGGGCCTATCCATTAAAAACAAAAACATCTAATGAAGTAGCACATGCTCTTGAAAATGTTTTTAAACAACAGATTCCAATCAATTTGTGTACAGATTCTGGTGGAGAATTTACGGGAAAGGAAGTACAAAACCTTTTGAAAAAATATAATATTTTACATTATGTCGTTTACAGTGAAAAGAAGGCATCAATTGTGGTGAACGTGTTAACAGAACCCTTAAGAGTATGATGTGGAAAGAATTTAGTATTCAAGGATCCTATAAGTGGGTTAAATTACTACCGAAAATCATCCATATTTATAATAATAAAAAACATAGAACTATAGGTCTAAAACCTAGTGAGGTAACTAAAAAACATGAAAAATTTCTACTTGACACGGTTTATAATAACATAAAGATGACTACACTTCAAACAAAATATAAAGTAGGAGATCATGTACGCATATCAAAACTTAGAGGTGTTTTTGACAAACATTACAAACCAAATTGGTCTACGGAAATATTTACTATTAAAAAGGTACAATATACAAACCCCGTTACGTATTTACTTCAAGATGAACACAATCAAGACATTAAAGGTGGATTTTATGAACTCCAACTGCAAAAAGTTAAATATCCAGATATTTATTTAGTTGAAAAAGTAATAAAACGACAAGGAAATAAAGTACTTGTAAAATGGTTAGGTTTTGATAATAAACACAATAGTTGGATCGATAAAACTAATGTTCAGTAATAAGTAGTAGTAGTAGTAGGAATATTTTTTCTATATAAGATTGACATTTATCTAACAAAACTTAGTTCAATAACAGGTGTCTGAGATAAAACTATCATTAAAAATGCCAGTTGTTGTACGAATAAAATGTCCCAAATGTAGAGGAGAAACAGATCTGTATAATGAAAGATGTTTGGCATGTGATTCTAAAAAGATTTTCAAATTAATGGATGGTGCAAAACACATGCCATCAAGGTATATTACCAGTAAAGAACAACAAGGAAATGCCAGAGAAGCCAACGAAAGACAAGGAAACAGATGATTTGAATGAATTATATTAACAATATAAATTTGTAACAATTTGTAGAATTATTAATATATTGTCTTAAATATCTGCTCATACTTGTGTTTTATTCTCCTCTCATAATACGAGTACAGGCTAGGCTAGGCTAGTCTCATCTCTCTCTACATATATATTTTACTAAAATTTACAATACAACGAGACCAAACTAAGCTCAACAAAACTAACTCTTTGTGAAAAACAAACAACAACTTTTACTTTTATACAGTAAAAGACTAGGCTCATTTAAAATTTTACTATTCTTGACAAATAGGTGATTTATTTAACTTTGGCTTTCTAACAAAATCTCCAACGAGTTCACCATTTTTCAATTATTTGCATGGAATTTTCCTATTAATACAACTTTTTGCTATTTCTTACATTCTCACATACATTCACTCATCTCTTATCAACTATTTTTGACCTTTCTTATCTACTTTGATGACCTAACGAGTCACTTGTTTACTCAATTTTACTTACAAAAAGTACCATGAATCACACATTATTCATACATTTTGTTTACATTTTGCCTTATCTCACACATTTTTACAGACTTACGGCGCCACTTGTTTACTTTTTCAAGCTTTTTTACCGACTTTTAGACGCCAAACAACTTTATAGGGGAACATTTAACAAATTTTACATCAAATATACTACCTAATAAAGCCTTTTTGCACACATTTCCAACTAATATATATTACCTACTCATCCTCTTTCACACCACAGCTTTTACTAGTCAAAATAACAAACAAGTGCTATCAACACACATTTCATCTATTCAACCAACCAAATACAAGTTTCTTATCACACCTATACACTACAAACCAATCAAATACATGCCTTATGGAAGCCATTTTACATAGTCAACCAACCAACAACAAGTTTCTTATCTTCCTTTTACACTACATACACATTCAACCTATCAAATTAACACTTTTCTTATCAGGTTACGCCTACTCTGATAAGACCACACCAATAAGCATCTAAACTAATGCAACTTCTCCTCAAATGAAAGTTTACAAAGTTTTTAATGAAGTTAAGATACCCTGTTTGCACATCTACTGGACTTGTTACGTCATTGACGACACTTCTTACAGGCTCTTAAGACATCTATTCACACCTATTTACACCTATCTTACACCTATTTACACCTATTCGGAAGACATTTTCAACAACTTATATTGACAAAAAGGCACTGATTCAACATCCACTGGACAATTTACGTCATTGACAACACTTCTTCGCCTTCACCAATTTTTCAGCACTTCTTGCAGACTTTTCACATATTATTCACCAATCCTTTTTTTTGGCATCCCAACAATTGCATTCTTCTCTATTACGAATCCTATTTGGCTAAGTAGGTTAAGTCCCCAGTTTTGCAGTTATACACACAACATATGCAGGTTCTAATCCTACTACAGACATCACTTTTTTTAACTCATTTAATTTAATACACAACATTTAACACACATTTATTCTAAGTAAGTCCTCAAGGTCTTTCAATGACAAAAAGGCACTGAGCTACATCCACTGGACAAATTACCTCATTGAACACTTCTTCAGCTATTACAGGTAAATTACAGGTAAATTACAGGTAAACAGGTGACACAGGTACAGGTATACAGGTAAATAGAATACAAGTAAACACCTTTCTTCAAGGTCAAATGTGCCAAAAGGACACTGATCAACAGCCACTGGACTGTGTCGTCATTGACGACAACTCTTCGGCGCCTTCACCAATTTTTCAGATATTCTTGCAGATTTTTCAGGGATTTTCAGCACTTCTTCGGCTAGTGGTCAATTCTTGACACCGATTCTTGACAAAATGGCCATCCGCAGTCCCAGAAGCGCGTTTACTCTACTACTCACGCTATCTATAATTAGCTGCTCTTTGCATCCTCGACTATTTTTCCTGCATCCCTTCTGCTCTTCTGTGAGGATATTGTTGTCTGTTAGGTGTTGTTCTATTTTCTTCGAAATTGTGGCTGTGATGATCTTGTATAGGGTGGAAGACAGGTAATAGGTCGGTAGTTTGACGGGTTTGTGGTGTCTGAGCTTTTGGGTTTAACGTATGTTATTCCTTGTGTGAGGAAAGTGGGAAATGTGTGTGGTTGTAGAATGGCTTTGTTGATTTGATGTGTGAGTGCTTCGTGTGTGGTGGTAAACTGTTTGTACCTGAAGTTTTGTATATTGTCTATTCCAAGACATTTCCAGTTGTGTGTGTGTTTGATAGTTTCTGTAATTTCTTGTGTATTAAATGTGGTATTTTCTTGTTCTGTCACATGTTTATGTTTGTCTTCTTCGGCTTTGATCCAGGGGGTGTTATTATTGTGTAGTTTGGGTTCTGACCAGATACTTTTCCAATAATCTGTGAGTTCTTGTTCGTTTGGTGGTTCAATCACTGCTATCTGTTTGTTGTACATAGTTTTCCGGTAGAAACTGTTTTTTTCGCTTCTTCGGAAGAGGTTGTTGGTGTCTTTCCTCTCATTTGATTCTTTGTATCTACGGAGTCTTGCGGCATATACAGATAGTTTTTGTTTTAAGGTATCGAGGATTTCTGGCAGTGTTCTGTTGGGAGACTTAGATTTGATCTTGTTTGCCCCCTGTGTGACACGTTTGGACGCGTTCCCGCTTATAAACTGGGTAAGATGTCCTAGATCTCTCCTGATGTTGTTGATTTTGTTTTCTATTCTTATTTGCCATTTGAAATTTTGGTTTTGTCTATTATTATTATTACAAAAAGTTCTTCTTTCTCACATTTGATCAATGTGGTTCCATGTTGGGCTGACAGGCCAAAACCAAGTCAGCACAAACGCTATTACCATTCCGTATTAAGGAATGACCTGACAATGTTACATGTTTTCAAAATCACTGACTTCTGAATGTTTCTGTGTATGTCCGTGTTGAGTCCCAATTGCACTAAATGTGGTGTGAATGTTATTGGTGTAAGGCCAGTGGCTGATATAATGAGGGGGACAATGATGACTTTTTCCTGTCTCCATAGCCTTTTTATTTCCGTTGCAAGGTCTGTGTATTTGGAAATTTTTTCTGTGTATTTCGCTTGGATGTTTGTGTCGTTGGGGACAGCTATGTCAATCTAATTATTATTATTATTATATCAAAAAGTTCTTCTTTCTCACATTTTGATCAATGTGGTTCCATGTTTGGCTGACGGGCTAAAACCAAGTCAGCACAAACGCTATTACCATTCCGTATTAAGGAATGACCTGACAATGTTACATGTTTTCAAAATCACTGACTTCTGAATGTTTCTGTGTATGTCCGTGTTGAGTCCCAATTGCACTAAATGTGGTGTGAATGTTATTGGTGTAAGGCCTGTGGCTGATATAATGAGGGGGACAATGATGACTTTTTCCTGTCTCCATAGCCTTTTTATTT
The DNA here is from genome assembly GCA_019049505.1 of Pachyrhynchus sulphureomaculatus. NCBI lineage: Eukaryota > Metazoa > Arthropoda > Insecta > Coleoptera > Curculionidae > Pachyrhynchus > Pachyrhynchus sulphureomaculatus. Next base: position 74,072,363 of record CM032454.1, read on the forward strand.
CCGTTGCAAGGTCTGTGTATTTGGAAATTTTTTCTGTGTATTTCGCTTGGATGTTTGTGTCGTTGGGGACAGCTATGTCAATCAGATAGGTGACTTTTCCTTTTTTGCACTGAAAAGTAATATCGGGTCTATTGGCGGAGACTGTTTTATCTGTATGGATGCCGATATCCCAGTAGAGCTTGTAATCTTCATTTTCAAGTATGGATGTTGGCGTGTATTTGTAGTAGGGATCTGTGTTTTCTATGAGTCTGTATGCTGTGGCCAGTGCTTGGTGAACCACTTTGGCAGCTGAATCATGCCTGGCTGTGTACTCCGTTCCGGCCAATATTTTACATCCGCTCGTTATGTGTTCGATCGTTTCTTTCTGCTGGTGGCATTTCCTACATCTGTCCTCTGCAATAGTCGGGTCTTTGATGATATGCTTTTGGTAGTTTCTGGTTAATATGACTTTATCCTGGATGGCAAGTAAGAAGCCTTCAGTCTCAGGGAATAGCTGCCCATCCCGTAACCAGGTGTATGATTGTTTTTTATTTACGTGGTCTTGTTCTATGTGGTATCTGTGTTTTCCGTGGAGTGTTTTCTCTGACCACGTTTTCATCTTTTCCTGTTGTAATTGGGTGTGACTGTGTGTGTCTGCTGAGTGGTCTGCCCGGGCTAAGTCGAGAGGTGTGTAGTTTTTTGTCTGCTTTCACTGTCGCTGTGTGGAGGCTGGTTTGCTTGCTGTGAAAGAATTTCCTAAGTGTTTGTATTTGTTTTGTGTGTAATGATCTGATGTCTATAATTCCTCTTCCTCCTGCCTTCCTCTCGATGGTAAGTCTTTCTTTGCATGCGTTGGGGTGTAATTTCCTGTATTTGGTGAATTGAGATCGTATAAGGATGTGAATATTTTCTATGTCTGTTTGTGACCATTTGATGATACCAAATGAATATGTGAGTATAGGTATAGCGAACGTGTTGATGGCTTTAGTGAGATTCTTAGAGTTGAGTTTTGTTTGCAAAAGTTTAGTCAGTCTGTTTTTGAATTCGGTTCTGAGCTCTGTTTTGATGTGAGTGTGGTTGAGTTTGGTGCTTTGTTGGAAGCCTAGATATTTGTATGTTTCTTTATCGAACATGTTATCGAGCGTTTCATTGTTGATGGTTTCTGTCTCATGGTGGTGCTTCCATTGGCCTTTGTTGATGTGGAGCACTTTGCATTTACTTATACCAAATTCCATATTGACATCTAAGGTGAATATTTCTGTGATTTTGAGGAGTTCTTTCAGCTGTGTTTGTGTGGCAGCGTAGAGTTTTATATCGTCCATATATAGGAGGTGGTTTATTTTATGTTGATTCTCTTTTTGGTGTCTGATATTGAAGCCATGCTCTGTTCTGTTTAGTATATTTGAGAGTGGATTGAGACAGAGGCAAAACCATAGAGCACTGAGCGAGTCTCCCTGAAATATACCCCGTCTGATGTACAGCTCTTCTGTTTGGATCCGTTCGGTTTGTGTTTCTAGGCGTATTTTGGTTTTCCATGTTTTCATAATTTGCGCGAGAAACTGTCTGAGGTGTTGGTTGATTTTATAGATTTCTAGGGCCCTGATTAACCAGCTGTGGGGTATGGAGTCGAAGGCTTTTTTATAGTCTATGTAACCGATGTGAAGGTTTCTGTGTTCTTTTTCTGGTTTGTCCCACAATCACGCTATCTATAATCAGCTGCTCTTTGCATCCTCGACTATTTTTCCTGCATCCCTTCTGCTCTTCTGTGAGGATATTGTTGTCTGTTAGGTGTTGTTCTATTTTCTTCGATATTGTGGCTGTGATGATCTTGTATAGGGTTGGAAGACAGGTGATAGGTCGGTAGTCTGACGGGTTTGTGGTGTCTGAGCTTTTGGGTTTAACGTATGTTATTCCTTGTGTGAGGAAAGTGGGAAATGTGTGTGGTTGTAGAATGGCTTTGTTGATTTGGTTATTATTATTTATGATTACAAAAAGTTCTTCTTTCTCACATTTGATCAATGTGGTTCCATGTTTGGCTGACGGGCCAAAACCAAGTCAGCACAAACGCTATTACCATTCCGTATTAAGGAATGACCTGACAATGTTACATGTTTTCAAAATCACTGACTTCTGAATGTTTCTGTGTATGTCCGTGTTGAGTCCCAATTGCACTAAATGTGGTGTGAATGTTATTGGTGTAAGGCCTGTGGCTGATATAATGAGGGGACAATGATGACTTTTTCCTGTCTCCATAGCCTTTTTATTTCCGTTGCAAGGTCTGTGTATTTGGAAATTTTTTCTGTGTATTTCGCTTGGATGTTTGTGTCGTTGGGGACAGCTATGTCAATCAGATAGGTGACTTTTTCCTTTTTTGCACTGAAAAGTAATATCGGGTCTATTGGCGGAGACTGTTTTATCTGTATGGATACCGATATCCCAGTAGAGCTTGTAATCTTCATTTTCAAGTATGGATGTTGGCGTGTATTTGTAGTAGGGATCTGTGCTTTCTATGAGTCTGTATGTTGTGGCTAGTGCTTGGTGAACCACTTTGGCAGCTGAATCATGCCTGGCTGTGTACTCCGTTCCGGCCAATATTTTACATCCGCTCGTTATGTGTTCGATCGTTTCTTTCTGCTGGTGGCATTTCCTACATCTGTCCTCTGCAATAGTCGGGTCTTTGATGATATGCTTTTGGTAGTTTCTGGTTAATATGACTTTATCCTGGATGGCAAGTAAGAAGCCTTCAGTCTCAGGGAATAGCTGCCCATCCCGTAACCAGGTGTATGATTGTTTTTTATTTACGTGGTCTTGTTCTATGTGGTATCTGTGTTTTCCGTGGAGTGTTTTCTCTGACCACGTTTTCATCTTTTCCTGTTGTAATTGGGTGTGACTGTGTGTGTCTGCTGAGTGGTCTGCCCGGGCTAAGTCGAGAGGTGTGTAGTTTTTGTCTGCTTTCACTGTCGCTGTGTGGAGGCTGGTTTGCTTGCTGTGAAAGAATTTCCTAAGTGTTTGTATTTGTTTTGTGTGTAATGATCTGATGTCTATAATTCCTCTTCCTCCTGCCTTCCTCTCGATGGTAAGTCTTTCTTTGCATGCGTTGGGGTGTAATTTCCTGTATTTAGTGAATTGAGATCGTATAAGGATGTGAATATTTTTCTATGTCTGTTTGTGACCATTTGATGATACCAAATGAATATGTGAGTATAGGTATAGCGAACGTGTTGATGGCTTTAGTGAGATTCTTAGAGTTGAGTTTTGTTTGCAAAAGTTTCGTCAGTCTGTTTTTGAATTCGGTTCTGAGCTCTGTTTTAATCTGAGTGTGGTTGAGTTTGGTGCTTTGTTGGAAGCCTAGATATTTGTATGTTTCTTTATCGAACATGTTATCGAGCGTTTCATTGTTGATGGTTTCTGTCTCATGGTGGTGCTTCCATTGGCCTTTGTTGATGTGGAGCACTTTGCATTTACTTATACCAAATTCCATATTGACATCTAAGGTGAATATTTCTGTGATTTTGAGGAGTTCTTTCAGCTGTGTTTGTGTGGCAGCGTAGAGTTTTATGTCGTCCATATATAGGAGGTGGTTTATTTTATGTTGATTCTCTTTTTGGTGTCTGATATTGAAGCCATGCTCTGTTCTGTTTAGTATATTTGAGAGTGGATTGAGACAGAGGCAAAACCATAGAGCACTGAGCGAGTCTCCCTGAAATATACCCCGTCTGATGTACAGCTCTTCTGTTTGGATCCGTTCGGTTTGTGTTTCTAGGCGTATTTTGGTTTTCCATGTTTTCATAATTTGCGCGAGAAACTGCCTGAGGTGTTGGTTGATTTTATAGATTTCTAGGGCCCTGATTAACCAGCTGTGGGGTATGGAGTCGAAGGCTTTTTTATAGTCTATGTAACCGATGTGAAGGTTTCTGTGTTCTTTTCTGGTTTGTCCCATAATCACGCTATCTATAATCAGCTGCTCTTTGCATCCTCGACTATTTTTCCTGCATCCCTTCTGCTCTTCTGTGAGGATATTGTTGTCTGTTAGGTGTTGTTCTATTTTCTTCGATATTGTGGCTGTGATGATCTTGTATAGGGTTGGAAGACAGGTGATAGGTCGGTAGTTTGACGGGTTTGTGGTGTCTGAGCTTTTGGGTTTAACGTATGTTATTCCTTGTGTAAGGAAAGTGGGAAATGTGTGTGGTTGTAGAATGGCTTTGTTGATTTGGTGTGTGAGTGCTTCGTGTGTGGTGGTAAACTGTTTGTACCAGAAGTTTTGTATATTGTCTATTCCAGGACATTTCCAGTTGTGTGTGTGTTTGATAGTTTCTGTAATTTCTTGTGTATTAAATGTGGTATTTTCTTGTTCTGTCACATGTTTATGTTTGTCTTCTTCGGCTTTGATCCAGGGGGTGTTATTATTGTGTTGTTTGGGTTCTGACCAGATACTTTTCCAATAATCTGTGAGTTCTTGTTTGTTTGGTGGTTCAGTCACTGCTATCTGTTTGTTGTACATAGTTTTCCGGTAGAACTGTTTTTTTCGCTTCTTCGGAAGAGGTTGTTGGTGTCTTTCCTCTCATTTGATTCTTTGTATCTACGGAGTCTTGCGGCATATACAGATAGTTTTTGTTTCAAGGTATCGAGGATTTCTGGCAGTGTTCTGTTGGGAGACTTAGATTTGATCTTGTTTGCCCCCTGTGTGACACGTTTGGACGCGTTCCCGCTTATAAACTGGGTAAGATGTCCTAGATCTCTCCTGATGTTGTTGATTTTGTTTTCTATTCTTATTTGCCATTTGAATTTTGGTTTTGTCCTGTTGGGGTTTCCTTGTCGTTGAGGGAGTTTTTGATTATTTTGTGTTAGAGTGGTGATTGCTGCTGCGTATATTATTGTGTGAATGTCTTCGATTGTGCTTGAGTCTGTTATATACTGAGGTATTATGTGCTTGTTTAGTGTGTTGAGGATTGGTTGCGTGCTCTGTCTGAAGATTAAACGAGGGATGGGATTTCTTGTTGTGGGGTCGGGTGCCTGACCATCGAGCTAGATGTGACTCCATTTTTGCTTTAAGTGTTTGTATGAGAGGTGATTCGGGGTGATGTTGTGTGGATGTCGTTGAGGGTGGCGAGTGATTCATGTTGTTGTCTGTGATATGGTGTTGCGCGGTACTCGCAATATTATTTTTCGTTATGCTCCTCCTGGGTGGTGGGTATTGTTGTGTTCGACTGGGTGGTTGTGTGTGTGAGGCTGGTTCGGAATCTGCTTTATTGTTTCTATTGTTTGGTTGGTCTGTGTTCAGTTCAACAGCCACTGTGTCCTTGATGGTTTGCAATTCGAGAGGTGTGAGACGATTGTTCTTGGTAATAACTCTTTTTTGGTCTACTACTCTCTGTTCTGAAACAAGTAATTGCAGATGTGGATATTCGGTCAAGAAAAGTCTGTGCAGTTGCTGTCTGTAGCCCGATGTTATTGTTTCGAGTTTGGTGGCGGTGTAGTAACAGCGCATCACCGTCCTATTCATCTCATCCGTCCACTTTAACCGCTGTCTTGGTTTTCCAGCCTTCGTAGTTGCATGTTGTCCTTGCAATACATACGGGCCCTGGCCTGGCTTTGGTGGTTGTGTTTGTCCCGTATCTACGTCGGTTGCGCTTGGGATTGATGTTGGTGGGTCCAAGCGGCGAGTGATTCTCTTCTCAGTGATTTCTTTGTCAGGTTTTGTGTTTTCATTACAGCAACGCATGGCGTGTTCGTTGATTCCTGTGGTGCAACTCATGCGCTGCTGTGATTTTCCCGCCTTGGTGGGTGTCGGCTTAGTCGCCAACACAACATATTATTATTATTATTATTATTATATAACCTGGCCAAAGAATATATGTATGAATTTAAAAAAAGACAGGTAAATCGGATAAGTGGTTCCCGCGTGATAAACGCAGTAATGGATAGACAGACAGACAGAGAGATATTGCATTTTATATATATTATAGATTATAGATTACAGATATTCTTTGCTACATAATATTGTTCCATATTTAAGGGTTTAGGCTGGGTATTGCAAAGGCACGCGCTAGCGGCACACTTATTTCCGACATCATTCGTTATTTTACGTCACTGCTCATTCCTTATGCTACCTATCGAAATAAAATATAGCCTATAACCTGGCCAGAGAACAAATGTATGTTTAAAAAAAAAAGTAAGTAAATCGGATAAGTGGTTCTTCAGTGACAGGCGCACTAACGGACAGACAGACAGACAGACAGACAGAGAGACGTTGCATTTTATATATATTATAGATATATATATATATATATATATATATATATATATATATATATATATATATATATATACACAGAAAAAAAAAAAAATTTTAATTTTAGTGAGGATGCAGTTAAAAACAGTTGGCCATTAAAACTCTAATTGTTTAGCTTTCGAATATACTCAGTCCTTCTTCAGAACATCTAGAAATTATTTACAATCGGTTTTCAAAAACACAACTATAAGAAAATTAGACTTACAAACGTGAGATTATCCAGTGGAAGCTGACATTATTATAAAAAAATGGATCGTGAAATTTTATAAAGAATTACGACGTAGTAAATACATTTTCCCGTTATATTTTACGGGGACAACAGAGCAGGTTAGTAAAGGAAAGCAGAGCAGGTTAGTTAAAAAAAGCCAATTGGCAGTTTTATAAGAGTAACAGTGATAGTTATGTTATACAGTTGGTAGACATAAACTAAAATTGACCTTGAATTACAGAATAAAATAAAAGATTTTTATATATTAGTATTATTATGTAATGTCCTAATTTTGTGATAAATCATTAGAAAGCTTAAGGATGTAAGAATAGATGATGCTAAGGTTTTCCACACCAGTTCTTCTGTTCATCGTGTCATCGCAGGCATTAATCGTAACCATTTCCAAAAATTATCTTTTATAATAGTTTTGTCGTTTGTAAAATATTTCCACATTGTCATAGTTCGGACAATGATCATTGTCATTTCATGTTCTGCACGGGAACAAAATTTGATACCCCTTCTACAGTCACTACTGTGTGAAGTTAACCTTCCCTTTATGCTGCGGGACGTTTGCCCAATGTAACAGGATGTGCAGTCTTTGCATGGGATTTTGCAGACAACCCTGGAAGTTTGTTCTTTGGCAATGGGTATTTTAACTCTTGTATAAAGTTGCTTTAATTTATGTGGGATGGTTCTGGAGAAACGAATGTTTCCTTGTTTGAAAATTTGAATGAATGAATTCCATATATATATATATATATATATATATATATATATATATATATATATATATATATATATAGATATATTTATATATATGTATATATATATATATATATATATATATATATATATATATATATATATATATATATATATATATATATATGTATATATATATATATATATATATATATATATATATATATATATATATATATATGTATATATACACTGGTTGGGAACTCCATCAACACTCACCGCAGGCAGAGCAATTTTTCCAGGGATCCACCTCAGGAATATGTGATTTAATCTAAAACACCCAATGAGCTTTGTGGCTTGATTGTCCATCTTGTCTGTGGTCTACCTCTGTATCTTTTGTGTTCTCTAGGTCTCCATTCAACTATACGGCGTGTCCATCTGTTATCATTCATCCTTGCGACATGCTCCGCCCAATTCCACCTTGATATACATATTCGCTGTATTACATCTGTCACTTTTGAACTTCTTCGTATCTCAATGTTAACTAAGCCCATATTCCATTCCGCAAGTACTTGGTTAAGTACTAGAAATTCTGTTCTTTTGTTTGTCGATTTTAGCCCGACTGATGAGCTGTGACACAACGAAACGCTGCTCAGGATGGACTGACTAATCAGAGAACTGGTACATTAAACTACATATTGGCTTAGTTGTTTTACATTAAACCACATATTCCTGAGATGGATCCCTCGAAAAATCACGCTGCCTGCGGTAAGTGTTGGCTGAGTTGCCAACCACTCTGTCGGCTTGTGGCTGTAGCCAGCCTCCAGCCATGTGTTTCAAATTTGGTACAATTCGTTGTATTTTAATATATATATATATATATATATATATATATATATATATATATATATATATATATATATATATATATATATATATATATGTATGTATATATATATACATATATATATATATATATATATATATATATATATATATATATATATATATATATATATATATATATATATATATATATATGTATGTATATATATACATATATATATATATATATATATATATATATATATATATATATATATATATATATATATATATATGTACATATATATATATATATATATATATATATATATATATATATATATATATGTATATATATGTATATATATATATATATATATATATATATATATATATATATATATATATATATATATATGTATATATATATATATATATATATATATATATATATATATATATATATATTTATTGTACACAAACCGATCTTCCAAATGTCATGTCTTTTAAAATATATAATATCCAATACTGAGTTGCCGTTTTTAAAAAAGTAGTATATACGTGAAATGCTTTTTAAAATGTAAAAAAAACTTCTGTAGATAATTTTTAGGCAAATACACATATTAACTCTTCCATCACTATATATTTTTATATGAAGTAGTACATATTAAGCAAAAAAGTAATACCTACAATCTAGAATATATATCTAATTTTTTAATATCCTCTCATAACCTGGTACTTAAAAGTAAATTTTGAATCGTAATTATGCTCTCAAGGCTATAGAATCATCTGCCTCAGGAAATAAATCCATGAAGAATACTCTACTCTTTAAGTCAAGGGTATACAAACACTTTAATAAAAATGTAGCATTCATTTTAGGTTGGGTATCCATTAAAATTTTAAGCATCTATTGACCTGTTACTATAAGAAATTCGATTATACAATCAGAATAGCACTAATTATCAAAATAGCAATAAAAATCAATAAAATTTGCTTTAAATGCTATATTAATTGTATTAAGTGAAATTTTCCACACCTAAAGAAATAACAATTTGCGTTTACAATAATGCTTTAAAAGAGATTTATAGGATTCAACAGTACCTTCAACTTGAAAGTTAGATTATTAAGGAAGAAAAATATAATATATCGTTGGTAATAGCAACACTAACAAAGCGATGAAGAATATTTTTCAAATTTATTGATTGACAAACTTATAAATGATTCCGGTACCGCTTAGCGCAGCACAGATAGCAGTGAAAGGAAAAATGGGAGACTTATGTTCAGGAATGGACTAAGAATGGTTGCTAAAGAAGAAGAAAAATGATTTGATTAAAATTACAAATATTTAAGTACAAAATATCAATAAGCATTTTTTTTTCCTAAATAGAGCGGGCATATAGAGAAAATCTGCGTGCAAAATATAATCGCATTCTGGCAGTGTGCATTATATATTTGTTACTGCCAGCTTTGATAGTTGGTTATAAAATTGTATAGAAATTGCCACAAGATAAGGTGTTTATTCAAGAAGTTTCTAGTATTTAATAATGGAACAAAATGATACTGAATTTTTAAATCGAAAGCACACAAAAGAAATAGGGTAAGAACACTTTTATTTAGTTACATACAGGAACACAAAAGATATTAGAAAATGTCATCAATAAATTTTACACTTATTACATTTACATGATGAAATGAAGGTCAAATTGAAACAAAACTAAATTTATAAAAATTAATTTGTTTCTAAATTGAAGAAACACATTACTCTCAAAATGTTCTAATGACATTTTGTATAAGTAAACTAGTGTTGATACTCGTAAATAGTGAAAGTAGAATGTATTAGTAAAATAAATAGGTAAAAACTTTCACTAAGTCTTCAAACAACTTAAGAGTAAGTACTCCATATCCTAAGGTTAAATAAAGAGATCCCTCTTTCAATGCCTGTTTTGTATTTCATAACCGAGAAGCGTCGCAATCTCTGCGTACAATTCTGATAAGCGCTTCTTGTATGTAATCCACCGAACCACAAACTACGACAAATAGTATTAACAAGCTTTTGCCAGAAATAAATACTAAGACGAACACATCTGTTTTCGGGACAAAAAATATATAAAAAAGCATTCTTAAATCCTCCAAAGGATTTGATTTCAAATCAGAAACTTACAAAAAAGTAAAACCTTCAATTTTAAAA
>CM032454.1:74087556-74120056 GCA_019049505.1 Pachyrhynchus sulphureomaculatus
ATGTAGCAAAGAATATAATATATATAAAATACAACGTCTCTCTGTCTGTCTGTCTGTCCGTTAGTGCGCTTATCACTTGAGAACCACTTATCCGATTTACGTGTTTTTATAAATTTATACATATGTTCTATATAATTCGATATAAGCCTAGATAATGGGAGAGAAGGTGAGATAATGAGAGATAAGGAGAAATAATGGGAGATAAGTCGAGATAAGCCTCGATAATGGGTGATAAGGTGAGTTATGGGAGATAAGTATAAATAATGGAAGATAAGGAGAAATAATGGGAGATAAGCAGAGATAAGTCTAGATAATGGGAGTTATGGTGAGATAATGGGAGATAAGGAGAAATAATGCGAGATAAGGAGAAATATTGCGAGATAAGTCGAGATAAGCCTAGATAATGGGAAATAAGGTGAGATAATGGGAGATAAGGAGAAATAATGGGAGATAAGGAGAAATAATGGGAGATGAACAGAGATAAGCCTAGATAATGGAAATTATGTAGAGATAATGGGAGATCAGGAGAAATATTAGGAGATAAGGGGAAATAATGGGAGATATTTTATTACGTTGGGTAACATAAGGAATAAGCAGTGTCGATAGTAGTGACTTAAGTCCACGTGAGCCGAGCCGCGGGCCCGGCTAGTAATTTATATAAATCCTAATTAATTTTGTCATCTAAGAAACTGGAGAAATGACCAGTTTTTAATACCTTATTTATAGTTTAAGTTTTGATTATAAAACATATATTTTTTGTTTCAAATATCAAATAGAAAAATTGTAATGTGAGTGAGACATTTAAAAAATATTCCTATACTTTCTTCTTATCACACATTTGTTGATTCACAAGAAAGTAAAAGTTTAATTTACAAGGTTACCTCATAAAAAGTTGTTGCGTATCTTAAATTGAAGCCTTTGCCCTTTTAAGATGTTTCTCAACTGGCAATATTAAGGGAAAATGCCAGATGTGACGTAAATCTCTGGAACCATTAAATGGATTTTCATGGAACATTTGCTGTTAAGTAGATTATACTGAAACTTGAATTTTATCGTGTTGAAGCATCACTGTAACTTCATGTCGGGTTTAATCTATGGATTGTACGTTTTTTTTTGATGACTTTTAATGACAGAAAAAACAAACAAGCTTTAAAAGTTCACTTTAGACAGGCGACTTTTGGAGATGTTTGAAAATAGAGAATACATGCGGTTTTTAACCCATGACGCATATTTTAATTTATTTTTTAAAAATTGACAAAAGAAGTGTTAAACATATATTTTTTAATACAAAAATTCCTTCTCCTTTAATCATTCAAAACAAATTAAGAATTTGCAATTATCTATTTTCATCTTATAGTTAAATATCATAACAGATGTCACAAGTACCACTTCGTATGGTGTACATTATTTTGTGAAATTTCGATGGAATCGAAATCATAAGTTCCTAATGGATGTGCCTATGATGCAATAAAGAATTGTGTAGAACATTTTTCTTCAACAAAATTGTGTATTTTTAAATTTTTATATCGTGAAATTTGGCTATGTAAAGAGCAATATATATTGAAAAAAAAATTCTGTTAAGATCTGTTCGTTAGATTGAAGATTTACGATGCTTTTAGGTACTTCTTCATCTATTGCTCTTTGCTAGATTTTACCTAACTTTGGGGTTAGCGTCTATAGTCTGGTAGAGAGCCTCGATGTCGAAAAGAGAAAGCCTGCTCTTCCCCTCTTTGTTGACTTAATTGAAAACTACAGAGCTTGGAGTGGTTCCTATCTCTTTCAGTCCTTCATGATCAAAACTAAAAATTCATGCAGCAAGGGGAGACCGGCGGTTGACCTCATAAGAATGATCATTAATCAAGGAACAGGATATCATAAACTATTGTTCTTATCCTTTACGTGTACCTTAGATCCCAGTCACCTTGTACTTGATTCGTTAAACTTGAATTTAAAAAGACAAACTACGGCAAAATTCAATTGCTCTGTCGTCTTCTTTTTAGTGTTCCGTACGGAACACTTATAAGATCACTTCTTCGTCTGTCCGTCTGTCGGTGTCTGTCCGTCTGTCACACCCGATTTTCTCCGAAACTACCTGTCATAGAAAATTGAAATTTGGTAGTAATATAGGAATTGATGGCCTCATCAGAGCCACGTAGTTTTGAAAGTTAAATTTTGACTTAAGGGGTTAGTTTTGGGGGGTGAAATCGGAAGTGAAAAAAAAAATTTTTACTAGGTAATCGAGTGTGGTGTCAAATGAAAGCTTGTGAAAATACGAGTAAAAAATATATATATAATGTAATACTTGCGCGCACTTTTCTTTGTATTAATTTTAAAAAATCGCAAAAAATCGCTGTCCACCTGCCTTATCTCGGAAAGTACTTATCAAAAAATTTTGAAAAAAAAAATAATATTAAAATAATAATCTGGAATATTCTCCACAGGGTGTAGATTGAACGAAAATATATCACTAATATATTATTATAATAATTTAAATAAAGTATCACGAGTGCATTACCTGTAATAATTTATCTGGTATATAAAAAAAACAGAAATTCAAGGTCATCAATTTTCAGTAAAGTTTGGAAATAAACTTTGTTGAAAACTTATTTGGGGTGTGTTTTGTGAAGTCACTGATCATTTTATATCACCATAACATAAATTTTGACTTAAGGGATTCGTTTTGAGGGGTGAAATCGGAAGTAAAAATTTTTTTACTAGGTCATCGAGTGTGGTGTCAAATGAAAGCTTGTAAAAAATATATATATAATGTAATACTTGCGCACACTTTTCTTCGTATTACTTTTAAAAAATCGTGAAAAATCGCTGTCCCCTACCTTATCTCGAAAAGTACTGATCAAAAAATTTTGAAAAAACTCTAGAATATTCTCTACGAGGTATAGATTGAACGAAAATTATCATTACCTTTAATAATTTATCTGGTATATAAAAAAAAACAAAATTTCAAGGTCACCAGTTTTCAGTAAAGATTGGAAACAAACTTTGTTGAAAACTCATTTGGGGTGTGTTTTGTGAAGTCACTGATCATTTTATACCACCCTAACAAAATTTTTTATTTTAAAAACAATCAACGTACGGAACACTAATTGTGCAAGTTCAACTTGCACTTGACCGGTTTTTTTTTTTTCCATTGTAATACACAGTTCGCCACTCCTGCTGAGTTTCTTTCTTAACATGAATATTCCTTCTATAGGACCTTTAGTTTTTCTCTTATAGTTTCTCTATACTTTCAATGAGTTAGGCCTCTCCAAACATCCCTTAGATGATCATACCCCTTTTCTATCGATCAGAAATTCACATTTCCAAGCCGGTAGCCTTTATTTTGTTTCCAAAGCATTCTAGAAAGCCAAAGGAAAATCTAATGCCTATCGTGGTCTTAATTCTTTTCGCGACCGCTACCGGAGCTAGTTCTCACTTAAAGGAGGGGAGGTTTGACTCACACTTCAAATGGTGTAACGCCGTAATAGGCGTAATTTCTTTCATTTTAAGGCGAAGTTTTTTGCGTTAGACTTAGAATCTAGGCTTTTTAAAATATCACGAAGAAAACTTGATTTAGTTGGCCAGGGATCTTCAGTCTTCTTTATCTTTAAGTTACAAGGATCAACAATCATTAGCGCTACACGTAATCTCGTGACTGCCGCTCTAAATAGTTAGTTTTTGTACAGTTAAACTAATTTTGTAAGTTCCACAACCATCTATCATCTTCTTCCTGTACTTCTTGATGCTTAAACTATCAGTTAAATCAAATGGTTCTTCTCTGTCACCTCATACCTCGTTTCTTTTTCTTTCTTCAATCTTCTTATGACTCTCCCATTTATTATTTTCTTTACCTTTTCAATATCCAGTATTCTGCGGTACAGCCAAAGATTAAATGTCTCTAATTTTTAATATTTAATTTTCATCATTTAGACTTTCATGCTATAAGAACAACACTGAGAGTAGAGCCTATCTGCCTGACTGTCCATTCTAGACTTATCTTCTAGAAGTTTTGTGTCTGTGCCGTCCTTATTTTTATTTTCTGAAAGCAAACGTGTTTTTGGTTTATACTCGTAAATGCGGCTAGGTACTTGTATCTGCTAACCTTTTCTAAAGGATGATTATTGATATTTATATCTCCATTATTTTGTGTTGATTTGGTTATAAATTTAGTCAATTAAATTACAGTCAATATTCTTAATCCAATGCGACTAACTATTAATTCATATTTGCAATCATGGTTGATTGCTAATAAAATTTATCGTCCCCATATTTTGTGTTCATAGGCACTCAACTGGCCTTCACTCCTCTTGTTTCTTCTATCGGTGCTAATATCATAAGGACCGGTTGAAACATAATCTCCTATTTTTGTCGGTATATCTGTTGGCACGATAACTCCCGAAAGAAATGAAATTCCAATTTGTTGCACATATATCGCGTAATATATCTTTCTTGAAATCCTTGGAGTCGAATAACCTAAAAAGAGTGTAATTTTTCATTATTTTAGAATGTTCCTGGTCAAACATATAAGGATTGAATGAGAAGATATCGTATGTATTGCGCTATATATTCTTTTTAATATTCTTGGTGTTGAAAAAATGTCAAAAATTGACGAAATCGACAAATCTTGTCAAAAATCAAAAAATTGATACAAATTGTCAAATATTGAGAAGTTCGAAAAAACGCCAAAAAGAAAATCGACAAAATTGAAAAAATCTACAAAAAATGGAAAAATTCCGTTAATTTTTCAGTATTTTTAGTTTCACAGAAATAGTATGTAGAGGGAAATATCAATATCTATGTAAACCTGTTAACCCTTTTTCCAACAACAATGATTCTATTCGTGAAAAAATATATCATTTGAGATTTTCTAAATCACAAAAACCAAAATATTTGGAATTTTCGTCTGTTTTTGTATCGTGTGATCCTGTAGTTATCAAATGAGCCAATAAATTGATTTGAAATTTGGTACATTTATAGGACTTGCAGTATGGACGAAACTGAGAATTTTTAAGCACTGTAGCTAAGTAAAAGAGTTAATGATTAATCCAGCCTTAACGGAATACGTATGTAAAGGAGACTAAAACGTGATTACGAGTAACTTGACCTTTTTAGTTAGAAAAAGAATAAATGTAATTTTTTTAATCTCACAGATGAGAGATATAACGGATTTAGGACGTGGAGATAATTATCCATGTTTTTGTTTTAAAAATGTCGAATAGTAATGCATGGATTATTCTTTAGTGTGAGAAAACCAAACTTAGTATTCATTTTAGAATGTAACCCAAGGTATAGGTCAGAGAAAAAAAAATTCCCAATTTTTTACTTTCAATTTGTTTAGTAGTGGTTTCTTCTATTTTACAACCGCTCTTCGATTATATTCAAGATTTGAAATGGTATCGAATTTTCTTTCTTTAAGAAGCTGAATCAGAGGATCGCAGCGTATCTTGTCGAAAGCTTTGTTCTAATAATTGCTAAAACATATATAGAGGTATTGGGTCAGATCCGTAAACCATTAAGCTTTATTTTTATTCCTCTTCATTCATCAATATTAAAATATTAAGTCAGACCGAACTTATTCGAATCGTCATCGTTTATTTCCATGTGGATTTTAAAATGCCACCAGTGAAATAGAGGAAATATTGACACATGTGGCGACCCGTGGCTCCGTGGCTTAGTACTTGCTTGCGGTGCAGAAGGTCTCGGGTTCCAATTCGGGCAGGTCAGTATACTTTTATTTAAGTATATATGGCCTGGCCCCGTACATAGGTAGTAGTTGTTTGCAAAAATACAATAACGTGCGTGATAGCAATGCCGTGTTGTCTAAAAGGTGCCGTGAAATACAAAAATGTATGTTTCGACACTTGGACAACGTTATCGGGTATTACGACATCCCCGCCCATATCCTTAGGATATAAAAAAGGGTAAAAATCTTTACTCAGGCGAGGAGATAAAAAAAACTAGACCGCTTACTTTTATTTACTTCATTGCGCACCAATTAAGGTATGTATAAGCTCAATGCACACCACAAATTATAATAAGCTAACAAGAAATGCATAGATGTATGACATCTGAGTTGTAAAACTTTATTGAATCCATTGAAGCAAAAATAATCTAGTTATAATATTTGGGGTATTAAAGAAGTGAGGAATTTGAATCTAATGTCCGTTTCCCTTTATTTCCTTTATCAAGTGTCAGATCTGGGAATAAAAATATGTCGAAATTTACATGTCCTCCGATAAGTTCAATTTTAGTAAAAATGCTGATGCTATTTGGTATACATAAATTCACAAAAAATAATTTTCTGATTATTTACGAATAACATATGTACATAAAAATAATGAAGGGAGCCGGAATTACTTTCTGACCTCCAAGGACAATCACTTCATTACGATCCTGACTATATATTTATTTAGATTGGTTGAAGCCAGAGCTGTAGCAAGGGAAAATTTTGTATAATGTCAATATATTATACAAAATTCGCAGTAATTTAGAAAATGCTTACGTCATCTGATTGTTTAAAATAGGTTATTATAATAGTTTATGAAATAGTTGTTGAAGATCTACTGTACGTAAAGGTGGTCTTGTGCCTAGTCAACGATTTTTGACTGTTTTGAGAGGGTCTAAGCATGTAAAGATTTAGTGCAAGAGAATCTTCAATTTCTATCAAAGGTTTTCACTCCCTCGTTGTTATTTGGCACCCTTGCTACAATCTTCTCCTTTAGTGTTCTCTTTTTTTCCTTAAAGAAATGCCCTTTATCTCTAGATGCCCCCGCCCTTTTAATCTGGCTACGCCACTGCTTTGTTAACCTTGGGGGGGGAAATTTACGTATGGTTTTTTTAGGTTTTCTCCAAACGATAATGTTGAGTTATTATGGATAAACATGTATCTTAATAATAGGACCAGAAAATAGTGCTTAAAAGAAATGATTGTTTTTTTTCCGATAAATTAACAATAAAAATTGAAGTGCTTTTTATTATTTATATAAATGATTTACCAACGGCTCCTTTTAATACATTTGCTATTATTTTTAATTATACTGACCTCACGCATTTTCACGAAACACTAAAATAATGACCCGTTATTTATAGACCAAGAGGGCGACCGAAATTTTGACCTGTCGACTAACTGTCTGCCTAATTGTTCATTCTGTTGGCAAGTCAAATAAAAAGAAAGACGCTAACGTTGATTTTGCAGCCTCTGTGTCCTGAAATGCCCTGATAAAGCCCAAAATGCTACATCCAAAAATGGACTGTCCTTTAACCACTTGAATCAAGTACCATAACATTTGTTGATTCTAAAAAAGCACCCCAAAGGGCAAACGCTCCGAGACCGGACCTAGCTTTAGGGACCAAGAAATATTGGTCCAAAAATGAAAAATCTAGAAAATACTTAATTTCAAGCAAATATTTTAAAATTGAACTAAAGTTTTTTTACAGTGTATTTAAAAAATAAATATTTTCCAGCATGCTAAAAATGTACAAAAAACAATTTAAAAGCACTTGCCGTATGAATTTCTTGCGACTATCGGCATAATATTTCATAGAAAATAGGAAACTAACCCTTTTTGAATGTAATTATAATTGAATAATCCGGAAATTTTCATTTTGATGCCAAAAGCTGGCATTACAAACAAATACCGATTTGGGCCTAATTAGGCCCATAGCAATATACCCAAACGTTTTTGTTCATTAAGGCTAGTTGTTCCGAATTCTGCTACATATGAAAATGATCAATTTACCCTCACAATAGATAAGCTATCCCAGAAATTACATAAAAAAGGCTTTTTTAGGCCCATGGCGAAAGGTCCGAAAATTATGGGACCTCGAGAATGGTAAATTCGGATCCTACGGATGGAAAAAATAAAAAGAAAAAACAATTGCAGTCATCCGGAACGAATTTTATGTAGAACCTATAATACCGCCTTTCCTATCAGAATTTCGATTTTTTTTTTTGAACTTTGGAAATGCCTTGACTTGTTCGGGCTCAAGCAAGGCGTCTACCTTCATAATATTTTATTAATTAAGGCCTAAATTTTCCAAAAATAACTTGGGCAGTTGCGTAGAATCCAAAACTTGGGACTTACGATCTCATTTATTCAAAAATTCAAGAAACGACCGTTTTTGGCTGGAAAAAGCGGTCGAGCTTCGTCCTTCGAAATTGGCGGCGTCTGCCTTTTACAAGTTCCCCCTTATTTTTATCAAGAATAAAATAAATTTATTGATTTTATATGATTAAATGACAGTCCATTTTGGATCAGCGTTTTTTGGGCCCTAAAGCTGGGTCCAATCTTGGCGACGTCTGCCTTTTGGGGCTCTCGACTTTTTTAGTGTCAACAAATGTTATGGTACTTGACCCAAGTCTTTAAAAGGCAGTCTATTTTTTGATATAGCATTTTGGACATTATCTGTGTATTCCAGGGCACGGGGGCCACAAAATCAACGTTAAAGGCTTTTATTCGACTCGATAGAGTGAACAACTAAGAAGACGGTTAGACGACGGGTCACCCTCTTGTTCTATTATGGTTTCACTATAATGGACTCATCCTCAATCTGAACACTATACTGCATTATATGTAAAAAATCTAGAATAAGAGCATTAAAAGCGACACAATATAAAAAAAATACTGCATTTAATTTTATATATAAATTTTGTTTAGTAAACTATTGACATCATGTCCTATGATAAAATTTTATTTAGGAAGAATGGCAGTTTCTTATGACTGTAATAATGGTATTGAGACTAACCTTAAATTTAACTCTTTTTTTTAATTATCATCAATATATATCTATTTTACTTTTATCCAAATTTCCAAAGAAGTCACGAATAGTTAAAAAAATATTAATTAATTTATATTTATATTTCCAACAATTTCTATAATTATACAATAACTTTACATTGGCTAATACACAGTGCTATGGATTAATGTTCTTATGAAAATAACATTCTAGAATCTTTTTAAACCGACTTAATTTAATTAATTAATAAGTTCTTCATCCAAGAATTTATTTTAAAAATTCGCTTTTTCATCCTCTTTAGCATAAATTCGGTATGGAAATTGATAAACCTTTAATACATCTTTTAAAATGTTATGTATTTCATTAATTTCAACAACTTCAGACTCCTAGTATAAACCATGGTATAGTTCTGACCAATTAACCAATTTTTGATCTTCCTCAGATATCATAAGTCTTGTAAATTGTGCTTTAAATATAATACAAATACCATCATAAATTGATAACCCTTTGTGAACATAGCCAAAAGAACAATTGTATCCCTGAGTGTCAATAAACACATCTAATTTGAGCAAATACATGTTTGATACTGAAATCAAATTGACAATATAAAAATTGTTTCGGTTTCGTTAGGATTTTTTTATTTTTTTCAGTTTCTTTTTCCTTTCTTCTCTTCAGCTCATATATACATCATAATTTTGGAGGAGGCATATATTAAAATTTAAAATTTATTAATATTATCCTTGGAAGGAAGAGTCACTCTGTTTGTGGGGAGGAATCGCTATGTTTGTGGGAGGAGGAGAAGGAAAGGTATTCTCTCAAACTCCCTACTGGTATCCTACATGATGAAGAATAAGAAACCTCTACGCGTAACTTATATGAATATGTGGCTTTAACTCGAAACAGAAATAAACTGACACATGGAGGGCTCATGTAACCACGAAACAGAAGCACAATAAGCGACGTACACAAACAGTCACAATCACCTACCCCACCTGCAAGCAACCAACCAACCTTAACTCCTTACGTTTCTCTCAGATCAGGGTGGATGTAATTGTAAATTACTACTACTAACAGAATATGCATTCTCTCGTATTTTATTCTATATATTTTGTGGCTACCTTTAACATTCAGAATAACCAATTAACTAAAAATACGAAGCTTTGAAGCTTTCACAGATTTTTGCTGAAATGCAGGTCATGGAGATAAGCCGCTTGACTATTAACTGCTATTCACTGCATCTTATAATATCTCATTAGCTAGAGGATTGTATGCTGCACAGATGTAATTAATTAAATTAAGCTTTAATTATCAACGTTATTCAATGCCAGCAAAGTTTTTTAAAGATTTATAGAGAGCATATTCCGATAACGATCCGTAACCATTAAGAATACATTATTACTCAATTCTTGTTGACACCTGGCAGGAAGACCCTTATTTCACTATGAGACAAGCCGTGCGTATGCGTAAATCACAACTGACGTTGGTCTTGAATAGGTGCAGGTTATTCTTGATACGAAATACAGTTTTAAGTAACTTATTCCAAAGATATATTCATCTCTATAGAAAAGAGATCTTGAAAAGGGTAGTATGAGGGGGTAACAAGCTAAATCTCCTAATGTTTTCACAAATTGTATATATTTTTTTCGCTCCATAAGGATATCAATATATATATATATATATATATATATATATATATATATATATATATATATATATATATATATATATATATATATATATACAATGTTACCCAATGCTCATTTTTTCCAATTACATAATCTTTGATTAATATTACTATTAGACATTCAGGTTTTTAAGCAAGAAACAATAAAAACTGTTATTAATTAAGACCATAGTTACAAACTATATTTCTTATAAGTTGGGAATATTTCTTAATTAAATGTTGAACGAAATCTTTGCTTTGTACATTTCGACGAGGTTTTCCTAATTAAATTTGCATTTACCAATGCATCAACGCCAATGACTGGCAACGAGTAGAATATCATGTAAATCGTAAGAACACAAGTAAAAGTGACACTAGAACAATTTAGTTAATGATATGTTTAGTTTGTATGATTGTTGTTTAAGCAATATTTAAAAATCTAGTTATCGTTGCAAGTGAAATATTTATCTTTGGACAGCTATTGTTTGTAACTTTCTTTATTAAATAATTATTTTCAAAGCACTGTACTTAATATGGTTTACTTCTGTGATTTCAAATGCTTTTTTTAACCTGTATAAAAACAAAGTCTTTTAATTATATTTTCGATAAGACACTTTCAATTTTAAGCCTAGTCTAATTTAATTGCATTTGACTCTAATAAAACCATTGGTGTACATACTGAAAACCAATAAAATTTCAGGATCAATATTCTCAGCAATTATTAGGAAACGACATGTACCCCTATATTTTTACTATTGATTTCTCTCTCTCTCTCTCTATATATATATATATATATATATATATATATATATATATATATATATATATATATATATATATATATATATATATATATATATATATATATATATATATATATATATATATATATATATATATATATATATATATATATATATATATATATATATATATATATATATATATATATATAAGTAGAAGAGGAAGGTCAGTAAAAAGAATTACTGGTAACAACCAAGAGGGTTTTTCTCACTTAGGGCTAGCCCTTAGGATTACAGAGTGAACAAAAAGATCCTAAAGTTGTTAGCTGTAGTTTTATTCTAAATCGAGCTTTCGATGCCAATTCGTACATCTTCTTCAGGACCTAGGAGACACAGAAAGAATCCTCATCAGATAAAAAAGAATATATCATATTTCAGCAAGAAAAACTGAAGGAGCCCTATTATACTTTATGATATTAATAAAAATAGAGTTATTGAATTAGAAGAGTTACTTACTGAATAATCACAGTTGGTTCTCTGTCAAAAAAGAAAACAATCTATGCCATCGAGGGAAATTGAGATGGTGACACAACAATTAACACAAGTTTGTCAATCTAATTTAAAAATAATTTTAATTGACAAACTTATGTTAGTTGTTGTGAATTTATGTGTAGAAAAATAAGTTCGGTGGTGTGATCGTTTTTTTTTTTAAATCATGTGTCAACATCTTAATTTCCCTCGGTAGCATAGATTGCTTTCTCTTTTGACAGAGGGTCATATGTGATTATTCAGTAAGTAACTCTTCTAATTCAATAACTCTATTTTTATAAATATCATAAATTATGATAGGGCCCCTTCAGTTTTTCTTGCTGAAATATGATATATTCTTTCAATTGGCTCTTTGCCTGATGAGGATTCTTTCTGTGCCGCCTAGATCCTGAAGAAGATGTACGGATTGGCATCGAAAGCTCGATTTTAGAATAAAACTACAGTTACTAAGAACTTTAAGATCTTTTTGTTCACTCTGTAATCCTAAGGGCTATCCCTAAGTGAAAAAAATCCTCTTGGTTGTTACCAGTAAGCCCTTTTACTGACCTTCCTATTCTATTTATAGCGTAATAATTGGCTCTTTTTTTTGAGAGAATAAGAAATTGTACACATTATATTAATATTAATAAAAAACTGGCATCCAACAAAAACCGTTTGATATTTTTATTAGAATGCCGCCGACAACAAATAAACCCTAATTTTCTAGAACAACATCTCAACAAACTATGGAGGATACCACAGAGATTCACTCCAAGAAATATTACTAAAATTGAATCACTCATGAAACAGGTAACAACCAACTTACTTAAAGTTACCATTGCTGACACTAACTCTTACCGAAAAAACTCGGACAGCCTTTTGGAATTTTTAAGATCCAGGCTTCCTTTTCATGTTTTGCATGATTTCATTTATTTACAACATAATAGATATAATTCCATTTTTAACAAAATAAGAAGAAACAACATAGAAAAATTGCAACTTCTTAGAAATTCAATTGACATCTTCTATACTGAGAATGAGGCTTGGATTAAGTACATTTCTGATATTGATATTCCTATCATATTAGCAAGTTCTTAGCCCTTGGTCCAAAGTTTAGTCTTCCAGTGTCAAATAAAGATATTAATATTTACAGCCTCTTCTCTGAAATTGAACAACTAATACATTGCACCCCTTTAGAACAACAAGACTACATTAGAACCAGAGCCACAAACTTGGTTGCAAACTTTATTACTAACAACAAAAATGTCAGTGCAATATCCTATAAATTGGAAAAAGAAACAAAAACCTTCCTTAAAGAACATCCTGACTTGCTGGTCACCCGCTCTGATAAGGGTAACGTTACGGCTGTCATGTCTTGTAATTTTTATCTTGAAAAATCCTCTGCACTATTAAATGACACAGATACTTACAAAATAATTAATTCTAATCCTGTCAATAAAATCGAGAATAGTTGCACTAAACTTGTCAAATTTCTAAAGGATAAGAAATACATAGATGAGATAAGAGCAAAAAAACTAATAGGACTTGCCCTAAATAGTGTGGTCTACCAAATGTCCACAAACCTGACATTCCTTTACGACCTATTGTCTCCTGTACGGAAGCTTTCCACGGCCTTTGGCGATGTTCATAGGTTCAATTCTTGACAAATCATTTAAAACATTTAACAAATTTGGAATAAAAAAAACACTTTTGAATTCAGTGAGCAAATTAATGACTTTGTTGTCCCCAGGGGTTTTGGGTTGGCTTTTTTTGATGTTATCTCCCTATTTACAAACATCCCTCTAAATTTAGTTATTTCCATTTTTACTGAACACTTTACTCTCATTAAGCCCAATTGTAAAATACCAAAAGAAAAATTTCTAAAGATTATCACATATTTATACAATACTACCTTTTTCTCATTCAACAATAATTTCTATAGACAAAAGATTTGTGTTCCTATGGGTGGATCAGCCTAACCAGTGCTTGCCGAGATTATCATGAACAAGATACTCTATTATGTCATCGAAAGGGTGAATTTTGAATTCCCTTTTCTTTTCCGCTATGTAGACGATGTATTGGTAGCCTTACCTGAGAACGAAGTTCAGGGTACTCTCGACATTTTTAACTCTTTCAATGAAAAACTACAATTCACAGTAGAGACTGAATGTCACAAATCGGTTTTTTTTTGACAGAAGGGTAGTTCGATTTGACAATAACATAATAAAATTAGACTTGTATAGAAAAAAACAAGCTCTGGACGAAATATACCTTATCACTCCTTGAAACAAAATTAAACATCATAACAGCACTAAGGAACAAAATTGACAGAATTTGTCATCCTACATTTAAAGAAAAAAATTTCAAATTTCTTGAAAACATACACTAATTGCTAACAAATATTCTAAATCTATTATAAAAAAAAACCTTTCAACCTATGAATAGACCTAGACAAAGACATTTTTTAAACAACTCAATATCAACTGAGATAAAATTTGAAAAGTTACAACACACTGAGAGTCTTTCCCAATCAATTATTTCACTTTTTAAAGGCACCAATGTTAAAATAGCTCAGTATAATTTAAAGAAAGCTTGGGTCTTATTACTCTTACAAAAAAGATAAAACTGATCTTTGGCAAAGATCAGGTGTAGTTTATGGGATTAAATATGAATGTGGGTCCATTTACATAGGCCAGACTTAATAAATTATCAAAGAGAGTCGGTCTACATAATAGTGATTGTAAGCACAAACTAGATTCTACCAGTCTCAGTCATGTCAATAAATGCGATCATAAAGTCCATTACAACTTTCATTTCGGACATTGAAAGAAACATGTTCAGATGGAATTTTCTGGAAATGTGCTATATAAAAAACAGCCAGAATAGCCTAAAAAGACGTCGGAGGCTTAAGTTCCATCTACACATATTTATTGTCCCAGGAACTAAAAAAATTAAAATTCATGATTCCTACACCAGAGTTTCTTTAAATTTTAATAATGCATAAATTTTCCATTTTTCTAACTTTCCTTTATTTTTCATCTGTTTGAACGATCTTAATTTGACCTTTTGTTAATAATCTTTCAACACGCAAGTTTTAGCTTCCGGCAGCATTGACAACTTTACAAATTAAAATTACTAGACTATTCCAAAATGGCCGAGCACGTGTCAGCTGGGACAAGAAGTATTATTGTAACTTTTAAATTTTAAAAAAAATTTTAAAATTCTCTTATTTCCTAACTATGCTTTTATCTAATTTAAAAATAATTTTAATTGACAAAACTTATGTTAATTGTTGTGAATTTATGTGTAGAAAAATAAGTTCGGTGGTGTTATCGTTTTTTTAAAAAAAAAATCATGTGTCGACATCTCAATTTCCCTCGATGGCATAGATTATTTCCTCTTTTGACAGAGGACCAACTGTGATTATTCAGGAAGTAACCCTTTAATGCAATAACTCTATTTTTATAAATATCATAAAGTATGATAGGACCCCTTCAGTTTTTCTTGCAGAAATATGATATATTCCTTCAATTGGCTCTTTGCCTAATGAGGATTCTTTCTGTGTCTCCTAGGTCCTGAAGAAGATGCACGAATTGGCATCGAAAGCTCAATTTTAGAATAAAACTACAGTTACTAAGAACTTTAAGATTTTTTTTGTTCACTCTGTAATCCTAAGGGCTACCCCTAAGTGACAAAAACCCTCTTAGTTATATATATATATATATATATATATATATATATATATATATATATATATATATATATATATATATATATGGCAGCTAAATTACAGTTTACCTCTCCCCTATTAGAACATTTATTCTTGATTAATCATTCTAGTTATGATACTCAATTCTCTAGAAATTTTTCTGCCAAACGCTTACAACTTTTACCCTTTTGAACATTTAAGAATAATTTATGCACGTTTTAATACATATACTGTATGGCAAGCGTTTATATTTTCTGTCTCTAAAGTTAGTACAGTATTTTATCTTGAGTTCTAGTTGGTAGTGATAAAAATTTCTATTTAGATCTATTTGCACCAAATCGGTCAAATAATCAAACTACAAGTATAATAAAAGTTAAACCAGGTTTTTAACAACTAACCTAATGTAAACATTACAGTTAGTTCATTAACACTGATGTTAATATTACAACCCCATCTCCATTAATATTTATGAAATCCATTATTTCCAAATATAGTTCCTTCAATACACACTTCCAGTTTTTTTTTGCATTACATGAAGAAACCATTCGTAAAATAATCTACCAGAGTTCACTTTCATTCATCTTTTAAACTATGTATTTCAAAGTCTCCCATTATCCCGTTTTCTCTCGCTTTTATGAAGTCTTTCGGATTCCGCACCGCATCCTATTTGATGCAGTGACCCGAAAAAAAAAATGCAAAGGTAGCAAACAGTACATGTGTATCTTTTTTTCTTTATAGTTGCATATACAAGGTATCCCATAAAAAGCATTTTTTTGTTTCGATTTTTTTAAAAATACAATAGTCGGCTAGTCTTGGATTTGGATTTGGACAAAAGAATATTCTCGATGGAGCTCGATATCATTTATTTTGAAAACCTTTGTATTAGGAAATTTTACAACTAAAACAGTGTCCTTATCTTCTATGCCATCAATAATTATTTTCGTGAGTTGTTCACGACAAGTATCTGAAATATCCGTAAGCATTAACTAAGGGAATGATTAAAAATTTTACAGTAATCATTAAATACATTTCATTACCTGTTTCTGTTATTAACTAAATAATTTGGTCTCTTAATCTTAGAATTCTTAAGACTAAATTACTTAGCGCTAACTGACATTTTTTTGAAAAGTTCAGACCAACTCGGTAAGTTTTCTACTAATCACGTTTCTCTTAACATCATAAATTTAGCATACAACATTAGCAACTGACCATAACAGGAGATTTGGCTTTCTTAAACGTTTTCATAAAATATGGTAATAAAATATTCTTGCCTTTATGTCACACCATTTTTTTATTTGCAGATATTCATGCAAAATCTCTTTGATGTTCCCAAAAGATTGAAAGATTATTTTCTAAAATCTAAAGTAGTATTTTGCACATTAAATAGAAAAATATCCATTTGGGATTGAAATTGAGACTAGTGTCGACTATCAGCAGCTTTTATTTTTTGTCTGCTACAAAAACGTCCTTAGAAAGCTAATTCAACAAAGATTTTCTCCTTTTCTGTTCATTAATTCGTCATTTAGAAGTGCGGAATCCTCTATTTTCTTTGTTCTTTTTCTCTCTGAAATAAATACATTTTTTCGGGATCTCGTAGCGCTTACCATTTTATTTCATTGACATGGAAAATATACGAAGATGTCAGGAAGTCTTTTGTTTAAAGTTTTGTGTTCAGTCCTTTAATCTTTGGTAACAATCCACCTGAATATAAAAACTCAGTAATTTCGTGTAAACGTTCGGTCTGATTTAAAATTGGAGTTATTCGGGTCAAAGAAATTAAAATATTTTATATTAATAAAATAAAACGTTTTTTATGTTTTAATATACCCTATTCTTAAATAATTATATTCAAAATGTATAGAAAATGACTTTCTGCTATACTTAGATCTCTGCTTTCTGCAATTCCATTATCAGTATGTAAAATATTCTGGGAAGTCCGAAGCAGTTTGTTATGTTATTATATTCGTACTACTTTATAGACTATCAATGTTATTTCATAAAAAATAATATATTAAAAGTTATTAAATTTGAAAGTCTACACGGAATACATATTTAGAAAAGCGCTTGAGAATGTGAAAGCAGGAATTGTAAATGGGGAACGACTGAACAACATCAGATTTCACACCAACATGTCATACCAAATCAACAGTAAATTGGGAGAATCAATAAAAACACTTACTTAGGAACCGTACTGAATGACCAATGGGACTTTTCACAAGAGATCTGTTGTCGATAGAAGAAGCAAGCCATATTCTTTAAAATAGCATCAAAAGTCATCCATCAAATAACAACGAAGATAAGACACCTTCGCTGCTACGTCCTTTCTGTCTTACCGAGTACAATAATGGATCTTTACCGAAATAACTACCAAAAAGCTTACAACTTTCCAAATATGGCTTTACATTTCTACGAATTTCATGGACGAACATGGATCTAACGAAGAAGTTCTCCTCTGAATGGAGAAAGATACCGAAATAATAATCACGATAAAGACTTGCAAACTCGAATACCTCGATTGTATATTGAGAAGAAAATACGGCCTGTTAAAGCGAATGTGAAACGCGACCCAGGCCGACCAAGAATCTCTTAGCTGAAGAATCTCTGGACATAAATTTGAGTAACAACAGAACTATTCCATGCCGCAGCGAACAAAGTTATAGTAATCAGAATGATCGCCCACATACGGATAGGCACTACAAGAAGAAGAAAGTTAAAACTACCGGACAGCTTATTTTGTAACTTAGGTTAAAATTTACACTTATTTAGTAATATTACCTTAAGCAAGGCAGCAACTATCAAAAACCTATCCCCAAAATAAAATGTCAAAAGTTAATATAAATGAACAACGCTCCTTACAGAGAGAAAAAGAGCGAGAAAATATGGAAATTATAGACAGGACCCATTATTAAAAGAAAAAAGGGAGAAAATTTGAATACTTCATTCAATAGAATTTTATAATTTATAAAAAAACGTTATTAACCAACCATTAGCTTAAGACCAAGAAACCATACACCAGAAAAAATTACCTGACGATTACTAAAGATACTTACCAAAACGTTACCTAAATTAATAAATAAATAGATATATACAGTACAATCCGGATTATCCGAATCGCGATTACCTGAAATCCGGCTTATCCGAAACAAACTGTTAAAAAGCAAATTGTATTCCCATTAAACGAAAAAATCCCCATTATTCGAAACAGGCGATGAGTGGTTTCCGTAACGCGCCGGGGACTCCCTGACGTCTAGAATTTCACCGCTGTATATGTTTTGGTTAGTCGACGAGTGTTATAAGTTACTCATTACATCTATTATTATCGCAGAGGTAATAGTTTCGTTTTAATAGATATTTTACAAAATGGAGCGTCATAATAATAAGCGTAAACGTGTTGTTATTACCTTAAAAGAGTATCTCAAGCAATTTAACGTTTAGATAATGGTGAACTTCTTAAAAATATAGCGAAGGATTTAGGTGTAGCCGTGAGTACTCTTTCAGAGTGGAGGAAAAATCGCGAAAATCTTGAAAACTAATGTAGTGTTTTGTCATCGCCCACATAGGCACGAAAAAGTATGAAAAGAGGTAAATACCAAAAAGTGGATGATTCTTTATTTTTATGGTTTACACAGAATCGAGAACGTGGAATACCAATTTCAGGAAAAATTTTAAAACATAAGGCAGTGAGTTTAAGCGAAGAGTTGCCGATTATTGAAACGATTATAAATTTTTCTGCAAGGGATGGATGGCTAGACAGGTGGAAAAAAAGACATGGTGTACGTCAACTAAAAGTTTGTGGAGAAAGATTGTCGGTTGATGTATCTGCTACAAAAATATTTGCAGAGAATTTTGAGCAGCTTATGAAAGAACATGGTTTACAACCAGACTAAATCTATAATTGTGATGAAACAGGCTTGAACTACAAAATGTTGCCTTCAAATACCTTAGCTTCAAAAACGGAAGCTGGAGCACCTGGTTACAAACGTAGCAAAGAACGTATAACTGTCCTTGCATGCAGTAATGCTTCTGGAAGACACAAACTCCCATTATTATGTATTGGTAAGTCAGCAAATCCATGAGCCTTTAAGAATATTCGTCGTAATACTTTTCCTGTTTTGTATGAAAATCAAAACAATGCCTGGATAAACGCGACTCTATTTAAAGACTGGTTTTTTGGAGATTTTGTTCCCAAAGTGGAACTTTTTTTAAAAGAACATGGATACCCTAGAAAAAAATATTGCTGTTACTAGATAACGCCCCCACTCACCCAAGTGTGGAGCAACTTGAAAGTGGTGAAATAAAACCAATGTTTTTGCCTCCTGCTATAACTTCTCTCATTCAGCCTATGGATCACGGTGTACTGGAAAATTTAAAACGCAATTACAGGCGTTTTTTATTAGAGCATATTTTAGAAGAAGTAGATAAAGGTGGCAATCTCACTGATTGTCTAAAAAAGATAAATTTGAAAAATGTTATATATTGGATAGCTTCAGCCTGGAATCAATTAAAGAGTAGTACTCTGGAAAAATCTTGGTCAAAATTGATTCCACAAGAGGAGAGACATTACTCAGAGGCAGAAACAGAAGATAATGAAAGTTTACATCAAATTATTACAGGAATATCAGGATGCGAAAGTGTTATGGAAACTGATGTTTGTGAATGGTTAAACAGTGATAGTGTGGAAGAGGAAATGACTGACCAAGAATTAATTAAAAGTGTATGCAAAAATGCTAATAAAATAGACAGTGATGACGATAATGATAACGAAGTAGAAGCCACTGACAATATTCCAGTAAAAATGATACACTCAGAAGGACTAGAGGCCCTAGAAAAAGCGTTAACTTATGTAGAACAACAAGAAAATGCAACTACCGCGGACATTTTGCTTATCAAACGTTGGAGACACATTGCAGCCAAAAACAGAACTAACGCAACACAAGTGCAGTTAAAAATTACCTCATTTTTAAGACATTAAAGTTAAGAATGAAACTACGATTTTCCGTACATATACATAAAATAGGTAAACTTATTTATTTTAATAAATCCCTAGGTACGTAATAGCATATCGTATAAATGCTTTTAAGCCAATCTACAATGTCGTATTCATTCTAAACTTCTATTTTATAAAAAAAATTCGGATTAACCGAAATTTCGATTATCTGAAATCACTTTGATCCATATTATTTCGGATAATCGAGATTCTACTATATATATATATATATATATATATATATATATATATATATATATATATATATATATATATATATATATATATATATATATATATATATATATATAATAAGTAAAAAAAAAAGTGTCTAGGGAACATTTAATATGTAAACAGAAAGTCGGATAATTAAAACTTAAGCCTTGGTGAGAAATAATGACTTAAACTTTATACTGCGTTCTACTTGAGAGAGTATCACGAGCGGTGCGAGCTACACAACTCATGTGTCAAAGTTAAGTCAGTACTTTAAGATGTGTTAATTTACTCTAGTTGATTTAAAACAACATAATTAAAACAACATAATTTGAAAGCGTTTTTCTTTTTATTTTGTTGCATGAGTAGTGACATAACCGTATTAAATGTCGTTCACAAAGATATCTATGAAAATATTAAGTAATATGATTAATTGCGAACAATAAATAACACAGAATAAGTGTTTTTAAAATTTAGTATCCTAGTAAACATGCAAATCGTCACGGTTTGTTTACACTTCCACGAATAATAATGTTTAACTTACCTGCCCTTTCAAAACTAGGTTAGTAAATACAATGTTTCATGTTTACACCTCTGTATTTTATGACACATTGTAAATATATTTATATACTAAATTAACAAAGTTTTGGTGATTTAATAAACATTATAATATGGTCTAAATTCAGCCGCAATATTTTGACGTGGGTCAGACAGGGTGTATTTACTTGACAAATTTCTAAAGTTATTTACCCAGTAATTCCCCACTAATACCTAAACATTACAACAAAAACTATATTAAATGATTAGTTCTTTATGGGGCGGCATTATCCCAAATAAAAACAATAAAGAATCGAATAGTTCATTTAAGTTAAGTTTATTTTCGTGGTTTGGCTGTTTATAATAAACTAACCGTGCCCGCAGTTCCGTTCGCGTGGACTTGATTGACTATTATCATCACGGCCTATTCCTTACGTTACCTAACGTAATAAAATATATCCTATAAGCTGGCCAGAGAACATATGTATTTTATAAAAAAAAAAAAACACGTAAATTGGATAAGTGATTCTTGAGTGCTAAGCGCACTAACGGACAAACAGAGAGACAAGCAGAGAGACGTTGCGTTATATATATATATATATATATATATATATATATATATATATATATATATATATATATATATATATATATATATTATAGACTTTTGTTGATAAATATTAAGTTAGGAATTAAAAAAAAGGAACACGTAATTCGATAAGTGGTTCTCAAATGTTAAGCACACTAACGGACAGACAGACAGAAAGACGTTGCGTTTTATGTATATTATATAAGATGATTATTATTATGATGATATAAACTGACCAGAGAACATATCTGTGAATTAAAAAAAAAACACGTAAATCGGATAAGTGGTTTTCAAATGATAAGCGCACTAACGGACAGACAGACAGAGAAACGTTGCATTTTATATATATTGGATTCTTTGTTATAAGATATTGTTCCATATTCAATGGTGTAGGCAGCGTATTGCAAGATAGTGCGCTAGCGGTAAACTTTTTTTTCCGACTTGATTCACTATTATCGTCACTGGTCATTTCTTATATTACATAACGTCATAAAATATATCCTATAACCTGGCCAGAGAACATATGAATGAATAAATAAAACACATAAATCAGATAAGTGGTTTTTGAGTGATAAGCGCACTAACGAACAAACAGACAGAGAGACGTTGCATTTTATATATTCTTGTGCTACATGATAATGCTCCATATGTAATGGTTTAGGCAGTGCATTGCAAGAAACGCGCTGGCGGCAAACTTTTTTCCGACTCGATTCACTATTACCGTCACTGCTTATTCCTTATGTTACCTAACGTAATAAAATATATGCTCTAACCTGGCCAAGATATGTATGTTTAAAAAAAAGCACGTAAATCGGATAAATGGTCCTCTAGTGATAAGCGCATTAACGGACAAGCAGTCAGAGAGACGTTGCATTTTATCTACATTATAGAAAATTATAGATAACCTGGCCAGAGAACAAATGTATGAATTAAAAAAAAAAAACACGTAAATCGGATAAATGGTTCTCGAGTGATAAGCGCACTAACGGACAAATAGACAGACAGACAGAGAGACGTTGCATTTTATATATATTATAGAAGATTATAGATAACCTGGGCAGAGAACAAATGTATGAATTATTGCAAGAGAACGCGCTATCGTCACTGCTTTTTCCTTATCTTACCTAGCGTAATAAAATATATCCTATAACCTGACCAGAGAACATATGTATGTTTAAAAAAAAAGCACGTAAATCGGGTAAGTGGTTCTCGAGTGATAAGCGCACTAACGGACAGACAGACAGAGATACGTTGCATTTTATATATATTATAGATAGATTGAAGACGTCATAAAAAAAAACGATAAAATAGTTAAACATACATTTTGTGTCAATGAAAATGAAAATACGTAGGGTAGGTGCACCAGTAATCGACCGAATAATGTTGAGGTTACGTTAATCGTAGCTTTAATGAAACCCGTCATAGTATTTGGACTCTTTAGGCAGCAATATATAAAATTTCAACCCTTCCCTTTACATTAGTACATTTTGAAAAATTATATAATTGTTTTTTGTCGAATAAATAAGCAAATAATGAACGGACCTAACAGCACCAGCTGTCGACCACTGCATCCCATTAGTCGACATGTCTACGCCGTGATAGTCGACCACTTGCTGAATAATTGAAATCTACAGCTCTAAATAAGGTAGTGGGGTGTTTCTTTAATTTTTCCAAAGAATAAGAACAGCATTTTACTTTTTCCAATATGAATTTTGTTATCGAATAAACTTTTTACCATGCCATTGAAAAAAAAATTTGTTAATTTCCATAAGTGATCTTTATATTTTATATTACAATTATCATACCCGTGAATTAAGGCTTTTCGAATTTAAATCTAGTCAATATAATAACGACATTAAAAATTCTTAGAATCCAAAATATAAAACTACATTTCCTTCCGGCGAGGCGTCGCCGTCGGTCAGTGATGCGCAGGCGATCGCACGGGGTGCTTATGAAAGATTTGCTCAAGAAGACGCTAACTTATTTGGGCACACTGAATAAGAATAAAGCTGAGATTCCTCCATACTTCTTACCGGAAAAGGACAGAGTAAGTGAGCGTTGTACGGTTTTACCAAGGACTTTATATTGTTGTCTTATGTTCCGAAAAAAAACAAAGCCGTCCTATTCCGTTTCCTGTCCCCATCATGCTCGAGAGACCAATACTAAGTCAGGAAAACCAATGATGGTTGCAGATTACAATCACCCCAAAGGAGGTATTGACGCTATCGACAAAAATGCTCAGTATATTGGTGTAGCTGTAAAACTCGTCGATGGCTAATGGAAATTTTTTATAGATTACTGGACATGACATGCATCAATTGTTTCGTATTGTACTAGGCATCTGCAAATAATGATCCTAAATTGAGAAAAGGGACATCAAATAAGAAGCATCGGCGCAAAACTGTTTTCCCTATCTTTTTCCTATTTTTTATGGTCCCCTTTTTTCAAGTGAAAAATGCACATGGGACGCTCAGCACATATGGCTTCCCAAGTGCGCTGCAGTTTGCACACTTGAAATTGGAGGAAAAAAATCCATTCATTTATTGCTTTATGGTCAGCGACCATAAAGCAATAAATTTCCATACATCAAATCTCAATTAGTTTATGGTGGGTATTTACCAGATTTCCTCGCCGAACAAATAGCTGGAATCAACATAGAACACCTGGAAATCCAAAATTTTAAGATGGACGAAAAAAAAAGAAAACACCAGACGTCCAGTAGTCGCTCGACCTATGACGACTCTCACATCTCTCAAACAATTAACGAAATTCCTAGTTCTATTAACATTTTCTGTGCTTGCGTCTTGCCTTGAACACCTTTACTACGAGGATAACAATAATTTTCCAACGTTTCACAGGCAGTGTCATTGAACATCCCAAGCGCGTCGACGGGATGCCACGAGTACCAAAAAAGTAGCTCTATCGCCTCTTCTCGACCAGCCCAATTTCTCTTTAAGTTTCCGTTGTCGATCCATCCAACAGATAAGGGGGTCCGACCATGAAACTATTTCTGGATTTAAGTTGGAAATTTCAACTATCACATAAGACGTCATACAACGTCGTCACGGATTATGCGATAAAAACTTTTTTCCAACAGATTTTCTGTCAACACATAAGTGTCAACTATTGGGTGGTGGCCGACCATTGGTTCTCCCATACCCTACATAAATTTATTCAAGCCTGAAATATATTGCTCACATTATATACAATTTTATAGATAAATAGACTAAAATTAATAAAGAACATACAAAGAAATTATTCAGTTAGTTTGAGCTACGTAAATATAACTCAAACTCTTCAACTGAACCAAAGCAACCTTCAAGTAAATTATTTTTTAAGTTTTCCTTAAAATGGTTGACCGAGTTCGATATTCTTAAAGTCCTTGGAAATTCATTAAACAACTTGTTCCCAAAAAATATAAAGGACATTTTTCATAAGTGTGTTTTTTGTTTTTTTTTTATTTAACCTATGCCTCATACTATAACAGTGATGGTCCCTAGTGAAAGCAAAATTTCCCTTCTTTTGAAAAATTTACGTTTAAAAGGTTGTAAGGATTAATACTTATGGTACCATCAAAATTATTTTGTCTTTAAAAACCATTCTGCTAGACTGATCATAAGACAGGTTAAAAATCAGCTTTATGACTTGCTTGTGACTAACAAAATCTCTGCTTACATTTGTTGGATGGCCAACACTGTAACATTCGATAATATCACAGATTATACTAAGAAGTAATAAATATTTAAAATCACTTCTCTAAAGAGCTTTGCTTAATGTATAACATCGATGGTTGCGCTCCAAGACATATTACAGTTTAAGGAAGTCCCTAAGTGTTTTACAGTTTTTAAAACCCTCTTTCGAACCAATGTTAAAAATAACATTAATTGAATTTATTTGTAGTACAGTAGTACATCATTGAAGAGTCTATTTCTGAAGCACCATTGTTAAAAATTTTAATGACGAGCGAAATTTTTTCTTCAAGCACCGTGATATTACTAAAGTCATTAGAATACAAAAAAATATTTACAAAATTCAAGTACTCAGTGTTGTGACTAATAACTAGTAAGAATACTAAAGAACCAATCTGTAGCGTAACCACGACAAACTTAAAGTCATGAGAGTCAAACTCCCCAATCTTAACTCTTAATCTAAGGTTTTGTAAAAATGTAAACAAACACTTTAAATAGCCTTAAACACGGAGTGAGTGCATTTTTTTGAAATAAAGTTTATTAATAATGTGTCAAATGTTCTTGTCAGATTAAAAGACAATCGTCCATCGTGTCAAAGATATATTAGTTCATATCGGTAACAGCTGTCTTCGTTGGGTGGTCGGCCCTAAAACCATGTTGGCTTGCATTAAGAAATTTTGTGTTAGTGAGAAAATCAGACAATTTGATACAAGCTTTGCCTTCGTAAAGCAATTTAAAATTGTCACTGGTCTGAAATTATTAATACTTTTCTGATTACCTTTTTACTTTACTTGCTAAAGGAAAGTATTCGTGAAAAAATCACAGTCCGAGATAGTTGCCTTTCTTTACGTTTTAGGGTTCCTAGATGACAAAAACATAGTTACTCATCTCGATCTGTTACCACAATAACTCTCGGACGATATGAGATATAAATTTCAAACCTATATATATATATATATATATATATATATATATATATATATATATATATATATATATATATATATACTCACAGACAAAGCAGAAATAGCTGAAATCCAAAAGAAATACTGTATCAATCTATGTAAAGAGAAGAACGGAGAACAACCAAATGATCAAACTCAATTTCTAAAAAGGAACTGTGATCAGAGGTAAAAAAGCCCTTAAAGCCCAAGGAATAGATAAAATGACTTCAAAATTATTAAAAGCTACGAGAGATCTGATAGTGCAGGTTTTTTTTAGAATCTGTACCTTAATATGGGAGCCTGGCAAATGGTCTAATGACTGGTCCGAATCGTTCTTCACATTTTTTAAAAAAAGATCGCCTAGAGAATGCGACACTTACAGGACAATTTCTCTAATAAGTCACGCTAGTAAAGTAATGCTGCATATAATCGACAATCGACAGGCTAAAATCATTTATACTACCAGAAATATCTGGGGAACAGACAGGTTTCATTGCAGGGAAAGGCACAAGAGAAAACATTCTTAATGTACGACATGTATATATATATATATATATATATATATATATATATATATATATATATATATATATATATATATATACATATATACATATATATATATATATATATATATATATATATATATATATATATTAATATTAATTAATATAATTATATACTTGTTAAAACGGGTGAGTTCTCATTCCCTAAATTTTTAGGAACAGCTGTCTCTTTGTGTAAAATTTGAAAAAATTCACATACTGTATAATTAGATGAAAAAAAATGTAAGGCGTGTTATTGAAGCTATTTTTTCTTTTCTATAATTAGTATGCAGGTGCGATGCATTTTCAAGAATGATGACCAGTTCAGATATATTTTAACATTCTAGTTAACCTTGAAACTAATAGAAATATGCACAAGAGTTTTACACAACATTTAGTCCAATCAAAGTACGACCAAAACAGGCCAAAAACAGAAATCATTTATACTACCAGAAATATCTGGGGAACAGACAGGTTTCATTGCAGGGAAAGGCACAAGAGAAAACATTCTTAATGTACGACATATATATATAAAAATATATATATATATATATATATATATATATATATATATATATATATATATATATATATATATATATATATATATATATATATATATATTAATATTATTAATATAATTATAAATATATACTTGTTAAAACGGGTGAGTTCTCATTCCCTAAATTTTTAGGAACAGCTGTCTTTTTGTGTAAAATTTGAAAAAATTCACATACTGTATAATTATATGAAAAAAAATGTAAGGCGTGTTATTGAAGCTATTTTTCTTTTCTATAATTAGTATGCAGGTGCGATGCATTTTCAAGAATGATGACAAGTTTAGATATATTTTAACAATCTAGGTAACCTTGAAACTAATAGGAATATGCACAAGAGTTTTACACAACATTTAGTCCAGTCAAAGTACGTCCAAAACAGGCCAAAAAACAGAAATCGTCGGATACTGCTACTTTTAAAAAAAAAAGGCGTGTATATTCATCTTGACAAGTATACTAAGGAAAAAATATTATGACTGCTGAAAAATTGGGGCAACACCCTCAGAAA
Source organism: Pachyrhynchus sulphureomaculatus (assembly GCA_019049505.1). Classification (NCBI taxonomy): domain Eukaryota; kingdom Metazoa; phylum Arthropoda; class Insecta; order Coleoptera; family Curculionidae; genus Pachyrhynchus; species Pachyrhynchus sulphureomaculatus. Next base: position 74,115,502 of record CM032454.1, read on the forward strand.
TGGGAGAATTGGCCCGTTTTTTGGTTTTTAGCGTGTTGTTGCAATTTATGAAAGATAAACTAAAAATTCTGAGAGATTTTGATTCTAGATAAAAAAAAAATTTAAAGGGCTGTGGATGTCATTTGAACCTTCTGGTAGGAAGAAATTGGCCGTTTTTATCGTTTTCCTGTCATTTTTTATGATTAAAAAGTTGTACTTGCAAACTATAAGCTATTTTTTAGTGTTCCGTACGGAACACTTATAAGATCACTTCGGTGTCTGTCCGTCTGTCATACCCGATTTTCTCCGAAACTATTTGTCATAAAAAGTTGAAATTTGGTAGTAATATAGGAATTGATGGCCTCATCAGAGCCATGTAGTTTTGAAAGTTAAATTTTGACTTAAGGGGTTAGTTTTGGGGGGTGAAATCGGAAGTGAAAAAAAAATGTTTTTACTAGGTAATCGAGTGTGGTGTCAAATTAAAGCTTGTAAAAACACGAGTAAAAAATATATATATAATGTAATACTTGCGCGCACTTTTCTTTGTATTATTTTTAAAAAATCGCGAAAAATCGCTGTCCACCCGCCTTATCTCGGAAAATACTTTGCTTGAACGGTATTTTTGTACATTCAAAAACTGTGTTTAATTAACACACGAAATTCGATTTTTTCCATCGTTTTGAAAATATCAAATTGAGCGTTATTAAAACTACTGTAACTTGTAAACTAATGGTCAAAATGTCATGAAACTTTGACACGTATCGTTTGAAGATTGGTACTTCCTAAAAATCATATGGATTATTTAAAAAGGTGTGTGTCAGACCGAAAACATTTCAGCCTACGGATTATGTCGTACAATGGATCCATAGGATAAATAATGGATGGTAGCGGTTTAAGAAAAGTTTTTAATTTGATATATGCTGCTGGCTCCGTTGATAAGATTTTGGGCGGTCACTTTTATTCCAGGGCTATAAGGGCAAATTTACTTGTGAATGCCGTGTTAGGAGAGATTTTCAAGAGAAACGTCTTTATTAGCGATAAGCTTAACAGCAACTTTTAGGACACAGGTATACCTAAGTGTTCGACAACTGCACCTGCCACAGCCAACCAATTTTATGACCCATTATTTCTGATATTTTGTTGTATGTATACTGTTATTTGACTATTTTTTTTAATTCATTTTCAGAGCCCTTTCGTTGTTTTATTAGTTTTTTTAATAAAATCTTTCTGCCTAAATATACATATATAAGTATTTAACAAAGTATTTACATATGATTTTATACAACAAAATTTTACTTTGTAGTTATTTGAAGCTAGACACCAAAAAAGCTTCTGGCGCTGACGGAATACCTGCCATAGTTCTCAAAAACTGTGCGAGGGAACTAACACCAGTTTTCTGTAGACTTTTCAACCTATCCTACAGGAATCTGCTGGAATGTGCCACAGTTTAGCCGATACCTAAAAAAGGCAAGAAGACCTTGCCCAATAACTACCGACCAATCGCACTGCTTTCAATAATATCGAAAGTCATGGGAAAGGTTATCAATCAGCATCTTCTAAAATATCTTGAAGGATTCAACATTATTAGCGATCACCAATATGGCTCCGTAAAAATAGATCAACAGGAGATCTTCTGACTTATGTAACACACGTTTGGAACAACGCAATTGAACACTTTGGAGAATCTTGAACAGTTGCTCTTCACATAACCAAGACATTCGACCGTGTTTGGCACGATGGACTGTTGGCTAAGCTACGCTCTTATGGTATGTCTGAAAAGTTCTGTTTGTGACTCTCATGTTTCCTCAGAGAGCGTTCTTTACGAGTGGCAGTCGACGGATTTCTTTCTAATACCTTCACTATCAACGCTGGTGTACCTCAAGGCTCCTTACTGTCTCCTACTCTCTCTCTCATTTACATTAATGATCTGCTGGAAAAGACCGAGAATCCAATCTACAGCTTTGCAGATGACAGTACGCTTATCTCTTCATTCACTTTGAACACTCGGACATCGGCTACTCAGACGAATATCCGCAGACAGCAGGAAGTCATTCAACTTAACAAAGACCTGGAAGAAATTCTGTCTTGGGGTAACAGTAACCAAGTGGAATTTAACGCTGCGTAAACCCCGGGCGGCAGTTTTTTCTAAAAAAGTTAACGTTGCTGAACCCGACATGGTTATGTCAGGGCACTCCATTCCTCTAATATCGTCACTCAATTTGTGAGCAAATATGTCCTGATATAAACATGTTGCAGGCATAGCAAGGAGAGCTTCTCAAAAGTTGGGAATATTATTTCGAGCCAGAAGGCTTTACACTCCACAACAACTGTTAATTCGACCAACTATGGAATACTGCTCCCATGTTTGGGGCTCCGCTCCCAAACATACACTGCATTTGTTGGATTCTATTCAGAGAAGAGCTGTTCGTCTGATTGGAGACCCGGAACTGACCGGCATCCTTGATTCGCTGCAACATCGAAGAACGGTTGGCGACTTGAGCCTATTCTACAAGTATTTTCATGGAAAGTGTTCGAAGGATGTGGCCCGCTTAATTCCTCCCAGAGCGGTGCATATTAGATATGCACGTCGCGCTAATACTTCACATCCGTATGAGGTTCAGCTTGTTACTCCTCGTACAACGCTTTACAAACAGTCTTTTATATGGAGAACATCATCCCTTTGGAATAATTTGCCTAGGACTGTGTTTCCCACCGGGTACAATTTACAGCGATTCAAGAACAACGTGAATCGCTTTCTCCGCACACGTGTCGCTCCTATAGCCCTTTAGGGACTTCCCTGCAGCACGTGTGCTATACACATAAAAAAGAAAAAAAAAGAAAAGAAAAATTGAGCTAACAGCGTTTTGTCTTCTAACAGTGATGCGACAGTCCAACATCGTGTACCGGTGAATCGTAAAAATTAAACGATAAAAAAATTTCAAAACATACAAGATAAGTTTTTGAGCTGTCTCGTTACAGTAACAGAAAGGGACCCTACATCTGACCTTTTGGTCCAATATTTTAGAATGACTACGCTTATCACATCTTGATACCATCCACAGAATGTTTCCAATTAAATTCGCAAGTGGACATTACCACTATGCCGAAAATGGTTACTTATATTTGCAAGATATGTTAGAGTTACAAAATACATGGTGTTCCAGTATTCCGTGTACATAGAGTTACTGTGGATTTCTGGGATGAAAATATGACCATTTAACCCAACTTACCTTGGTCCAAAAATTCGTAATTTTTGACATACAGGGTGTCAAAATTATACTTTTATTTTTGTTTTTCTTAAGTAGCTTTCTTAATAATTCTACTATTTGTACAAGATTCGGTGCTAATAGGTTTTCTGTGATGAGAAATCGAAATCAGCTCACAGTTTTGTTGTAAATTGGAGGGGACGCCACTTATTGCACTGTGTATACTTTTAAATTGTCATAACTTTTTATACCAGTTTCTGAGATAATAGTATGTTTGTTTCCATTTTTTAATTCTATTTTCAAATTTGCAAATGCGTTACTTCACATTTCATCCAGGCTTAGGACAGGTCCAAAAGAATAATCTTTGAAATTTGGGGCATGCTTAAAGGCAAACAGGCTAACAACAATAATAAATTTAAAGACTAACGGGCCAACAACAGTAACAATGTAAAAACCAACTGGCTAAGGTCATAAAAGATTACTCACAAATTGAAAAATTGGAAAAAAGTTTAATCGCTCAACTGAGAAGGTATTAGTTTTACAATAAATGTTCAATATATCCGCCACTTTCGTTAATGCATAAATGAATACGTCGCAGGAAATTTAAAGGTACTCTTCTTAAAATGTCTTCATCTCGTAAAACGATATCAGCATTTTGAATCCTATTCCACAATAGCTCAATGTTGTCGATCTGAACTTGATAAACTTTCGATTTCAATGCACCTCAAAGGAAAAAATCGCATGGATTTAAGTCTGAGAAACGAGGTGACCAGTGAATAAGAGTAATACTAAATTCGCGTTTAAACCGTCTTTGTTGCACAGCATATGGGTTTTTTTCAGCGTAAACATGATTATTATGCATATGATTTTAGTGTGAAAAGCCGGAATAGTCGCTATGCTTGCTCGAATATTTTTTTTTTTAAAAAGTAGGAATATCCGACGATTTCACCTCAAAATCGTAATTTGACTGGACTAATTAATTATATTGCAAAGATAAACACGGTCGCGGTTTTTCCTGGAATGCAACATTAATGATGCAATACAAGACAAGAACAAAGAAAAACAAGAATATAATTATGCGGATACAGTATAAATAGCTTAATTTTTATTTTCGAACTCAGTCTTTCTTGAGATTTTTAGGCATTAACAAGAAATTATAACCATGAACCCTCCTTCAATATTTATTTTAAAAAGTAATGATCCCGAGAGTTTACCTAATCGTTTATTAATTGTTCTTTTGAAGCTTTTATTTAGGTGAGTAAAAATTACTTTCTTTTTGAGAAACTTTTTAATTCTTCTTCTTTCTTCTTTAGATTTGGAAAAAAGGATATTAAAGTTATTGATGGAATGGTATGTCTTTCTTTAAACTA
>CM032454.1:74125056-74452556 GCA_019049505.1 Pachyrhynchus sulphureomaculatus
CCTTGATATTTGTCTTATATAAACTTTTTCACACTGAGTGCAAGAGATGCTGTATACCACTTCAGCGACTTTTATAGTTCCATCCTTGTCTTTTTACATGGAACAAACATCAAGGATCCTAAAAGACAGAGTCACTTCTCATAAAAGCGATTGCAGGTTTAAAAAAAAAACTCATGGGCAGTGGCTTGAAATAGAAATCAATTTTCACTTGAATTTAATTATAATGACACCAAAGTCATGTGCAAGGAAAGAAATTTCAACAAAAGAATGTTTAGAGAAATGATGGAAATTCACCTTAAACCGAATTGTATTAAAAAAAAAATACATTGAGGATTTAAGGTCAATTTTCTCTATTCTATTGCAGATTAGTTGTCAAAATGATAATTCAAAAAATATATCAGACACATCTCTATAATAATCATCTTAGAAGCACACAATTTTTCGTACGATGCATAACAAAATGTAGTAAACTGTTTTTTATATTCTTTAAAAGTATTTTTGTCGAAATTTTCTCATGTTTTCCTAATAAATATTAACAATAATGTGGATTTTTTATTGAAAGCAATTATCCAAAAAAGCATCACTTAGCAGTAGGTAGTTTTGATGTTAATAATTTGGGTTGCTTTCGGTAGTAAACCTTAGAATACTGTTAGTCTACTGTATTGTAGCTCTGAAGAAGTAAATAAAATATTTTCGAGAACTTGGCTTAGCTACAAAGATGTTAAAACCTTTTATTTAAACGATTATTTATTTTATTTATTTTTTTTTTTTGGTTGACGTTTCGCCCAGTTTTTTGGGTATTTTCAAAGCTTCTATTTTACATATCTTGCACGTGTACCCGTCGATGTGTTACTATAAGACAGAGACGGACACACATTCAAATTATGTAAAATAGAAGCTTTGAAAATGCCCAAAAAATTGGGCGACACGTCAACCAAAAAGAAATTAAAAAATCGTTTCAACCCAAATACCCAATAATAGAAAAATTACGTAATTATTGAATTTTCCAGTAATTTTATATGACTTGGTATAATGATGTAGTACATATTGGAATGCGGTTCTATGAGTAATTGTATTGCTCAAGGTGTATTATGTGACTCATAATCAAGGTTAGGTGCGTTAGTTATTTTTCTATGAACTATAAAATAGATTTACTTGATGACGTCATTGATATTTTTATTGCTGGAAAGCGATTGTGGCATTGTATATATAACACGTATGCTGAAAACTTTTTAGTCTGACACATAGATGTTGCCCTTTTCAAAAAATCCATATGATTTTTAGGAAGTACCAACCTTCAAACGACACGTGTCAAAATTGAGCTTGCGACAACTAGTCCACAAGTTATAGTGGTTTTATTGACGCTGACAAAACAATGAAAAAAATCGAATTTTGTGTGTTGATTAAACACTGTTTTTTGATGGGAAAAAAATACCGTTCAAGCAAAGCAATGGCTTGATAAGTGTTACGGGGACACTGCCCCTGGAATTTAAACGCGGTCGTATAAATACAAATGATGTTGAACGCTCTGGACGCCCAAATGAAGTGGAAAACGGAAAACATCAAAAAAATCCACAAAATTGTTTTGGATAACGGTAAAGTGAAATTGCGTAAGATAGCGGACACCCTAAAGATATTAAAAGAAAGTAGTGGTCATATTCTGCATGAACATTTGGGCATGAGAAAGCTCTGTTGGAAATGGGTACCGCGTTTGCTCACAGTGGACCAAAAACAACAACATGTTGATGATTCTGAGCGCTGTTTGGACCTGTTTAAGCACAATAAAAAGGATTTTTTGTGACAGTGGATGAAACATGGATCCACCTTTACACATCGGCAGTTAGCTGGGTGAACAGCAGCCAGTAAAAGCCGCCCGAAACTATCAAAGACAGAACAGTCGGCTGTGAAGGTTTTGGCCTGTATATTTTGGAATACGCATGGAATAATTTCCTTCGACTATGCTGGGAAGGGAAAAACCATCAATAATGAATATTATATAAAGTTTAAAGGCAGAAATCACAAAGAAACGGCCCCAAATGAACAAGAAAAAAGTGATCTTTCTTCAAGACAATGCACCGTGTCAAGTCAATGGTTACGATCGCAAAATTGCATGAATTAAAGTTCGAATTGCTTCCTCATTCACCGTATTCTCCAGATTTGGCTCCAAGCGACTATTATCTATTCACAGACTTCAAAAAAATGCTCACGGGAAACGGGAAATAAATTTGACTCCAATGAAGAAGTTATCGCCGAAATGGAGGCCTATTTTGAAGGCAAAGACAAATCCTTTTACAAGAAAGGTATAGAAATGTTAGAAAAGCGTTGGACTGAGTATATCGCACTTAAAGGAGACTATATTGATGAATAAAGTCGAATTTTGCAAAAAAAAAAATGTAACTGGACCAGAAACTTTTCAGCCTACCTGTTATATGTTAGCAAAAGAATACAATAAATAAAAAAACTTGATTCTTTAATTGATAGTTGTCTCAACGATTCTTTTTTAGAATGAATCAAAATAATAAAGGACATATTATAAAAGTAGAAAGTTTAAAAACTCTAGTAATTAGAAGTATTTGTGCTAGATATAAAAATGTATATATAATGTTTCCACTGCTATTTGAACTATAAACAATACCGGAAATTTTAAAAGGAGGCATTATAGCTAATTATAGTGAGTGGGGTTCGATTCATTTTGTATGGTTTTTATTAGAAACATGGTAATTTTTCCTGGTTTTTAGTGTTCCATACAGAATATTTATGGAACCGATTTACTCCAAAACTATTTGACATCGAAAGTTAAAATTTGGCACAAATATTGACGGCCAAATCAGAGCCGTATAGTTTTAAAAGTTAAATTTTGACTTAAAGAATTAGTCTTGGGGAGTGAAATCGAAAGTGAAAAAAATTTTTTTTCATGATGATCGAGTGAGGTGTCAAATGAAAGTTTATGAAAACACTAGTTCAAAAATATATATGATGTAATACTCGCGCAAAGTTTCCTTTATATTATTTAAAAAAGGAAGCCAAAAATCGTTGTTCCCCCACCCTACCTCTAAGAGTACCAATCAGAAAATTTGGAAAAAATTCTGGAATATTCTCCATAAGGTGTAAGTTAAATGAAAATTATCACGAGTGCTTTACTTTTGGTAGCACAGCCCCACAAAAAAAATGAAAGTTCATCACCAGGAACCAAAATACAGGAATCTAGTGTATTGTTCGATACTAAATTTAAATTCGTAGTTAAAAAAAAAATTATCTTGTCATTTTTTTAGCCAAAAACATCCCTTGAAATGGGCTAAAAACTATAGAAATAATGTAATGACTCTCAACAGAGTGTGAAAAATGGTTGATATTGTATAGTTTAGAGAAGAAAATATGCATTCAAACCACAGCAAGCTATTTCTATTAATTAAACCAAAATTAAAAAAAAAAAAAAAAAAAAACCCTATAGGAAGTGAAAAGTACCTCTGAAACTCAAATAATGCATGTGAGTTTAAATAACATGTACAAAGGACAAATTCTTGTAGCTCTTAGGACAAAATATCTCAATCTGGTGTGACAATCAGACATTATTATTAAAGAGTTGAGACCACTATAGGATGTAAAAACTACCCCCACATACAAAGGTATCTCATAAGTTTCATTAACAACGAAAAAAGTTTAGGCTTTTGTAGTTTTAGGCAGGGTGAACAAATATGGAGGAAAGTTGATTGAACCACCGACACACGACTATAAACTACCCTTAGAGAATGGTAGAAACTACCACTACGCTCTAATGATGCACATGGATGTTATTGAAATTCGTAAAGGATCAAGTACGTTTATCTCATTGTGCCAAACATTTCAGACAACTAGATCATCTTCCTAATAAGGTCAAAAATCATGCCTGGAAGGGGGGAACTACCTCCCGGGATTGATAAATCTTAAAAGTTCTAGCATCTGAGAAAAAATACAGACTTTCGTAGTCTCAGGCAGGATGGAGCCCGTATTTTTTTTCTTAGATGCTAGAACTTCTAAGATCCCTCAATACCAGAGGGTAGTTCCCTTATCCTAGGGATGATTTTCGACCTTATTAGGAAGATGATCTAGTTGTCTATTTCGAAAAATTCTGGAATGTTCTCCATCAGATGTAGATTAAATGAAAATTAGTAGTAGTGCATTTCCTTTGATAATTTATCTGGTATATTAGAACAACGATCGGAAACAAACTTTGTTGAAAACTCATTCAGAGTGTGTTTGGTGAAAAAATACTAATAATTTTATACCTCTGTACAAAAATTTATATTTTAAAAGCAATCACCGCACGGAACACTAATTGTGCAAGTCCGACTTGCACTTGGCCTGTTTTTTGTTGAGATAATAAAAAGTAAAACATAAAAGGGGCAAGAGAAGAGATGAGAGGGGTTGTTTTGTATATATAGTACTATATGATCTTTGTAAGATTTTTTCAATTGAGAAATTAAAAAAAATTAGATTATTTTTTTTATTATTTTCAATTTTAACCCAAGAAGGGGGTGAAAGGAGTGGTGGTTAAATATTATATAGTTTCAATAGTACTTTGAGAAATTTTGCAGGTTTTTTGGTTAATGTACTTGACAAATTTTAAGCATAATATTTAAAGTAAAATATATAAAGGGTTAATGATAGGGGGTTAGATGGGTTACCTCATATATATCATATTATATGCTTTCTTCAGGGTTCATGACTGTAGGAATATGAAAATTAAGTTATTTTTTTAATTACTATCGATATTAATAGAGAAAGGGGTAGAAGATATGGCATAATGTTGTATGGCATCAATATTACAATATTACGGGAATTTTCCCATGTTCTTTAGATTGGAGGATTGGACAATTTTAGGCATAATCATTGATGATAAAACATATAAGGTGTCAAAGGCATGGAGAAGGGAGGTTGAAGTGTAAATTAGTATTTATCTTATTATAGATATTTTTGGAGTTCTTTCAATCAAGAAATAGGAACATAAGATTTTTCATTATTTTCATTGTTAATATGGAAAAAATGTGAAAGGAATAGGGGTCACTGTAACGACTCTATAGTTTATGATAATTTTCCCTAATTATTGATTGTGATATTGGATATTAGTATACAATATTTTTTCTATGGTAAAATAAGGCGAATGGGGTGAGGTATGGGGCTAAAAGGGTGACTACATGTATGTCGTAATATTTGAGTGTTCTTTTTTTGCAATATTTCCAATTTTAACAGGAATAATAAAAAGAGGGGGTTGACATCTGACTACTGAGTAACCTAAAAAAGGTTGAGGGAGATTATCTGAAGAATAAATGTATTTCGACTCATTAATTTATCTTGTTTCATTTCCGCTTTCAAAACTGATTGGCTAACCTAACACGTAGGCTGAAAATTTTGTAGCCTAGCTACTTAAAACACATCTTTTGCATAATTCGACTTTATTCATCAACTCCTTTAAGAGCAATACAATCAGTCCAACGCTCTTTGGCAGAAAGACGATGCTCTGTGTTTGGTGGGACCAGGGGGCGTGGTCTATTATGAGCTGTCAAAACCTGGGGAAACGGTTAATACTAAACGTTACCAACAACAATTGACCGATTTGAACCGTTCGCTGCTTGAAAAAAGGCCAGAAAACCGAAAGAGGCAACACAAAGTCTTCATGACAATGCTCCATCATATACGGCAAAACTAGTTCGCGACACGTTGGAAGCACTCAGCTGGGAAGTTCTACTCACCAGACTTGGCTCCTTCCGATTACCACTTGTTTGCATCGATGGGTCACGCACTTGCTGAGCAGCGCTTTGGTTCGTACGAAGATGTGAAAAAATGGCTCGATGAAAGGTTCGCGGCAAAAGGGGAAGATTTTTACTGGCGTGGTATTCACAAATTGCCCGAAAGATGGAAAAAATTTATAACAAGCGATGGAGCATACTTTGAACAAAGCACTTTTTATCACTCTTCTGAATTTAACATGTTTTTTTAGAAAAAAAAAAATCCGCATTTCATACTCGTACACCTAGTATATATATATATATATATATATATATAATATATATATATATATATATATATATATATATATATATATATATACATATTATATTATATATATATATATATATATATATATATATATATATATATAAATACATATATATATATATATATATATATATATATATATATATATATATATATATATATATATATATATGTATATATATATATATATATATATATATATATATATATATATATATATATATAATGAACCTTCCCGTTTTTATGTCGTTTTTAAGTTAATCAAAACCCTTGTTATAGAAAATTGATTTTTTTAAACAATACAAAAGTAAGTAAGTTGTTGATTTTAATCCCCTTATATATTTGACTATAAATGAGTATGCTTACAATATGTTTACTGTTTCAACCAGAAACCAGGAAAAATTGTAGCAATACTACTAGAATGGCTTAACATTTATCGACATTTTTCACTGAGGTAATATGGTATAAAAATTTTAAGCTTCTTTCCTAATTCAAGTATTACATATATGAGCATATAAAATTATATGTGTGTCAACAGATAGACAGTCCAAGGGAAATGTCAAACTATCAAGAAAAATAAAAATATATTTACATAATATTTTTAAACCAAAAAACAGTCTTGCCAAACCCTTGTCACTTTTCGCTGTTTTCCGCGTCAATCGTATCAAAAGGAATGCTACCCGAGAATAGGAATGTTTAATTAACCGGGAATAAAAACGGAAACAACCAAAAGGAAAAGAGAATATGTGAAAAATAAATTAAGTGTTTTGTTACTCTCGTAGATATGGGTTAGTATTTGGCAGAAATATTATGGCTTCTAAAATATACAAACAATATATGTAGGTTTTTTTTATGGGTCTAGTACACGTGCTGCAGGGAAGTCCCTAAAGCGCTACAGGAGCAACACGTATGCTGAAAAAGCGATTTACGCTGTTCTTGAATCGCTGTAAATTGTACTCAGTGGGATGTTCTCCAAGTCACCAACCGTTATTCGATGTTCCAGCGAATCAAGGCCACCGGTCAGTTCCGGGTCTCCAATCACTCGAACAGCTCTTCTCTGAATAGAATTCAACAAATGCAATATATGTTTGGGAGCGGAGCCCCAAACCTAAGAGCAGTATTCCCTAGTTGGTCGAATTTAAGCTTTATAAAGAATTAACAGTTGTTGTGGAGTGTAAAGCCTTCTGGCTCGAAATAATATTCCCAACTTTTGAGAAGCTCTTCTTGCTATGCCTGCGACATGTTCATGCCAGGACATATTTGCTCCCAAACTTACGCCCAACAAATTGAGTGACGATGTTAGAGGAACGGAGCGCCCCGCCATAACTATGTCGGGTTCAGCAACGTTTAACTTTTTTAGAAAAAAAACTGCCGCCTGGGTTTTTGTAGCGTTAAATTCCACTTGGTTACTGTCACCCCAAGATAGAATTTCTTCCAGGTCTTTGTTAAGCTGAATAACTTCCCTCTGTCTGCGGATATTCGTCTGAGTAGCCGATGTCCGAGCCTTCAAAGTGAATGAAGAGATAAACGTACTGTCATCTGCAAAGCTGCAGATTGGGTTAATGTAAATGAGAAAAAGAGTAGGAGATAGTATAGAGCCTTGGGGCACACCGGCGTTGATAGTAAAGGTGTTAGAAAGAAATCCGTCGACTGCCACTCGTAAAGAACGCTCTCTGAGGAAACATAAGAGCCACAAACAGAACTTTTCAGACATACCATAAGAGCGTAGCTTAGCCAACAGTCCATCGTATCAAACACGGTCGAATGCCTTGGTATGCCAAGAGCAACCGCTCGAGGTTCTCCAAAATGTTCAATTGCATTGTTCCAAACATGTGTTACATAAGTCAGAAGATCTCCTGTTGATCTATGTTTACCAAAGCCATATTGGTGATCGCTAATAATGTTGAATCCTTCAAGATATTTTAGAAGATGCTGATTGATAACCTTTTCCATGACTTTCGGTATTATTGAAAGCAGTGCGACTGGTCGGTAGTTATTTGGCAAGGACTTCTTGCCTTTTTTAGGTATCGGCTGAACTGTGGCACATTCCCTTTCTGTAGGATAGGTTGAAAAGGCTACAGAAAACTGGTATTAGTTCCCTCGCACAGTTTTTGAGAACTATGGTGTATGCTTAATTAAAATACATTTAATGATACGCTGTCTGAAGACAATATCGGGCATCCTTGACTGCACTATGGGAGTAGTAGGTGGTGTTTTCGATAGTAGAATGTGAAGCAAAGAGTTCAGCCAACAAGTTAGCTTTCTCAACAGATGTCGTTGCAATAGAATTATCTGGCCGTGTGAGTAGTGGTATAGTGGATTTGGCGAAATTTTGACTAACTGCCATAGCGACTGGCCCAAAGGACCTGGAATTGTTGGGACAAGCGAGAAGTTTGTTTTTAATTCGTTGAGTGTGTGCCTCAAGTTTGTTTCTAATTCGTTGAGTGTGTGCCTCCTTGGTTTGGTCGATGATGTCTTTGCATCTGTTCCGGGCACCAAGAAAGGTGTTACGATTTATGGTGTTAAGATTTACACGCCATTGTCGGTAGGCAAAATGTTTAGAAGGAACAGTTTCTTTGCATTTTCGGTTTATTAGTGTTATTGATTATGCATGGATTATCTTTTCAATTTACTTATTTAAATAATTAGGCAAACATGTTAAGTACAGAAGTTGCAGAGTTTTTTTTGCAGAATTTTCTTACAGAGTTTAAACAAAAACAATCCCCTATTGCGTTTTTGACATAAAAAATTTACAGTATTTAAATAGAACACGCTGAGTATATTTTTCGATGAGATCGCGTCGATAACTAGATCATTTGGTGCCCAATTTGAATTTCAATATTATTATTATATTTTTGATTCCGTCATGTTTTGGCTTAGAATTTGCAATAATGGTCCTCTGATGTTATATTTTATTTTCTTATCAAGGAAGTCGTTAGGATCCAAAATGTGCTTAATAGTCAGTGGGTTATCGCATTTAGGGCATACTGGGTGGAGTTCTCCTTTTAATAGGTGTGTAATATAAGTGTGGCCTATGGCAATCCTCTCCACATAACATTTTCCTTACGAGATAAGGAAGGGAAGAACAGTGGGACCAGAGGTTTCACCTCCCATAGTTTGTTCGTACCCCCTTGCAAGTCCCAGTCTAGTTAGAAAATATTTGCTATAGTGGTTCTAAAACGGTTTGAAAGGTCTTTATTGGAGAAAATGAGGGAATGGGGATTCCAGTGGAAATAGCAGATTTAGCATTCAGGTCAGCTGACTCATTTCCTTTTATTGACTTGTGACTTCGGACCCATAGGAATACAAATGATAAACCTCTGTTATGTCCGATCTGAAGGAGGTCAATAATGTTCAGAACCAGAGGTTAAGAAATTTTATGAGAGGAAATGGCCCGTAATGAGGACAGGGAATCCGTAATAAGTATGTATTTCTTATTCGAATTTGAAGTGATTACCTATCTTAGGGCTTCTTTGAGTCCTAATAGATAAAGTTCTGAGCAATCACCGCAGTACCAACACCAGAGGATCATCTTGCCCCATCCATGTAGATTTGGAAAAAGTCTCTATACTTTTCTTTTAGTATAGTGAAAAAGGAATTCCGAATAAGTTGAACTTGTTTTTTATCGTATTTGAGAAGAGAGAGGTCGTTGGATGGGGATGTGGAGATCCATGGAGGAAACATTGGAAAATATGATATTATTACTATTATAAATAAACTAAAATTGATTATGTTAAATGTTTAACATATTCCCAAGAAAAGACTCTAGGTCAGGCAATAGTATGTCGTAATTCAATGAATTCACAGCTTTTGGTTATGGCGTGAACTTTGCAAGTATTATGGACCCTGCAATTATCGTACAATAGCAAAATTTAGGTTCTTTATGGATTTAGACGTTTTTCCCTACTGACCTGTATCGTTTTTCCGTAAATATTTTGAATAATGTTTCATATTTTAATAACCGAAATCTCATCATAGTACCAAGAAACGATCACCTTCAACATTAAGAACACAGTTCAACAAAAATAACTCTTGTCATTCTCTAAAACTACCAAATGTTTTTAGTAGATTTCTTTCTAAACAAGAATAATAGTTTTACTAGTTTTTACTTTAACAAACGTGATCTAGGGACTCTTAAACGCAAAGAAATACAAAAATCTCGTAGGTTCATTTTTTCACTAATATATTTCCGTTTAGTAAAAAAGTAAGATATTTATAGACCCAACGGAAAAATTTCCTTCTATTGTGCGCATCTCTATTTCAAAATACGTATCTAAGTGAAATATATTACAGCAGGCAAATAAAAACCTAATTTTATATTTTACATATTTTTCAAGAACTAATATTAAATAAAAGATAACCGGTCAAGTGCAAGTTGAACTTGCGCAGTTAGTGTTCCGTATGTTGATTGCTTTTACAATAAAAAATTTTGTTACGAAGGTATAAAATGATCAGTGACTTCACAAAAGACAGAAATGAGTTTTTCAACAAAGTTTATTTCCAATCTTTACTGAAAACTGATGACCTTGAAATTTTTGTTCGTTTTATATTCCAGTTAAATTATTAAAGGTAATGCACTCGTGATAATTTTCGTTCAATCTACACCCCGTGAAGAATATTCCAGAATTTTTTCAAAATTTTCTGATCAGTACTTTTCGAGATTAGGGGGGGGGGGGGCAGCGATTGTTCGCGATTTTTTAAAAATAATACAAAGAAAAGTGTGCGCAAGTATTACATTATACATATATTTTTTACTCGTGTTTTCACAAGCTTTTTTTTCACTTCAGATTTCACTCCCCAAAACTAACCCCTTGGGTCAAAATTTAACTTTCAAAGCTACATGGCTCTGATGAGGCATCAATTCCTATATTATTACCAAATTTCAACTTTCTATGACAAATAGTTTAGGAGAAAATCGGGTGTGACAGACGGACAGACAGACACCGAAGTAATCTTATAAGTATTCCGTACGGAATACTAAAAAAGAAATGCACGAGTAGACAAAAGCATACATCTGATCAATTAAAATAAAGATATTTAACTGATGATCAAAATATTTGCTTATTGAAAGTTTGTTGTCTAACTTTAACAATAGATTTTCCGTTTATACTGAGCTAAATTAAATTCGTTTTTGTTTGGGAGTTAGTTCTTTAACTTTACTACTTTAAATCAGATATTAATAAGGATTCAAATATTAATTATGCGGAGCTTTTCATAACCATCTGTTATTGAAAAATTTCTACCCTGGCCTTAAATTTGCAGCCGCAACATTTTCGTTTATTTGATACCGTGGTTTTCTTCTTAGGGTGTAACACATTAATACGGGCGATTTCTCAATTTAAAACACACCATACACTTATTTTTTTATAAATTTGAACATAGTTGAAAATAATATAAAATCACTGGAAGCAATTTGAATGCCATCTTTTTTAAGACGAAATGAAGAAAGACGACAGACCCTTTAAGATGATCTTTTGTCTAGGCCGTACTGTAAAAAAATATTTTTGTCGCAAAATATTGCGAATTGTTTAAGAGGTGTCTAAAATGTGTGTGTTTTAATTCATCGGAAATTTAATGACGGCTAGTTTTTATTTTAGCTTGCGTAGTTAAGCAAACAAAATTTTTAATTGCTTACTTATCTTTATGCATACAAACAATAAAACAAGTTGAATTACCCAAATAGTTTTGGATTTGGTTAACCCAAAAATGAACATTTGTTCTCCACACAAACAATTTTATTAAGCGGCTATCTATCTTGTTCCACACATTGAATTATCTCAGAAAAAAGCCTAAACGTAATTCTTTGTTGTCCTGAGTTAAATGCTGCATTGAAAAACTTTAAATTTAATAATGTTTCTGTAAAGTCTTTTGAAAATATTATTCAATAAGGTGAACGTACCTAGGGGAGGTTTATGTCCGCCAATGGACTCCATGGCTGAAGTGATGATGATGATTTTGAAAAAACAGAATCTATTATAGGGCCTTCTGGATGTTCTCAAACCAAAAAAAAAAAAAACATTAAACAATTATTTTTATTTAAATAAAGCCAAAGTTCCTAAATATTAATATAATATATATATATATATATATATATATATATATATATATATATATATATATATATATATATATATATATATAATATATATATTGATACATCATAAAACAAGATATGTCATAATAATCGGCCTCTTCAATGCCAAAATAGAGAAACCAATAAATACAAATAAAAAGAGTGTCGGAAGTTTGGTTTGGGTACGAGTAAAGTTATCTAATTTTGTGAACGAAAGTAACTTGTACGTTATGAACACATTTTTCTAAAAGCCAGAACGCAGACGATGGACATGGCAAAGCCCAGATGGTATAACAAGAAACAAAAATGATTATGTGCTATCAAATGACAAGAACATTGTAATTGACACGACCATTAGATATTCAAAGCTAAAATAAGAATAAGGAGACGTAGATTGATAACGCATAAAAAGTTAAAGACACCAACAAGAATAATAAAGCAGAACACTGGCGAAATCGACGAGCCCTGGAAAATCATATAAAACACATGAACTACCAAACAAAACTTGATGAACTAAATGCACAAATAACCAACAGCCTACGTATCACTACAAAACAAATAGCAACATGGAAAAAAGAACAAACACAAAAATTAAGTAGAGACACAAAATCTAATGAAACAGAGACGACTATTAAGAAATGAGCCTACAAATTGCAGAATAGAATTGGCACGTCAGACAGCACAGAAACTCGAAAATAGACGAAACTTTGAAAGAGGGGAAAAGTTTGAAACACCTAAACAATCAAATAATAAAACTTATAAATAACGATAACCAAGAAATCGCACAATTTTAAGAGATAAAGGAAGCTACAGAGAAATATTATTAAACACCATATGACACGAAAATATCGCCACCGGCCGGGAAAGAAAAAGGAAATAGAGTAAGAGATGTGGGGTCTGAATAAATTGCCGATGTAACAACGGACGAAATAATGAACGCCCTACAACATATGCACAACAACAAAGAACGAGGGGGATTTATGCGGGGATCTAGCATATCTTCAAACAATTAGATTACCAGTCGAAAAAGCAAATGAATATAAGGTCACCTTGCGGATAGAAATAGTTGACTACGAAAAAACATTTGATTCGGTAGAGACATGGACAGTCTTTAACGTCTTAAGTAACAGCAGAGTCAATAAAAGGTACATAATCCTTCTCGAATACATATATGAAAATGCCACAAATAATGCTTGAAGAAGAAATAAATAAAATCAAAATTAATAGAGAAATTAGACAAGGCGACTCGATATCCCCAAAGCTGTTCACTTTGACTCTAGAAGACATGTTCAAATCGCTAAAGTGGGAAAATAAAGAAATACTAATGGACGGTGAACGATTAAATCACTTAAGTTTCGCAGATGATGTCACTCTGATCGCCAACACAAAAGAAGAATTAAAGGAAATACTGATGGAATTAACAAGTCTCGAGAATTAGGTCTAAAAATAAACTTCACCAAAACCAAATATTTGAACAATCAAAGTAAAGATAAACGCCAGGAACTATTACTAGAAGGTGGAAGAAAAAATTCACATATTTAAGACAAAAAATCAAAATATCAAAAAATAATTTAAAGGCTGACTTGGTTAAAAGAGTCTCGTTGGCTTGATCTGCGTTCGGAAGGTTACAATCTACATTTAAATTGGATTCCAAATACAATAAAAGCCAGAGTATCCGATCAATATGTACTGCTGGTATTAACATATGGTACTGAAACGTAGGCTTTAAATAAAAGTATAATAAATAAACTTTAGGTAACCCAAAGAGCAATGGAGAGGAGAATACTAAATATTAGACTCCAAGATCGTATTCCTAACATCGAGATACGAAGAATATCACAAGTGACAGATGATACACAACGAATATGTATATTAAGATGAAATTGGGCGAGGCATATCGCAAAGCTTAGTGATAATATATGGACACATCTTATAATTGAATAGAGGCCTAGAGAACGCAAAAGATGCAGAAGTAGACCACAGACAAGACGGACGGACGACATAAAAAGATTAGCAGAACACGATTGGATTGAAAAAGCAAACAACAAAGCTCATTGGAGACAACTTGGGGAGGCTTACAGTAGATGGAACAAGTAGGGGACGGGGGAAGTCGGCAGTAAAATGTCTGACGTAGGTGTATCTCTTACACAAATAAACCTACACCACAGCAAAAGCGGCTCTGCTATCCTGGCAAGGCGCATAGCTGGAATGCATACAACCATTGCCCTAATACAGGAACCATGGCTCTTTAAGAATACCATTAAAGGACTGGGAGGAATTGGGAAAATCCACATACCATACCCAGTTCAGACGAACAGGACTTGCATAGTGACGAAAGGTCTGAATGCAGTCCTTATGCCACAACTTAGCAGTGGTGATCTCACGGTCATCAAAGTTAAGCTAAATTTGCACTGATAGGGTCAGGTTACATGCCCTACGTTTTACCGGAACCTCCACCCCATCAAGAAATTAAAAAATTAATCTACTGCGCTAGGGAAAAGCGAATAGAACTCCTCTTAGGTTGCGATACAAACCCACACGTTGCGTGGGAAAGCAGCGACATAAACGAAAGAGGAGAAAGCTTACATGAATTTATTTTGAGTAACAGCCTCATTATTCTTAACAGAGGCTCAGAACCAACCTTTATGGACTCCAGAAGACAAGAAGTAATAGATATAACAATCCGTACGGAGGGAATGGCCAAGCTGAGTCCCGAATGAGCCTTCTGGGTCGGACCACCAACAAATTTGCCAAACCCTTATACATGATAATGTAATAAGATAAAAGTTCGGAACTTTTACTAAAATGCATCGTAGACAAAGGTTCTCTCTCCCGATTTTTTGTTGAATCACTAAAATTGCATCTACCAAAAATGAATTATCGCAGACACGTTCTCGCTTGACAGATTGTATAATTTTAGTAGGGATTTTTTTCTAAATTAAGCAGTATAGGTTATTCTTAAACCTGAATTTTTTTAAGCTAACTATTTTTACTAACATTTAAAAAGTTTAAAATTTATTTGAGTTACAGTTATTTTGAATCAACAAACAAGACATGGACTTCCTGATCAAATGCGGTTTTCTTTTCTAGGATTTGTATCAGTAAGAAGAGATGGTCTATTGTGGATCTTCCTGCTCTAAAGCCTGCCTGTTCTTCAGCTTCTACGTCCGCGTATTCCGTTTCTATTCTATTTTTAAGTATTTTTCCGTATATTCTGCTAATAGGTCCTGTAACCGTTATTCCCCTATAGTTATCGCAATTATTTTTGTCTCCTTTCTTATGAATTGATGATATGTATGATATTTTCCATTTCTCAGGTACTTCTGTTGTGTTAATGCATCTTTGGAATAAGTTCCTTAAAGCGCTAAATAGCTTTTCAGTTCCGTATTTTACTATCTCTCCTGGGATGTTTCCTGGTCCTGGAGCTCCACCATTTTTTAGCGTTTTACATACTTTTTAACTTCTGATGTTGTTATCCTTATTGGGGATCCTCGTATAACTATATTTGGGTTTCCATGTTGTATACTTTTGAACTCTGATCTATCTTCTGTTAGCATATTTGTAAAATATTGGTTCCATTTTTCTGGTGTTATTGGTGAGAAGATTTCTCTTTTCCGTTCTGTTCTCATATTTTTAAGAAGTCTCCAGCTTTCTGTGCTTTTTCTTCCTCCTATGTAAGTGTTGAGTCTTGAGCATGTCTTTTCCCATTGGTTGTAGCTTGGGATTCTTTGTATTTTTACTTTGTCGTTTGTGCTCTTTGAACTTAAGTATTCTAATTGAATATTAAATTTTATTAATTTTTGTTTCCTTAGAAAAAATATAGTAGTAATTTTATTTGGCGAAGCTACATACAACATTATACGAGTATACATCATACTGATACGCAGTAAACTGTCGCTAAATTGCAAAACCGATATAGCTGTATTGGCATAACGTTAGTAGGAGGTCGCTTGGACTAGAAAACACTCACGATGAGACCAGTGGCCTTCTCGCTCTACAATCAAATTTACCGCATATCGGAAGTAACAGTTGGAAAGGGAGAGCCGACTCTCAAGAAAACTGCTGATGAAAAGTTGATCGTAGGGGATCACTTAAGTCATGAAAGGTTTACGCCGAAGGAAAGGTTTTTCTCGATTGAGATACGTACGATCGGGCTGGATGGATGGAGGACCATCAGTAAGAAAAACATAATCCTGAAGTGCCCCAAACACTTTTATAGTTATATTCCTGCCAAGAGTATAAAGTGTTAGAATCGACTATATCGTCCGCAGAACATGTGATTCTGATCTCACGTTAAACTGTACCCAGATCTTAAATGATTTTGTAAAAATGGATCTCTCTGGTCTATTCGTTAACCTTCATTAAATTTCCAAAAAAAGAGCTAAACCCTTTTAGCTATCATAAGTTAAAGAAAATACATTCTGTAACGAGACCTCCTGTTGTACATTTTTAACGAGAGAACATTATTGAAATAAATGTGTAACCGGTAAAATTTTACGCAAAGCATTCTTTATTATAACTTGGAGAAGTGAAATTTATATAGCTTGTGTATTACCAAGGATGAAGTATTTGTTATCTTTATTACAGAAAGATCCTATATTCCATGAAAATAAAAAAGGACCAAAAAATACATATTGAATAACAATTATTCTATTTTAAAGAAAAGATATGCAATGTTAGGCATATTATATATGATTTTAATAAGGCTATGACATTAATTGTGAACCTGATACTTACTCCCAACATATATATATATATATATATATATATATATATATATATATATATATATATATATATATATATATATATATATGTATATATATATATATATATATATATATATATATATATATATATATATATATATATATATATATATAGATATAGTAAAATATAAACGCCTACCTATTTTAATTTTGATTTTATTTGTTTTTTCTTGAACCATTATTTGTGATATGACATTTTATATATGTATTCAAGAAGAGTTGTGTATCTTTCATCCACTCTGCTGTTACTTAAGGAGTTAAGGACTGCCCATATCTCTACCAAATCAAATTCTTTTTCTTAGTCAACCATTGCTATCTACAAGGTGACCTTATATTCATTTACTTTTTCCACTATTAATATAATTGTTTGAAGATGGTCCAAAGTGCTGTATCCTCGTGTAAATCCCGCTTGTTCACGTGATTGATAACTGTCTAATTAATCTATATGTTATAATTCTAATGAGGATTTGGTGTAGTACCGATAACGGGCTGTTGGGTCTGTAATTCTTTATTTTAAATTTTTGAAAATAAGCACACTCAAGGTGTTTACGCAAGGTGTTGGCATTTTCCTTTCTATTAGGCACCTGTTAAATAGAGCTTGAAGAGATTGTATTATCGATGCCCATCGATACTTTCTCATGTCCATAGTTATTTCATCGTCCCCAGATTCTTTGTTGTTGTGCATATGTTGGAGGGCGTTTATTATTTCATCTGTTGTTACATCGGAAATTTCTTCAGATCCCACATTTCCTACTATCACTCTATTTCGTTCTTCTTTCCCGGTCGGTGGCGATATTTTCGAGCCATATATTGTTTCATAATAGTTCTCTGTAGCTTCTTTTATCTCTTTGATTTGTGCGACCTCTTGGTTATCATTATTTATAACTTTTATTTTTTGATGTTTCCCTTCATTCATTTGATGTTTCAAACTTTTTCCCTCTTTCAAAGTTTCTTCTATTTTCGAGTTTCGGTACTGTCTCACGGCTTGTCT
Source organism: Pachyrhynchus sulphureomaculatus (assembly GCA_019049505.1). Lineage (NCBI taxonomy): Eukaryota > Metazoa > Arthropoda > Insecta > Coleoptera > Curculionidae > Pachyrhynchus > Pachyrhynchus sulphureomaculatus. Next base: position 74,142,926 of record CM032454.1, read on the forward strand.
GATTATTTTCTTTATTTTTTTGTCTATTTCTGCCAAGTCTAATCTACCATTTGTAGGATCATTTCTTAATAGTCTTCTCTGTTTCATAAAATTTGGTATCTGTTTACTTAATTTTTGTATTTTTTTCTTTTTTCGTTGTTGCTATTTGTTCTGTAGTCATGAGTGGGCCATTAGTTATTTGTACGTTTAGTTCATCAAGTTCTGTTTGGTAGTTTATGTGGTTTATATGACTTTTCAGTGCTTGTCGATATTCGTCTATGTTTTGCTTTATTATTTCTGTTGGTGTATTTAACTTTTGTATGCATTATCAAGCTACGTCTCTCCTGCTCCAGATTTATTCTTGCTCTGAGCATCCGATGGTCACTGCCAATACTTATCGTATTCAGGACTGTCGTTTCGATTACAATATTCTTGTCATTTGATAAAACATAATCAATTTATTATTATATATCTTGTTTTGTGGTATAGCAATGCTTTGATTATATCTGCGTAGAATTGGTCAATTTCTTCCTCCTCGCTGTCTGATGTCGATGCATATATCTGAATGATCTTACATTTGCATCTTCTCTTCATCTGTTTGTCTACCGAAATCACTATTTCCGATATGGCTTTGAACCGAATAACATTTTCTGCAATTCTTTTATGAATAAGTAAACCGTTTCCTCCAATTTTCTTACTTTCATTGCCTCTATAGAAAAATTTATGGCCACCTTTTAAGGTGATACAAGACTCTCTTGTTCTTCTCACTTCCGCTAAGCCCAACACTGCCCTTTTATGTTTTTTAGTTCTTCTTCCAATTCGATCATTTTTTTTTTGGATATTAAATTTTTTATGTTGTAGGTTGCTACGTACCATTCTGTTCTTTTGGGTTGTTTATGTGCTGTGGATATACGACTATATTTATATTATATATGTATATATATATATATATATATATATATATATATATATATATATATATATATATATATAATTTGTTAATTAGCATAACTATCGGTAAACAGGATTCTTGTAACTGATTCTTCAATCTGAGACAACATGTAGTTATTTTTTGGCAGGAATTGTAAGAGATCGGTGTTGCACGTTTCGTAGAAATAGATAAAGCCGAGTGTCGTGCACTGATAAAACAGTTTTATTTCGAAAGAAGATTGGTACTCAGATAGCAACTAAATTACAGAAAGTTCATGGAGACTCTGGATCAGCACTCAAGAACATTTATTACTGAATAAATGCATTTAATCGTGGCCGTATAAGATTTCACCTAAAGAAATAGTCGATTAAATTAAATAAAAAAGTTGAGTGCGCGATGGGTGCCGCGTTTGTTGACGCCAAATCAATCGTGTTTGGAAAAGTTGCAACCTAATTCAACGGACTTCTGAGGTCGTTTGGTGAGTGTAGGTAAAACATAGATTCACCGGTATACTCCGGAGACACAAGTGCATTCAAAACAAGGGTAATGTCATTTTTCCCCATTTTTTTAAAATAGGTCAGCAAGAAGCCAACCAATGTGCCCCGAAAATCATTCTAATTATACGCTTTTGTATTTTAAATACTCTATTTAAATATCTAGTATTACCCCAAAAAATCAATCCATGTTTTACACGACTAAACAAATTAGCGTAGTAGTACGAAAACAGAACTTCAATATTGCTTACTTGTTTTAACATAAATAAAGCATATGTAGGGACTGCAAGCTTTTTGCATAGTTCATCAACATGTATGTCCCAACTAAGAAGTCTATCAATATAGACACCCAAAAATTTCGTACTTGATGCTTGTCGTATTGAACAATTTTTAATCTTAAGAAAATAGGATTTATCCAAATTATGAATCCTAGGTGTAAAATTTATAAAAACAGTTTTATCCACATTTAAATATAGTTTATTACCTAAAAACCAATCATAGAATTTATTGACCATTACTTGGGCTAAGTGGGTTGCTCCTTGAACATTATCAGAAGTGACTAGGTAACTGCTATTATCAGCAAACATTACTACATTTTGGTTAGTACAAATATCCGGTAAATCGTTCATGAATAATAGGAATAAAAGAGCACCCAGGATGGAACCCTGGGGCACCCCACAACAAATTGACAATTTTTCCGATCTTACGTCGTCGATCTCTACAGATTGACATCTATTAGCCAGGTAAAATCCCATTCATTCACCAATCTTTCCTCTTAGACCATTATTTTCAAGTTCCCTTATTAACAACGCATGATCCGCTAAATCAAATGCTTTACTTAAGTCCATGAAAATGCCGAAACATTTAGACTGTGATTCATAAACATTGTTTAAAAATTAGTATAATGAATAGATCGTCCACGACAAAAACCATGGTGGAAAGATTTGAGGATGTCGAAACGTTGTAGGAAAGAGACAAATTGATCATAAACAATTCTCTCAAGTATTTTATGGTAGATACAGCAGGTACTAAGGCTATAGGTTTTCAGTTCTTCATAAGAAGTGAATCTGCACTTTCAGAAAGATGCCACTTTCCAAAGACTAGTTCACCAAATATGTTAGTGGCAGCAAAAATAGGTCTGCTCTTTTTTTATTAGAAATGAAGATATCTTATCAATTCCTGATCCTTCGGAATTTTTCAACTTAGAAATCGTTTCCATAGTTTCATATTCGCTCGCCGGTCTCAAGATCATCGTATTTGGAAGTACACCCTGTTTATGAACTACGGGTAAAGTTATGCTGGCTAAAGAATATTTTGTATTAAGATTGATAAAATATTGATTGGAATAGTTTGTAACGTCATTTTTGTTTCCTATAATTTTTCCTCCTTCATTCCTTATGGTTTCGATATTTGTTTTTAATTTTTTAGGATTCTGAATGTTATTATTCACAATTGCCCAAGCAGCTTCAGATTTATTATCCGATTCAAAATACGTGTTACTGTTATACATTACCCTTGCTTGTCTAATTACTCTCCTATATATTTTTTGATACATTTTAGAATGAATTATGTCATATTAACTTTAGACTCATTTTTTTCTTAAATAAGTCTTTGAGTGTTTGGGAGGATTTCCTGATACTCACCATCAGCCAAGAATTCCGTTTAGTTTTCCTGCAAAGGTTAACTTCTCTTAAAGGGAAGGACACATTGATGTAGTGAAGCATGCAGTTTAGAAATGAACTGAATCCCTGTTCGACGTCGGGTTTCAAATATTATTTTTAATGTAATCTCTTTTATAGAGAGTTTGCAAAGATATTGGTTAATATGGAATTTTTAAAAGTTGAGCAGAGTGATCCGACAAAAAGTTGTTCCAAACATAAGAATACAGTTTCGAGAACTCATAACTCGTACAGATATAATCAATGGACGTTGCCGATTTTTCATTCACGCGCGTTGGACCGATCAAAGTATTTGATACACCGTAGCTCTGTAACAAATCCTGCAAACTCCCAGCATTATTAGGAGAATCCAGATACTCAATATTAAAGTCACCGCAAATCACAATATAGTCAGTTATTTTACAAATCAAACATCAAGTTTATGGAGGAATACACTGACATCGGTGTTGGAAGCTCTATACAGATCTATCACATAGACCTTTCTGGCCTGATATTCTATGGTAATTATACATATTCCAAACACACTATCGTTGCTGTACTTTTGTGTTATATCCAAATTTTTTACTTGTAAATTATATTTTTTATTGTGTAGGATCATAACTCCACCCCCCTCGTACTTTGGCTATAATAGCAACTACCAGTTTGGAAATTAACAGTTATTTCTATATCAATTAACCAATACTCTGTTATACAAGCTATATCGGTGTCGTTAATATTCAGAATATTCTGAATATTATCAATTTTGTTTCTTAAACTTGGACATTTTGATGAATAATGTTCAAGAAATCTTTATTCTGTTTTCCCTGAATCTTCGGTAATTGCTATTGTTCAACAGCAGTTTATTTTCATCTTTTCAAGTTCAATTTTTCTTTGATATATAGGACATTTCACATCGAGTGTAAATTAGAAGCGGTATTCTGACTAGCATTAGCGTCCATACAATTCATACATCTTGGGTTGGTACTTACATGTTCAGTAGTTACATAATTATCTTCACAACATTTTAAACACTTTATTTCTTCTTTGCACTTATTTTGCACTATGACCGAATTTACTATATTTAAAACATCGGGATACAGGCACACACATAGTTTATGTCTTGATTCAATAATAGCCCAGAAAATTTTTGGATCACATTCTATTATTGCCTTAACCTTAGTTTTCATTTTCTTAACAACTTTAGCTTTCAAATGAGCGTTTTCATGTATAATGTCCTTATTTTGTTTTAGTATTTGGGCTTCTATGACTTCTCCCTCCATCTGTTCCTGGATACCTGTTATCTTTATTTCTGGATATTTGTCTTTTAGTACTTTGATTTCGTATTTGCTTTTCAGCTTATTAGTACACCACCATCTTTTACATCTTTCATTTGTATTATTCCCACCTCTAAATCCATGGGATTAACTACACCTTTAATCGTCATTCCTTTTTTGATCGTCCTGTTTTGTTTTTGGTTTGACAATCAAAACTTCTTTTGACTGTTTGCTTGCTTCTGCATACATTTTCCTGGACTCCACGCTAATCTTTCCGTTTATTTTTAGCGTCTGCTTAAGTCCATTTTGTGCAATTTGTTCTAATTCTTTCCTTACTTCATGTTTAAAATCTTCATATTCTAATACAAAATTATCAATTGTCCTAAGTACCTGTTCACAGCTACAGTAAAACCATTTTAAACCTGATATATTCTTTATAATTTCACAATTCCGCTTACTTATGTTTACACAATCCGAATGAAAACTCAATGTAGAAGCACCTTCGCATTTAATAATGTTCAAATAATATCTCTTAATTTTTTGTTAACGTTTACCGCAATCAATTACAATTTTCATCAAATCCGGCTGTGGCCGTACTATAGTAGGTTTATACCTAATTCGTTATCACTTGCATACTACTCAGATGAAGTTTAGAATTTTGTTAGATTGATATTCTTAATTACCTTAAATCGATAGAATGGTTTTTATATTTGTAGAAATAGTCCTAGCACACTGTTATCCTCACCATTTGCATATATGTTTAGACACAATAACTGTATAACAACAAAATAACACAAATCTGTATATATATATATATATATATATATATATATATATATATATATATATATATATATATATATATATATATATGAGAACATTGGAGTATTTAGGACACGCAAAAGGAAATTCCCCCAGATATGGATTACTACAGCAAATAATCCAAAGAAAGGTATTTGGAAAAAGGAGACCAGGACGCAGATGCATCTCCTGGTTAAACAATCTGCGAAATTGGTTCTCAACAAATTCTACCGGTTTTTTTAAATCTGCTATGGATAAAGTAATAATAGCCAGAATGATTGCCAACATTCGAATCAAGTAGGCACTTTAAGAGTATATATATATATATATATATATATATATATATATATATATATATATATATATATATATATGTATATATGTATAAAGTTTATTATACAATCACCCAATTAGGTTTCAAACTAGAATATTTCGTTCGTTAAAAAAAAATCCGCAAAGCAAAGTTTGTCCAGTAGTTCTCCTCTAATTCTAAAATGTTACTAAATTTGACTTTCTCACACCAAAAAATATTGATTCAAGAATTACCCTAAAGGATATTTTTTTAATAAAGGGTATTTTATGTAAAGACAACCATTTGAATAGTTGAACAGAGTAAGAACTTCAGAGATATTTACAACTCAAACTGTTTCTATTAAAATTGAAAATAATAAATAGTAACACAATTTTCCGATTTCTCGACACAAAAAAACCCTGAAAAATATGTCACGAGATATACGAAGCACCCTCTTATCTGGTTCCCTACCTCAGTAACATGTTTGACAAATTGAAAATAATGAAAAAATAACACAATTTTTAGTTTTCTCGGCTTCAAGAACCCGAAAAAGACACATAACATCATATATATGAACAGCTTCCCTACCTCGGTCACCTCTTACTGTTACACCAATTGAAAATAATAAAATAAATAACAGCTTTCAGATTCTTCGAATCCAAAAACCCTGAAATTGACATAAAATACTATACAATATATTCGAAGAAACCCCTCTAAACCACTCTCCTGTCTTATTGACCTCTTACGCATTTGGCCAATTAAAAATAATAAAAAATAACATAATTTTTAGGTTCGTCGACTCCAAACCCCAAAAAGAATGGATAACACAATATGTACGAAGCAACCATTCTAAACCCTTGCTTCCACCTTATTAACTCTACTTGTTTGACATAAGTAATTAAAAATAGTAAAAAAAAAATATTTGAAAATTCTCGACCGCAAGAATCCTGAAAAGGACGTATGATACGATGTATACGAGTCAACCCCTGTAACACCATCGCCATCCTTATATGTTAGCCTATATATAGTTGTGTTTAAAATTTGTTTATTATATCAATCAAGGTACAAAAAAGAGCATAATGATATAGAATATAAACAAAACTGATCGACCGCTACTCCGTTCATTGCCGTTTCCTTAGGTGATAAGTTCTATTCTTACTTTGAGTGTTAAGAATGTCAATCAATTCATTCGAGAAAAATCTTGTCAACAAACAGACACACAGGCAGAAATAGGTGACTCCATGTTCCGTGAACTTCGTATCAAGTGATATATAAATCTAAAAAATAACGTCTGCTAGCGCTGGAAATCATTTAAACAACTAATAATTTTATCTTTTAAACTTCTTATGCATCTAGTAAAATTGTCCATAAAAGTCAAATAATTTAGAGTCTAGCTAGTTTCCGCACGATCATCTGAAAATACAGTTTATACTTTTAATATTAATAAATCACATAATTTCGTACCATATGATTCTCAAATTATTGTTAATATATTATATGACACATGAATTGTAATCTACAATTCGACTAGCACTATAAAATTGATACTAATTAATACTAGACTGCTACAGAGCTTCTTTCAGCACAGTACATGCTAATAGTAAGTTAGAATATAATAGACAAAAAAAACCATCTACTGCTAGATACATCAACGCCGAAGCTCCCAAAAAAATCCTGGTATACATTTTGTTATTTAGTAAATGGCTGATAGTCTATGAGGACGATACGGCAACAGCCGCAATATGCTACAACCCCATGCTGATCACCAGATAAGCTCATGAATAGGTTAAGCTGGTACAAGACTAGCGCAACCGCTGGAAAATCAAAGTATATAGAATCTACAAAAACACAAACCCTCTTCTTTACCCGAACAAAAAAGACACCACACTACCAGTTTACATGAAAGAATGTTCTGTTGCAATAGTTGAGCATCATGAAATTCCTGCAGATACTCAAAGATAAAAAAAATATAGGCTGAAAAAATCACATCAAGGCCACTATAACAAGGCCAATCAAACCATAGGCCGACTATTTCTTTTACTATACAGGGTAGTAGAATTTTAACGAAGAACAAACTCGTTATGCAAAATCATCATAAGGCCAACATTTTTTTACGCATGTATGAGCACAGGTAACAAAACACATATACAATAAACGATACAAAACAGAGACCTGAGAACCGCAGCCGACGCTCATCATGACGCAACAACTCTACTGAGATCTACATATCTAAACCAATAAACGGCATATCAAAGACCAACATAACAAGTTCTTGGAAATGGTCTCGTATCACAAAGCTAGGGGACCCGAGAGCCTTTCCAACTAGAACATCATGCTAGAACAATATATATATATATATATATATATATATATATATATATATATATATATATATATATATATATATATATATATATATATAGCTTTTCACAAATTGGATGCACACGGGCTAACGTGACCACAAATCCAGCAAGACTAGAATATTATAATAATTTTTTGTGCAAAGAATCTAAAGGCTCTATGCGCTCAGTGTAGTCTATAAATGACATTGGAGTATAGACTTATATTTTAAATTGTCCTAGTCAAAAATTCTTTGAGGGGTAAGACTACAATATTACTTCTTAGATAATAACTTTTCAGTGGAACAGTTTTAAATGACCACTTCAAGATTCAGCTAAAACAGGTGACCTTTGCGGTAAATATTTTTGGTGTAATGGCGAAGTTCTGGAATTAGGACAAGACGGATTTTTGGACTTCAGTTATTTGTATTTTAAATGACATTATAACTGTATTCAGATCGGATTCTAAAGGTATTACTTCTTCAGTAAATTTTCAAATATATTTTCATGTTTCAGAGCGATTTGTTTTTTGGGGTTTTTCTGCTTGTTTATTATGATTCTTTCTAAAGTTTCAAAAATATCGTGTTCAAGAGTAATAGATTATTTTAAGTATAGTTTTACGGGTATTGATATTAAACTCACCTGCAACTTGTTTCTTGTTTTGAAGCAGGGCTTGTACGTTTAAAAATGGGCTGGGCAATTACAATTACAAAAAGCATCTTCGGAAACCTACACTCTTCGACATTTGAACAATGAATAAGTCAGAAACACAAGTTAGGTATTTATTTTGCTTCAGTGTTTGCCTATTTTGCTTCTTTAATTTTTTTGAGCAAGTGTCATAAACTTTTCCCAATGATTTTTCGTCTAAGCAAAGCCGAAAAAGATTCCGTTTTGTCTTATTAAGTTCTGTGATATTTTATTATCTATCTTAAATCAAAGTATTAAATCAGCTGAATACTGGATATAAAAAGAAAACTACTAATCTGTCTCTTGAGTTCTGTTATATATATATATATATATATATATATATATATATATATATATATATATATATATATATATATATATATATATATTCTATAGGGGAAATTACGTTACAACATCTCCATTACTTTTGAAAATCAGCTCGAACTTACCTATAGTCAAATACTGAAAATAATGTTAGTGGTAATCTACGTCATGTTCTTTTTCCTAACGATTTTGTATCGTTAATACAGCTAAAAAAAGAATCAACATAATTTTAGGGATATAAATCATGCTGTGATGCTAGTTTTAACTAGACCACATATAAAAAAAAAGCAATCAATTAAACGTAAGGTGACACTTTCGTCGTTGAAGAGGCATATTTTACATTTAAATTATGCCTTCTTCACGAATTATTATGTTTTCTTATAAGTTTTTTTGTGAGCTTGGGATCCTGAAACCTCAAAAAATTCAAAAGCAAGGGTCACTATCTCATTTTTATATATTTTTATTATCGATTTCATCAAAACATACACCATATTACTACTTACTGTTTAAATCTACTTGTTTACAAGAGACGTTATGTCATTTTATAGTAAAAAAATTCAATTGTAAAACTTATTACATGAAACAAAGGACTATATATAAATTTAATGCAAATCTTGACAACAATGCCACAGGAACATTTAAGCTACCGAACAAAGCGTATGACAACGTTTGTGAACAACATAAATATATATTAGATGGACAAGAACAGGGATGTCGTAAGTTCGTACCAGATGATCACTATGCATCTTTGGCAACGACAGAAGAAACTCTCAACATCGACAGAGAAAAAATGGTTTTAAAAGAAGATCTAGGCAAAACAACGGTTTGTGCAAAATTTATTCTATACGTTTTAAATGAAGATCAAAAGTTATTATGAGAGGAAAATTGTACAAACCTCAAGAAACAGTCCAAATTGCGTCAAATTGTAGTTCAATATAATTTTCAAAGAAAGTGGCAAGTGCAGAATGAAAAAAAAAACTCATCACTGTAAGCCAAAGAAAGGTTCCATCAAAAATCAAAACCATATTGATTGTTTTCTACAATAATGAGTCTTAAACTGTTTCATTTATACAACTCATCGTGCTCGACTTGGATATAGTGAACTAAATAGTTGGTGCCTATTCAAGGATAATGTACCCTGAGAAATCACTTACTGTTCTCAATTTGTGGCTCGAGATCAAGCCCCAATTCACCTTATGACTTTGGACAATATTTAAAAATTTAAATTCTTATACACGTGCTATGCGGGCCAAATTATTTTCTTTTAAATTTTTCAAAACTGTTTAAGTAGCAAATATTATTTTGTTACTTAACCAATTTTAATCAAAAATAATATAGAAACATTTTCTTTTTAAAGTCATTATTACAAACTTTTCACACTGCGACATTTATGAATCTATTCCGAAATTTATAGATAGTAACACGAAATTTGTAGTATATTCGAATCTAATATAAAAAACTCGAATTACATTATTTCCCTATAAACTTATTTTCATAATTTATGAATGTCTGGTGTGTAGTGAATCAGTTACGATGTAGGTGGCAGAACGTATATGTATAACTTTCTACAAACCTAACCCTGTTGATTACTTATTCCAAATAATGGAACTTCTGTAAAGTAGTTTTTATCATTTATTAATTCAATGAAGCAAATTATGTAAAACACACTGGCAAAGTTGCTGACACTTCCCTGTAAATATTGCATAGATTTACTGAAAGAGGGAATACTATAGGCTAAAGAATTACTTTATTATTTCCTATAAAACTGTGTAACTCAATGCAAGTTTTAGACAACCAAAATAGTGGGTAGCTGTGGCTGCAAAATATCCCTGGATAAATAGCAACATCAGAGGCAGCGCATACACTATAAAATATGTAGTATATAGAATTTACTAGAAAATGTACCAATAAACACAAGACACCTTTGAAGTTCATTTAAGTGAAACAGAGTGGTATCAGAGCTATATCGTATTATCGAACACAGGATAGTGTCTCTCGCCATGACCTAGATTACCTGTGACTCCTTTCTCGTGTCTCCCTAATGATTTATCGGTAACCGGAGTTAGTACACGCAATTTTTTTTGACGCTGGAATTGTCTTTCTATGTACTGTGTAAATATGCTGAAATTGGAGGAAGTAAGAATGGCCAATCGCATGGATTGTATATTTAATTATTTGAATAAAGAAAATTTCATATCATTTTAAAAAGAACTTTTTTTTATTACATGTAAATAAATATACTGGCCAAAATTTGAGGATCTATCCCTTAGAAAATTTCCTCTTATAATTAAACTTACCTATAGCCGATACTCAAAATAATGTTAGTGGTAATCCACGTCATGTTCTTTTTGCTAACGATTTTGTATCGTTAATACAGCTAAAAAAAGAATCAACATAATTTTAGGAAATGATGCTGTAGTGCTAGTTTTAACTGGACCACATATAAAAAAAGCAATCAATTAAACTTAAGGTTACAATTTCGTTGTTGAAGAGGCGTATTTTACATTTAAATTATGCCTTCTTCACGAAACCTAAAAAAATACAAAAACCTCCAGGATCATTTTTTACGAAAATAATTCATCCCTTAGAAAATTTCCTCTTATAATTAAACTTTACCAACTTCTAAAGTAAGTGGCCAAAGAAGGGACATCTCTTTGATAAAACAAGAACCCTCCCTTACACTAACATTTTCCCATCTTTTTAATATGATGACTTATAGAAGAGATTTCCACAAGTAATTGTTACAATAAAGAACCCCCTTATAATACAGATTTGCCACTTTCTACTATAAACAATTTTTATCACCAATAAAAAGTTTTCTTGGGAAAACCGAGCCCTCTAAGTAAACAACTGGCTCCGATTACATCCCTTTCTCTAGTTATCTCTACATATGCGTATATGTAAGTGCAGGTATTACTCCAAAACGAATAATTTAGTTTTTTATGATATTTCAAACTGAAACCAGATGACACCCTCTACGTAGTATTCCTGTGAAAATTGAAAATAATGAAAAAATGAAAAAATTTCCGGATTCCCTAACTCTGAACCCCTAAAAACACAACATATACGAAGCAATCTCTCAAATCTCCCCCAATCCTTCATTAACCCTTTACACACTGAATATATGGAAAACATTAAAAAACAGAATTTATGGATATAACAAAGATAAATACATAATAAATCTTTACACCTTTTTGACCAGCGAGGCAAAAGATGACGATTGCCTTTTTTACCGATAGAAAATGATTTGTACTATACTGCTCTAATGCAGTTCACTAATTTATTATCTTAATAAAGTGAGAATTGCTAATAAAATAGGCGCATTTGAATTCTTACCAAGCTCTATTTATTTTTATTGTTCGGTACGGAATACTTACAAGATCACTTTGGTGTCTGTCCATCTGTCCGTCCGTGTGCCCGTCTGTCCGTCTGTCTGTCTTTTACACGATTTTCTCCGAAACTATTTAACATAAAAAGTTGAAATTTGGTACTAATATAGGAATTGATGGCCTCATCAGAGCCGTGTAGTTTTGAAAGTTAAATTTTGACTTAAAGGGTTAGTTTTGGGGGGTGAAATGGGAAGTGAAAAAAAATTTACTAGGTCATCGAGTGAAGTGTCAAATGAAAGCTTGTAAAAGCATGACTTCAAAAATATATATAATGTAATATACTTGTGCACACTTTTCTTTGCATTATTGTTATCCCTTTATCTCGAAAGTACCGATCAAAAAATGTTGAAAAAATTTCTGGAATATTCTCCACGGAGTGTAGATTGAACAAAAATTATCACGAGTGCATTAACTTTAATAATTTATCTGGTATATTTTAAAAAAATTCAAAAATTTCAAACGTCATCAGTTTTCAGTAAAAGATCGGAAACAAACTTTGTTGAAAACTCATTTGGGGTGTGTTTTGTGAAGTCACTGATCATTTTATACCTCCGTAACAAAAATTTTGATTTTAAAGGCAATCAACGTACGGAACACTAATTGCGCAAGTTCAACTTACACTTAACCGGTTATTACTTTTAAAGAGAGTAGACGCCGTTCAAGCTTCAGGTCTCATATTCTAGTTTACGATAATAGTAAGTATACATTACATCTGTATACGGTCACAGAAGCAAGCGATACAGCAAACGTAATATGGAATAAAGTTCGTCAGGTCAGCCCTTGTGTCTTATGTATATGCTTTATATGTATTTTATTGTATATATATTTATATATTTTATATTCTCAGTATCTCGTAGGGCATTTTATGTATCTGTTAATAAACACAAACTTTTGCAATATACAGCGTTGATAACGACCTAAATTAAGCAATGGCGATTTTATAAAGCAAGAAGTTTTATTTCGTCTTAAATTAACTAGTGACAGTTTAGTATTAACATTTATCTTGGGGACATTTTTTCGAACGCACTTTTATCTTTCTAATGATTTCTCTTTTAATATAAAGAGAACAAACGCGCTTTAGATTGCATATTTATGCAGTAAATTTTAACGAAGTTGTTTAGTTTTTAACGATGTTGAGCTTTTATTAAATTTTAATGAGGTTTTGTACTGTTTTAAGTTGTTATCTTTGCGGAAACACAGTATATTTATTTTTTCGTCTTTTTATCTTACTAGGGTAAAAATAGCAGAAAGTTAACGTTTGAAATTTTAAGAAGATTCTTAACTATTTAACATAAATTATTTAGGATTAATTTACAAATAAAAATAGAAGCTCTATTAAATTATAATTTATTATATTGTAATAAGTGTTTCTCCATTCACCGTGGAGGCACAAGCTGCATGATCCTGTACCACATGAAAGCTAACTAGATTAAAAAGATATATATTGGTGCTGATCATCATGTCGGTTATAGTACACAATCAAAGTGGTTAGTTTCCGGAATGAGATTCACAAATGTATTTACAGGACCCAGTCTGTGAGCTACTTTTGTGTTTTTTAATTCCCAAATTCGCATCCAAAACTACGAGTTACTTATTAGTAAGTCCAGTTTTGTAACAGTATGTATGTAAATAATAATAAGTTTAAGAACAGTTGACAAAATGAAAAAGACACCTTTTTTTTATTTTCCTTGCTAAAGTCGAAAAATTATCCTCTGGGTTTTTTGCTTGTTTTCATGTTTCATGATCCCTAGAACACAGTCCCTTATTTCCGATAGGCTGTAGGTCTGTCGGAGTCTTGGTAAGATAACTCTCGAACAAAATGATATATATATATACATATACATATATATATATATATATATATATATATATATATATATAATATATACATATATATATATATATATATATATATATATATATATATATATATATACGTAGCAAGGCCGACTGCAAAAAATTCACCTTAAATAGCTGATCTCAATAATAAAGGAAAAAATCGACCCTAAAGAAATCAAGACATGAATATTTTTTAAACGCCGCCGCTGGTGTACCATAAAACTCCATAATGAATAGGTTTTTTTCCTAAACAAATTTAATACAAAAAAAAATAAAATTATAAAAAATTGTTACCTTACCTAACTCCAAATATTAATTAGACAAGTTTTCTATTTCAATATTTTTTTATAATAAGTAAAAATTTTAACACCTGTAATCCGCTTAAATTTTATTTCCTTCAGTCCAAAGAAGCCAGCATAATAAATTAATTATTGTGGTATCTCTTTAAAGTCATTCTCCTTATTCAGCTTTCTTCTAAAGCCTACAAAAGATCCTTTATCTTTCGTCGAACGCCGAAAAAAATTATTCCTCTGTGACGCCGGCAGATGCGGGCCTCAAAGGATTTTTTGGCGTCTGTCGACTGTCCATTAGTTTAAGTTTGTAGAGAGTTGGGCCTTTTAATATTATTATCCCATGAACCTTTGCTATGTTCAACGCTTCCACGTTCTTCACATGCGTTGTATGTTACTTCCATCAAGCAGAAGAAACACTTTATTTTCAGGGGTTGGCTTTACGACGCTGATAAAATGTTTCAACTATTATACAAATAAGTTTGAGTTAATACAGCTTGTGCCTGGAGAAGGTGACAACACCCTCAGTATGTGTGCACTTCTTCAATTCTGGATTTCGTTTCATTCTTTTGAATATAAACATTGGTGGCACAAACTCTCCAGCCACACTGGCACAACACAATACCTCTTTCTGAGCTTGTGATTGCGCCGATTTATTTCTTCGGTTTTAGTCCCAAAACTTTTTGCATTTTTGTCCGAACGCGAACGGTGGAAAATCCACTTTCAACAACGTTAAATATAGCCGAGAGTCGATTTGCCTTACTCTCCTCTACTTAAAAAAATCAGCTGTTTAGGGACAATTATGCAGTTGTTCTCGGACGTTCCAAGCGATTTTTTTTTATTGTCGGCCTTTCATAGACAAGTTAAATTTGTAAAGGATTTGAAAAAAACAGTTCTGCCCCTTTTTTTAATTTTTCTAACCTGACCTTACGAGTTACCCATTTCAATATATGTGAATTTCATATCACCGTATATAATACATGTATATGTATATATATATATATATATATATATATATATATATATATATATATATATATATATATATATAATATTTTATTTGTAAGAGAAACAAAACCTATAGTTTTTCGTAAAATATCTAAATGAAGAGGAGAGGGTTAATAAAATTTGTTCATTTTCTATATCAATCTGAGATTTTTTCTTGAGTCTTAGTTGATATAATGAATAAATTTTAAATATTTCAGGATTCGTGGAGTTGATAAATCTGAAAACTCTAATATTTATTCCTTATTTTAAATTTTAACAGAAATAGTATATAAAGAAACATGTTAGATTTCAGTTGTAAATATATCTTTGTTTTTTTTTGTGATTTATTCTGTGCCTAAAGTACCTACCATTTAAAATATAGACTTGTGATGTTTGATTTAAGTTATCTTAAGAGCCTGTTTTTAAACAAAAAGCACTACACAAAATCTTTAAATTCGTAGGAAGATTTTTTTACTTTATCAATATTTGCTATATCATAACTTTTAAAATCTAATAACAATTTAATGGCGGTATTGCACACAAACTTCCATGATAGACAACTGACTGCTAGTAACTGACAGGCGCATTAATCTCCGTTTTAACATTCCTGCACGAGGCCGATAAGCATTTTACCATTGAATGCATAGTTGGCGCCCAATCATCAGATCTCTATAAAACTGCAACAATACCTAAAATACTCTTTTTATTGGTTCTTAATGAATCAGAATATAATTAATATATTTTTTAATTAACTATCTTCCAAACCATACTAATTTAATATTTATTTCTGACTAATCAGTATATGATTACCCTTTTGTTTATTATTTTGTGTCATACTGGTGCGTACTATTAATTTTATTAATTTCATAGAAAAAAATTTAATTTTATTTGCCAATTTATTTTTATCAGATAACCAATTTTCTGGCTTTTCTATTATAACTATATTAACTCTACGTAATTTTAGTTGCAGCAGCCGGAAGTGGACGGTCAAGAGCACTGCAGGAGGTTTAGAATTGAAAATGGCGACTCACCAGGAGAAAAAGACGAAGTAAGTGCTTTTTAACTTTCAAAATATAAAATTTAGTTTTTAAATTAAGAATTGACTTTCTCCATTCATAACTGTTTCATGAGAGTTTCCAAATCGAATAACCTGAAAATAAAAGTTTATCCTAGAAATAATTTTATTTTTATTCCCGATTTCATTAACAGATATGAACATCATCAAACGAGTAAATGGGTGCAGAGTTCCGTTCTATTTTTTTTTTTTTTTAAAGAGACGTGTTTAATTTGCGTTAAACATGCAATCAAATAGTAAATTGACTCGAAATAGGCCTATCATAACCATTAATTTGAGATCAGTTCAAATTTCCCTTAGGGAATGTTGAATAATCATATCCATCGGCAAATCGTCCATTCCTCAATATATCTACTAATAGTTTTACATAATATTTCATTATACATTTTTTTTTTGTTAAGTGTCCTATTATCAGCTTTGTATTGCAGTTGTTCATTTTTATTATATTATTTATGTATAAACGGTTTACAATTACATTATTTATTTATTAATCGTGTACATGCTAACAAACATTTTGAAGACTAAAACAGTTATTGTTCATTAGAAATATGCTTAGTTTTTAACGTAACAAAATTATGCACAAACAAAGGAATGGAAACATTTCTGTTATAAAATAAAAATTCCACTAAGACGAGTAACATGTCGAAAATATTTAATATTTAATGGAATATCCTTTTGCGTCGATTACTGAGATCTAGAGAATACGGTGGCTAAGGAAGCAATTTGATCTTCAATTCATGCAATTTTGCCATCGTAACCATTGACTTGTGACACGGTGCATTGTCTTGATGAAAGAGCACTTTTTTCTTGTTTATTTGGGGTCGCACCAATAACTTTATATAATATTCACTATTGATGTTTTTTCCCATCTCAGCATAGTCGATGAAAGTATTCCATGCATGCCTTCCCAGCCAACTGTCTTTGGTCGCTTCGGGCGGCTTTCGCCGGCTACTGTCCACTCAGCTGAATTCCGATTTGATTCCCGTGTGTGGTGGTGGATCCATGTTTCATCCACTGACACATATCGCATGAAAAAATCCTTTTTATTGCGCTTAAACAGATCCAAACAGCGCTCAGAATCAACACGTTGTTGTTTTTGGTCCACTGTGAACAAACACGGTACCCATTTCGAACAGAGCTTTCTCATGCCCAAATGTTCATGCAAAATATGACCAACACATTCTTTTGATATCTTTAGGGTGTCAGCTATCTTATGCAATTTTACTTTACGGTCATCCAAAACAATTTTGTGGATTTTTTTTATGTTTACCGCTGTAACCACCTTATTTGGGCGTCCAGAACGTTCAGCAACATTTATACCTGTACGACTGCATTTAAATTCAGCATACCAGTAAATGATGAGTGATTTTCTAAGGGCAAAGTCCCAGGAACACTTATCAAGCCATTGCTTTACTTGAACAGTATTTTTTCCTATCAAGAAACAGTGTTTAATCAACATGGGCTGTTGGCTAAGCTACGCTCTTATGGTATGTCTGAAAAGTTTTATTCGTGGCTCTCATATTTCCTCAGAGAGCGTTCTTTACGAGTAGCAGGCGACGGGTTTCTTTCTAACACCTTCACTATCAACGCCGGTGTACCTCAAGGCTCCATACTGACTCCTGCTCTTTTTCTCATTTACATTAACGATCTGCTGGAAAAGACCGAGAATCCAATCTACAGCTTTGCAGATGACAGTACGCTTATCTCTTCATTCACTTTGAATGCTCGGACATCGGCTACTCAGACGAATATCCGCAGACAGCAGGAAGTCATTCAACTTAACAAACACCTGGAACAAATTTTATCTTGGGGTGACAACAACCAAGTGGAATTTAACGCTACAAAAACCCAGGCGGCAGTTTTTTCTAAAAAACCGACATAGTTATGTCGGGGCACTCCATTCCTCTAACATCGTCACTCAATTTGTTGGGCGTTAATTTGGGAGCAAAATGTCCTGGCATGAACATATTGCAGGAATAGCAAGGAGAGCTTCTCAAAAGTTGGGAATATTATTTCGAACCAGAAAGCTTTACACTCCACAACAACTGTTAATTTTTTACAAAACTCAAATTCGACCAACTATGGAATACTGCTTCCATGTTTGGGGCTCCCCTCCAAACATACACTGCATTTGTTGGATTCTATTCAGAGAAGAGCTGTTCGTCTGATTCGAGACCCGGAACTGACCGGCGGACTTGATTCGCTGAAACATCGAAGAACGGTTGGCGACTTGAGCCTATTCTACAAGTATTTTCATGGAAAGTGTTTGAACGATGTGGCCCGCTTAATTCCTCAAAGAGCGGTGCATGTTAGAAGTACACGTCGCGCTAATACTTCACATCCGTATGCGGTTCAGCTTGTTACTCCTCGTACAACGCTTTTCAAGCGGTCTTTTATATGGAGAACATCATCCCTTTGGAATAATTTGCCCAGGATTGTGTTTCCTACCAAGTACAATTTACAGCGATTCAAGAACAACGTGAATCATTTTTTTCCGCACACGTGTCGCTCCTGTAGCGCTTTAGGGACTTCTTCCCTGCAGCACGTGTGCTAGACCCATAAAAAAAAAAAAAAAAACAAGAAATTCGATTTTTTCCATTATTTTGAAAATAACAAAAGTAGCGTCACTAAAATCACTCTAACTTGTAAACTAATCGTCAAAATGTCATGAAATTTTGACACACAACATTTGAAGGTAGATATGTTGAAAAGGGCGACATCTATGTGTCAAACCAAAAACTTTTCAGCCTACGTGTTATATATACGAGTATATATATCGTCATAAGATACACCAAACTTTATCTAAAATTGAAGCGCATATCTGTTCGTCCATCGAAGGCCGACTGCAGCCACAAGCCGACAGAGGAATGATCAGCAGATTGCCAATATTCACCGCACGCAGCATGATTCTACGAGCGATCCACTCTACGCATAAGTGGTTCAATGTAAAATGACAAAGCCCATACTTCAGCAGTCTATCCACTGTTTTCTCATTTCTCAATCCACCCGAGACGCGTTTCGCCGTGTCACGAGCTAGGATCGACAAACAAAAAACAGAACTTCTAGTAAAATTCGTGGTATTTTACCATGATGTTGTGCTAGTATTGGAATAAGTACCAAATATTCTGTTTTCTTCTTTGTTGATCCTAGCCCGATTGAGGAACCGTGATACCGCCAAACGTGTTTCGAGATCTATTGACAAATGAAAGAAAAGGGAGCAAACTGCTGGCTTGGTCTGTTGAACCATATATATATATATATATATATATATATATATATATATATATATATATATATATATATATATATATACATATATACATATATTGGCTTTAGAGCTACGAGAGATGGGAAAGATTCAGAAGACCGGTAGATGGGTACCCCATGAGTTGAACGACAGGCAAATGGAAAAGCACAAAAACACGTGTGACATTTTGCTCGCTCGGTACAGAAGGAAGTCGTTTTTGCATCATATAGTTACAGGGGATGAAAAGTGGATTTATTTTGAGAATCCCAAGCGCAAAAAATCATGGGTAGAGCCAGGCGCACCATCCACATCGACCGCAAGACCGAATCACTTTGGCAGAAAGACGATGTTCTGTGTTTGGTGAGACCGGAGGGGCGTGCATATATACATATATATATATACATATACATATATATATATACATATATATATATATATATATATATATATATATATATATATATATATATATATATATATACATATATATATATATATATATATATATATATATATATATATATATATATATATATATATACATATATATACATATATATATACATATATATATATATATATATATATATATATATATATATATATATATATATATATATATATATATATATATATATATATATATATATATATATATATATATATATATATATATATATATATATATATGTATATATATATATATATATATATATATATATATATATATATATATATATGTATATATATATGTATATATGTATATATATATATATATATATATATATATATATATATATATATATATATATATATACAGCGGGAAACATCGATCTAACGCTTCTAATGAAAGTATTTATAGAACACACTGATGTCAACAACATATGTTCTTTTGTCAATTAGGGTTTCCGAAATTGCTCTGTGTTGTATAGAAGCTAACAAATCAAATAAGTGTGTTCGAAGAGTATTTGCCGCAGTCAAATATGTATTTTGTATGGGCTGTTATAAAATATATAATTTTCAAGTGCGAATTTTTTATTTGTACTTAGTATTCTTTTGGTTTCGTTGAGAAAAATTATGACAAAAAAACTCAACGTGATATTTACTCAGGTACGAAGTGTGCCAAAAAAGGATATTATATTTCTTCTAGTTTCATTCACTCTCTCTCTTTTTTGTACTTTCCACTCATTCGTATTTACACATAAATGTGATTACTATTTGCATATTTTGTACCGTTTTGTTCTACTTGATTACTGTCTCCTCGAGGCATAAGTTTTTTCAGTTCTTTGTTCTTTTTTATGTTTCTGTTGGTGGAAATATATGCGCGAGGGGTTGGCGTTCGAGCGGCTAAGGTCAATTAGTAAACAAGTGAACTGCAAAAGAGGATTTGGTTTTTAGACATCTCCACCAGATGGTTAATGTAAAGAAAAAAATACTAGGAATATATCAAACCATCAATCCAACAACTATTACTTGCAAAAAATAATTTCTGAGGAAATTCGAGGGTTAAAATCCAGGTTTCTCAGACATATAATTGAAGTGGAACTTAACCTACAATCTGTCTTAGAAAACTCTTTAGCCTTTGATATATTAGGCGCCAACCATTCCAGACTTTCGAGTTCATTTTTGGAAAGATGTGTGACATAGGCAAGGTGATCATTACTATTACTGGTCACTTATAATAATAAGCTCTTTCAGATAATTTAAAAAAACTTAATTAATCCCTTAGCGTTCGATATTACTTAAGGTAATGCGACTTGTCGTTAGCTGACTTTCTTCCGTTTTTTTGGAAGGCTTCGTTATTTGGAACATCGAAAAGTTTTGGGATTAACGTCAGAATATATAATTTTTAGACATACAATTTAAAACCATAAAGTTTTCTGATTATGCTAAATCCACGTTAAAGTTATTACAACATAAAGCGAGTAAAAATAAACTTTCGAACAAATGTTTGCTCATCAAACAGAAAGTTCGTTAACTCCATTTAAAACTTTTTTCATGTAAAATTATAAATCATTTTCAGCTTGATCAAGAGATTTTTTAAAGCATTAAATTTTAGTATAGGATTTCTAAGATTTTACTATTTATAAAAATTAAACGTCTGTCCGTATGTGTGCATCTTTGTCAATGTATAGATGGCCAAATATAGACTGAGAATGACCCATCATCTAGCCAACTTTTTCACTACATTTGATTAAAATTTATTCAAAAACAAATATCATCTTATATATCTCATTATCAGAGTAGGAATCCATAGAGACCAAGTACAATGCACAACTATACGAGGCGAACTCAAAGTTTAAGATATCGTCCCTTTCGCAATATCAAGACATCTATACTGGAAAGATCACGTAAGTAGGATGTCAGCCAATAGCTGGCCAAAAGGGGGCAAAAGATGAAAAACCAGAGACAAGAAGACTTCCCGGTCGACCACCAAAACGATCCGATGGCAAGAAAGCTGAATATCTACGTCACAAGAAGCTTAAAAACAGACAAAACAAGACCTCGTCTTACAAAAAGAGGAAGACGAAGTGATAATACCACTACGGTACCTAGAGCGGTTTGTACTACAAAGCAGAATGTGACAATTTGATTTTCGTAGCAGTATTGCATAGAATGAGAGTAAGAGTAACTTTTTGCATAGGACAAGTTTGTAATTTAATCCAATATTTTTGCTTGTCCTTACTGCT
The DNA here is from genome assembly GCA_019049505.1 of Pachyrhynchus sulphureomaculatus. Lineage (NCBI taxonomy): Eukaryota > Metazoa > Arthropoda > Insecta > Coleoptera > Curculionidae > Pachyrhynchus > Pachyrhynchus sulphureomaculatus. Next base: position 74,165,222 of record CM032454.1, read on the forward strand.
CTTATTGAAACTATAGATGATTGATGATTAATTTGGTCGTCAACGAATCTACGAATGGCATACGTAATCTATAGTTAAAATATTTTTGATCCTTATTAATAAAATAATTAAATATTGCTGACATTGTTGTTACAAATTTTATCTACGCATTTTTTTATTTCAATAAATAAATCAAATAAAAATTATTATTATCAGAACAAAAAAAAATTGACCAATTGGTTAAACAATTATTTTCTACTCATATTTTATAATTTAAATTGATTGCCAAAGTAAAGAAAATATATGTTTTGTTTTAATGCAAACCGGACAGACGAGATAAATTCGCTTAAATAAATTGAACTAAAGAAGCGTGAATATATTGTATTTTATTGTTTATATAATTCTGTTACGGTAAGCTTAATTTAAATTTTAAAATAGTTATTTGCTATTGAGACGAAAATAAACAGTAAATTGTTTTATGCTTCATAACAATCCATATACACTCTGTGCCAAAAGAGGCAAAATTTTCCAGAAAAGAAGGAAATAGTATCCCAAGTTATTGTGTCTTTTTGTTGTCTAAAGCTGTAATCTTTATTAGAGTTTTGTCAGATTTTGTAACATTTGTTTCATGTGATGTCCAGTTATAGTGGAAAAAGTAATAAAATATTTTGACGAAAGATCGAGAAAAAAGTTTCAGTTAAAGATCTATTATTGACTTGCATGTTAAGCTCGATAATCGAAAGGCACTAAATTCTTTCAAAACGCATACGGTAACTAATGCTTTTACCATATTTAAATGTATGAGGGGTTTAGGCGATTTCAAATCCATAGGGCAAAGTTAACATCTAACACATGATCTAAACATTTGAAATCATCCGAAAAATTAGTTGAAAATGAATTGGAGATTTCAAAATTAACTGTACACAGCAACACTCATAACGACTCTTAAAGCAATCATTACTGATAGTGGACGAGGTTTTTCCGGATATTATTTTGCAGCAAAAACCAATTGGTCTATTGGTTCACCGCTATATTCACCTGAATAAGTACCCTGTCACCCAGACTTCAGTCGCCGATAATAATTTTTTTTACTTAGTCGAAACAGAAACAATAACGCATTGGGTTTTTACATATAATATAAACTTCATATTTTTTCAATGGTACAATCTGTATATTATTTTTTTCCATTGTATAAAAAGTCTTAGTTCTAGAACAGCCAGGACATATTCTTATGGTGTTGCTTGTGTGCTCTGCCGAAGTTTACTTCGCACGTTTCTTAATAATGAATCTTGACGATGGCATTTATTTATGTTAAGAATTTTGATAGTCGTATGTTAAAACTAAGTGTAAGTATAAAAATGCTTGTTTCGGAGAATAAAATACGGGATATATACGAGATATTTATAAAAATGGTCATAACAAAAGGAAAACATAACGGGAACACAGAAGACTTCATAGCAGATAAAGAAAAATCGCTAGCATAAATACATTTCTATATAGCCACTTCTTAACTGAAACAACAATGAAAAAAAGAAAATAATAACACAAAAAGTTGAAAATTATCAAAAACTGGAAATAAGAAATATTAAAAAAAAGAAGATGGTTATTTTGATACTAAATATGGTATTGTTACTATTGCAAATAATCAAACATCGATTTTGACAAATGTTCAACATGTCCCCCCATTCTGTTTAACACACTTCCTATAAATTCGTTTTTTATATTTCTTTGGCTGCCAAAATGATTCCTTGGCCTTAATTCTATGAAACTGTCTCCTGCATAATTTTCTCTCATAGGCTATTATCTGTCAAGTTTCTTTCACATTAAAATTTATCTTTTCAATAACTCCATAAAAGGAGCCCAATGCAGGTATTTCTGGGCTATTTAATGGCCCTCTTAATTTTTCAAATCTGCTAATATACGAACGGAAAGTTTTCTTTAAAAATCGATTACTACTAGAATGTTGTGTGGCAGAAAACCGTCCTGTTTGCCAGATTACTCCCCTATTATTATTTAGTTTCAAATTTATGATAATTTCCCATATTATTTTACGTTTAAGTTTCTATTAAAAAATATTGGTACTGTCACTCCATTACTCCATAAACCGCCCCAAACCTGAACAGACTGATGGCCAGTGTATTTTATTTCTCGTGTATCTCTCGAGGCTCGAACATTTGTTCTATCAAACACTATGGCTGGACATTGAGTCACCCGTCCTGTAATATGGTTTACCAAAATTTTCAACAACATCTACTTTAGAAACTTCTGGAGTTGCTAAAATCAAAAAAAGTAAATATTGGTTTTCCTTCAGTTTTCATAATTGAAGGTACCTTGAAGAAGTAAGAAAATTTGAAATTTTTATCTTCGTTGTATTCTCCTCCTTGTGCAGTCCTTTCCTTTTGTTTATGCGTTGTTTTGGTTCTGATGTGATTGTTAGATCTTGTTGAAAATACATGACAGCTCAGTATTCTTTCTCACCTTCCATAGCGTCTTTTATATTCGCAATGTGCCTTTGAGTTTAACCATTTTTAATAAAAATTTGGTTTAAATCCCTTTCTTATACATATATATATAACACTTAGTTTTCACTTACTACTATCAAAATTATTAACATAAACAAATACCGTTTGCAATTTGCGTTGTTATGAACTTCAACCAATAGAATACTTACATTCTAGAAATATACAAGGTAAAAATTAAAATTAGAGATTGATAGCTAATAAGCCTACATCACTTGGCATTATCAAAAACAAATTCGCTTGCTAAAGATAGTAGCAAGATATGTAGTAAATATGTACAAAAAGTTTAGTGGTGGAAATTTAATTGTGCTAAGCGTAGTGAATGTTTGAGAAGAATATAACCGACAAGAATTGTAAATTTACTAAAATTGAATATTGGTTAGTGCTAAAGTACCTATTTTTAACAGGACTGTACGCTAAAGAAATCTACGACGATCTGTTTAATATATCGAATTAAATAATGTGCTTCATTCGTCATTATCAAAAATTGGGTTACGGATTTTAAAAGAAGGAGAGGAACAACCGAGCTCAGTAATAGACACCATTTGCTGTGTCTATTCGAGAGAATGTTAAGGCTGCACAGGGTGGTCCAAATTGGACACTTTTAAAGGTAAATCCCTTTATCTAAAGGGGAAAACTGATGTTGGTGTCTGAGGCTCAATTTTTATGATAAATTCAATAGTGAAAACCGCATATCGATATCTACCACCGTTTCAGATATACAGGGTATTTTTCAAAAATCTGCATTTTGGAAAAATGTTTGTAATTCTTTTCCTAAATTTTTGATTTCTGTAAAAACATTCTCAAAGCACTTTTTCACATGGATTTCAACAGTGTAAGTTACATTTTTTTACAGCTAATATTTCAATAGTTATTAACGCAAAAATATATTTTTTAAATGGGATACCCTGTATATTTTTCCTTATCCGAATAGAGCTTTAAATTGCCATTCTAAAAATATAGCACACTTTATGTTTTGCTTAAATCTACTTCAAAATATAAAGGTTTTCAGTTTTTACGCGAGTTTTAAATGCACACATTTTGTGAAGTACGCTTTGGACGGAGCGCCCATGTGGTTTAATTCAATTGTTTACTCGTAGTTGTCAAATTTTACTTCAGGATCAGTTATTGAATTGTCAAATAAATCGCAATGAAATTTGAACATTACTAAAAATGAGATATGATAGTGTGTTTCATACAAACCGGAGAAAATTCGGAAGCGGCAAGTAATTTGTACCACGAAGGGTATCCAGAGAGGCGTCAACCCTTAAAGAATTTATTCGCTCGATTGCGACATAACCTAGTTAATAGGGGCCAGTTTGAAAAGAAATGACCCAAAAATTATGCATCAAACAGGGATAAGGAGTTAGAAGAAATAGTAGTTTTAGGAACTATCGGAAATAATCCCAACACTTCAACCCGACAGTTAAAAGAATCCACTGGACTACCAAGAACTAACGTAAGTCGTACTTTGAAGAAGCACAAATTCAGGCCATATAGGATAAGAAAAATTCATCACCTTAGAGACGGAGATTTTTAACGGCGTATGGATTTTTGCCAATGGTTTCTGGAGAATTGTAACCATGTTCCGAATTTTTCATTAAATTGCATTTGGACAGACGAAGCTTATGTAAGCAATGCAGGTATTTTTAACCGTTACAATTCTTACACGTGGGCACAAGAAAATCCTCATTTAGTTGTGGAGCAAAAAAATCAAGGCAGATTTGGATTTAATGTGTGGGCAAGAATTTTTAGAGGCAGAGTTATAAGTCCATTTATTTACGAAGGAACACTCACCTCTGAGAGATATTTAGAAATTTTAAGGCACCAAATAGAACCTCTTGTTGATGAACTGCCGTTATTGGACCTTAGAAATATATTTTTTCAACACGACGGTTATCAGTATTTTTTATCGGCCAATTTCGACAATAACTGGATAGCCAACCAAGCTCCGAACCGTTGGTCGGCAAGGTCACCGGATTTAACACTCATGGACTTCTATCTCTGGGGAAGATTGAAAGACCTAATTTTTAAATTGCCGGCAAACACCAGGCAAGAGTTAGAAGTCGCAGTGATTCAAAGTTTTGCAGCTCTCACTCCTCTTGAACTAATCAACTCGGCAATTAGTGTCCAGAAAAGGTGCCGCCTATGTGTAAATGAAACTGGTCGATATTTCGAACATTTCTTATAGAAAATTGTTTTGTTTTTTAGTTTGCTCTACTCGCAATAAATTGTTTTATTGTTGTTTTGTTTTATTTTCTACGTAGTTTAAAGTTCTATAGCATTTAGTAAATTTCATTGTAGTTATGACTCTTAGAGTTACTTCTGGGAATTTTTTTTTGCCATTTGACTGCTATCGGTAAACAATTGATATTGCCGCTCCGCCTACTTCACAAAATGTGCATTTAAAACTCGCGTAAAAACCGTTTATATTTTGAAGTAGATTTAAGCAAAATATAAAGTGTGCTATATTTTTAGAATGGTAATTTAAAGCTCTATTCGGATAAGAAAAAATATACAGGGTACTCCATTTAAAAAATATATTTTTGTGTTAATAACTATTAAAATATTCGTTGTCAAAAAATGTAACTTAAACTGTTGAAATCCACGTGAAAAAGTGCTCCGAGAATGTTTTTACAGAATTCAAAAATTTTCAATAGGAAAAGAATTACAAACATTTTTCCAAAATGCAGATGCTGAATTCTTCATGTCCAAATCAGAATGGACAAAGTAAAAAAACACGTTCCCATGAAATGTTCAGAATCTCTGCTATACGTTTTAGTTCAATTTATCGATTCAGCAAAATCATTCCATGTACAGGGTGGTCCAAGTTGGACACGTTTAAAGGTAAACCCCTTTATCTAAAGGAGATAGACGAAAACTGATGTCGGTGTCTTGGGGTCAATTTTTATGATAAACTCAATGGTGAACACCGCAAATCGATATCTAGTACCGTTTCAGATATACAGGGGGTTTTCCAACAATGGATCCTTTAATATTTGAACGCCGCCAAAAAATGACCAAGTCATAACATTCAAGTTGATTTGTAGCCGTTTTGAAAAAGGGATTTATCAAACGTTTTGAATCAAATGGTAACTATGGATCAAACGTGGGTCCATTATTATGATCCAGATAAAAAGGGAGTCTAAGGAGTAAAAACATACTAGCTATCTTTGCTCCAAGAATTTTCCCTTACAAAAATTAGCAGGAAAAGTTGTTACTAAGGATGGGATATTTTTTAAGGGTTACTTGAAATATAGCAAAACAATAATCGGAGAATAATATTCTTCATTGCTAACCAATATTCACCAACAAATTTAAGAAGAACGCAGAGAAAAAGTGTCTAAAGGAGTGTTGCTTTTGCAAGACAATACGCCTGCACACAAATCGCTATTAGTTTTGCAAACATAAACGAATTATGTTGGGAATGTGGAATCTTTGACACAATCACACTACTCAGTATATATCATCACTACACCAAGCACTTTATTTTTACACTCAACGCGCATTTAGCTAACCATGTTAGCTTCATCAGAAACGATGATTGACTGTTATAAGTCTGATGAAGCTAACATGGATAGCGAAACGCGCGTTGAGTGCAAAAAATAAAGTGTTTGGTGTAATGGTGATATATACTGAGTAATAAACGAATTAGACTTTCAGCTGCTTGATCGTCCTCCATATTCTCCTTTTTTAGCTCCCTCAAATTCTTGCCCAATCTCTAAACTGAAAAACATTTGAAAGGACATACGTTTTATTCAAATCAAGAGTATTTTCAATTGCTGTGTGAAGGATAGCAATATGCTGCCTAATAATTTTTTTAAGTGTCTTATAATAATAATAATAATAATGATTGACCCACTCCACCTCCGTTCCTTTATAAGTACTCCGAAGGTGCCCCAAATATATATTAGTCAGAAGAAAATTTCGCCCTGCAATTATCCTCCTGTTTCCAGATTCATTCCATATACCCTCCTTATTTTTGGATCTATGATATGCCCCGGGATATTTTCAACTCCCCTATGTCCTATTACATTTAACTTATATTACAATTCTCATTGCTTATTTATTTATTTGTTTGAGTTTACGCTGATGGCGCTGCCAAAAATAATGAATATTCAAGCATTATGGATTCATTTATTTAAACTTAAACATTTAACAAAATTAAACTTTAATATTTAACAAAATTTAAACCAAAACATTAACTTAAGTTTAACAAATTAAACTTAGACATTAAACAGAGTTTGACAATATTCAGTATTAACGACTGACAGTCATCATCGCTCCAGACGAAGCCAACACAGTCAGCAACACACGCGCCTGGCGCAAAAACAAAACGCCCGATGCAGCGGCGGCCCACACCAAGTAGTGTCATTGTCAAAATTAACAATACCCAGCAGATACCACCACCACACCAAACACTCCACCCCAGCACCCAGCGTGCGCCCCGTCTACCCCGCCAGGCCCATCAGGAGCGACGATTGACAGTTATCATCGCTCCCGGCGAAACCGACACGGCCATCCAAACGCGCGCTGAACGCAAAAGCAAACTGCCCGGCGCACCGCCGACACACACCGAGCAATGTCATTCCACCAATTTACATTATTATTATCCCATTAAAAGTTTCAACTGAAACATACATTCTTTATGAAGTACAGTTCGGATTACCGTCGGCGTTCCATATCCATGATGAAATCTTGTAGTATGTGAATTTGATTTATCACACATAGCGCTCTTGTTATTCGACTAGGTTCCATGTTCTCTACATCTTCTTCTTCTTCGTCTTTCTTCTTGCGGCTGTCAGTCTTCTTCTGGCTTCTATATATGCTTAGCAATTTGCAGTCCAGTTCTAAATTTAAACCAATTTCCGCCACTTTTATGCAGGGAAATCAGTCCTACAGAAGCAAAATCACTACATTACGAGCTGATGAGATCACTAACCTCAAGATACAATCTCGAAAGGGATGTCATTCAACCAACAAAATTGAAGTACGGTATTTCAAATACAAGAAAATGCCTCTTAAGTTACGCAAATTAAAGTACGGCATTTCAGATGCAAGAAAATGCCTCTTATGTTTCAAAAATCATTTGTTTAACTTTAGGAGAATGTGACGCACAAAACGTGCAGCGGCGTGCCAGCGACTTTGGAGCAGTGACTTTAATCCTTCGGATCCTCACATTCTCTACAACGAGGCGATATACAAGAATTACGACCCGAAATTTTATCCTTTCTTTGAAGTGGAAACTTCTCCTTAATACGGCGTATTCTTCAGATATCGCCCTTTCTGGATACTATTTTTTGGTCTCTCCCATTCCCATTTCACTTCATTGGAGAAGGTCAAGGAGAAGCAGCAAAACTGAATCGTCCAATCAAAACTACCTTCTTCTTTCAAAGAGGTTATCTACCAGCTGCCTGAAAAGTGGACAAAATATATACGAAATAATGGGGAATATTCTTTTTTTGATTAAAATGTATCCTTCTTGTAAAATATTTTGTTATCGCAAAACAGCTACTAAATTAATTTGTATTGTGTATGTTGCTAGTAACAGCATGGAAATATCTTTTACTATAGAGTTTTGAAAAAAATATATCAACAAAGAACAGTAACTTATAGAAATAATATAAGATACTTTATGTTCCATCTACTCGTATACAAGTTGTATCGTAACACTGAATCAGTAATAATAATTTTATAATTTTACGACACACTCTGAAAATTTTGGGGATCAATCGGGAAATATCAATTAAAACAAGTTTCTAATTACAAAGTTCCATTCGGAGTAATAAATCTGTTAAAATGTGGATATCATTAAGAAAATTTTTATATACAGAACTACGAATGGTAAAACTAAGATTCAAGAAGAGTTCATGTAGGTAATTAAGATTTGAACTCACTATTACATTAAAATTTCTTTCCTTCATTTAATAACCATAATTTTTTAATATAATCTGTATAATGTGACAACAAGAACATCAGATAAAATATTTTTTGTCTATTTTAAAGATTTCCACTCAGCAGTATTGTCGATTAGTAACAGAGTAGATTTGCTTAAACAGAAATTGACCTTCTTACGACCGACTTAAATTATTATTTTAATTGACCAAGTACATGACGCCATCTGTTATCGAGGATGTTTAAACCACCATTTAAATTGACACAATAAGGGTAAAAGTATTTAGTACTAGGTATCAATAATTGTTTAAGAATAGAATGAAGAAAGGCACATGTATTCTACTGCTGTTTTGGTAAATGTTTATTATTTTTATTATTAGTTAATATTAAAGTAAGCATCTTTTAAAATACCTAGAAGGATCCAATTTTATTAGCGATGGTCAATATGGCTTTCGTAAGCAAAGATCAACAAAAGATCTTCTAACTTATATTACACATATTTAGAACAACACAACTGACTATTTTTAAGGGTCTCTACCAGTTGAACTTAATATATCCAAGGCGTTCGATCGTGTTGGGCATGATGAATTATTGGCAATTGACAAGTTTCACTCTAATATTTTCAATATTAATATTGATATACTCCAGGGCTATATACTATTTTTTACTCTTTCTCCTTTACGTTAACGATCTGCTAGAAAGGAACCAGAATCCAATCTACCTCGTTGTAAACGACAATATGCTTGTTTCTTTATTTATCTAAAAAGAGCAGAAGGTTATTCAATTTAACAAAGACTTGTTAGAAATTTTATCTCGAAGTTATAATAAGCAAGTAGGATTTAAAACTGAAAGAACCCAAACCGCAATTTTTCCTAAATAACTTACACTCCTTTTCTTTAGCATCGTCACTCGACTGGCTGGGTGTTAACTTGGGAGTAAATATGACTTAGCATGAATATATTACATGTATTGCAAAGCGAGCTTCTTAAAAACATAACTCTTCTCTCAAACATACACTGCATTTATTAATAGGTGTTTCGGTTAATAATGTCGATTTTTTCCCAACATTTAAGCATTTATTTCCATCACAAAATGAATTATCTGAGTAATCAAAGTATTGGCCATCGTTAGCTATGACTTTTTCCCATCTTTCTGTCCAAAGAATGGATTCCGCATCAGAAGAACTTTTTATCTTTTGAGGCAAACCATTCATCAAGCCAAATTTTCACTTCTTCGTAAGAATGTAAGGGTTGTTCTGAAAATCCGTGCTGCATCGATCCAAATAAGTAGTAGTCTGAAGGGGCTAAGTCCGGTGAATATGGCGGGTGGGGTAGAACATCCCATTTGATGTTTTCCAAATAGCTTTTAACACATTTTGAATTATGGGGCGAGCATTGTCATGTTAAAAAATAACTTTATGGTGTCTTTGGGCGTATTCTGGTTATTTTTCCTTCAATGTTTGGTTCAACTTGAACGGTATCGATCGCCAGAAATTATTTCATTAGGTTTCAGCAGTTCGTAATACACGGCTCCTCTACTATCCCGCCAAATACACAGAAAAGCTTTCTTTCCCTGTGTTGCGCACTAGTTGTGATGTTGAAGGCTGGCCTATGTTTACCTTCCAAAGCGCCATAGATGTCACTAGTCTATACCAACAAGTGTATTAGTAACGCCATTATTAACCGAAACACCTATTAGATTCTATTCAAAATAGAGTTATTCGTCTGACTGCAGTTCCAGAAATTACCAATAACTATGAATCCGTAGAACATCGAAGAATGGTTGGCGACTTAAGTTTATTCTATAAGTACACTCATGGAAAATATTGGATAGATGTTCCAGCTTAATTTCTGCCTGAGTGGTGCATGCTAGGAAAACAGGTCGCGCAATACGTCACATCCATATGAGATGCACCCCGTACCACACTTTTCAATATTTTTTTTATATGTTCTCCATTCCCTTAAAATAAATTGTTACCCAACCGAATTCAATTTGCAGCAATCAAAATTAAATAGCTTCTTCCGCGAAAGCATCGCTACTGGTTTAAGGATTTCCCTGCAGCACACGTACCACGCTCATGAAAAAAGAAAGATAGTTTCATTCAAAATAAGATTATTTGTTTACAGAAAAGCACATTCAACTTCTTCCTTCTTAATTTCTTATTTTTAAAAATCAGGGCATAATTGTTATCATAATTTTGTATCTTCAACTTTGTCTGATAGGGGATCTAGCTTACTGAAAGTCATGCTCAGATTTTCCTTATATTCTTTTTCAACTTTGTAAGTTAATTTTCTATAACACATTTGGGAAAAAGTGAGAAAATCGTTTACAAAAAATGTCAAACAAAAAATAAAATTAATTTAAACTGTCTATGTTAGTCTTCTCCCAAGGTAATTTATGATTGTTGCTGAAAAGACTAGAGGCAATGTGGTCTTCAACATATCAGACCTAATAAACTGACATATTTTCCGTATGTAATTTTATACATCGCTCGTTAAAAATTGATGTAAAAAGTCAATAAATAGTCCCTTTATTTTGTCCAGTTGTTTACATCACACTCTCACTAATTCTTAAACAGAGGACTACTGCATTGACGAGGGCGTCGGATTATGGACACTAATTTGTAATTATACTTGACTTCGGCTAATACGGTAAATCGGAGTCGGTAGACTAGCTGGATTACTGAATGACGAGGATCAGTGGTGTGTTTAAGATTTTAGTTAAGAGGCGATCCAAACTCGGTCATATTATATATATATATATATATATATATATATATATATATATATATATATATATATATATATATATATAGCTAGCCTAATTCCATGAGGTATATGTATACGTACCATTTGTAGTGCGTTTTAAGCGTAATAAAATAATAAACGAACAAACCGTGACAGTCCCTACTCCGCGTCAACATTACAGTAAAGGCATGTAGATGGTTGGTGGTCGTTCGGACTAGAAAAGACTAAGAGTGAAGACAGTGTGCTTCTCGTTCTACCCTCTAGTGGACCATATATCTGAAGTCGGGCTTGTATAGCGACTCCGTTTGAAAACGGCACCAAAAAAACCTGACGACGGAGAGCGTATCTTTCTTACTCTGAAATCACTAGTTAAGCCTATTTTATCGCAATTTTTAACTTGTCATGATAAACGAAAAGTGTAGAACAATACGTCAAACTGCAGACTAAGAGGATGTGTCGATTATGCGAATCGGATCCAACGTTAAACTATAGGATCCAATTGACCAAGACATTAAATGGAATTAACAAGACAAATATCTCTACTTGCGTAGCTGAAGATCTCCTTAAACCATTTATACATAAAAGAAAAAAAAAATTATTTTTATTTCTTAAGAAGAAATAAAGTGAGTTCCCAGTACTTTCCTTGCAAAAATGCAGTTCTAAAATAAACACCTAATTTGATTATCTCAAACTAGAGAATAGCATCCACTTTATGGTGAAATATTATTGAAAAAAAAAAGATAATGAATATATAATTAATTTTGACATTCCTCGACTCCAAGAACCTCGAGTAGGATATGTAATATGACTTATACTAAGTTTTAACCTCCTTCCCAACCCTTGTACTCCATGATTTTTTTTCAAAAATTTATTTAAAATTAGTCCATTACCTGAATAAATGCTCGTAATATTATTGCAACTTTACAATATTAAACAACCTCTATTTTTTTCAGTTCCTTGACTGGTTTAAAACGTGAAAGTAATGAAAAAATAACATAATTTTCGGATTCTGTGACATCAACAATCCCGAAAAGGATATATAAACTAATATATACGAAGCAATCCCTCCAACTTCATTTTTTATCCCTTTTGTGCCTTGCAAGTTTTATAAATAACTATATATAAAATTTGTTTATTATCTTGACAAAAACAGGAAAAAATCACCAGCACTTTCAACCCCTGTCCCTTAAGCGATATCGCTCAAAAAATGCAGGGCCTTATTCCTTCTATAAGTTTAATTTTTATACCAAATTTGAAATTTATATATCATTTCGTTCAAGAGTTATCGTACCAATCGACTGACAAACAGACACCCACGGAAATGACTGACTATGTTTTTCGTGATAACCCTAAAACGTAAAGAAAGGCAAAAATCTCTGAGCGTGTTTTTTTAACAAATACAGTACTTTTCTTTAGCAAGGAAAGTAATACATAGTGGCTTATTTGACTAAAAGCGTCAATAACTTTGTCCTTGCATTAAAAGTACGGAAGTCTAAGAATACTGGATAACCCGGTCGTAACCTCTATTAATCACCAAACTAGGATATGTCATGTCTTGCTCAATTTCAAGACTTATCTGATAGCCTTGGTAAAGAGACAAAAAGAGCAAAATTATAGCCACAGAAATAATGTAAGAAGCATATATCTAAAGATATCAATAGCCAACAGAAATCAGTGCCACCTTATGTGAACCTCCCAAACCTTTAATTCAAGGGAAAAGCTTACGGTCAAGAAAATAAAATTTCTTACTTCTTTCGCCATGCACAAATATAACACAAATGTCGGTATTAAACGTTAGGGGTACAAAAATTTAAAGTTTGAGCTTGAATTAAATAAAGTTCAACGCTTTACCAGCAACTATGTATGTGGTTACTGCTGTTATGAGTGTATATTTTACTTTTTTTTACCATTTCCAAAAAAAATATGGTGAAATGAGGTAAAAAACAAATTTAGATTTAGCAACCTAAAATATATAAAAATATCGTATCGCCCAAGGAAACATGAATAAGAATTTTAAGATCCTCTGTAACTAAAATTTAAGATTTTGTGCGTCGAAAATCAAATCTTACCGACTTAATTTGTTCTTTATTGTGTACTATAAAATATATATATTTACACTATAAAAAAAATTTAAAACCTGATAATCTCTTTTTTTTTCAGATGTTTGGTTCCCCCAGTACTCCTGTTCTTGAAAACCCCGAGTATCAAACAAGGTGGTACTTTAAGTATTTTCTTGGAAAATGTAAGTAAACTTCAACGTTCGTTTTTTTTTATTGTGTCTTAATTTTTTTCTTCTGTTATTGTAAACAAATATCGAATACGTACCACAGCTAACACTGTTTAGCCTAGTATTTTAACTTCTATCGTAATTTCTCTTTGTACGTGTTGATAAAACAATTATTTTAATATATTGATATATAATTAATTTTTTTTAATTCTTAAGTATTATTTTTCAAATTTGTTAATCAACTTAAACTATCTAAAATAAAAAAGTATAATCAGGACACTAAAAAGAGTTCATTGCGTCGTTTTTGCCTTATAGTCATTTTGGCTACCGTAACTACAGTTACATAAATGTTTGGTATTTTAAGATTATACTTTTATAAATTATTTAAAAACAACATTTATAATAAAAAAGTAAAGGAAAAAAAAAACTTAGATAGTCAACTGGATTATTTTGACATTTTAGACCAAAAAAAGTTAAAGTAAATAACGGTACCGTATATCACTAATCTTACAACATACATCAACACAAACTCCAAAGTTACACTCTATTCCCGATAGGCAACCAGCAAAATTGAATAGGCGACTAGATTGTAAATTTCTAGGTGTACTAGAAGGAGCAGTATCAATCAGAGTAGAACGTCAGGCTACAAAAATTACCGCTGATGTTATGATCGGTTGGTTGGTTGTAAGAGGGGTAGGCGATTCTGCATGTTTGTGGACTACAGCCTTTTGACTTATTGTGCTCCCCCTCTATTGATTACATGATCGTCGTCTCTTTAAGAAAGTTGATTAGCTATTTTCCTAACGCTTCACATGGTAATTTATCGCCACGATACAGATTTCCGAGTAGTTTATGTCTGTTCCAAGTTAAAGCCGCACATTTATATAGGATGTGAATATAGGTTTCTTTCTCTTTACTACATAGTCAGCTTTCTAGTTCAAAATAATATTCCCAGCTTTTGAGAAACTCTCTTTGCTATGCTTGCAACATGTTTATGCCAAGACATATTTGCTCCCCGATGCTAGCGGAAATAGAGTGCCCCGACATAAATATGTCGGGTTTAGCAACGTTAACTTTTTTAGAAAAAACTGCCGCCTGGGTTTTTGTAGCGTCAAATTCTACTTTTTACTGTCACCCCAAGATAGAATTTCTTACAGGTCTTTGTTGAGTTGAAGCACGTCCTGCTGTCTGCTGATATATGCATGAGTGCCGATATTCGAGCATTCAAAGAGAATGATGAGATAAGCCTACTGTCTTCTGCCAAGCTATAGATTGGATTCCTGGTGTTTTCCAGCAGATCGTTAATGTAAATAAGAAAGAGAGTAGGAGACAGTATGGAGCCATGGAACATACCGGTGTTGATAGTGAAGGTGATAGAAAGAAACCCATCGATTGCTACTCGTAAATATCACGGCAGTGCTGTATGTAAAAGTAAAGCAAATAGAATGTTGAAGATATACTCAAATGAGCATTAATTGAAATAGGTTTATCTAAATTACTAGTATAAGATATGGCCATGTTTGATTTATTGTATGTAGTTTATGGTAAGAGTATCTTCCTCACAGCAGGCAAAATAATTTTAAAAAACAAGTGCAATTCTTTTTTTATGTCATATTTACCCTTTAAACCAAACATATATCCTAAATGTAAAAATGACTTAAAATTAAATACAATTTGTACTCTTCCTAGTGGCCTCATTATTCTTAAATATTAAAAGAAAATTCACTTTTCCTAGGCACTGAAACTAAAACATGCGGTTTTTTGGAAAGTCAAAGCAAATTAATTATAAATTTTATATATAAGTTACTGGCAAGGTATACAATCTGGCATTCTATAGAATGCCTATACATTGTATAAAACGCCTAAAACGTTGAGGCAAAGTATAAAATATCCTTTATTTTATACTTCGCCTAGGCATTCTATAGGATACCTAACGTACAACCGGCAATGAGACTAAGCATTAACTCTTACTAGTGTAGCCGGTGGCGGGAGACACTATCGAGGTGAAGTCAATACGTTATGACATTAACTATCCTGCACTAACCTGAACTCTCCTGACCTAAGCAGAACTAACCTTTTTAAAGTTAAAAGAAAACAACGTTTGATTTTTCAAATATTGCCGAAATCTCTATTTTCATTTTCCTACGCATTATTTTTATAAGCAGTTGATAATTTTAGTATTGTTAATTTTGAATAAATAAAAGATATGATTAAGGTAATTTGTCTTTCATTTTATAATTATTCATTGCATGATGAACTGTTGTGACACTTGAAACTACACAGAACCTTCTTAAACCATAAGCTCCTGTTAGTTCAGGTTAGTTTAGGTTAGTTCAGATTAGTTCACGTTATAACGTAATGTTTTTACGCCTACCGCGCTTCCCCGCCACCCGCAACACGAGTAACAGTTATGCTTATTATTTTTAATATTATTATACACATAGCCGGCTGTACATTTACGAGTAGTATTATGGTAATTTGTCTTTCATTTTATACTTTACCTAATCTATTATCGACATGCTATAGAATTCCTAGGCATTCTACAGATTACCTAGGCAAAGTATATAATAGTTAGAGAAAATATTTCATACATTACAAGCATTCTATAGAATGCTTGAACTATACACTTTGCTGGTAATATATACATATATATGTACATGCAATCCGCCTCTTCTTTTGTTTTTCTCAGATCAACCTAATTTGCAATATGACGTAATTGTGGATCACTCTTAGAAAAATAATAGTACATGTACAGTTCATTTTTCAACTGATGAGCTAGACGACCAAGTTTTATTAAATGTTTTTGACAGTGTCACAAAATAAATACAATATCTCGGAAAAAAAATTGCAAAGACACAATGTACAAAAACGCAAAAATCTAGGCATCCCATAAGTGATAGGCAATTTCTATAGCCAGTTGATTTGAGTCACTTTTCAAAATCTCAATATCAAATCGTATTTGAAGAAATATAAACAACTACACATTTACATAATTTTATTTTTATTTTTTTTAAAACTTCCTTTATACGGAAGGTCGAAGTGACTTAACATCTATTTTTGTGTATTTTGTTTTAGTGCATCAAAACTACGTTGGACTAGACAACGATAAGTCACCATTTTTTCTTAGCATAGTTTTAAACGAAGGTAATAATACTTGTGTACCTCTGTATAGAGCCATTTTATTTAGGAAAACGGTAAGTAATAACTTATAGATAAATATGAAAATTAATATCCAGAAACATTATTTATAACCTTAATATAACTGTAAAAGTAGAATTAGGTAATACAAAGGGCTCTTTGTAACTTTTGTCAAAACAATTAATTATACTAATACAGAATGGATATAACCAAATGGCAATAAATATATATAATATACAAAAATTAATAAATGAGGCATTTTTAAAACTGCAAATCCCAATAGTTAAAACAGGTTAGAACTATAACTAAGATAAAAAAGAATCAGCGTGGGACGATCACTACCCTAACTTTTCCCATTATATATTCGTAGTTTTAGCACGAATTCATTGATGAAATAGATGCATTTTGTATTAAAACGGGTCCGAGACTTTCTTTAAATTGATTCTCATAATGCCTTGATATACGAGGGCCCTCTTTTAAGTTTTTACAAACAACCACTAGATATTGAGATGTGGCATTATCACTGTTATAAAATTTGACATTTGTTATTGTTAAAACAGTGGCAGCTTAGAAACTGGCAGAGTAGTTTATTTACACTAAACGTTAAAAAAAAACGGTTTTGTGAAGAAATAGGAATTTTACGTGAAAGTTTTTTACAATTTTAGTAAAGGCCTAACTTAACAACAATGCCTTGAATCGCTTCATTCAACTTCTGAATCACCCTCAGAAGAGACTGTTTACAATTGCTTTGCAGAATTTCGTCATGGTCGTGCTTCCGTCAGCGATGTATTTCATAAAGGTCGACCAAAATCAGTTGTTCCAAAAAACATCGACGAGAGGATCGGCATGTGACCTACCATGAGATAGAGGCATCTTTAGGCATATCGAACACTGGAGTATATTCGATTTTGCATGATAAATTAGCTGTGAAAAAGATCGTGTCAATTGGCGTAAGGAAATACTCAAAAAATTCGACCGAGGACATGCAAAATCCGTATAGAACATCATAACAGGATATAAAACATACGGATATATTCGTACGAGCCGAAACTTAAGCAACAATCAACTGTTAGGATAATCCAACAAAAGTGGTTCGTTCGTGAAGCACTTCCAAGAAAATGATCGCTTGTTTCTTTGGTTATACTGGACATGTTGCAACTATTGCCTTAGAGGATCGAAGAACAGTTAATGCTGAATGGTATACAATAATTGATTATTTGACGGAGGAAAACAACGAATTAATGTCTCATTGGCCGTATTCACATAATTTATCGCCTAGCGACTTCCTTTTGTTTCCGAATGTCAAAAAAAAATAAGTGAACAACGATTTTCCTCACCTCAAGAAGCTGTTGAATCCTCCCAAAACCATGTTTTTGAGGTACTAACTTCAAAGTAGAAAAAATGTTTCGAGAATTGGTTCGAACGCATACAGAAGTGTATAAATGGTGAATATTTTGAGAAACAATTTCTTCTTTCATTATTTTTGTAAAAACTTAGAAGCCCTCTTGGTATTCACCTATCGTGACATTTTCTAATAAGTTTTTGAAATGAGTAGTTTTGTATCTCGAAACCATTAGGATATTCTGGTTTCGATTTTGATAATTATGATTTCAGATTAAAACATGATGATGTAAAATACAAAATTATACGCTTATATACTTTAATTTTTATATTCTACAAATCCGCTTTTGGATGATTCATGCACAAGCAGGCTAAATATCAATCATAAAGTCGAAGTATTCTATTCAAAACTTAACTGACAAAGGCAATCTATACTCTTGTCTTTTTAGGATAGCTAACATATGTACCTAATTTTTTGTGGCCACTAAGATTGTGAACAGTCTTCGCGATGTGACATTATGTCAATCTCGATGGCCATAGTCATATCAGTCATACCATCGACATTATACGTCACAGAGTTGGTAAAAATTCGTAATATATCTAAATCCTTGGTCGAGACACTGGTTCTAGCGATGTTCATTAGTTCTGAACCCATTTTGGGAATCTCGCGCAATATTAGCGAAGCGGGGTTCGCAGCTCTGTTGGACGGTAAATTCGTAAGAGACTAGAATGATGCACCCAGTGATGAGATAGTTTCATACAAGGACCTAACTCTGAGTATACCAGGTGCTTAAGTTAAACTGAAAAAACCTAAAAACAGTGGTAACGATCCTTGCAGGACACTTAAGGAAACACCATCAGGATCAAAGATCATTCTGATTGAAGATGATTCTTAGAAGAGAAGGAACAAAACTTTATCTGATTATGTTTTGGCCAACTAACACACCAGTCAAAGAAACCCACCTGGACCCCAATAGAAACTAAATACTAAACAGTAAAAAACAACCTAATTTGAACACTACAAGTCAATTTTCTAAAAATGGGTATTTTATAAAAAGATATTGAGCATAAAAAGAATTGAGAATAGGAAGAGTTTTCAGATACATTTAAACCTAAAATATCATGTTTCACATCCCAATCCAATCTCTTCCGTATTATCTCCTTACATGTCTCTAACATCCTTCTCCACCTAATGAACTCGTGATGTATTCAACTGAGTAAAAATAAAAAAAAATAATATAATTTTCCAATTTTTAACTCCAAGGACCCTGAAAATAACTTATCACACGAAATACAGTCGGTCCAAAAAGTTTCCATACACCACTTGCTTTCTATACTATTTTTCTGTTATGTTTAACTAATTAATTGGAACTATGGGAAAGCATGTATAAATTAATATTTGAAATTTAGCCAACGAGAATTAGTATAAAAAACAACTACGAAATATTTTATTTAGAAATTTTTATAAAAATGTAAACAAAAATTAATATCAAAAGGGTCTTCATACACTCAAGAACTTCATTGAAAAAAATACGTTATAATTAGTCACATTTTATCAAGCTATCTATTGCTCGCTAAACTGAAAACAAATGAATAATTTTCGGCCATAATCTGTCACTTGTTGCTAGTAATTTTGCACTGGGTTTTCAAAGTAGAATTAAAAATGGGCGAGAGAAATTGTAAAATTCCATCTCAAAATCGAAAGATCATAATTGATTTGTGGAAAGATGGAAAATTGTACCGAAATATAGGAAAAATTGTTAAAAAAAGTCGTATGCTACTGTTCAGTACATTGTAAACCAGTATAAATCAACGGGTTCCTATGAAATTCGACCACGCTACGGTCGTCCTAAAAAACTGACTCCACGTGAAGATGCCAGTATTGTTAGAAAAATAATTATAGATCCCAAGAATAGTGCACCAAAATTAAAAGAAGAAGTACGAGAACTATTTTTGAAAAATGTTTGTTCACAAACAGTGAGAAATTGTTTACACAGGGCAGGCTATAAGGGGTGTGCAGCCAGGAAGAACCCGTTAATTTCGGAAGCTAATCGCAAATAGCTTTTGCTAGGGAATACGTTACTAAATCTCCTGAATCTTGGGATTCTGTAATCTTTAGTGATGAAACTAAAATTAACCTTTTTGTATCTGATGGTAGAACTAAAGTTTGGAGAAAGAAGAATACCGCGTTCGATATTAAAAACATTTGTTCCACGGTGAGACAAGGGGGTAGCAGTGTTCTGCTTTGGGGATCCATGTCTGGTGGAGGGTTGGAAATGTACATTTTATTAATGGTTCCGTGGATCAGCATGTTTATCTGAACATTTTGAGAGACAATTTAAGAGAAAGTGTCCAAAAATTAGTACTCGAAAAAAGATACATTTTCCAACAGGGTAGCAGCTTCATACACCTCCAGAATCACCCGATGTTAACCCCATCGAGCGTTTATGGGAGGAACTTAAACGGCGCGTTCGCAAACATAATGTTTCAAACAGAGAAGAATTAAAAAACAGAATATTGAACGAATGGGAGAACATGCCAGCAGAAGTTACTCGAAAGCTGGTTGCAAGCATGACAAAAAGGTTCCAGGAGGTTATTAAGACTAACGGCTGACCCACTAAATATTAGTTTAAACGAAGTTGTTATTTTACGTTAACTTCGGCAAACTATTATTGGTAATTGTTAAGTGTATGGAGACTTTTTTGACATTAATTTTGTTTACATTTTTATAACAATGATGTAAATTCTAAATAAAATGTTCCGTAGTTGTTTTTAAAACTAATCCTCGTTAGTTAAGTTTCAAATATTAATTTATACATGTTTTCTCATAGTTCCAATTAATTAGTTAAACATAGTTAAAAATAGTATAAAAAGCAGGTGGTGTGTATAGACTTTTTGGACTGACTGTATACGAAATAATCCCTATAACAATAAAATTACTTAATTACTTTGTTAACTGACACTAAATATATTTTTGTAAAGATTTACAAATGCGCTATCGCGATTTCGTAGTACAACTACATTTTCAAACGCTTAACTAAGACTAAAACAGATTTTTGGTGTTTATGTTTATATAATGAAAAAATGTGGATATATTAGGTGCTATAAAAGCTGGTAAAGGATGGAATTTACGATGTCTACTTGACTATTTAGTAAATTTATATTATGGTTCTTTGAATGTCTGTAAATTTTTATAGATTCTAAGAAATTAAGTTTTGATCCTTTAGGTGCCATGATAAACAATTAATATTGGGAAATGGATGGTCTGTTTCTAAAAAATTCTTAACAAAGTGTGATTTTTCATTTTTTAACCTCTAAGATACATTATGTTCTGTGAATCTTATTTTGAAATTCCGTCCCGTTGGCCTACGTAACAGCTATTGCACTCTTGACAATTAAATTTATAAACTCCTGAATTATTATATTTATTAGTTTTATCTCTGGCACTGAAAAATATATTGGATAATTTTTACGCGGTTTTAAAGCTATTCTTGTTTTTTTCGGCTGTGAGCACTTGAGATATTTTATCCGAGATGGGCCCAAAATATGTCAGAGATATGAATGTTTTTCTTTCTTAATATTCTTTTACGGGGTAAATTAAGCTGAAAGTGATTTGCCTTTGTTTTTCGGTTTATTAGCTATATGGATCATAGATCTATAATCTGCCAGTTTATAGGAATTAGGGTGTATTGAGTCAGCTGGGATGGTGACATCTGAAAAGGTTGGTTTAAGGAAAATATCGAATTCTAATCTATTTCCCTTCTTTGAAATTGTAACATCTAAGAAATTTCCAATGTGAATTTTATGTTGGGGTGTATATTATCTAGGCAATTTAAAGTATAATTTAGTTCAATCATTTCCATATAAACATACTAAGATGTCATCCACATACATCTTGTTGTATTGTGATATTGATGTTGTTATTTTGTAGCATAGTTTCAATAATTTCTAAACAATCTTTATTTGGGACATTGGAGAACATATTTGTTACATCGAATGAAACTAGAAGGGCATTATTTAAGATGGAGATATTTTTAAGTTTATTTGTGAGGTCAATAGAATTTTTTGTGTTGTATTTTGGATTAAATTGTGTTATTTCTCTAAAGATGATGTTGAGATATGTTACTAGGTTTTTTTAAGGGAGTGTTGCTGTACGCTACTACTGGTCTTATTGGTGAATTTTTTTTATATGTTTTTATTAAGCCGTAAAGCTTTGGTGATGTAGGATTTTAGTTTATTATTTTAAACTTTTCTCTTTCATCCACAATGCTCACGGTTTCATTTAACAGGATCTTAAGTTTTTTGTTTTTGTTTTTGAATTTCATCAGTCGCATCTTCTTTTAATTTTATTGGATTTTCTTGTTCCAAAAAAATCATTTACTTTTTTACTGGATTTTATTTTATCAATCAATCAACTCTTTAATCCCTATAAGCTTCTCTCTGCCTCATTAACCATTTATATGTATAAACAGAAATAATTGTAAATAGTAAAAAATACTACCAGAATTCTGGATTCCAAGAACACTGAAGAGGGACGTCTAACACGATATGTACAAAGCAACCTATATGATCTCCTCCCCCACTTCATTTACTTCTTCTATGTTTGATCATAAATAATTGAAAATAGTGGAAAAGTAAACAGAATTTGTATAATTTTTTATTCTAAGAACCCCGAAGACGATGTGTAACACGAAATATTCGAAACAATCTCTCTTGCATCCTCCCCACCCCTTTCACCCATTATATGTTTGTATATAATATAAATAAGTATGCTTAACATTTATTCATTCAAAAAACAAGACAAATTCTTATTAAGATTGAAAAAATAAATAAATTTGCTGTTTATTGAATACTAGTTTGGGATTTATAGTTTTTCCATTGAGGGGGTTAGAAACAAGGTTTTGAAAAAATCACCCCTTCAAAGTTACTGGCAAATAGGCAGACCAATAAGGCATCATTAGACTATATTTTACACAGAAAATTTGCTTCCCCTCTTGTTCACTGCAAGAACAGTGTCAAACCTCATAGTTAAAACTCAAATTTAGTATTACAAATTTCCAAAAGCGACCTTTCCTTGTTTTTTTTTATAGAAAATCAAGAAAAACGCAAATATTTTTTTTTTAAATTTAAAGTTGTAAATTACTATTTGCTAAATTGGAGAAAACTGATATTTTAGAAAAGGGAAATTTTAATAGGTTAGGCAGTTGACTGTATATTCTTGTAAGGGCGAATCTAGACGACAAAGATTCTAACGCAACTACATAGGATCGTGTGGGAAAATATTATTTTCTGTTTAATATCGAATAAAATTGTGACATACGGAAAGGACAGCCGACCTTGTTTTAGCACAGTCTATATACAGCAATATTATGATTTTATTCTCTCTGGGGTATTACCAAGAGTACTGTCCTGAATTTTGGACCTCAAAAAACTTGTGCAAAAAACTTGTGCTGTTTGATTTATAATCAATTGAAGTTTTCAAAACGCGTTTGAGCTTAAAATGTGAGTAACTCCGGTTATATTAGTCGAATCGAGACAAACTAAAAAACTAGACTCTTCGTAATGAACTTTCCAACAAATCTTCTTTGGTTTTCAATCGCTCAAATGTGTACATAACCTACCAAATTGAAACACAGGCAAAAATCTTTAAAAATTCAAATAATACCTGAACCCTTTAACAAAAACATTGTTAGAACAACCCAGTCTAGTACAGAGAATCAGTCTGTGTGTTTGCCAGGAGTCAAAAAAGAAACCTCTCAAAGCACATAATTAATTTAGACAATTTTTCATCCCTTTATTTCTGATCCCCCCCCCCCTGAATGAAACAAATACCAATAGATAGACCTAGCTTAGTCTTCTTCTTCTTTTATATCCAGCATCTGCTAGACATAGGGCTCTCTTGAACGATTCTAACTTGAGCGATCTTGTGCCAATCTCATCCACTGACCAAAAACCCTCTTTAAGTCATCCCCTCATCACGTTGGGGGCCTTCCTATACTCCTTTTGTCCATGCACGATCGCCATTCCAATAATCTTCTCGTCTTTCTATCATCCTGTAGCTTAGCCACGTGTCATACAAACCGGAACTTCAAAAATGTTTACGAATTTTTAAGTTATTCACACGGACAGCCGAATACCTTGAATAGAGTCCTTTAGGTAATCTTCAACTTTTTAGCGCTTGTTTTCGTGAGCATTAGGGTCTGCTCTATATGTGATAACGAGAAGTACACATTGGTTAAAACTTTTCTACAATTCGTCTCTGTAATTCGTGCGTTTGGTTGGCTCTGTTAATTTTTATATCATGACCCAGGTATCTATATTTTCGAACTTCTTCTATTAGAATTATCTAGAATTAGTGCTCCTCCCAGTACAAGATTTGTCATAATTTTAGTTTTTTATGTATTAATCTATAATTCTCCTTGGTCGTGGCTTCAGTCATTTCTTGAAGAATTTCTTCGGCTTCACGCAGATCATCGACGATGAGCACAATATCGTCGGCGAAACGGAGATTAAACATTTTTCCATCGATGCTGATGCCTTTTAGACTTCAGTCAATTTCAATAGTTCTTTAATTTTGTCGATAAGGATTTTCCCCCATCTTAACAGCTTCAATTACTATAACGTCGTCATCTGGATCTTTGTTATTCTTCGCCTAATTTAGAGCGTTGTTAATTTTATCTGTAATTATCTCAAGCAACTCCTCTGAACCTTGGTTTAAAACTCTATATTTTGCGATTATTTCTTTTAGTTCTACTTCTGATTTTTGTCTGGTCCTATGTAACTCTCTATAAAATTCCCCGACTACTTAAACCATTTCAATTCTATCTAATGCTACATTTCATTTGTTATTTTTAAGTTTTGTAACATCGTTTCTGCCGCCGGCAGCCAGGTTACGTCTGAACACCTATATGCTTTTAATTTCCTGTACTGTCTGCTGGATTTTTTTCCGTGTTGCACCGCCTAATATCAGTTCGAATTTTCTTAGATATTTTCTTATTCAACCCTTTTATTTCTTGTATACGCGTGTCTTTGCTTCACATAATTCTACGCTGTTCCGTGAATGTGCGTATATGAACATATTTTGTTTTCTTATTTCGATTTAGAGCAATGTTGGGCTATCGCTTGAGCAGTCGAGTTTATTATCTTCTCGCTTAGTACTATTAAAAAAATGATTGCCTTATCTCACCCACCTATTTACTATATATGCTTACATAAGTGACTTTATAAAGTCTTGTTTCATAATGCTAGCTTGAAATAAATCTACAGGTTTACCGCTGTAATGTGCAAGAATTAAAGTTTATGGTGCAACCGTCATTTCCCAATTTTTGATCCACATCTACATTTTTTACTTTATATAAATTTAAGTTTGTTTTCGGAACATCTCCATCTCCAACACATTGGTTAAAAACTTTTCTACAATTCGTCTCTGTAATTCGTGCGTTTGGTTGGCTCTGTTAATTTTTATATCATGACCCAGGTATCTATATTTTCGAACTTCTTCTATTAGAATTATCTAGAATTAGTGCTCCTCCCAGTACAAGATTTGTCATAATTTTAGTTTTTTATGTATTAATCTATAATTCTCCTTGGTCGTGGCTTCAGTCATTTCTTGAAGAATTTCTTCGGCTTCACGCAGATCATCGACGATGAGCACAATATCGTCGGCGAAACGGAGATTAAACATTTTTCCATCGATGCTGATGCCTTTTAGACTTCAGTCAATTTCAATAGTTCTTTAATTTTGTCGATAAGGATTTTCCCCCATCTTAACAGCTTCAATTACTATAACGTCGTCATCTGGATCTTTGTTATTCTTCGCCTAATTTAGAGCGTTGTTAATTTTATCTGTAATTATCTCAAGCAACTCCTCTGAACCTTGGTTTAAAAAACTCTATATTTTGCGATTATTTCTTTTAGTTCTACTTCTGATTTTTGTCTGGTCCTATGTAACTCTCTATAAAAATTCCCCGACTACTTAAACCATTTCAATTCTATCTAATGCTACATTTCATTTGTTATTTTTAAGTTTTGTAACATCGTTTCTGCCGGCAGCCAGGTTACGTCTGAACACCTATATGCTTTTAATTTCCTGTACTGTCTGCTGGATTTTTTTCCGTGTTGCACCGCCTAATATCAGTTCGAATTTTCTTAGATATTTTCTTATTCAACCCTTTTATTTCTTGTATACGCGTGTCTTTGCTTCACATAATTCTACGCTGTTCCGTGAATGTGCGTATATGAACATATTTTGTTTTCTTATTTCGATTTAGAGCAATGTTGGGCTATCGCTTGAGCAGTCGAGTTTATTATCTTCTCGCTTAGTACTATTAAAAAAATGATTGCCTTATCTCACCCACCTATTTACTATATATGCTTACATAAGTGACTTTATAAAGTCTTGTTTCATAATGCTAGCTTGAAATAAATCTACAGGTTTACCGCTGTAATGTGCAAGAATTAAAGTTTATGGTGCAACCGTCATTTCCCAATTTTTGATCCACATCTACATTTTTTACTTTATATAAATTTAAGTTTGTTTTCGGAACATCTAGTCAAGCTATCAAAAGAGCAATATTATACTAGCAAAAGATGTACTTAGTAATGTACATTGTAATATTTCTGCATAATTAAGGAACTTTTCTAATATCTGATATGAATATTATTTATCCTCAATAAGTAACACATAGGTTGAAAAGTTCTTGGCCCAGCTACTTAAAATATATTTTTTTGCAAAATTTGACTTTATTAATCAATATAGTCTCGTTCAAGAGTGATACAATCAGTCCAGGGCTTTTCTAACATTTCTATACCTGTCTTGTAGAAGTATTTGTCTTGCCTTCAAAATAGGCCTCAGTTTCCGTGATAACTTCTTCATTGGAGCCAAATCTCTTTCCCGCAAACATTTTTTTGAGATATGCGAATAGATAAGTCACTGGGGACCAAATCTGGAGAATACGGTAGGTGAGGAAACTATTCAAACTTCAATTCATGCAATTTTGCAATCGTAATCATTGACTTGTGACACGGTGCATTGTCTTGATGAAGAGCACTTTTTTCTTGTTTATTTGTGTGTGTTTCTTTGCGATTTCTGCACTCAGACGCTCCAATAACTTTATATAATATTCGCTATTGATGGTCTTTTCCCTTTCCAGCATTGCCGATGAAAATTAGTCCATACACATCCTAAAATACAGAGGCCAGAACCTTACCAGCGGCTGTTGTCAACTCAGCTGACTGTTAATTTGATTCCGGTGTGTAGTGGTGGATCCATGTTTCATCCATTGTCACATGTCACATGAAAAAATCCTTTTTATTGCGCTTAAACAGGTCCAAACAGCGCTCAGAATCATCAAAACGTTGTTGTTTCTAGTCCACTCTTAGCAAACCCGGTACCCATTTCGAACAGAGCTTTCTCATGCCCAAATGTTCCTACAAAATATGACCAGCACGTTCTTTCGATATTCTCAGAATGTCAGCTATCTTACGCAATTTCACTTTACGGTCATCCAAAACAATTTTGTGGATGTTTTTGATGTTTTCCGGTGGGCGTCCAGAGCATCCAGCATCATTTGTATCTGTACGACCGCGTTTAAATTAAGCTTGCCAGTAAATGATTTATGATTTTCCAAGGCAGAGTCCCCGTAATAGTTATTAAGCCATTATTTTGCTTGAACGGTATTTTTTTTCCCATCAAAAAACAGTGTTTAATCAACAAACGAAGTTCGAGTTTTTCCATTGTTTTGAAAATATCAAAAGTAGCCTCACTAAAACCACTGTAACTTGTAAACTAATCGTCGAAATATCATTAAATTTGAACACGTATCGATTAAAAGTTGGTACTGGGCGACATCTATGTGTCAGACCAAAAACTTTTCAGCCTACATGTTATATTGTTTATCTCTACAATGGTGAATTAGTATGAGTTTAGGTACAAATGTCTGTATATTTTCTGGATACGTTTCTCTGTGAATAAGAAAAGTGCCGTCCGTTTCATCATTTTGCTTCTGCAAATTTCGCATTTCAAATCAATTCGTTTGACTATATAGCTTTACACGATTTAAGAATTAAGTCTACTTTTACTTAATCTCACAAAAGGCTGCTTTTCGTAAAATCTGACAACATATGTTCAAAGCAGCCTTTCTCCTGATTTTTAAATCAATTACCGGCAATTTCAGTCTCAGTAATCCAATTTTGTCTGCTGTAAGTGGATGTCTAGAATCTAGAATCTTTTATTGACAATTAGAAAGGTTAAACCTATAGCTATTATACAATGAAGCCAACTAATCTTGACTATAGAGTTGTGCCTTAAGGTATTTACGGTCTGTCAAAAAAGAACGTGTCCGCAGTAAATGTGATTTGGTAAATCTGTAGAGAGAACCTTTGGCTACGATGCATTTTAGTAAAAGGATCAGTTGATTCCGAACTTTCGTCGAAATCACGTAAAATCCAAAATGAGTCACTTGTTAGCGCGTCGGTTCGAGGTCTTTCTTTGTTCCCATCCAAAGAGGCCTAAAATGACACATTCCGTGGCCACTAAATATATTAAAAAGTCGGTATCTCTTGTGAAGAAATGGATAAATTATTTTAACGAGACGAAACATGTCGACGACTTACCAAAACGTGGCTCGATAGGCAAAGTCACTCCGAGTGAGGAACAACGAACCATGTCTTTGTTTTCACGGGACCTGAAATTGACACTGCGTCAAAGAGCGACAAAATCGGGTTTGAATGTGTCCCATGAGACCATTCAACATCTTCGTGCACATGAGGTCAAATTCCGAAGTACGTTGAAGAAACCTTTGCTGGGTAATAATGACGTCGTGAAGCGACTCGCTTGGGCCCACGATAAGTTACTAGAGTGGCCCTCACAAT
This sequence comes from Pachyrhynchus sulphureomaculatus, assembly GCA_019049505.1. Classification (NCBI taxonomy): domain Eukaryota; kingdom Metazoa; phylum Arthropoda; class Insecta; order Coleoptera; family Curculionidae; genus Pachyrhynchus; species Pachyrhynchus sulphureomaculatus. The sequence goes on from CM032454.1 coordinate 74,193,940, forward strand.
CGCCGGATGCTAACCCTATTGACAACGTTTGGTCATTTGTAAAGAGACAGCTCAGAGAAAAGACTCTGAGGACTTTAACTCACGAGATTCAAAAAATTTGCAGAGTATGCAAAAAATCTCATCGACAGTATTCCTCGAAGACGCTAGGCGATTATTGATGCATTAGACAACTTACTAAGGTAATTGCGCCGTTGCTAGCACACCAAAGAATACATTGATGGCAAAAAATGTTCTCGAAATACATTTTTTCAAGAATACGAAGGGTCACGTTCTTATTTGACACACTGTACATGTCAGTAACCTAAATAACGTAGCCTAGGTAATGGGTTTTACATATATACATATTGTGAGAGAGAAGGTATAAGAACTTAAAATATTTCATGAATATAAACTTAAAATTAACTTAAAGCTAATCCTGAGGTAGGGGGTCAGAGGGTCTTGGATATTGACGTCTGGAAGGGTGGAGGAAGTACATAGGTGTTTCTGACTGTGGCGTTGGGGTGGTGAGGGGCTTTATAATTTGAGCTGAACGTTGCTCACGAATTGCTGGATTATGAGTTTTGCAGATCTCGATGAATCTGGGAGTTACGGACGAACCGTCGGGTTTTCGCAATGATTCGAAGGGTCTTGTTTTGAACGGATTGAAGAGAGGATTTTCATATTTCTCTTTAATAATAATTTTTTTTTAACTTTCTTTTTATTTGCAGTTTTTCTTAGTCCTATAATTGAAATGATTATTATGGGGAAAATTTAAAGATTAAACACAAAATAGTTTCTTTTTCCCTAAAAAATTGTTTCAGCATTTCAGCATAAAATTTTTTTAACTGGAATATTTACGATACAACAGTTATCACCACTAAACCAAACACTTTATTTTTGCGCTCTACGCGTCTTTCGCTAATCATGTTAGCATCATCAGCAGCGATGATTGACTAAATCTAAGAATATAAACTAGACTCTTTATACTAAACATGGAATTACTCTAGTGGAACTAATTACAGTAAAGGTTTCCGCTGTTTTCGTAACTGGGAAACCAAATATTTATCTCTGTAGTTGATTGAGGAGACAATGGTACACAATACGTTTTGATTTTACATTTAATATAATCGTGGAGAAAGTTTGGTAGGGCGATTGCCACGAACAACCATACTACGGGGGGGGGGGGGGGGGGGGGGGGGGGGGCGGGGGAGGGGGGGGGGGGGGGGGGTATGCTTCTTTTAATGTAGGCGATTGCCACGAACAACCAAAACTACGGCGATAAATTCATATTGTTACATTCGTATTGTATTACTTTGTAGATTGAGTTATCTCGCTTTGCGCACTTATCCATGCAGAATACAGCGGTAGAGAACTGATAAAACTTGACATGTTTTTATTTTTAAACTTATGCGGACAAACACAAGCAATTTGTTTTTGTTATGTTATAAAGGGTTGTCCTGGTTGAAATTAATTAATTCTAATTATGCCTCATTATATATACATATATATATATATATATATATATATATATATATATATATATATATATATATATATGTATATGTATATATATATATATATATATATATATATATATATATATATATATATATATATATATTAAACATCAAAATTGCAGTAAAAATGCAGTAAGTATAATGTCCCAATTTATTTAGATTTTATTGATTACAACAAAGCTTTCAATTCTGTAGAGCTATGGGCCGTATTTCAAGCTATGAATAGTGCTAGAATAGATTCAAGATACCGAAACCTTAAATACGTACACAAAAAGGCTATACTACAAATTAAAATCAATGATGATCTGATAACCGATGAAATAGCTCTACAACGCGGAATAAGATAAGGCGAGACAATCTCGCCGAAACTTTTTAAACTGGCTTTGGAGGACGTCTCTAAACAACTGGAGGAGAGAGGAATAAATGTTGATGGAAGATATTTGAGCCACCTCCGTTTTGCTAACGATGTAGTTTTGATCGACAACGACTTACAAGAGTTACAGGAGATGATTCAAGATCTGAAAGCAGCTTCAGAAAAAGTTGGGCTGATTATGAATTTTACAAAAACTAAAATCCTGACTCCAGACGAAACACCAGTCTATGTTGGAGGCAGTAAAATAGAAAAAGTAAAAGAATATGTTTACCTAGGTAATGAAATAAAACGTGATAAAGAGAACCAAAAAGCCGAATTGAGTAGGAGAATTAGAATGATATGGACAGCTACTGGAAAACAGGGTCACGTCTTAAAAAGTCCTGATATCCCGATCAATCTGAAAACAAGTGCATTCTCCCTGTGATGATGTAAGGATTACAAACCGCAACATTAACGGTGAAAACAGTGAATAAACCGCGAACTATCCAAAGAGCCATAGAACGAATTATGCTGAGAGTAACGCTTAGAGACCGCTTGCGTAATGGGGAAATACGTCTTCGAACCAAGGTCGAGGATAAAGCGTGTGACAACTCTAAAATAAACTTAGAGCACGTCGCTAAACAGGAGGCAGATAAGAAGGGGACGAAACACTTAATACAGTGGAGACCTAGAAGACACAGGGAAGTGAGAGAAGACCTCCAAAAAGATGGATCCACCATATAGCCAAGGATAGAGTGAAGTGGAACAGACAGGAGAACGCCTACGTCCAAGGGTGGCTAGCAAGAAGCTGCTAAAAGAAGAATATATATATATATATATATATATATATATATATATATATATATATATATATATAATATATATATATATGTAGTATATTTATATATATTATATATATATTTATATATGATTAAATATATATAGGTATATTTATTTATATATATATATATATATATATATATATATATATATAATATTATATAAATATATATGTATATATATAAGATATATATATATATATATATATATATATATATTATATATATATATATATAGGTATATATATATAAATATTATATATATATATAGGTATATATATATATATATATATAATATATATATACATATATATATATATATATATATATATATATATATATATATATATCTTCTGACTGCCTATTTGTAATAAATTGGAGAAAATTAGACTCAGATCCTCAATGTCAGTTTTTTTATTGATCGAGTTCGGTTGAAGGTGGATTTCCACCTTCAGAGTGAAAACTCTTACAATATATCTGACATATCTCTTTGATAATAATCCCACTAATTTTCACTAACTTTTCAACTTTAAAACGATCATACAAAATGTCAACGTCATTCTATTTTCAAATATAAATTAACCACAACTTAACTAAAAGATAGAAACACTGCCCTTAGCAAAATGACAAGGAAACATAACAAAAAAATCCTTTATAAATTAAAATCATTTTGCGACCACACAATTCTCTGTACTCTTCCAACAAAATGGAGTAAAATTTTATTATATTTCCCAGAGATGAATATGTCGAGTTTTCTTGTGTTTTTTCCTGTTTTTTCTGATGAATAAGTGCAATAAAGTGCCCCTACAGACAACACACCACTTAGCAGTAAGTACTTTAATGTTACGTATAAAATAGGGTTGTTCTTTACTTTTAATCCCAAAAATACTGATATTCTACTGTAATTGTAGCCCTGATGAAGAAAATGAAATATTTTCGAAAGCTTGGGGTAGCTAAAAAGGTGTCCAAAACTTTTCAGTTCTTTTCCAAAGACCGCTTACCCCAAGAACACAATACTGCTGTTTAACTAGTCGGTTAAGACTACCCTTCTCCTCTATATATATATATATATATATATATATATATATATATATATATATATATATATATATATATATGTATATATATATATATATATATATATATATATATATATATATATATATATATATATTCTAAGAATACTTTTACTTTTACGACTAATAAAACTGGATGAATATAAAAGCCCAAAAATTCGAAAAAAAATACAGTCTAAAGGAAAGTTACCAAATCTTTATATTTTTACGTACAAATGTGTCCAGCTCAGCCAATTAGAATATTCTCCATGCACTGTATTAGAATTTTTAAGGAAACATTAGTATTACTTCCCTTGCTAAAGCGAAGTACTCGTATTGTGTTCGTCAAAAATAACATTCCAAGATGTTTGCAATTCTTCATATGTGAGCGTTCTTAGAACACGAAAAACCATACCCCTTCATTTTGGTCGGTATGTCTGCATGTTAGCACGATAACTGTCGAACGAATTGAGAAGAAATTGAAAGGGTTGGCAGTCGTTAAATATTTTAGTGTTTCAATAATACTATGAGAATTTTCCCTGGATTTTGATTAGAATATTGGTAACATTTTTAGCATAATCATTTATAGTACTCGTAAACCATATAAGGCTTAAAAAAAAGAGTTTAAGGTGTAAGTTCTTTTCAGGATGCTTGGAGTCAAGAACTGGTATAGATTCATTTAAGTTTTTTTTTAAACATCAAAACTTTTTGTGTTCATAAAAAAGTGGAGAAGATTTTTTACTCGGATAAGATGTGGTAAGTAAAAAAGTAAGGAAAGAAAAAACAGAAAAAAGGAATGAAATTAAAAATATAAGAACCGGTAAATATAAATAAGTAATTATTTAACGTTCTACTCGTTAAAAAATGCAAGTCTTCTAATTAATAATTCCTTAAAAACAAAACGTTAGTAAAAAAGCTTTATGCAAAACCAAGTACTAGTTAGCATTCAGTTTTGAATTTTACTGATTTTGTTTATTAGCATTCTCGGAAGATAATTTAGTCCTACGCAAATTCAGTCAGCCTCGAAACAATCCTAATGTATGTATATAATGCAGTAAAAAAGGTCAAAATAATGATGAGATAATCACAGTTTAGATACAGCAATATTATGATTTTATCCTCTTTGGGGTATCACCAGGATTATTGTTCTGGGTTTTGGACCTCGAAAAACTTATGCTCTTTTGTTTATAAACAATTTAAGTTTTCAAAACGCGTTTTTTGAGCTCAAAATGTGCATAACTCAGGTTATATAAATCGGATCGAGATAAAAGAAAAACAAAATCTTCATAATGAAATTTTTAACAAATCCTCATTACTTTTACCTCGTCCAAGTGCGTACATAACCTACAAAATTGCAAAAAGAGACAGACAAAACTATTTTTTTAAATTTTATTTTACAGGTCGCCTAAATGAACAGATCGGCTTGAAGGTTTCAGAACATATGCATTTTATTATAGTAATAACCGGTCAAGTGCAAGTTGAACTTGCACAATTAGTGTTCCGTACGTTGATTGCTTTTAAAATAAAGAAATTTGTTACGGTGGTATAAAATGATCAGTGATTTCACAAAACACATCGCAAATGCGTTTTCAGCAAAGTTCGTTTCCATTCTTTACTGAAAACTGATAACCTTCAAATTTTTGTTTTTTTTTTATATACCAGATAAATTGTTGAAGGTAATGCACTCGTGATAATTTTCGTTCAATCTACACCCCGTAGAGAATATTTCAGAATGTTTTCAAAATTTTTTGATCAGTACTTTTCGGGGGGACAGCGATTTTTCGCGATTTTAAAAAATAATACAAAGAAAAAGTGTGCGCAAGTAATACATGTATATATATATATATATATATATATATATATATATATATATATATATATATTTACTCGTGTTTTCAAAAGCTTTCATTAGACACCACACTAGATGGCCCAGTAAAAAAAAATTTTTTTAATTTCCGATTTCACACCCCCCCCATTAAGTCAAAATTTAACTTTCAAAACTACACGGCTCTGATGAGACCATCAATTCCTAAATTATTACCAAATTTCAACATTCTATGACAAATAGTTTCGGAGAAAATCGGATGCGACAGACAGACGGACAGACAGATAGACAGACAGACAGACGCCGAAGTCATCTTATAAGTGTTCCGTACGGAACACTAAAAACACCCTAAAATTTTGGTATAAAAATATTGAACCCAGTGGGCACAATTGAATTTGTTATTTAAAATTTGAATTGCCCGCCATTTTATACCATTTGGTCCAAAATAGATCTTTTTTTTAAAAAATCTAGGTCTCGACGCCAGCTTTCCGATGCCATTAAAAATTTTTTTTTGGAGTCATTTTAACCGTTTTTCTAACATTTGTTTATTAATCAAATAACAACCAATGCGTTTTTTCGATCATTTTGGAAAAAAAACGAAAATGATTTTTTTTTCTTTTTATTAAAGGTCTCGCGGTTCTCTTCCCGATGTAATAAAAAATTTTAATTTTTTTTTTTCAAAATGACCGCAAAAAAAAAGCGCATTTTTTAATAACACTGGAAAGCTAGGATCAAGACCTAATTTTAAAAAAAAAAAAAAAAGATCCATTATTGACCAAAGGGCATAAAATGGCGGACAACGCAAATTTTAAATAACAAATTCAATTGTACCCACTGGGTTCAATATTTTTGTATCAAAATTTCAGGGTGTTTTTGTTATAACAAAAAGCATATTTACTGAAAGTTTCAAGCGAATCAGTTTACTGTACCTGTACAATAAAATTTAAAAAAAAACAGTTTTTTGCCTGTTTTTTCAATTTTGTAGGTTATGTACACACTTGAGTGACTTAGAACCAACGAGAATTTATTGCAAATTTCATTACCAAGAGTTTTTAGTGTTCCGTACGGAACACTTATAAGATCACTTCGGTGTCTGTCCGTCTGTCTGTCCGTCTGTCTGTCCGCCTGTCCGTCTGTCCGTCTGTCACACCCGATTTTCTCCGAAACTATTTGTCATAGAAAGTTGAAATTTGGTAGTAATATAGGAATTGATGGCCTCATCAGAGCCATGTAGTTTTCAAAGTTAAATTTTGACCTAAGGGGTTAGTTTTGGGGGGTGAAATCGGAAGTAAAAAAAATTTTTTTTACTAGGTAATCGAGTGTGGTGTCAAATGAAAGCTTGTGAAAACATGAGTAAAAAATATATATATAATGTAATACTTGCGCGCACTTTTCTTTGTATTATTTTTAAAATATCGCGAAAAATCGCTGTCCACCCGCCTTATCTCGGAAAGTACTTATCAAAAAATTTTGAAAAAATTCTGAAATATTCTCCACGGGGTGTAGATTGAACGAAAATTATCACGAGTGCATTACCTGTAATAATTTATCTGGTATATAAAAAAACAGAAATTTCAAGGTCATCAATTTTCAGTAAAGATTGGAAATAAACTTTGTCGAAAACTCATTTGGGGTGTGTTTTGTGAAGTCACTGATCATTTTATATCACCGTAACATAAATTTTGACTTAAGGGATTCGTTTTGAGGGGTGAAATCAGAAGTGAAAAAAAATTTTTTTACTAGGTCATCAAGAGTGGTGTCAAATGAAAGCTTGTGAAAACACGAGTAAAAAATATATATATAATGTAATACTTGCGCACACTTTTCTTCGTATTACTTTTTAAAAAATCGTGAAAAATCGCTGTCCCCTACCTTATCTCGAAAAGTACTGATCAAAAAATTTTGAAAAAATCCTGGAATATTCTCCACGGGGTATAGATTGAACGAAAATTATCATTACCTTTAATAATTTATCTGGTATAGAAAAAAACTAAAATTTCAAGGTCACCAGTTTTCAGTAAAGATTGGAAACAAACTTTGTTGAAAACTCATTTGGGGTGTGTTTTGTGAAGTCACTGATCATTTTATACCACCCTAACAAAAATTTTTATTTTAAAAACAGTCAACGTACGGAACACTAATTGTGCAAGTTTAACTTGCACTTGACCGGTTATTTTTGTCTTGATCCGACTTATATAATCAAAGTTATTCACATTTTAAGTTCAAAAAACGCGTTTTGAAAACTTAAATTTTTTATAAACAAAGAGCCCAAGTTTTTCGAGGTCCAAAACTCAAGACAATACTCCTGGTGATACCTCAGAGATGATAAAAATATAATATTGCTGTATCTAGATTATGCAATTTCAAACGCTTTTTTTACTTCATTAATAGTACACAACGTGCAGGTCCGTTAATGTATTAAAATTATAAAAACGTCATGTTATTTTTTAATTCCTTTAATGATAAAGACCAGAAATATTTTTTGACTAAATATTTACTTGCTATGCTTGTGGAAGGAACTTCAAAAAAAGGTTTCTGAAATAACACGCAGCCATTATGAAAATGACATATAATTATTTGGAAAATTTTAGCAAGTGGGAGGGTGTCGAAGGCCGACTAAATCTAGTAAAATGTACCTATAATAAAATACTTATCTATATCTATAATTATACATTATAACTGTTCTACTATGGAAACTGAAATGTTATTCAATGTTGTATAGAGAATATTTGAATTACTTATCGGATGACATAATTAAAGCAAAAATAGATATTAAAAATATATAAGACTTCTAAGATTATAGATATAATTCTTCTGAATTTTTTGTGTATCGTTTAAATAAGTGAAACTGATGCTTCCCCAATCACCCCGCCTATTGGCAGACAGGGCTATACGCCTTCGTAACATTTCGACTTCAGCAGTTTCAGACTCCCAGTGTGAAACAGAACACCAAATTCTCTTTGAGGAATCAAAATCCTTACAACAAATTCCTTTTCCTATCTAAAAAAAATTCAAGAGTCCATGGAAATATCTAAACATCTCAACAACCTCAATTTTAACACTAGTCTTTACCTTCCACCAATCTGGGAATATTATCCATGAAGCTCTCCCCTAGTCTGCTAACATAAAACGATGATACAAGCGCAATTAAATCATTTTCGAAGAGATTAATTTGCGAACCAAGCTCTGAAGAAGTCAGCAGGCTGATCAGCGAAACGTTAGAATTACTTAAACAAACGACACAGGTCCAGAAGAATTATACCTATGAACTCTGTAATCTATGAAAGTGTTTCTATAAAAAACAAACAAAAGATTTTTAATAAATTTTAATACTATATTTTAATTTACTTTCATATTAACGTTCCTTTCGGTGGTCATATAACAAAATAACAGAATTTCAACTTAGGCTCCGTTTAACACAGTAAATTAAAATTCGGTGACAGCTGGTGTCGGGGGTGGAATTTTTACAAAAAAGAACCTTCATCAATAGTGAAACTCTAAAAACCTATGCTTAATTTAACAATCGATGATCGAAGATGAACATTTTTCACAACAAATGGAAAAGTTCCATTTCAAGAGGTATAATTTCTAAGCCCGTAGAGATACGATCTCATCATCCATAATTTAATAATTTAAGAAAATGAATAAACATTTGATCAAAAAGAATTAAAAATTATAGAAAATAACACAACTATTTAATTCCTTGCCTCAAGAACCCTGGAACGAATGTATAATAAGATCTATACGAAGTAACACCTTTAAGAACCCTTCCCACTCCTGTAACCCCTTTATGCTCAACTATAAACAATATCCTGGTAAGATAAAATGAATTATACCAAATACGCATACCTAGTACACAATCGGAGGCTAACACAGCAGCAACAAGCCGACAGAGTGGTTGGCACAGCCAACACTAAAGGCAGGTAGCGCGATTTGCTAGGGATCGCCCTCAGACCTTATGTGGTTTATTGTAAAACAACTGAAAATAGGCAAAGCCCATATTTCAGCAATCTATCCACTGTTCTCTTATTCGTCCATCCATCCTGAGACGCGTTTCGCCGTATAACGGCTCATCAGTCGGGCTAGGATAGACTACTGAAATACGGGTTTTGCCTATTTTCAGTTGTTTTAAAATAAGCCACATAAATAATATCGGTAAAATTTGTACATTTTCTAGTCTAAAAATAAAGAAATATTGTGATTATGATATAGATAATAAATTTAATTTCTGTATACCTACCCCTTTAAAGTAAATATTCTAAAACAATATTCCTCAAGATCTATACTATAGTTTTATAAATATTCTAAATTTAAAATCAATATCTCATTTGTTTGGAGAGTTATCGTGACAGAGAGTTCCACAGAATATTCATAAATAATTTTGAAAATATTTTTAAGAGGTATTTTTACAACGTAGGTCCCCAATTGTTTAAAACAGGGGGTAGTAATCTCTGGTTGTCGTCAAGACCTAAATTTTGAAAAAAAAGGCCATTTTTGACCAAATGGCAGAAAATGGCGGGCAATTTCAATTTTAAATAACAAATTCAATTGTGTCCACTGAGTTCAATATTTTTGAATCAAAATTTCAGGGTATTTTTGCTATAACAAAAGGCATATTTTCTGAAAGTTTCAAGCCGATCGGTTTACTTAGTCGGCCTGTACAATTTTCTAGGTTATTTACATATTTGAGAAACTAACGAGGATTTATTGGAAATTTCATTAGGAAGAGTTTTTTTTTTGTTTCGATCCAACATATATAACCGAAGTTATTCGCATTTTAAGTTAAAAAAAATCGTTTTGAAAACTTACTTTGTTTATAAACAAAAGAGCACAAGTACAAAACTCAGGACAATACTCCTGATGATACCCCATAGAGGATAAAATCATAATATTGCTGTATCTAAACTGTGCAATTTCAACTGCTTTTTTACTACACTATAATGCAAAAACTGTGAAGCATTTCTTTAATTTCTGTTCTTAGTTAAATCATTTTTTGTGGAAGAAAATAAAATTATTATGTCAATAAGTACTTACACTTATTTTCGCAACTTTTTGCTGCTCTTTGGTTTTAGAGATAACCGAATTTTTTTAATGACAGTTCCTTCTTTTCCATCGCAAGTCACTTTTATTCCCAAATCAACTTAATAATAAGTTCAACTAATTCAATTTTGTCCATAAGTCTAACCGAAAGCACGTGTCTCGAAAGACAAGACAATGTTGCCAAATTGCTTGGGCGTTATGTAAGTAAAGATGGTTTATGAATATATACTATACTATACTTTTTCTAGTGTTTTGTAAGGAACACTCATGAGATCACTTCGGTGTCCGTCTGTCCATCTGTCTGTCTGTTTGTCACACTCGATTTTCTCCGGAACTATTTAACCTAGAAAATTGAAATTTAGCACAAATATAGGAATTGATTGCTCATGCAGAGCCTCTGCCCACACACCCTAACTCGAAAAGTACTGATAAAAGAATTTTGAAAAAATTCTGGAATAGTTTAATAATTTATCTGGTATATAAAAAAAAATTTGACCGACAAAATGGTGAAGGTTTATTTCGTCGAAAGTTGTGTATTGAACCAAAACAAATATCTACTGCTTTAAGCATTAGGTACGAAGACAAAATAATTTTATTTTATTTCTCTAGAAAGTGTTGACCTCCTAATAAACAAGAAATACACGATGAAGATTGCAGACGTCACAAGCATAAGTTCAAGGGTTGCAATCGTTGTCATTAAACTAAATAAACGCTACTTGAAGATTATCCAATGCTATGCACCAGCAGCAGAAAGTTCTGAAGAGGATTTAGATTCATTCTATGACGACGTTACTAATGCTATGGAATACACCAAATACCACTTTACACTTTAGTTGGACACTTTAATGCCAAAATACGAAAAAAAGACGACGAAGCTGAAAGGTGTATTTGGAAGTCATGGCTTTGGGAAACGGAATCCTCGAGGAGAAAAAATAATAAACTTTTTACTCCAAAATAGCCTACTCATCATGAACACGTTTTTCAAAAAAAACACCCAAATTGAAAGTGGACGTGGATAAGCCCAGATGAAACCACGAGAAATACGATTGATTTCATATTACCACATAAGAAAAGGATAATTCAGGAAGTGGTGGCTTCGAACAAATTTTAAACTGGCAGCGACCATCGATTGGTGAGGTTAAAGCAACAAGAAAGAGAAAAACTTACAAGGAAGAATATCAAAAACAGCAAATTGAAAATCCAACAGAATTCTCAAAGACAGTAGAACAAAATCTGCAGCAGTTGGACGTAAGTTCTATAGAACACCTGAATAATGCTATTGTTAAAGCAATAAAAGATGCAATAAACAACCATTCTCCAAAACAACCCAAAAAATTGAAAAAACTAAGTGAATCGACAAAGAAATTAGTAAAGAAGCGAAGAGAAATGGCAAGCGGCAATATACAAGATCATAGAGCTCTCAACAAAGCAGTATCAATAAGAAGAGATATTAGAAAGTTTAACACCGAACAAGTAACAAAAGTAATTGAGGAAAATAAAAGTCTTAAAGTTTTGAGATCCAAATTATCTACGGGAAAAAAAATTATACGAAAACTAAAGAACGAAGGTGGATGAGTAATAACGGACAGGGAAGAGATTATGAATATTGCTGAAGGTTTTTATAAACCACTTTATAAAAACACTAATAGCAACATACTGTACGAGATTCCACATATTCAAACTCAAGGTTCAAAAGACCCGAAATAACAGAAGATGAGATCATACAAGTCTTGAGTGAGATGAAAAATAATAAGTCTCCAGGTGAGGATGGTATTGTGGTTGAAGCCATAAAGCTGGCCGGGCCTACTGTCATCAGGGTCCTCACAATACTGTTTAACCTATGTCTTACTAAGTCTACAACACCAACTCAGTGGAACAACGCTATTGTCATTCTCCTCTATAAAAAAAGGCGATTCAACAGATCTATCAATCTACCGTCCTATAAGCATCCTCTCCCATGTTTATAAGATGTTCCCAAAAATATTGACAAGACGTTTGACCTCAAAGCTGAACTTCTACCAACCACCGGATCAAGCTGGATTCCGAGCAGGCTATGGTGTAAATGATCACCTTTTGACTGAAGTTATTTGTGGGGAAGTGTGTCGAATATAACAGGCCTTGACTATTACTCTTCGTGGATTATGAGAAGGCCTTCGACTCAGTGAACCAGGATATGCTTTTTAAGGCTCTTGCTGAATGCCGTATAGATTCAAGATATATCGAGATCCTAAGACATATCTACTGTCAAGCAACATCAACAGTTAAATTACATCGGAAAACAAATAAATTCCAAGTCGAAAGAGGTGTGTATCAGGGTGCTATTTCGCCAAAGTTGTTTAGCACCCTTCTGAAACATATGTTGAAAAATCTAAATTGGAGCGACATGGGAATAAATATAAATGGAGAAATGCTGCATAATTTAATTCGCCGATGACATAGTCTTGTTAACAGATCGCCCAGATCATGCGAATGTCATGCTTAACACCCTAAAAAACAGTCCCATAAAATTGGCCTAAAGATAAATTTTTTGAAGATCCAGTTTATGACAATTCTAGTTGTTACGAAGCCACTATCAGTAAACGGGGTAAACATCGAGCAAGTCATGACATATAAATATTTGGGAAATTAAGTTGGGCAGAGATAATCAGACACATGAACTACAACGGAGGGTCACTCTGGCTTGGGCCGCATTTGGCAAACTACGTAAACGCTGATATCAGGCATAATTATTTGTCTTAAACGAAAGAACTTTAACCAATGTGTATTACCTGTGCTTACGTATGAAGCAGAAACTTTAACTTTGACAAAGAAGGCAATAAATAAGATAAGGGTAACTCAAGCGGCAATGTTGGGTTTGTCTCTTCGAGATAAAATCTCAAATAAGAAATTAGGAACCGAACAAGAGTCATAGATGCAGTTGAAAAAGTTCTTTCTTTGAAATGGAATTGGGCAGGTCATCTAGCCAGAACGCAAGACAACAAATGGACTAGAAAGGTGTTGGAATGGCAACCTAAACAAGAAGCATATAGGAATAGAGGAAGACCTGCCACCAGATGGACAGATGGTCTAAGCGGAGCGGGAAACTGGATCCAAAAAGCCCAAGGCCGGTTTAACTGGAAGAGATTAAGGGAGGCCTATGTCCAACAGTGGACGCTAAGGACTGATATATAAGGTTTACAGTTAAACAAATATTTAGGTAGTAAATATTTGTTTTAAACTTTTACCACTAGATTCTAGATTGAGTTAGATTGATTTACTGGCTCTTAGGAAGATAAGATGCCATAACGATTATACATTATTTACTAAGAAAAAACGTGAAAATACATATTGGATCTTAAGATATAGACATGTCAGGAACTTTTTTATCTTATTCTGGTTGGTCTGATTAGCCTGCTGAGTCATTATTTGACTAGACATTCTGGGCTCTTAATTATTTTATTAAAAACTCAGTTGGGATGTATTTTATTAAGTCACTCATCATTTTATACCTCCGTAACAAAATTTTTTATTTTAAAGGCAATCAGAGTAATTGCGCAAGTCCAACTTGTACTCGACCGTTTTTTTTATTACTGTGGTATTAGTATCAACTGTAAACTAAACGACATATCTTAAAGTGTTTAACTTACGTGTCACCACGGAACTATTTGTCCAATTTCTTAAATTTCGTATTAACATAAGTAGCCCCCTGACTTTTCCAACTATTTTATTTTATTTAGTGTAGTGTAGAGGCTGATCAGAAAAAAAGGGTAAACCAGAACTTGTACTAAAGTGAGAAAAATTTGATAGACATGGGGACTGATAGATAAAATAACGGGTGGGATAACTCTGATTGAGAGATTAACAAAAAAATTAAAAGAACAAGGAAACGAAAAAGCAAAAAAACTGAAAGAACAGAAAAAAACCTGTTATCAACTCTGCAGCATATGGTGAAAGGTAACTGGCGGCCAAAAGACCCGGTCGGCCTACTGAAGCTTTTCGCAGTTGGTGAAATACGTTTACGAGAGTATGTCCTATAGTAGCAATGTAGGACCCTTGAAAAGGCAAAATATAGATTTATTAACAGATCTACTGACCTTGTAGTGAACTGCAAAAAGAAATATTACGCCAAATAATATAATACAGTAAATACAAGGAAGCTCTAAAGAAAAATATATTCTGAGACAACAAAACGAGGCCTTATTGTATACTATTCTGGCAAAAATCCTGTAGCCTAGCAAAATAAATAAGATATAATATATATATATATATATATATATATATATATATATATATATATATATATATATACTATTATAACAAAAACGCCATCTTTCTTATATCATGTTGTTCTAAATTGATAAATAAATAATTAGGTAATTGACAGGTGTTAAGTTTACAAAAAAGCTTCGTAAATAATAATTTTGTGTAGTATCTGCTGAGAAAAACAGCAGCACGCAGTACATGAGATTTGTTATGGTGCTTTACTTTTTAAATTTAATGAGGTACAATTGTGCTCTTCATTACTGAAAAAAAGCAATTTGTAAAATTTATGTTACAAGACGGTAATAAAAAAAATTGTATATGTAGCGTAGGAAAACTGAGTCAAGCAATTTGGAGAAAATACCAATGTGCTCTAGTTGATCATTAAGGCCTATTAAGTAATAAAAATCCCATTAACCCAAGTTGTACTTCAATAGCCGTCTTGGAAAATGGCTGAGAATGTATAATCTTTTGTTAGTTCTTACCTAAACTTTGAAGCTAATAAAAACAAATTAGCAAAATACAGTAATTTTAAGCAAACGAAGACCATTTTTTTTAGCGATGAAAAATTAAGATTATAGAAAAATTCCGAGAAAATTATGCATCTTTTTTAAATAATTTAGGTATTCTGGTCAAATTTACTTCTCCTTTTCAATATTTTAAATAATTCAAAAATTTACTTTTTGTTGGTGTAGATTACAGACTTTACAAATCCTAACAGAAGTAATCCAATGACTTGATATCACACGATCTTGCACGCCATTTTACAGGTCCATTTCTTGAAATAATCAAATCACTGAATTTCGTTTTCAATAAATCAATAATTTCACGGAATATGCAACATGTTGCGCCATCCTGTTGACAATAAATCTTATTTAGGTGAAAAGTTTCTAAATTTGTCAGCAGATATGCATTAGTCATAACTTTGTAATGCATCCTCTTTACTGCAACTTGCTTTCCTCTCGTACCTCATTTTTAAGAACGTGAAGCACGATGACACCAGCGCCATACAATCCACATCATGATAAATCTTTTTTTGCTTGATGTATTGGATTTGGTAAATCAGTTTTGGAATTCTGTTACTCCAAATTAAGGGGATGATTAATTTCCAATTGCTCTAAAGCCCAATAAGCAAATTCACGACAGAATCGATGGTCTGGTGCCTTAACTGAATTGAATCTTAAATGCATATTTGCCTTTGAAATTAAAAGAGACCACGCTTTTATAAATCTGAAAACAAAAGAGCGCAGAAAAGATGTTTTTATCAACTAGAATTTGCAGCATAATTTTTTTTTTTTTTGGCTAGGATTTTTAGTTCCGCCAAATTATATTTGCTATAAACATCTTCCCTGAGTTTTTTATTTTGTGTTGTAAAATGCCGTTTTTCAGATCATTACCAAATTGATTTCTGAGAAAGATTCATATTTTTAGAACGTTATGAAATCCATAAATTTAGATAATCAACTGCACTTTGTTTAACAGCAGCAGTATTAACTCATGTTTGTATTATTACCGTAAATAGTATAATTGATACCAAAATGCTGAACGATGAGATAATTTGTTGTTTACTTAGACCAATATGCTGAAGTGTTACTGAAAAAATTGAAACAAAAAAGAAATATGGCTAGGTAGCCAATTACAAGTGCTGACATCTACTATCAAAAACTCTCTATATAATAACCAACCTTTATCTTAAATATATTAAGTTCTTTATAAAACTAGCTACTTTAAAATCTACTAGGTTAAAAGATGACAATTTTCATTAAAAAGTTTTATCTGAACTGCATATCTTGACTCTTTATTCTTTTCGGTTTAAATTGAGGAGACGTTTTTAGTTAAAAATAATTCAAATCCAAATACAAGGCGTATAAAGATAAAGGAAAAAAGTTAAATTTTTATCAAATTGTTTGTATAACACGCTATGATTGCACTCGTGTTACAGAATCGTTATTAAAATCATATATATTTACAATCCTCTTTAGTTCTAGCTGGACAGAGATCCAGTTAATATAATAAAAATAATGGTACTAGTGTGTCCTCTGTAATTCTTGATATGTTCTCTGCTGAGCGTTTTTCCAAGTAGTGAGTTATTTGTGATTTTTAGAAGTGGAGCGGTATTCAGAGTAAAACAGTTTATATTTTCGTCATCATTATTTATTTTTGTATGGGCACATTACACATGCTGCAGGGATATCTCCAAAGCGCAACAGGAGGGACGCATTTTCGGAGAAAGCGATTCATGCTGGTCTTAAAACACTGTAGATTTGAGTCAGTGGGAAACACAATTCTGTGGATTTCATTTCACAAGAATGTGATTCTCCATACAAAATAATTCTCGAAAAAAGCGCTACAAAAAGTAATAAGTTTAACCTCATACAGATGTGATGTATAAGCGAAACGTTCATTCCTAGCATACATAGAATTAAGCGAGCTGCATCCATCTTAGAAGTTCTGGGTCTCCAATCAGGCGAATAGCTCTCTTCTTAAGATACTCTAACAAATTTGAACTTTGTAAAAGATTAAAAGATTATGTGGAGTATCAAGTGTACGAAATATTATTCCCATGTCTCTTTGCCATGCATACAATATGTTCGTGCCAATATTTACTCCGAATTTAACGCCCAGCAAGGTGAGAGACGAGACTAGATGGAAGAAGACCCCAACATAACTATAGTATGAGTTTTGTAGTATTAAATTCTACTTGGTTACCTTAACCCCAAAATAAAATGTCTTTCAGGTCTTTGTTGGGATTAATAACTTCCTATTGTCTGTAGATATTTGCATAGATAGCTAATGTTCGAACCTTAAAAGTGAATGAAAAAAACAAAAGTACCGTCATCGGTAACGCTGCAGATTGGATTCATGGTTCTTTCAACAGATCGTTAATGTAAAGGTTAAGGAGTGTAGGAGATAGTATCGAGACCTAGGGCACACCGGCGTCGAAGGTATTAGAAAGAGACCCGACAACTGTCACTTTTAAAGAAATGCTCTATGAGTAAACACGAAAGCCTTAAATAAAATCTTTCAGACATGCCGTAAGAGCTTAGCCAAGAATCCATCATGCCAAACACGATCAAGTCCCTTGGATGTACCAAGTATAACCCTGATTTGTCAAAAATATTCAATGGCGTCGTTCCAAATATGTGTGACTTTTGTAAAAAGGTCCCCTACTGATTTTTGCTTACTGCTATACTGATGGTCTCTAATAATGTAGTATTAAATTCTTCCAGGTAGTTTTGAAGGGATATTACGATATAAGATACATATGACATACAAAAGCCAATAAAATAGTGTTTTAAAAAAATCTTCGTCATGAACAATATTTTGAAAATTACCAAGAATTTTAATCGATAATCTCGTTGAGATAATAATAATCATCGTGAAGACCTTCATTTGTAACAATAATAAAAAATAAATAATCATTCTTTGCGCAAGTAGTGAAACTCAATTCAACAAAGTTTAAAATTGCTTTAAAATATGAATATATGCTTATATGAAATGTCCCCCATCTTTGCCATAACCAAAATACCTTTTTCAACTGTTCCAACATCCTATTTTTTCCGAGAATATCTCAATCTTTTGATAAATGAGTTTAAATCTAGGCCAAAGCAATTTCAGTATTCAGCTTTAGTAAATGATGTAATTTCTTTTTTATCATGCGTTGCATTGTATACGCAAATATTTCGGTTACTAGCAACGACTTTAACAACAAGAAATCTCCCGCGTACTTTCTCCTAATTTAAATAGCGCTCAGACTGCAACACAGTTTGCATGCTTCCCCTACTCCTGATAGACGTAAGGGCTAAGATAACCCGTCTGCAACGGTACCACCTGTTTGCATGTAAAGTTTCGCGTCTCGTGATTGACAGAATTTATGGCTAGACTGTATATATATATATATGGGACGATCCACGTCAACCGGATCAGAGCTACGACCAAAATTAGAAGCAACCAAAAAACTTGACCAAGGGCTCATTTTAAAGCTTAGAGCGTCTACTTTCAAATGCCGAGTGCGCCTTTGAAAAATCCAATATGGCGGCCGGTAGCCGGAGAAAAATCAAGTGTCCAGCAAAAAAAGCTTGTAAAAATAAAAATTCGCAACAATTTTCGAAAATCTATCGATTTGTACCAAATTTGTTATACGTTGGTTTTTGGGATCGCCGATTACGAATCAGAAGTTCGATTTTCAAAATCCAAGATGGCGGACCCAATATAGTAGATTGCCTTATTCAGTTTCCACCATATTGGGTCCACCTCCTTGAATTTAAGAATTTTAGAAATTTGACCTAAGATTCGTTATCAGGGACCCCAAAAACTCCCGTATAACAAATTTGGTACAAATCGATAGATTTTCGAAAATTTCATCCGCCATCTTGGATCCGCCATCTTGAATTTGGCAAATCAGACCTTGGATTCGTGATCAGCGTCCCTAAAAACCCCCGTTTACCAAATTTAGTGCAAATCGGTTCATTTGCGAAAATTCGGCCACCATATTGGATCCGCCATGTTGGATTTTGTCAACTTACCACCTCAATTTCTTGGGGCGTCCATCAGCTACAATTTGAGCCAAAAAACGACCCAAACAGTTGCGAATTTTTATTTTTATAAGCTTTTTTTGCTTCTCATTTGATTTTTCTCCGGCTACCGGCCGCCATATTGGAGCCGCCATATTGGATTTTTCAAAGGCGTACTCGGCATTTGAAAGTAGATGCTCCAAGCTTTTAAATGAGCCCTTGGTCAAGTTTTTTTGGTTGTTTCTAATTTTGGTCGTAGCTCTGATCCGGTTGACGCGTATCGTCCCATTTTTAAATTAGGTGGTATATTTTTTCTCATATCAACGTTATAAAAATTGTAAAATTACCTTATTATAAAATATGTTAGGTTGATTTCTTGTCTATGCTCTGGGCATCTTTCTTTATTGGTTTAGATATAATATTTGAATCGAGGAATAGCTTCGAATACACTAAAATATATGCCAATTTGAAAATATTTTGGAATGTTATTTAGTTTGTTTTGACAAAAATAAATCGTTTTTGAGTTATTTGAACTTAGCTGGACAGGAAGCGCTGTGTATTATTTTACATTAACCTCCTCAATTACATAGTTGCCAGAATCGCAAAGAGTCCTTCTAAAAACCTATGCTATTAATAATTTAAATGTTAAAATAAATTACATAGGCAAACTTGAAATTAAATTTTTTTACAGGGTGCTCAAAAAATTTCCCTTCCAATTCCTCAAAATAAAGTTTTAACTGTGAAACAAATTCTTTCAAATTTTCCCGGGATGGACAAAGTTGAAAAAGGACCAAAAGAGATTTTCTCTCCAGATATTCAAAAAGACTTACTTTTATTAGAGGAACAAGAGGGTTCAGTCAATTTTAAATTTGGTGTTATTTATATGAAACAGGGACAAACCAGTGATGATGAAATTTTAAGCAACGGTAAGTTATTTTAATTACCATTTATATTATTATTACATTAAAATTATTTTAAAGTTAAAAAAGAATCGATTAGTTCCGGTTTAGGTAAACTAAAACAAAACATCATGTTTTAATATGTCGATAGTGAAAGCGTGCGAAAAATTTCGCACAGATTTTGCGCTGCCGTTCTGTTTGCTAAATTTAGAAGTGCATTACACCAAAAGAAAGCAAACATTAATTACAATCAGGAAACTATTTATACTGAGTCTCACATAAACAATATTTCGTAAACCAAAATTAGAAATTTCAGTAACAGTAAAAAACATTTTCCCATAGCCATAGTACAAGATATTTTCAACATATTATGAGATATAACATAAAGATGATAATGACAACTGATAAGCAGAGGGTCTTACAATAATAGGACGATAAAACATATTTTCTTGGTTTTGTGACATATATATATATATATATATATATATATATATATATATATATATATATATATATATATATATATATATATATATGTATATAAGTTTCAAGGATAAAATCCACTTTTCATTAGGTTCATTTCAGATCCATTTAGATTCTTGAAATCCCTAATGGTCTTTTAACAATAATGCAATTACTCGTACGCACAGCTTCCTAAGTGAGACTCTTTACTTACTCCAACACACAATATAATACGTTGCTATAATAAAACCAAACGTATTAGTATTGCAGAAGAGCTAAATATCCATTTTATTATTTTGTGATTAATGCATAGAGGTGAGAAGTTGCATGTGCGATTAATTGCGTCGCGTCACATAATGTCCGAAGATTTGTAGATGTAATTGAATGATAATCAATTAAAATATTTAAGTACAACAATTCTTAACCAATTCTTAATTCTACATATAACACCTGAAAAAGTTATTATAATAAATTTCGCTACTCTTTATGAAACGATTGGAAATTTCTCAAAAATATCGTAACGTTTTATTCCATTTTACAATTTACTTCTCCATCTTATTTCATAATTAATGTCAAAACACAATTGGCACAATATGTATTAGTGTTGTACTAAGCGGAGAATCTGGTACAATAAGAAAATTATTTCTAAATTAAAAATGTATTATTTAAATCTAAGAACACCTCAACTTTATTAGACTGAAACTATAATTTACTCCCGCACACCCACAAATCCCCATAAAAAAACGTAAATACTTTCCTATGTTTTCCTTTTGAATATAGAACCCACGCAGAGGGAAAATTCTTAAACCGCTTTAAAAACGGCGCGTGAACAAAAGTAGCAATTTACGTTGATCTTAAATCGCTGTAGGTAGCTACGAATGATACATTTAGAGTATTGTAGGTACATATAGGTACAAAATTACACATAGTAACAATGGGCACCGCAAAAACACTATAACAACATTGTATTACTAGATGCAATTAGACATGCTCAACTTATTGCATGAAAAAGTTAATAAATAATTAAAGACTGAAACTATTAATTGTGGTAGGCGAATCCTATTTCACGTCGCTTATTCTTGGCAATACTCTTGATAAGGATAAATTTCTGAAAATGATCTTGTCTCTATTAACCACCACAAAACAATAAATATGTCCTTGTAGTGTACTTGATTGCCTTTGATAAGGGTAACACTGCCAACCTCCGTTCCGGATATGACCTCGTCTAGGGACGCCTCAAGGCGTAATTTAAAGAATAAATTTTGAAGATAATTTAATTGTTTTTTTTTTTAATTTACACGTGCTGATATAATCTCTCTCTCCCTCTCTCTCTCTCTCTTTATTAATTAATTTTCCTGTTTTATTTTTTAGAAAACGGTAGCAGTAGTTTTGACAAATTTCTTTCACTGTTAGGAGATAAAATTAGATTAAAAGGATGGGATAAATACAGGGGTGGACTAGATATAAAAGGTAAGTATGTAATATTTTACTTATTTAGTAATACGATATTGTGCTAGTTTCATTAAAAAATAATTAATTTTTTGAATTTAAATTCTCTTCAAACACATTACGTTTACTTAGAAAATAATAATTTAACTGTTGCCAACAAAAAATAAAATATGGCCGTTGTCTATATGACCACTAAATAAAACAGCTGTCCTGCTGTTTAGTATCACCAAAATTCAGCTTGCTACGAAGCCTTTTTAAAGAGTAATGCTTTTTGTTTTAAATAAACTTTAGCTTGAGCTGCCATACAACCAGTCGATTACTGGAACTTCTTATACTGAATTTTTATGGTGTGATTGACCTTGCTACTTATTATAAAACGACCTTTCCTAACAGAAATATTGACAAGTTTGCATATTTCTCGCTCTGGGCTGATCAGAGCTTTTTAAAACCAGCAAGTAAGCCGGGTGTAATAACAAATAAATTTGTGATCACATGAAGTTTTTTGGTCAATCAATAAGGTTTGAAAGCGAAAATAAAACAAAATCAATTAATGAGTCAAAATACATTTATTCTTCAGCATAATCTCTCATAACCACAATACATTTTTTCCAGCGATTTTCCAATTCATTTACCCCATATCTGAAGTGGTTTTTCGGAAGACCTTCAAAATACCCATCTACAGATGCGAGGACCTCATTAATTGTTGTAAAACGCTTTCCACGTAAAAATCTTTTGAGATTTTGGACAGATGGAAGTCAGACCGAGCCAAATCTGGAGAATAGGGTGAAGTTCCAACAAATCGTACTTTAATTCGACCAGTTTTGCCGTTACCAAAGCACCTCTGTGAGCAGGTGCATTATTAAGATGCACTTCTGCAAACCGGGCCTTTTCTCACGAATTTTCTCATCCAGCTGGTCCAAAAGGTTGCAATAATACTCTCCTGTGATTGTTTTATCGGTTTGAAGGTACTCAATTAACAAAATTCCTTTTGCATCCTAAAAAACTGATACCATAATTTTTTTGGACGACTCTAACCACTTTGGCTGCTTTGGAGCTGAACAACCGGGCTCAGTCCACTGTACAGTGTATTGTAGCAATTCAGAAACATACTGGTAAACTCAAGTCTCATCAGTAATTACAAATCAATGCACAAAATCAGTTTTATTCTTTGTGAAACGAGCCAAATGTTGTTTAGAAAGTTTCTCTCAAGTGTGTGTTTGTTTCCGATGTTATCAAATGCGATACCCATCTTGTGAATAGCTTTCTCATACCCAAAACAGTAGTTAAGATATCTGTACTGATCCATGTGAGGGACCTATAGCCTCAGCTAAATCATCCATGGTTAATCGATGGTCTTCCATTACCATATCTTATACTTGCACAACAGTTTCTTCGGTTATTGCAGCTTTTGGACATCCTGAACGTGGATCTTCATTGACGTTTGTACGACCACGTTTAAACTCTAGAGTCCATCTATGAACAGTTGGAAATGAAGGAGCAGACTCCTTTTACACTTTCACTAACTTTACATCGGTTTCAGTTGCTGATAAACTTTCCAAAACAAAGAATTTTTTCACTTTTTCATTTTATTCGATTTTTTCCATTTTAAAAAGTACTCAAACGCGTCTACTTTAACCAGCTGATAAACAATGAATGACTCGAAATTTAGGGTGAGTTTATATGACAGATGAAACTTCGAAATGGTGTTCAATATTTGGTTCAAGTGATGCTCCATAGGTGTCGCTTTCAAATTTATTGATTAACGGATAATTATAACCAGAATTCAAAGTTTGTTACTGTTTTCGTGTAAATAAGACATGTCAATTCTTTGAGTTTGAAAATTGTTTAAAAATATGAGTAAATGTAGAAAGTTCCTGGTGACCAGTAGTTCTTTATTAATTTTGAATAGAGTTCATTGCCATATTTAAGTCGAATTCTATGACATTATTTTTTTTAAAATTAGCCAAATAACATGCATGGCCAAATTTAAGCACTATATTAGTAGTAATAAATCTTATGTATACATTCAATTGATTGTGTGAAGTTGTTTTAAATTTTTTAACAGATCTGAGCTAAATATGTATTACTACTTCTTCCGAAATTTTTCCATCTATTTTGCCATCTCATTATAATTTTTTTACGTATGGGTAACTGATAATCCGATTCGGAAATGGTGATAACTCGCCGTCAACCTTTTCGTTTTAAAACTAGTGCTTAATTTTTTTTTTTTTTTTTTTTATGGGCCTAGCACGCGTGCTGCAGGGAAGTCCCTAAAGCACTCCAGGAGCGGCACGAGTGCGGAAAAAGCGATTCACGTTGTTCTTGAATCGCTGTAAATTGTACTCGGTGGGAAACACAGCGCTGGGCAAATTATTCCAAAGGGATGACGTTCTCCATATAAAAGATTGCTTGAAAAGCGTTGTACGCGGAGTAACAAGCTGAACCTCATACGGATGCGAAGCACCAGCGCGACGTGTATTTCTAACATGCACCGCTTTGGGAGGAATTAAGCGGGCTACATCCTTAGAAAACTTTCCATGAAAATACTTGTAGAACAGACTCAAGTCGCCAACCGTTCTTCGATGTTCCAGCGAATCAAGGCCGCCGGTCAATTCCGGGTCCCCAATCAGACGAACCGCTCTTCTCTGAACAGAATCCAACAAATGCAGTGTATGTTTGGGAGCGGAGCCCCAAACGTGGGAGCAGTATTCCATAGTTGGTCGAATTTGGGCTTTGTAAAGAATTAACAGTTGCTGTGGGGTGTAAAGCTTTCTGGTTCTAAATAATATTCCCAACTTTTGAGAAGCTCTCCTTGCTATGCCTGCAACATGTTCATGCCAAGACATATTTGCTCTCAAACTAACGCCCAACAAATTGAGCGACGATGCTAGGGGAATGGAGTGCCCCGACATAACTCTGTCGGGTTCCGCAACGTTAACTTTTTTAAAAAAAACTGCCGCTTGGGTTTTTGTAGCGTTAAATTCCACTTAGTTACTGTCACCCGAAGATAGAATTTCTTCCAGGTCTTTGTTAAGTTGAACGACCTCCTGCTGTCTGCGGATATTCGCCTGAGCAGCCGATATCCGAGCGTTCAAGGTGAATGAAGAGACAAGCGTACTGTCATCTGCAAAGCTATAGATTAGATTCCCGGTCTTTTCCAGCAGATCGTTAATGTAAATGAGAAAGAGAGTAGGAGACAGTATGGAGCCCTGGGGCACACCGGCGTTCATAGTGAGGGTGTTAGAAAGAAATCCGTCGACCGCCACTCGTAAAGAACGCTCTATGAGGAAATATGAGAGCCACAAACAGAACCTTTCAGACATACCATAAAAGCGTAACTTAGCCAACAGTCCATCGTGCCAAACACGGTCGAATGCCTTGGATATGTCAAGAGCAACCGCTCGAGATTCTCCAAAGTGTTCAGTTGCGTTGTTCCAAACATGTGTTACATAAGTCAGAAGATCTCCTGTTGATCTATGTTTACGAAAACTTAATATATCAAACTATTATCTTATATATATATATATATATATATATATATATATATATATATATATATATATATATATTATATATCAAACTATTCGAAACTTTTAACTGTTTTTTTTTATAAATGCGTGAGATGTTCATTATTAAAACCGTATTTACGTGTATCCTTGTCTTGAAGTTTCGTATTGTCAACGTTACATTTCGCTCTGTTATTAACGATTATAATTAAGTGAAACACTATTTTATAACACTAAACAAATGATCGCAGACACGATGTCCATAACAACCCGATTTTGACGGAATTAACGATACCAATCAAAACTGATAATTAACACGTAGGCTAAAAAGTTTTTGGTCTGACACATAGATGTCAACCTTTTCAACAAATCCATATGATTTTTCACAATATGTGTTAAAATTTCATGACATTTCGACGATTAGTTTGCAAGTTACAGTGGTTTTAGTGACGCTTCTTTTGATATTTTCAAAACAATGAAAAAAATTAAATTTCGTGTGTTGATTAAATACTGTTTTTTGATGGGAAAATACCGTTCAAGCAAA
The DNA here is from genome assembly GCA_019049505.1 of Pachyrhynchus sulphureomaculatus. Classification (NCBI taxonomy): domain Eukaryota; kingdom Metazoa; phylum Arthropoda; class Insecta; order Coleoptera; family Curculionidae; genus Pachyrhynchus; species Pachyrhynchus sulphureomaculatus. Next base: position 74,220,160 of record CM032454.1, read on the forward strand.
GCAATGGCTTCATAAGTGTTACGGGAACTCTGCCCCTGGAAAATCACTCATCATTTACTAGTATGCTGCATCAAAAAAAATCCACAAAATTGTTTTGGATGACCGCAACGTGAAATTGCGTAAGATAGCTGACACCCTAAAGATAACAAAAGAACGTGTTGATCATATTTTACATGAACATTTGGGCATCAGAAAGCTCTGTTCGAAATGGGTACCGCGTTTGTTCACAATTTACCAACAACAATAGCCTACGTGTTTATCCTACCAAATTCTCATATCTGTAAAAATCTTCTCTGCATCCTTTTTTTCTTTGATTAAATTTTGAACATAAAGCTGAAAAGGAGTATTCCCTCTTCGCTCTCTGTTCCCCCTTCTATAAATCTGCGACTGGCGGGCAATCATATGGAATTTTAATTTCTTAAATCCCCCTGTCAAAAATCCATTTTTGAATCAATATAATTTTTATCATCTGTTTTTTTTTGCAGGAGATATGACTGGAAAATGCTCAGTATACACGATATACGAGGGTCATGAAATTATGCTCCACGTATCAACATTGCTGCCATATTCTCGAGACAACAGGCAGCAAGTAGAAAGAAAAAGGCATATAGGCAATGATATAGTTAATATTGTTTTTATAGATACAGAAGATGAATCTCAGTTTGACAGTGTTCATGCTCAATTTAATCCTACATGTATAAAATCACAATTTACACGTATCCTTTTTAAAAGTTGAATTTTTGTTATGAACTGTTCTTAATATGAAGGAATAGAGTTTTTTAAGGCGGTAATTTGACAGGTTTACTGGTAGAATTTTTGTAAATTGCTAGCAAAATGAGAGTCAAATTACCTAAAACTTAAGATTAAGAGAAATCGAGAGTTATCCTATCTTATTGATGCGTTTTCACTTTTTTTACCCCTGAATTGTGTTTCCAATTACGTATAATACTGGTAAAATTCCTAACTCTTTTTCCATCTAGGTTTTTTAATTTCGATGCCAGTAACTACGTTTGCGAGGAACTTAAGACTAATTGTAATTACTGTAGACATATAAGCTCCTTTAGGTTGAATACAAAAAATGGATAGACTAGAAGCATAGAGAAACCAAACCCTCATCAGATAGCTCACATATTGTCATAAATCTTTAGGTAATGCGAAAAAAATACGGATTAAAGAATAATTGGTAAATTTTTCTGTAATGTACTAAAAATTCAGTGTTTTCCCTTATTGGTAATTTACCAGTATAATTTAGTTACGCCGGTATTTTTAAAGTCATATTAAGGACTATTATTAAAGATTAACAGTCAGATTTATGCTATTTTCGGGATTTGTTGCAATAATAAACGTAAAAATAATAGGAACTGTAAGCAGACCAGGATGAACCAATGCAAATAGATAAATAACCACAGCACTAACAACTAAAAAATTTTATTCGAAAAGCTGTTGAAAATTTAATCGACGAACTGCACATTCGTGAATATTATTGTTTACTCCATTTCTGGTAAATATTCTTTGAAGTAATCTAGTAAAATGTTCGTTCGTATTATTGTACCGTAAAAGTCACTCACAAATATTAACTATATCTCAAGTATTTTAGAAGGAAACATTATTTACATACACAAATACAAAAGGTCCAACAGAAGGGCTCTAATGTATTGAATCCCATTTGAAAACAAAAACTCAACTCGAAAAATCACAAAATTTTCTATGAATGGCATTATAAAATACCAAGTATAAATTTTTTGAAATGTTAACAACATCGCCAGAAGTAGTAAATAAAATCGTAAACTGATAATTATTTATTATTATTAATTTTATATTTGACAAAATTAACAAAAACTCTTTCTTGCCTTGATAGTGCTGTGCAATAATTACTATTAGTTCACAGCTCATTTCTAATGTCAGGTCATACTAAAACGTCTTGTAAAAATTTATTTTTTACAGTTAATGTGAGAAAGATACTTTTCAGTTTAAGAAATTTGTTATAATATGATAATTTTTCCCATTGAATGGATAAAAAAAATATTGGTAGTAGTGCAGAAAGATTTAAATCTCATTAAAATTTGAACCAATATTATTGTAGATTTTAATAACAGTTAGCTGAGGTTTTAATTAAAGTTGCTTTAAATTTAATTATTTTGAGTTTGTATTTTCATTCATAAATAGAAACAACATCGAAAAGAAAAACAAGATTACAATTTAAAATGCCGAAGTAAATCAATTTTATTAAAAGTATTAAAAACTGTTAATATTTGAGTTTGAAACTAAAACAATAGAGACCAAAACCACGAAGACTTCATTTAAATGCATTTTTCTTGTCCTTGTAGTCCGAGGAGCACAGTTTTGACTATCCCGGTATTTTTTTGTGAAAAAATATTAAAAATTTAGTATTCAAATTAAAAAGATTCCAAAGATAACCAAACATTTCAAACTTTGGGGCGTCTGCGGATATAATCAACATCCGTTTCATATTTGCAACAAAAAACGTTCACTATGTTCACTCGTCACTTTTCAAGCTTGATTCAAAACTAACTATTGCAAATTAAAAGACTGAATACTATTTTACTGATATTTTATTGAAGCATCTGTTACTTTGTAACTGTACATTTAATTTTTATAAATAAAAAACGTATTTTCTTGGTAAAACAGGTCACTATGTTAAAACTTGCGGTTTCTTAACGGTTGCTATATTATCAACTAGTAGTTAAAAATATTTACATTTTTTATTATTGTCTATCCAATGTAATTTTTGGGAATTTTTTACATATTTTCATCACTTATAATATCATGATTCAAAATCACAGATCCCACATTTCATGTGGAAATTATGATACTTTTTTAACTGAGGAAAGTTATTTTCAATTTAATAATACCTTGTATAAACAAAGAATTGACTTGGCAGTGGGTTATACACTAAAGTCTGTTTCAACTGAAATATTAGATAATTTTTAAAGGATAACCTTATGAAAACCAAGCAACCTGAATATTTTTACTTTTAGCATAGATATGTGGACGATATTTCCATATGCTTCAATGGACGTAAAGAAACATTAAACCATATATTAAAATAACTAAACATCTTACACTAAAGAATAAAATTTACTTTAGAAATCGAGGTAGAAAATAAAATCTGTTTTCTCAATTTTACAATTCAACAAGAAAATAACAAAGTAACAATTAGTTCCTTAAAACCCACTATCTTAGATACAACTAATTCCTCTAATTTTATACCCACACACACACACACATGCAAGCTAGCGGCAAACAAATCATTGATTCATCGAGCATCCTCTATACCATTGTGGGAAAATAAAGTATACAAGGAACTCAATGCGACAAAACAAAGAGAAATAAATAATGGTTCTAATGCCATTACTATAATCCATTTAATCGAATACAAAAAGTATAACTTTAAGTTGCAAACACAGGCGGTTTTCATCTTCCACTTATGAGTCAGTTCAAGAAAATTAATCAGAATCTTTTTTTATCAACATAAAATAAAAATAGCCTGTAAGCCATCTCACAAATGTTCAAACTTACCATCTAATATTAATTTGTTTTTTTTTTTTTTAAAAAGAAGTTTATAAGCTCGAATATTTTTAATGCAATAGTTTTCATATAAGCCAGATAGGTACGAATTTTGAAGATAGGTATGAAGTCAAGCAGACATGAAAAAACATGGCCACTCTTGCTAATCATTTTATAAAGACTGTGCATAAGCATATTCAGACCTTGTTGGCAAGCAGATGGGTGTTGCCACTGTGTACAAACAGTAGTAGTTAAGATAGAAGTACTACCGCGTTGTTTTAAAAGTACCCTGAAGTACAAAAGTACACCTGGATAAGGTTGGCAGATATCATGACATCTCCATCAATATGTCCATAAAGACATAGTAACAATAGCAAATCTTTATCGAGACGGGAAGATGAATAATAAAATGAGATATTAATAATAATAAAATTTTATTAAAGTTTCTGAGCTTACGTGATTGAAGGAAACAACGATTTTTCAACACTGTAAACAAAAGAGTGTCTAGGAAATGTTTATAGTAACCAAAATTGGGAGGGACTAATTGGTTTGGTTGTATTTATTAACCTGACCGAATTGTCGTTGCTATACATATGTTTCCCGCCCTCTTTTGTTTGCAGTATTGTAAAATAGTGTTTCGTTTGATCACAAACGTCGATATTGACTTGTTTAACAAAGTAAATATGCTATTTATTTATAATGACTATTTGACGGGTTGAAGGATTTTCCATAAATTGCCTTACAAAAGCATAAAGTTGAACTTTTCGCGAAGACAGTGGTTTTAGTATAAAGCTTTAGATCACGATAAACTAAAAAATCTTAAAATAAATAATAACTTACCCAATTCATTCAAAAATATATTCTTTTATTAAACTATCACTACTTATCATATTTATCAGTGAATTACAGTAAAATTTAAACATTATGGCATCTGTCACATCGACTTTTTCCATCTCTCAAGTTTCACTCAAGGTTTTTGGGCTTTAACGCTACCAAGGCGAGTAGTTACAGTAACTAGTATGATAGGAAATGCAATGCAATGAGAGAACATTAAGTTGAACTTTTCACGAAGACAGTGGTTTTAGTAAAAAGGTTTAAACGACGACAAACTTGATGGAAAATCTCTAAAAAAATTTTAAAAATAAATACCGGCTTTCCCAGTTCATTCGAAAATTGTTTTGTTTTATTACTTTTCCCTTTACTACTTTCCCTGTACTAAATCTTAGTTATCAGTGAATTGTAGTGAAATAAAAAACAGCATTTTTCATGTCGACTTCTTACCATCCCTCAAATTTCACTAAGGTCTTCGAACTTTAATGCAACTCAAGGCGATTAGTTGCATTAACTAGTATCATAGGGAATTCTATAAACATTACACCTAGACCAAGAAGGCGACCCAAAATTTTGATCTGTCGACTAACCGTCTGCCTAGTTGTTCATTCTATGGGGTGAGTCGAATAAAATCCTTTAACGTTGATTTTGCGGCTCCCGTGCCTTGGAATTTTCAGATAAGGCCTAAAATGCTACATCCAAAAATCGATTGTCATTAAACCACTTAAATCAAGTATCAGGACATTTGTTGACACTAAAATGAATTTATACTAGAATTTAAAAGCATTTTATTCGAAATTTCCGGTAAATGTTTCAAAAATCTAGCAAATACTTAATTTTAAGTAAATACTTTAAAATTCATCTAAAGTATTTTTAACAGGGTAGCCTTATAATAATAATTTCAGTCATCCGGTATTTTATACATTTTATGTAGAAACTATAATAGCGTCTACACTACTAGAATTTTTTTGAACTTTGAAAATGCTTGACTTGTTCGGGTACAAGCGAGGCGCCTGCCCTCGTGACATTTTATTAATTAAGGCCTAAATTATCCAAAATTAAGTTGGGCAGACGCGTAGGACCCAAAACTTTGAACTTACGATCTTAGTTATTCAAAAACTCAAAAACCTACCGTTTTTGGCTGGAAAAAGCGGGTCCAGCTTCGTCCTTCGGTATTGGCGACGTCTGACAGGTTCCCTCTTATTTTACACAAACTAAATTTATTGATTTTATATGGTTAAATGTCAGTCCATTTTTGGCCCTAAAGCTGGGTCCGGTCTAAGCGGCGTCTGCCCTTTGGGGGGCTCGACTTTTTTAATCTCAACAAATATTATGGTACCTGATTCAGTTGGTTAAAGCACAGTCCATTTTTGGATGTAGATTCCAGGGCACGGGGGCCACAAAAATCAACGATAAAGGCTTTTATTCGACTCGCCCGATAGAATGAACAACTAGGCAGACGGTTAGTCGACAGGTCAAAATTTCAGGTCGCTCTCTTGCTCTACCCATAATCAAGTAAGTAATTATTGTAAATACATTTCCATTTTTTTATCATTTATTTCCAATTAATTCGCCTTATCTCCTATAATCTCGATTTCTCCCATAATACAGAGGCTTATATCTCTTTATCTATTATTATTCCGCCTATTCTCCAAATATTTCGCCTAATCTCATAGAATCTCCAACTTTCTCATATTACAAAACCTTATATTGCTTTATCTGTCATTATTCCGCATTATCTCCAATTATTTCGCCTTATCTCCCATAATCCCATAAATCCATAAGTATTAGTTGTTTGCAAAAATGCAAAAATAACGTCCGTGGCAGCACTACCGCGTTGTCTAAAAGGCGCCGTGAAATACAAAAAATGTATGTTTCGGCGCTTGGACAACGTTGACGGATATTACGACATCCCCGCCGATATCCTTGTGATATTAAAAAAGGGTAAAATCCCTACTGAGGCGGGGGAGGTGAGCGATAAAAAAAATACATTTCCAAATCTACCTCGTATTTGTGAAAATAATTAAACAGATGTTTTAATAAACTACCAGCGTGTTCCGTAATATTGCTCTATGAAAGAAAATATCTGTCATTTATTATCAATTATCCTCCTTAACATTTGGATTTTAATGTTTCTAGTACGGTAGCTTTATTTGCTGTAAAATTAACAATCAGCCAAAATTAAATATAAACTGAGGGATTATAATCAGTTTATTGTACAATGACGTAAAAGATGTTCATTAACTCTACACGATTGCTATTAAGGATAATATGAGTTATTTACGTTACCCTTAGGCAATTTATATATGATATATATACAAGTATATTATAAAGTTTCGAGGCCGTAAAAAAATAACAAGTAGCGCTATCTAAGTGAATCCAACGAGAGTATCTCATCCTTTTACCTTTTTATAATTTGACTAGGCGTGCCCGCGGCTCCGCTCGCGTGGATTTAATTCATTACTATCGTCACTGCTTATTCCTTACGTTACCTAACGTAATAAAATATCTCTCATTATTTCCCCTTATCTCCCATTATTTCTCCTTATCTCCCATTATTTCTCCTTATCTCCCATTATCTCACCATAACTCCTATTATCTGCTTATCTCCCATTATTTCTCCTTACCCATTATTTATACTTATCTCCCATTATTTCACCTTATCTCCCATTATCGAGGCTTATCTCGACTTAGCTCCCATTATTTCTCCTTATCTCCCATTATCTCACCTTATCTCCGATTATCTAGGCTTATATCAACTTATAATGAACATATGTTTAAATTTATAAAAACATGTAAATCGGATAAGTGGTTCTTGAATGCCTAGCGCACTAACGGACAAACAGACGGAGAGACGTTGCGTTTTATATATATTATAAATTTTTTTTTGATAAATGTTAAGGATTAAAAAAAAAACACGTAAATCGGCTAACTGGTTCTCGAATGATAAGCACACTAATGGACAGATAGACAGACGTTGCGTTTTATATATATTATATAGATCATTATTAATATCATATAACCTGACCAGAGAACATATGTACGTATGAATTTAAAAAAAAAAAGTGCTTCTCAAGTGATAAGCGCACTAACGAACAGACAGACAGACCGAGAGACGTTGCATTTTATATATATTATAGATAGAAGATTATTAATAACCTGGCCAGAGAACAAATGTATGAATTAAAAAAAAACACGTAAATCAGATAAGTGGTTCTCGAGTGATAAGCGCACTAACGGACAGACAGACAGAGAGACGTTGCATTTTATATATATTATATTCTTTGCTACGTGATATTGTCCCATATTTAATGGTTTAAGCAGTGTATTGCAAGAGAATGCGCTAGCAGCGAACGTTTTTCCGACTTGATTCACTATTATCGTCACTGCTTATTCCTTAGGTTACCTAACGTAATAAAATATAGCCTATAACCTGGCCAGAGAACATATCTATATTTAAAAAAAAGTGCGTAAATCGGATAAGTAGTTCTCGAGTGATAAGCGCACTAACGGACAGACAGACAGACAGACAGAGAGACGTTGCATTTTATATATATTATATTTCTTTGCTACGTGATATTGTCCCATATTTAATGGTTTAGGCAGTGTATTGCAAGAGAATGCGCTAGCAGCAAACGTTTTTCCGACTTGATTCACTATTATCGTCACTGCTTATTCCTTATGTTACCTAACGTAATAAAATATAGCCTATAACATGGCCAGAGAACATATCTATATTTAATAAAAAAAAGTACGTAAATCGGATAAGTGGTTCTCCAATGATAAGCGTACTAACGGCAGACAGATAGACAGACAGAGAGACGTTGCATTTTATATATATTATACATTCTAGATAACCTGGTCAGAGAACATATGTATGAATTTAAAAAATCACGTAAATCGGATAAGTGGTTATCGTGGGATAAGCGCACTAACGGACAGACAGACAGACAGACAGAGAGACGTTGCATTTTATATATATTTTAGACAAAGATTATTATTATTATTGTGTAACCTGGCCAAAGAACATATGTATGAATTTAAAAAAAGACACGTAAATCGGATAAGTGGTTCTCGCGTGATAAACGCACTAATGGACAGTCAGACAGACAGAGAGACAATGCGTTTTATATACATTTTATAGATCATAGATATTGTTCTATATTTAATGGTTTAGGCTGTGTATTGCAAGGGAACGCGCTAGCGGCAAACTTTTTTCCGACTTCATTCACTATTATCGTCACTGCTCATTCCTTATGCTACCTATCGTAATAAAATATAGCCTATAATCTTGCCAGAGAACATATGTGTGTTTTAATAAAAAAAAAAGTACGTAAATCGGATAAGTGATTCTCCAGTGGTAATCGCACTAACGGACAGACAGACAGACAAACAGACAGACAGAGACGTTGCATTTTATATATATTATAGATACATCTCAAACCAACGTGGGGTAATAAATTTTATTTTCGATGTAATAAAACTGCAAATGAACCATTTTGTGTGATGCAATCTTTGGGCGGTGATGATTCTCTGTCATAGAAAGACGTTTGACTGGAAGTCCATTTTAAAATTATAAAGAATGATTTTCTTATGAGCAAGTACACACGCCGCAGACTTAGACTTAGCCCCAAGAGAACGGCGCTGCGTAGATGTGGCCACGTTGGTTTTAAATCGGGGTAGATTGTACCTGGTACAAAACACAATCCTAGGCAATTCATTCCCAAAAGGATGAGGTTCTCTCTATAAAAGATTTTACGGTACGAGGAGTGGTAACTTGAACCTTATATTTATATAATGTATCTGCATGAGCGCGACGTGTATTCTTAACATGCACCTGCAATCACCGAATACTTTCTACAAGTCTTTGCAAAATACACTTATCATCAACCTTTCTAAGATGCTTCAAAGAAGGCTTCTGGGTCATCAATTAGGTGAGCAGCTTTCTTTTGGAAGGAATTTAGCAAATGCAGTGATTGGTCAATTGGAATTTCAATTTTATACAGAAATGAAGTCTATTACAGAATGTAACGTTTTGTAGTACGAAATAATATTCCCAGCGTTTGAAAAGTTTTCGTTGCTATGCTTGATCACACCAAGACATATTTACTCCCAAGTTAAGAGCTAGTGAGTGACAACGCTTATAAGATAGAGGGTCCCGATATTACTCTGTGCGGTGTTATAATGTTAACTTTTCTATCATGAAACAGAACCTTTTTGTCTAAGGTAAATCAGGAAAGAAACCTGCTGTCATCGTTAAGGATATCGATTTAATCTTTGTTTTCTGTAATTCATTAGTCTAAAGAAGAAAGATGATGGGAGACAATATGGAGTCCTAGGGTACATCGCTATTTTCAGTGAAGCTTCCCGAAAGAAATCCATCAACTACCATTTAAAAGAGACGATTTGTGAGAAAACTTTAGAGCCGTAATCAGGAATCCGTGTTAGTTCATTGATAAGCTGAGTAAAGCCACAACTTATTGTTAATAATTAAGCTTCACGCCCTTGTTCGTCAGTTTTATTTAAATACTTAAGCTAACTGATACTGTAAACATTGAAGTTGCCCAGGATGGTAATTTCGGGAATTAGAAAATTAATTTGTAAATGATCGATGGTATTTATAAGAGAAGCTAAAAGTATTCCGAGTTTAGCATCACTTGGTGGTCAATACAGGCAGCCGATAACCTTGTGGCGTGTTGAATCGCTATTTTTAACTGCGTAACATCACACTTTCGTGGCTTCAGAATCTCCTCTAGTTAGCAGGGGAGAACGTTTCTGACAAAAGACAGATCCCAGAGAAGAAGTCGTAGCCAGGATAGACAAAGTTGACTGGGCTAATCGATGACCTTACCTTAGTTTTACAGAGAGCGAGTACATGAGGCTTATTCGATCTAGTTTAAAATTACAGTCTCCGCATGCTGACGTCCCCGAATCAGCCCCCACTAGGTGGTCCGAATGAGGAGCTATTTTATATCCGGAATTTTTGCTCCTGGAAGCTTCATAACGTTATTCTCTTGCCACACGGAACCCGGGGAGATTAACATAGCCACGAAACGTTAAATAACTCCACATAGCCAAATTCAATGCGATAGTATCATACTGGGTGATACCTGGAGGGATCTGGGAATCTGTAATCTAATTCGTTCTCTTAGAACGAATAGAGTCGCCTTCTTCGACAGGTAAAATGTACCGGGAGTGATATTCTGTCCCGCACCCCCACGGGATTTCCCCATAAAAATGATTCTACATAAGAAGGATTGATTAAGGCAAGGACTGAGGAAACCATCAGGCTGAAACATTCGAGACTACAGTTTTCAAAATTGTGCATGAAAATTTAAGGATGAAAAATATTTCTACACGATGGATTCCCGAAATCCTTACAGAATGGCAGAGACAGGCGAGAAAAAACTTTTCAAGAACATTTGACCGATTATTATTTTTCGCTAATTGCCGTAAACAACGAGACGTGAGCATTATATTGGAATCCGTACATCAAGCAGGAGTCGATGGGTTCATAAGGGCTTCTCGCCTCCAAAGAAGACGAAAGCACAGTCGTCTTCCGGAAAGTTGTTACTGCAAATAAATTTTGCTAATTTAATGTATGGAAATATCCACAATAAATGGAGACGTATCTGTAAGACGATCCAAAACCTGACCATTAGAGAAAAATTTTAAATTCATTAAAAATCAGCAATTTGCTGTTGCACGACAACTGCAGAATCCAGAAAGTTGACACAGTTCAAACAATTATTGAAAGCTGTAGATTCACTGAGTTATAATATCCACCTTATAGCGTGTCATATACCTATAAACGTCTGAAAAAAGACCTCGGATGCCCAGAAAGAGGATAATTTGAAGGCTGCTATATGTCGTTTTTTAAGGCGTCACCAACGATTTTTTTTTTAATAGAATGGAATAGTCGAGAAAGTATGGACTCAGTATATTAGTGTAAACGGGAATTCTATTAAAGAATATTTTTAATCTCTGCAAATTTTCCTTCATAACTAGGTGGATAATTTAAAGAAAAACACCCTCGTATAGCCAATAAACCTCAACACATTTTACATTTTTCATTATTTTCTAACCTTTATTTCTTATTACTATTATATCCCAGTTATAGTCAGGTTTCATTAGATTTTATTTCACATTATTACATTTAATTTGCTCGTTTTTGCTGTTTCCACCTAAAAGGAGAACAATAAATTAGGTAATTTTATCAGATTGCTTTTTATAGTGAGTTATTCCTTTGTTTTTATACACTCTTCGTCTCTGCAGGAAATATGTAATAAAAGGGAATAAAAAGTTGCTACATATTATTCTGAAGGATTTTTAGTATTAAAAAATACACGGGGTGGTGATTTTCGTTTGAGATTAAATCATTTTTACAGTTTAAGTGGGGCATTTTTTTAACACGTTTTAGTGCATAGATATTCCCGTTAGCATTACTGAATGAAAAGCGAGCTATGATAATAAAATACCTCGGCTCTTCTATCAACGAGAAGTGGTTCTGCTGTGAGGTAATGAAGGGAAGAATTACCTATTTAAAAACTATATACTATGCTGCTACTATATATGGTTCGTTCTACCATACAGTGTCGAGAGCTCGTCAGTTAAAACTAAATCGGACACCCGAACCGAAATTCCTCGACTGTGAACACTTCGTATACTACAATGAAATCCCTGTACAGGGTGAGTCAACGATAGAGTAAAGTTCATTATCTCATTTGTTTCGGGAATGACGAAAAAATGTTGAATACAATGGTTTTAGGGAATGTCAAGGTGCACAGTTTAAAATTATTTTTGAGTATACAGGGTACTTCAAAAAAGTGTGGCCGATATAACATATGATTTTTTTTAAATGGAACGTCCTATTTTTTAATTTATTTTTAAATTCTGCGTAAAATTTTATAACTTTTTTTATTATTAATGCTATATACCTAAACCTAGTAGTTTTTCTAATATTTCAATTTAAAAAAAAAAAAAAAATACTAGTTTTCAGTTATGTAAAAAATTGCCAGTAGCGCCATTGTTTCTGAAGGTGGAATACTCATAATTGGTACGAGCGTTCTATAGAGATAAAAGGAAGATGTAAAGAAATTTGAGTTAGATGCTACAGGGTGTTCAAAATAAATTTATGCATTTCGACTATTTTAAATTGAAAAATCTCAAATTTTTTTTAAATGGCACACCCTGTATATTATTATTCTTTCCGTTAAATTTTACAAAACCCTCCAACTTTTATTAAGTGTGTCATATACCTATTTCTAATAGTTTTCGATTTATTTTGAATTTTTCAATTTTTACCCTTGTTTTTAAAACACTTACGCTATAACATCTTAGTTGCAAAGGCAAAACAAAAATGTAGGCATTGTCAAATTTTGACATGTTTATTAAGCAAGTAAAAATAATTTAATTTGTTGTAATAAGTGACGTATAAAGGTAATAGTTATGGATTTTCCTAAAAATGAATTAACTGATATAGTTTATATAGTCGACGAGGCGGGAAAAATTGTCTTTTGGCAATAAGGCTTTACGGAGTACCCAATAGACGTGTACCATCATCTTTTCAGTGCTTAATGGAACGGTTTGATGGTAGTGGTAGCGTTGAGTATACGAAACGGAAAGTAGTAAACCAGAAGGCTACCAATGAGGAAAAGGAAAAGGAGATTTTACTTCATGTTGAAGATAATCCCCAGGTCAGCAGCCGTCAACTAGCTGACTTATCTGACGCATCCCAATCTACGACTAATCCCCCACGAGAAAATACAAGTATCATCCCTTTCATATGGAACTACATCAAGAACTTCAAGACCGTGATTTTGAACGACGAGTACACTTTTGTACCACCATTAATGGAGCAATAGAGGCCGATCCAAATTTTTTATCCAAAATAATGTTTTCTGCAGCCATAACATGCATTATTATTCAACAGTTAATCCATTTTGGGTCCGGGAAGTTCAAAACCAAAACCATTGGTCGCTTAATTTTTTGCAAAACGAATTACCCCAGCTTCTTGAAGAAGTTGATAGCTTTGAAAGGGAACATATGTGGATTCAAAAAGATGGAGCTCCTACTCATTACCACAGGGAAGTTCGGGAATTTTTTAAACGATCGGTACCCACAAAAATGGATCGGTAGGAATGAATTCCTTCAGTGGCCCCCTCGGTCATTTGACTTAACACCTTTAGATTTCTTTTTGTAGGGCTAAATTAAAGATCGTGTTTATGTGTATCCCCCTACAACACCAGTAGATATGGTATGGTAGGAAAGTGAAGGAAAATATAGTAAAACGACTAAACATGTGTATTCAAGTAGACAGGGATATTTTTGAACATTTATTACGTCATAATAATTAATCATTAGATATGTTAATCTATATTAACTCTTTGTTTATGTTTTCATAATCGCTTAAGTGTATTAAAAATAAGGGTAAAAATTGAAAAATTCAAAATAAATCGAAAACTATTAGAAACAGGTATATGACATACTTAATAAGGTTTTGTAAAATCTATCAGAAAAATAACAATATACAGGTTGTGCCATTTAAAAAATTTAAAATTTTTCAATTTAAAATATTCGAAATGTATAAATTTATTTTGAACACCCTCTAACTCTTTACGTATATCTTTTTTTCTTCTCTATAGAACACTCGTACCAATTATGAGTATTCCAACTTCAGAAACAATGACGCTACTGGCAATTTTTTACGAAACTGAAAAACTAGTATTTTTTTTTAAAAAATTTAAATATTAGAAAAACTACTAGGTTTAGGTATACTCAAAAATAATTTTAAACTGTGCACGTTAACATTCCCTAAAACTATTGTATTTAACAAATGAGATAATGAACTTTACTCTATTGTTGACTCACCCTCTACTGCCCACAAATCAAATATTAGAGTTTTATGAAGAATCGGCATAGAAAGAGAACCTACATATATTAAATAACACAGGGTGTACCTGTGACATATGCTAAAGCTTATGCTCCAACTAATAATTGATGAACGATGCTGGCCAATTCAAAAATAATGTTTGTGCTTTCACAACATAAGAAACTGATGCGGTATAATAGACGCTGCGACCATATTAAAACAGGTTGAGAAGGGGCCTCTTAGTTATATTTTAATAAGTATTCAAGATCAGGGGTAGTAATCCCCGTCGAACGCGAAGAAAAAGATACGAGTAGTACTCACTAAAATAAAACACTTCGACAAATGCGTCTTTCATACAAAATAAATAATAAAGTTTAAACACATTTTTAAAATTATTCAAAATTTTAATTTTGATCATGTACAACCATTCATCGTACAGGTCTCTAACATTTCAAAAAATTTGTATTTTACTGATGTTTTACAAATCTGTTTCAAGAAGTTTAAATGCATATTAAGATCACATGTATTTTCATTTAATCAACAATGCAATCAAATTCTTGTTTATACGACAAGCTGGCATCTCTCTTTAGCTATTATTAAAAATAAACCTTTTAAGGGATGGTTCTAGATTTTTCTGTAGTTGGAGATTGATGTAGGATGTTTTCTCATGTTTGTATGTATAAATATTGCTTTGTAAAAAACATGAGGCGATAGAGCTAGATTTTGATAAAGCTACTACATTAAAATAATATAAAAAGAAATACAGTGAACTATTATCGAAACACTCACTTGTGGATAATACAGAAACTCAATGCTATTCGCTGACCAAATTTTCAATAACAATTTTCAATAAATTTATTGGTACATTGTACTACTTAATCGGATCACTAGCATAGATTATCTGCAATTATTCTAAAATCACTTGCTTGACTTTTAAATAAGTCGTGCGTTCTAAAAATTCATGGACTAACGCTATAAAGTCTGAGGTAACACGTATCCTGAAAAGTTTGTGGTCTAGCTTCTTAAAACACTTTTTTTGCAAAATTCGACTTTATTCATCAATATAGTCTCCTTCAAGAGCGATACAAACAGTCCAACGCTTTTCTAACATTTCTGTATTTTTCTTATAGAAGGATTTGTCTTTGCCTTCAAAATAGGCCTCAATTTCGGCGATAACTTCTTCCTTCATTGGACCAAATCTCTTTCCTGCTAGCATTTTTTTGAGGTCTGCAAATAGATAATAGTCGCTGGGGGCCAAAAAAGCAATTCGAACTTCAGTTTATGCAATTTTGTCATCGTAACCATTAACTGGTGACATGGTGCATTGTCTCAATGAAAGGGCCCTTTTTTCTTGTTCATTTGGGCCCTTTCTTTTCTATTTCTACCTTCAAACGTACCAATAACTTTATATAATATTCGCTATTGATGTTTTTTCCCTTCTCAGCATAGTCGATGAAAATTATTCCATGGGCTTCCCAAAATACAGAGGCCAAAACCCAGCCTACTCTTGTGTATTTGGTCGCTTCGGGCGACTTTCACCGGCTGCTGTCCACTGAGCTGACTGCCGATTGAATTCCGGTTTGTCCACGTTTCATCCATTGTCACATATCGCATGAAAAAGTCCTTTTTATTGCGCTTGGTCAACTGGAGCAAACGCGGTACCCATTTCGAACAGAGCTTTCTCATGCCCAAATGTTCATGCAAAATATGACCAACACGTTCTTTTGATATCATTAGATTGTCAACTATCTCACGCAATTTTGTGGATATTTTTTTGATGTTTTCCTATATAACCACCTCACCTGGGCGTCCCAAGGTTCAGCATTATTTGTATCTGTACGATCGGGTTTAAATTCAGCACACTAGTAAATGATGAGTGATTTTCCAGGGGCGGCGGTATCCCATCGAAAAAGATTGTTTAATCAACACACGAAATTCGATTTTTTTCCATTGTTTTGAAAATATCAAAAGTAGCGTCACTAAAACCACTATAACTTGTAAACTAATTGTTGAAATTTCATGAAATTTTGACACGGTTCGTTTGAAGGTTGTTATTTTCTAAAAATCATATGGATTTTTGGAAAACGGCGTCTATGTGTCAGACCAAAAGCTTTTCAGCCTACGTATTATTTAGGCTTCCTGAATCTCGTCACCTTAAAGGTAGTCTTTCTACACTCGAATACACCGGCTTCACCGTCTCGTCTACTAGTTAAATTTTTTTTGTATGATCAATTCTACCACTGCCTCATAGCGTATATATTTTAGCTCGCATACCGTCTGAAAGCGGCGACGCTTTAACTTCGTCTTCATATGGGGTAATAGACCTAAGTCACAAGGTACCAAATCATGCGAATAACGAAGGTACGGGATGAGCAGAATTCTTTTTCAAAAACTATTGGTGCCTATAGAAGGAATTAAGCCATCGTTGAGGTGCGGAAATAGATTTTTCTTGATCCAAAGCTGTGTTTTCTAACCAATAGAAAGTCCGTTAGAGAATTGTCGGGCGATGATCTTTACAAATGATTTATTTAACTTTGATAATAATTTTAAAGGTAGTTGCGGTCGAAGGTTTTCTGGCAAGCTTGTCAACTTCCAGTGAAGTGGCAGGTCCACCACTTAAAGATGTGCGTACGGCTCAGAGTTTCGTCTCAAAATACTTTCCGAATAATTTCATGTGTGTCAATAGCACTTTTTCTGAGTTTAAAACATAATTTCACACAAACACGCTGATGTTTTTTTATTTATCGTAAAAATCGCCGAGTTACACAATTAGACCTGTACGTAAATGTGCAGACAGAACAAACTGAACAAGTTATCAGATGGAAACTTGTCACGCAACATTATTAGGGATGTATCTTTCGATACTTATCGCCATCAGTTGGAAATTTTTTGATCGCATTACGTATAGTATAGTTGCTTTGGCCATGCGGTTAGACCGGGGAGATTCTCTTTCCGAAACTGAATCTACATCACGTCAGTTACACGCGGCATAGAGTTTCATGTAGGAGTAACCCACATGATTGACATATGATAATCTTACCACACATATTTTGAACAGTCTCTATTCTACGTTCCCACTAATCACTATTTGACAGTCTTATTCTACGCTTCCCACTAATCACGAATCCTGACGGACCAGTCCACTACTTATCAAGATCATCGTTGCAGTAAAGAACGACATGTATTTTTGTTAGTAACAGTCCTCAGTCATTCCTGTCTAACTTTAGATATGCATCTTACTCGAGCACACGAAATGCACTGTTTTTACAGACAATCTCTGACCACAAACAATAGGCTGGCGGCAATTTCTGACGCAGTTGGATCTCAGCGAATCCGAATTCCACCTCAGATATACATTCCATTCTAGAGGAGAGCCTGAACGACCACGTTTACACCATCAGTCTTTTCTGGTACGAGCGGCCTCCCATCAACAACATACCTTCAGAGCTATATCAGCATTGAGAGTTTGCCGATGGTTACTGCGTTGCAGAATGATATGTTCTAGTTTAACTAAAGTAACTGAAATAAAGAAGGGTACTGGGCTGCTGTGGATTGAACCAGGGACTCCACAAACGGTAGGCGGGTAGTATAACGAAGTGCTAGGCCTACCACCACTACCACTAAGTTACTTGCTTTAGATATTAGACAAACAATGTGGTTTTGCCGAGATGCCCGCACATTTTAGACGTAAAGTAAACTTTTATTTGAGTATCACGTTTTTCAACAAACAGATACTCAAAAACAGACCAATTTTCGAATAACCCTGCAATTTCCGTGATTGTACAACCTCGCATTAATAATTCATAATCATTAACCAGGCGCGGGCGCACTTGAATAGGTGTGTAAAATTTACTCTATAACAACTTTTTTAACATGGATGTTTAAAATGTTAAGTACCATTATTTAGCGAAGTAACTTTATATACTTATTACTATAACCATCTAAAAATAAAACCCCAACTTAGTCTAGTTAAATCATCACGAATTTTGATACAGCACCAACAGAGTATGCTGAGAGGGGAGAGAGAAAACGAATAATTGCTAAACCAACAAAATGGTCCAAATTGACGGTCAATAAACCAAGTCATATTTTTATAATATTGCACATTCAGAGGTTTATGGAAATAATAAAATATTACAAGACTGATTTGTATTTTTTTCGTAACTGTTATGAAAAAAAAAAGATCTGTCACCTCCCCACTTTACACAGAATAAACGTTGTCCAAGTTTCGACATTTATATTTCACACCTTTTTTAGGAAACGCGGTAAGTAGTCACAAGTGTTATTATATTTCTGCAACAACTACCTATGTATGTGGCCAAGCTTAATATACTTGAATAAATTAACAAATTAAACATTGACCTGTCGAGATTTCGAACCCGGGATTCTTGATACCTTATGCCCGCACGATAACCACGGAGGTGTGACCGTTATAACTCACAATACCAGAAAAAATAATTCATTTTCAAAATTTGGTGGATTTAGCCTACATCTTGTTTACGATAGCAAAAAAGATACATGGAAACTTATAGGTTATAAAATGTTATCATATTTAAATGGTGCTTTACTAAAAACTAATCGGCAAACTCTATACCGACAATAAGTCTTTATTTAACTAACCCTTAAACATAAATGAGACTATACTTGTTTACCAGCAGTTAAAATTCGTCAAGAGGTAACTTCTCATTTTTAGTGTTCCGTACGGAACACTTATAAGATCACTGCGGTGTCCGGCCGTCTGTCTGTCTGTCTATCTGTCACACTCGATTTTCTCTAGACCTATTTGACGTAGAAAGTTGAAATTTGGCACTAATATAGGAATTGTTGGCCTCATCAAAGCCGTGTAGTTCTGAAAGTTAAATTTTTACTTAAGGGACTAGTTTTGGAGGGTATAACCGGAAGTGAATTTCTTTTTTTTTATCAGATCATCAAGTGGGGTGTTAAATGAAAGTTTGTAAAAACAAGAGTTCAAAAATATATATACCATAATGTAATACTTGCGCATACCTTTCTTTGTATTATTTTCAAAAATTACGAAAAAATCGCTGTCCCTCCCCCTTACCTCGAACAGTACTGATCAAAAAATTTTTAAAAAGTTCTGGAATATTCTCTACAGGGTGTAGATTGAACGAAAATTAATTTAATTAAAAAATTTAAAAAAATTAATGTAATTAATAATTTATTTGGTATATATAAAAAAAATTAAATAACATAAAGGTCATCAGTTTTCAATAAAGATCGGAAAAAAACTTTATTAAAATCTCATTTGGGATGTGTGAAGTCATTGATCATTTTGTAACTCCGTTACAAAAAATTTTATCTTAAAATCAATCAACGTACTTAACACTAATTTCGCAAGTATAACTTGCACTTGCCCGGTTATTTTTATTTGATTTTACTAAATAAATTAAACAAATCTGCTTTACAGGTATTTTCACGGTTAAGAACATACTCATAATACAAAATAAGTCATCTTGCTTAATAATATCTCCTACGTTTCGATTTTAGTTAAAGTTAGCAAGATTATTTAAAGTGCAGAAATTTCGATCAACTTATAACTAAAAATATATTAAAAAACTATGAAGCACTGAGACGATAACAACCATTTTATATATATATATTATATATATATATATATATATATATATATATATATATATATATATATATATATAGTATATATAAATAATTAGCTTATAAAATAATAATATGAAATTTAAACTAGAAATTGTATATTTGATTCGTATTTTGATTGAATATTTTTATGGTATCCAGTAAAATAAATTTAGTTTTGATGAATAAATGGAAAACTGACGTATACGGGGTGCGTCAGCATAATCCGGACAAATGGAATAATTTCGTTAAATAAGATGTTATTAACGAACAATTAAATATTAATTTTAGGTGGCAATTCCTATAGATCACAATTACTGAGTATTTCCTCCATTAGGTTGAATGACCTATGTCTCAATTTAAGGTCTAACGCAACTGCACGCATGCTGTAAAGCGGCGCAGTCCATGCCGCCGAATGCTGCCTCAATAGTCCTTAATGACGTCACATTAGGATGCCGGGAGTTTTTGGTGACCGTTTATTAACCTATACTCCATACGTAGTAGACAAAGAGAGTCAAACTTGAGTTGTTACGAGACCAAAATTCCTTGCACCTTCCGGAACTTTTTCAAGATAAACACCTAAATGGTAAACGACCTTAAATGTGCAATGGATCTTCATATAAAATAGTCTAAGTTGTCCGCAATAAATTTAAAACTTAACCAATGGTACCAATGGCACAATATGTCTCACTTGCTGGTATATATATATATATATATATATATATATATATATATATATATATAGTATATACAATAAAATACAGATCGACCGTGAACATAAAACACGAACTGTCACCTGAAACTTCTGCACTGTAAACAAACCTGTTCAAAACTTAATTTAAAGTCCAAACATTTGTAATTATATGAAGAAAAAAATTGTATGTTCTTCCAAACTCCCCACTGACTCACCTTTCTGTAGTTATTTGGTTAGAACTGAAATTTTTACCAAATTGATGAGCGATTTAAATTTAAAACTCACAGTAAACATATATCTCCCTTAACAATATATGCAGATATTTTTGCAGTAGTCAGCGTCAACTCAGAAGGTTACTACCGCCTGTCTGTGTTCTCAGATGAAGCTGTACCATTATTCGGACCAAGCTTACCCTGCCCTCCAGTTTTTGCCGATCCTTATTTATTTCGAGAATTTCTATTAGTAAAACTAATTAATGGTGAGAAAGCTACTTTTGAAACACCGACCTTTGCCAGAAAAAGACAAAGGACCTTAGACATGTTAATTAAGGATCTATATTCGGAACACATGACTGATGCTAGAATGGTAAGTAGTAGTAATTCCTATTTACGCAAATTTATAAATATATAATGCACCATCGCAACTCCAAACGTTTTAGTCTCTATATTAAGGGTTCCACCCACATAAAACAACACTACGCTATCTACGACGGTGCTGTAGAAAAAATGGCAACAGCATTAGTTAATCAATTTACTACTAATACAAAAGGTGACAAAAGTTTGAAAAATTGCTTAATAAACTTCTATAATATAAATTTTTTATTTACTTTATCTTGCTCCTACTTAACAACTTTATAAATAGTCTACAACAAAAATGCGATGCCTGTATGGCGTATAAGCAAAAAATCTAATTTTCTTGCGGAATTTTTGTTTGTGATTATATCTTTGAGTCTTACTCCTTTATAACTATTACAGTCAAACTATTTGAATATATTTAGAATAGTTGCTTTTTTACAGTTTTTTAATACTGTTAGAAACATATACTAAGAAGGAGTGAAAAGTTTAGGAAAAAACAAGAATTAATTTCGTCACATAATCTTCATTTATCTCAATATGTTTGATAAGATTCCCATTGTTTTATTCCCTCAGGAAAAAAAATGATTCGAACTGTTAATGATACTCGTTTACAGCATATATAGCTTCTTAATTCGTCAAATTTTTTTTCCTCCAAACCAATTTTTCAGGTTAGAAAACAAAAAAAAAGTAACTTGGGACCAAATCTGGAGAATGACGAACTATTTCGAAGCCCAACTCGTGCATTTCTGCAATTGCAACGGTCAATGTATGAGCAAGCACTTTGTCATGATCAAGGAGCACTTTTTTGCGCGCTAGTTTTGGTGGCTTCTGCTTCAACTCAGTCACTGTTGTATCCTTTCCAGATAGTGAATCAGGTTGATACACTGTAAGTTTCAAAAACAGTTGCCATCACTTTTCCCGCCTATAAAACCCTTTTCTCTCTTTTCGGTGCACTTTCACCTTCGTTAACCCACTCTTTTTACTGGCATTTTATCCTCGGGGTGTAATGGTGGATCCATGGAGGCCAGAAGCCTTTCGAATTAGGCTGCAACTGTTCGGAACACGATTTTAAAATGTCGTTCCTCATACTTAGCTTTTCATTTTTAGAACTTCAGGCAATATCTTATATGCCCATTCATATGAGATGCCTACCATCTCAGCAATCGCACGAAGTTTAATCCGAGGATCTTCTATCACGATACGGTTAATTTTGTCGACCAGTTCCTCAGAAGAAACCTTAATCGGGCGTACTGAACGTGCAGCATCCACAGTGCTCGTATGGCCACCTTTAAATTAATTTATCCAATAATAAAAGATGTTGAGTGTTGGTGCAACTTCTATATGGGCCCCAGTCTACGTTTTTAAATAAAGATGTTTTATGACTGCACGATACTCTTACCATAGCTGCCAACAAGTAACTCCGTGTATTTAAAGCTTCGAACACAACAGCTTACCACCAGTCATGCCGCTTAACAAAATTTCTCGCCATTTCGTAGAAATGTACCGGACTTATCAATCAACCGTCGCTTATAAAAGGTAAAATTCCTTTGACTGTTTGTGGAACCATTCTCTAACAGCAAACCCTAACTCAGCGTCCGAATTTACCAATTCATAGTCTTATCCGCTGTAAAGTTGCTTGCTTGTCTACCTAACAGTTTATAAAAGAAAAGCGCAGATAAGCTATTAATTTGATAGTTTATTCTATGTTTAGGGTATGTTAATTACTTATACAATTACAATGTCTGTGTAGAAGGAATAAACAGAAGTTATGTGGCAAAAGTTACACTGAGAATCAGATTTCTTGACATTAGTAAGGAGAATAAATATTAAAAATTCCTGACCAGGAAAAGGGATTTTATTAGTTAATAGATTTAAGAATTTAAAAAGGCGTAATTATTATCTTAAAATTTCCTCACTCTCTACATAAAAGCCTTTTCTAACGAATTCTAGTTATTATACATCATCCACTAGATACACGGCTTAACGATTAGATTAATTAGATTAATTCTATTACAACAAAAATAGTTAGACGTTTATAAAAAATCGAAGAGATGAATTAAAGACAAGACTATTACAGTAAAAATAACTGGACGTTTATTACTACTTAGAAATAGATAATCGTTTACCAAAAAAGATTAGAGTAGGTGAAATTCCCAATTAAACAAATGTTACCGTCACTACTAAAATTATACTGAGAAATCTTGGAGTTCTTTCGATCAAGAACTAAAATTTATCCAAATGCGCTCACAGTAAGTAACATTTTTAACACCAAATTTATCCACAATATGAACAATATAACTTAAATGGCAAAGTAAATGTGTAAAGGCTCCGAACCACTGGAGATCCCCGTAAATATGAGTTAACCCAAGTGAAAAGTAGAGATTAAGCTCTTTCTCATGATGCGTTGCTTTGGAGATAGGAAAATAATGAATTCAATGCTCTAACACTTATCTGAGGTTTCTCAGTCTAACCAGGTGGGTGGAAACTGTACTCGTAAACGTAGTTACATCAAGTCGGTAACTGGATCAAAATGTAGTTCTACCCAAAAGAGCTGACGCTCTTATAGAAAATAAGGAAAACTTGTGGTCCCCTCTGGTACTCAGGACGTAGTAAAAAAAATTATTTTGGACTGGAACACTCTTTTCGCACGTAGGACGAACAACACCAAAAATAGTAATACCAACAAAAAACCCTGGAACAAAATATATCCTTATATAGAATATTATACGTCCAGTATAAATCTGATCGTCCAAGACCAGGCCCAGAAAATTCTCTCTGAGAGAACCAAACTGACGATACAACCAAAAAAATCAGAAAATAGCTACTTAGTTTAAGTATTGGAAAGTCTCTTCCAAAGCCCTTGTGTACCAAGAAAAGAATATAAATCGGCACTATATGGCTGACCAGATACTTTACCAAAAACAACAAATTATATCGTAGCTCCAATGTTTAGTTTTCACAAATCGGCACGTTAGCTCTTTAAGAAAAACTTCACTGAAAACTAAAATATCTTCTCAAGATTGTGTTGCAAGAGAACTCCCCTACTAGGGAGAATTAACTTACATTGCAGACAACCAATGTGCATTTTTAAAAAGATTACTAACTGACGCGATTTCACTTCACACGCTTCGATACCAAACTCTAGGGTTATACTACATACAACGAAGTCAAGGAAAAAAGTCAATCCTACCATGCGAATCTCCGGTCGCCGATCGTGGAAACACCATAAACAATAGCAATTCTAATACAAGATGAAATTTTGACATATGCCCTGTCAGTGTCAATCTACAATGTTTAGGATTTAATTAATAATAATTTATCCGACAAAAATAGAAGAGAAAAAAGAAATGATAACTCTTAAGCAACTGAAAAATACAAGAAAAAATCACATACGCACTCCCCAGGAAGACTCTTCAAGATATATTGTGCAAAAAAAAAGTTACTATGCAAACAACACAAAGCGAAACATTTGAAAAATATATTATTTTGAACAATGGATCTAAAGAAAATAAAAAGTCAGCATAGCTTAAAACAAAATTCAATTTAAGCCCTAATTTAAGATCTAAAAACATTTGAATATTTTACTATTTAACACGTAAGCTGAAAAGTTTTTGGTCTGACACATAGATCTCGCCCTTTTCAAAAAATCCATTTGATTTTTAGGAAGTACGAACCTTCAAATGATACGTGTCAAAATTTCATGATATTTCGAAGATTAGTGTACAAGTTACAGTGTTTTTAGTGACGCTACTTTGGATATTTTCAAAGCAATGAAAAAAATCGAATTCCGTGTGTTGATTAAACACTATTTTTTGATGGGAAAATACAGTTCAAGCAAAACAATGGCTTGATAAGTATTACGGGGATTCTGCTCCTGAAAAATCACTCATCATTTACTGGTATGTTGAATTTAAACGCGGTCGTACATACACAAATGATGCTGAACGCTCTGGATGCCCAAATGAGGTGGTTACAACCTAACCTAAAAAAATCCACAAAATTGTTTTGGATGACCGTAAAGTGAAATTGCTCAAAGCAACCAAAGACACAACAGTCGGCTGGGAAGGTTTTGACCACTGTATCTTAGGATATACATGGAATAATTTTCATCAAATATGCTAAGAAGGGAAAAAAAACCATCAATAGCGAATATTATATAAAGTTATTGGTGCGTTTGAAGGCAGAAATCCCAAAGAAAACTATCCCAAATAAACACGAAAAAAGTGCTCTTTCATCAAGACAATTAACCGTATCACCAGTCAATAGTTACGATGGCAAAAACTGCATGAATTGAAGTACGAATTGCTTCCTCATCCACCGTATTCTCCAGACTTGGCCTCCCAGCGACTCTTATCTATTCGCAGACCTCAAAAAAATGCTCACGGGAAAGAGATTTAGCCCCAATGAAGAAGTTATCGCCTATTTTCAAGGCAAAGACAAATCCTTGTACAAGAAAGTTATAGAAATGTAGGGCTGATTGTATCGCTCTTGAAGGAAACTATGTTGATGAATAAAGTTGAATTTTGCAAAAAAAAATGTGTTTTAAGTAGCTAGACCAAAAACTTTTTAGCATACGTGTTATGAGATGTCAAATTTTACCCATCCGGGTGAATAATACTTTAAGCTCGAAGCAGGGGTTCCTCAGGGATGCATCGTATCACCTATATTATTCAATATATACAGTGAACACATCATGAAAAAAGTGTTTGACGACTAGCAGGGCGGCATAACAACAGGAGGATCTAAAATAAATAATCTGCGAAACGCCGGGGACACCGTAGTGTTGGCGGCTACAAAGAAAAAAGTACATCATGGAGAGACTTAACATAGCCAGCAACAAATACGGGCTAAAATTGAATAAAACTAAGGCGAAAGTGATGATCATTGCGAGAGCCCGAAAGGATCAGCCTTATATTACAAACATTGCGGTAGGTCACTCGACTTACCTCCGTTCAGTTTAGGCTATGGCCAAAACAGCCACCGCCAAGCTAATAAAAAAAATATATTTGTATAGAGATAGGGACGCAATGAAGAATACTAAATTACAGTTCATTAAAACTGGTATTTCCGATTGTTACATACCCAGCCGAAACCTCGACCATCATACAAAATGACGAGAAACGAAGTAGCGCGCATTTGACATGTAGGTATACAGAAGAGTGCTACGGATACCCTGGATAGCGCACTGTACAAACGCCTCCATCCTAGATGAACTCAGCATCAAAACATTATAATCAATAGAAACATACTCAGATATTTTGGTCCCATAGTAAAAGGGAAAGACACAGTGGAACGGTTGATAGTGGTAGGCAATCTCGAGGGCAAAAGACCAACTGGCCTCACTTCACAAAAGCATCACATCAAGTCCAAGAGAAACATGGGCTAAAATAGTGGCACAAATTCCATGATATCACCACGTCCTTACGTTAGAAGAAGGATAGAGATCGAGGTGGAGGAGAAGGATATAAATATATAATGCCTAGGGAGGCGAAGACGCCTATAGTTTTTGAGCGATATCGCTTAAGACGACGGGGGGAAAGGAGCGAGAGTTGATAAATTTTGTATAGTTTTAATAGTAATATGGCAATTTTCCCTGTTTTTTTTGTTGAGATATTAAACAAATATTTTGCATAAATATTCATAGTACAACATGAAAGATTAGAGGAGTTGTTTCATGAATATAGTATTATGTGACCTTTTCAAAGTTTCTGGGATCCAGAAATTCAAAAGTTAAGCTATTTTTTATTATTTTTAATTTTAACTCAAGTTGGGGGGGTTAAAAGAGGGTGAAGTGGTCAATTATTATATATTATCAATAATATTTTGTGAATTTTTACAGATTTTTTAGTTGACGTAATTGACAAATTTTAAGCTTATTATTTATAGTAAAATATATAAGGCGTTAATGTGGTGTGGTAGGGGATTTAAAGGTTTGCTTCATATATATTATGCTATATGCCCATATCAGGGTTCTTAGACTATAGAAATCTACAAATTAAGTTATTTTTTCGTTAATATCAATTTTAATAGGGAAAGTTGGCAAAATTTTATGTAGTTTCAATAGTATTTTGAGAAATTTTCCAGGATTTTTGGATGAGACAACGAGTAAATCTTAAGTAATTAAGTGTCAAAGGAGTAGAAACAGGAACTAGTAGAGTGACTTCGTATTTGCCTTGTTACAGACCTTTTTTGGAGTTCGTTCAATCAAGAACATTTTTTTTTTCATTATTTTCATTGTTCACGTGAGAAGAAATTGAAAGAGTTGCAGATCATTGATCTTTTCAATAGTATTGTGAGAATTTTTCCTGGATTTTCATTAAGATACGGGATATTTAATATAAAATAATTTTCCTATAGTAACATGAATACGAGGTCAAATGGAAAAGGCTGATTGCGTGTATATCGTAATATACTTCTACTTCAGTGTACTTGTTTTTCTGTTACTTCCAATTTTATTAGAAATACTTAATAGAACGGATTGAGATCTGATCACACAGTAATTTAAAAAATGTTGAGTTAAATATAAGACAAGTTTTGGAAATACAAAAGTTTGCGGAAATGTACTTATGGAACAGCAGGCAAATTATTGTATTTAGTTTCCTTTTTTCTTTTTTCCAGGTCTTAGGGTTTTTAAGTGACGAAAAACATATTTTTTTAACTTCCAATTTTATAATAAATAATAATCTAGCCACATATCATAAACAATGTTTATTTTTATTTTCATATCAAGACAATTTATTATCTGTATCATTGACATTTGAATTTTATTTTTAATGTACATTGGCAGAGGACACATCGTTCATTTGAGGCGATCCTTAAAGAGAAGATTGTAGTTTTTTATTAATTAAATACTTTTTTAATTATATAATCAAGGTAAATTTTATTAATATTTCAGCATAAACTATATTCTTTCATGTGAGATAAATTTAGTTTTAGAACGGGATGTTTGCAAGGAAAGTACTGAGTACAACATTTTACCAATTTTTTTTATCATAAATACCATTTTTCAACTTAATTATAATACTTAGAAGAAGCTAAGAAATCACTAAATAAATATATAATTTAGTTAAATATTTAGGTTCAAAATACTTTTAAGAATTATTCTTCACAATTCTGCGTCCAATAAACTTTTTTATTACTCTATAGAAAAAAAAGACAATAAAACGAATTAGTCAGTGATCAGCTCAATTGAGCGTTATGTTTATAAATCAACAATGCAATTGAAGTTCGTTTATTAAACTGCATTATTTCTGAAATAGAACCCTTTAGTTTAATAAAGTAGAATTAGAAGAAGCATAAAGTATAAATAAATGGCTGTATTTAAAATTGAATAATAATAACACTGTGTGTAATTCAAATCAGTCTTGAATCAACTTAAAATGTGGCAATTCTATGAAGGCAATGAAAGTAAGAAAATCGAAGGAGTCGGTCTACTTATAAACAAAAAGATAGCAGAGAATGTTGTACAGTTCCAAGCCATATCAGAAAGAGTGATTTCAGTAGACATACAGCTAAACACAAGATGCAAATGTAAGATCATTCAGGTATATGCGCCGACATCAGACAGCGAGGAAGAAGAAATTTACCAATTCTACGAAGATATAAATAAAGTATTGCTACGCCATAAAACGAGATATATGATAATAATCGGTGACTTCAATGCCAAGATAGGGAAACCAGCGAATCCAAATGAGAAGAGTGCCGGGAAATTTGGTTTGGGTACGAGGAACAGCAGAGGAGAAATTTTATCAAATTTTGTAAATGAAAATAACTTGTACGTTATGAATACATTTTTCCAAAAGCCAGAACATAAACGATGGACATGGCAAAGCCCAGATAGTATAACAAAAAACGAAATTTATTATGTTTTGTCAAATGACAAGAATATTATAATCGACACGACACACAGTGGGGAAAAACGAAAAATCGTGTTTCAAAATTGTCTAGAGCCTTCAATTTTGGTTTGATTTGGACGATTTTTTTTAAAATTGAATAATTATAAATATGTTTCAACAATTGACTTAAAATGACAAATCAAGTATGGCGGATGCCAAAATTGAATCGAGCAAGAAAGTTTCTCTGTGGCATTTAGACTGTGGCAGTCAGATCATTCAAGTTATTCAAGTTTAGTTGCGGGATTTAAATTTTCATGCAGTTATTGATAGAATATTGCTGCTGTAAATTTTAAGTATCGTAGACAATTTTCTAGCAGATACAAAAAACAGCGATACACGCAGAAAAGGACAGCTCACACAGCTAGAAAATGGCTACAACAGCTAAAACGTTTTGTTAAAATAGGGACAGCTAAATATTTTGCTGCACTAGCCACATTGTTTGCTGTTGTAGCAAAAAAGTGGCTGCTGTTGCTAAACAGTGGCTAATGCAGCAAAATATTTAACTGTCCCTATTTTAGCATTTCTCTGCGTGTATTTTGTAAGAGTAATAATAATCTTTATTAACGAGAAAACCCTTTAGTACATATACAGAACTACTGAATTATAGGAATAGACTAAAAAAATAAGAAAAATAAATATGTCTAACCTTAACTTACTCTTACATAAAATGTTGTCTATATATAAGAAATGGTAACGTTTACATAAGAAATGGCAACGTTTCGCGTTCGTTCTAACGTAATACAAACTGATTAGGAACAACAAAATATAAATAGAATACGAACAACATAATATAAACATAATATTAACGAAGTAATCGAACAAATCTCAAACATATACAATATAAGTTTAACAAATCTGGACAAGCTGTAAATAGATGCCATCGTTTAAAATATAAAGTTATGCGGAAAAGTGACAATAAAATAGATTAATATAAATAAATAAAAAGAAATGAACTGATTTATATATATATGTATATATATATATATATATATATATATATATATATATATATATATATATATATATATAGATTAATTTATCGTTACGGTCACGCACATCGGTCATAAGTCTGAAAATTAGTAAGTCAAGGTAGTCGTAAGTCGGGGGATACCTGTAGTTTCACACATCATCTGCTAGAAAATTGTCTACGATACTTAAAATTTACAGCAGCAATATTCTAGCAATAACTGCATGAAAATTTAAATCCCGCAACTAAACTTGAATAACTTGAATGATCTGACTGCCACAGTCTAAATGCCACAGAGAAACTTTCTTGCTCGATTCAATTTTGGCATCCGCCATACTTGATTTGTCATTTTAAGTCAATTGTTGAAACATATTTATAATTAACAACCTTAAAGAAATTATTTATGCAAATATTATGGATATAAAATAATAATGGTACGTTTATTCATATTTTATAATACTTTTATTGTTCATGGCAGCCATTTTCATTATTATTAATCTTGTAACTGTGATATTAGATATATTATCTGCGACATAAAAAAACATACATACACGCATTTTAGCACAACTTGGTTTGAAACTGTAAGCGTTTTCTGTGTCTCAGTCGCTATATAATCAGAAACCGCCATTTTGAAGACGTCCGCTATTTTGAAACAAAAGTTTAATTGCAAAATCGGCTCCGACAACTTTGTTCGGAATTTAATAAGCTTCAATTTAAAAAAAAAATCGTCCAAATCGAACCAAAATTGAAGGCTCTAGACAATTTTGAAACACGATTTTTCGTTTTTTTTCCCCACTGTGCGACAGTCCTGAACACGATAAGCATTGGAAGTGACTATCAGATGCTAAGAGCAAAAATAAGAACAATTTGAAGCAGGAAAGACGTAAATTGATAATGCATACAAATATGAAGACATCAACAGAAATAATAAAGCAAAACACAAATGAATATCGGCAAGCATAGGAAACTTATATAAAACACATAAAGTACCAAACAGAACTTCATGAACTAAACACACAAAACAAATAGCAACATCGAAAAAAGAGAAAACACAAAAATTAAGTAAAGAGGCACAAAATCTTATGAAACATAGAAGACTATTAAGAAATGGTCTAACACATGGCAGATTAGAATTGGAAGAAATAAACCAAAAAATAAACAACAAGATCAGAGAAGACGTCAGACAGTACAAAAACTCGAAAGTAGAAAAAAACTTTGAAAGAGGAAAAAAGTTTGAAACATCTAAACAAACAATTGGGTAAAGGGAAACATCAAATAATGAAAAAAAAGCGACAGAGAAATATTACACCATATGACACGAAAATATCGCCAACGTGCGGAAAAGGAGAAGGAAATAGAGTGATAATAAGAAATGTGGGATCTGAAGAAATTCCAGATGTAACAACGGATGAAATAATGAACGCCCTACAACATATGTATGCACAATAACAAAGAACCAGGGGACGATGAAATAACTATAGAAATGATAAAGTATGGAGGGGCATTGATAATACAAGCTCTTCAAGCTTTATTTAACAGATGTCTAAGAGAAAGTAAAATACCAACACCTTTGGTAAACGCCTTGAATGTGCTTATTTTTAAAAAGAGGAACAAATTTAAATTGGAGACCCATCAGCCTGTTATCGGTACTATACAAAATCCTCACTAGAATCATAACATGTAGATTAACGAACAAATTAAACAGTTATCAACCACGTGAACAAGCAGGATTTAGATGGGGATACAGACATTTGGATGATCTTCAAACAATTAAATTACTAGTGGAAAAAGCAAATGAATATAAGGTCACCTTGTGGATAGCGATGGTTGACTACGAAAAAGCATATGATTCCGTAGAGATATGGGCAGTCCTTAACGCCTTAAGTAACTGCAGAGTCGATGAAAGATACACAACTCTTCTTGAATACATATATAAAAATGCAACATCACAGATAATACTTGAAGAAAAAACAAATCACATCAAAATTAAAAGAGGAATTAGACAAGGCGACTCGATAACCCCAACGCTGTTCACGTTGACTCTAGAAGACATGTTCAAATCGATAAAGTGGGAAAATAAAGGAATACTAATGGACGGTTTTTTTTTTTATGGGTCTAGCTCGCGTGCTGCAGGGAAGTCCCTAAAGCGCTCCAGAAGCGGCACGAGTGCGGAAAGAGCGATTCACGTTGTTCTTGAATCGCTGTAAATTGTACTCGGTGGGAAACACAGCGCTGGGCAAATTATTCCAAAGGGAGGACGTTCTCCATAGAAAAGATTGCTTGAAAAGCGTTGTACGCGGAGTAACAAGCTGAACCTCATACGGATGCGAAGCACCAGCGCGACGTGTATTTATAACATGCACCGCTTTGGGAGGAATTAAGCGGGCTACATCCTTCGAACACTTTCCATGAAAATACTTGTAGAACAGACTCAAGTCGCCAACCGTTCTTCGATGTTCCAGCGAATCAAGGCCGCCGGTCAATTCCGGGTCCCCAATCAGACGGACCGCTCTTCTCTGAACAGAATCCAACAAATGCAGTGTATGTTTGGGAGCGGAGCCCCAAACGTGGGAGCAGTATTTCATAGTTGGTCGAATTTGGGCTTTGTAAAGAATTAACAGGTGCTGTGGGGTATAAAGCTTTCTGGTTCTAAATAATATTCCCAACTTTTGAGAAGCTCTCCTTGCTATGCCTGCAACATGTTCATGCCAAGACATATTTGCTTCCAAACTAACGCCCAATAAATTGAGCGACGATGCTAGGGGAATGGAGTGCCCCGACATAACTATGTCGGGTTCAGCAACGTTAACTTTTTTAGAAAAAATTGCCGATTGGGTTTTTGTAGCGTTAAATTCCACTTGGTTACTGTAACCCCAAGATAGAATTTCTTCCAGGTCTTTGTTAAGTTGAACGACCTCCTGCTGTCTGCGGATATTCGCCTGAGCAGCCGATGTCCGAGCGTTCAAGGTGAATGAAGAGACAAGCGTACTGTCATCTGCATGGCTATAGATTGGATTCCCGGTCTTTTCCAGCAGATCGTTAATGTAAATGAGAAAGAGAGTAGGAGACAGTATGGAGCCCTGGGGCACACCGGCGTTGATAGTGAGGGTGTTAGAAAGAAATCCGTCGACCGTCACTCGTAAAGAACGCTCTCTGAGGAAACATGAGAGCCACAAACAGAACAGACATACCATAAGAGCGTAACTTAGCCAACAGTCCATCGTGCCAAACACGGTCGAATGCCTTGGATATATCAAGAGCAACCGCTCGAGGTTCTCCAAAGTGTTCAATTGCGTTGTTCCAAACATGTGTTACATAAGTCAGAAGATCTCCTGTTGATCTATGTTTACGAGAACCATATTGGTGATCGCTAATAATATTGAATCGTTCAAGATATTTTAGAAGATGCTCATTGATAACCTTTTCCATGACTTTCGATATTATTGAAAGCAGTGCAACTGGTCGGTAGTTATTTGGCAAGGTCTTCTTACCTTTTTTAGGTATCGGCTGAACCGTGGCACATTTCCAGCAGGACGGAAATATTCCCTTTCTGTAGGATAGGTTAAATAGTCTACAGAAAACTGGTGTTAGTTCCCTTGCACAGTTTTTGATAACTATGGCAGGTATTCCGTCAGCGCCAGAAGCCTTCTTGGTGTCTAGCTTCCTTAAAATACGCTTTATGATGCGCTGTCTGAAGACAACATCGGGCATCCTTGACTGCAATATGGGAATAGTAGGTGGTGTTTTTCCTTGGAAATCGACAGTAGAATGTGAAGCAAAGAGTTCAGCCAACAAGTTCGCTCTCTCAACAGGTGTGGTTGCAATGGAATTATCTGGCCGTGTGAGTGGTGGTATGGTGGATTTGGTAAAATTTTGACTAACTGCCTTAGCGACTGCCCAAAAGGACCTGGAATTGTTGGGACAAGCGAGAAGTTTGTTTCTAATTCGTTGATTGTGTGCCTCCTTGGTTTCGTCGATAATTCCCTTGCATCTGTTCCGGGCATGAACAAAGATGTTTCGATTTAAGGTGTTAGGATTTTCACGCCATTGTCGGTAGGCAATATGTTTAGAAGCAACAGCTTCTTTGCATTTTCGGTCGAACCAAGGCTTGCCGTTGGAGGAGCATTTCTTCGAAAAAGGGATGTAAGCTTCCATACCAGCCAAAATAACATCGGAGACCTCCCTGGCGCAGTCAGATGGGTTATCGGATTGAAAACAAATGTCCATCCCAGGGAAAGTTCGAAAGTATTCCATGAGATCTTCCCATTTAGCAGATTTGTAGTGCCAATCTTGCGCGGCCTAGGCTCCTCTCTGTCACTGATTGGCAGGATACTCAATGTCGAAAGCAGTTTATGGTCGGAAGAACCTAACGGCGGATTTACGGTGACCGTGTAAATCTCCGGATTGGTGGTTAAAAACAGATCAAGAAGACTGGCGAACTCCCCGTCTCGATCAGGGATCCGTGTTGGTTCGTCAATAAGCTGAGTTAAGCCATAACTGATTGAGAATGATTCAGCTTCACGACCTTGTTCGTCGGTAGTATTTGAATATTTTAGCCAGTTGATATTGTGGACATTAAAGTCGCCCAGGATGGCAATTTCGGTACTTAGATAGTTACTTTGTAAATGATCGATGGTGTCTGCAAGAGAAGCGAAAAGTGTTCGAAAATTGGTATCACTTGGTGGTCGATACATGATACAGATGAACCTTATGGTTTGTTGAGTCGTTATTTTTAACCACATAACATCAAAGTTTGGGGGCTCCAGAGCTTCTTCTCGTTGACAAGAGAGGTCGCTTCTGACAAAAAGACAGATTCCAAAGTTACGCCTAAATCGGGCATAGAAGTCGTACCCAGGATAAAGATAGTTGACCGTACTGGTCGATGGACTGACCTTGGTTTCACATAGAGCGAGTACATGAGGTTTATTTGATTGCAGGCGTTGATGCACTGAATTTATGTTCAAGTTTATACCTCGTATGTTGCAAAAATCTATCTTAAAATTATGATGTCTGCAAGTCGACGCGTCCGAACCAGCCCCCACCCGGAGATCCGAACGGGGGGCCATTCTACCTCCGGAACTTCTTGCATCCAGGCGCCTCATCATGCTCTTTGGTCCCACAGTAGTTAATGTGGAATTTTTCCGTTCTGTCACATGTTTATCTTTGCCTTCTTTGGCTTTGATCCGGGGGCGTTATTATTGGGTAGTTTGGGTTCTGACCAGATACTTTTCCAATGATCTGTGAGTTCTTGTTTGTTTGGTGGTTCGGTCACTGCTGTCTGTTTGCTGTGCATAGTTTTCCGGTAGAACTGTATTTGGCTTCTTCGGAAGAGGTTGTTGGTATCTTTCCTCTCGTTTGGTTCTTTGTATCTACAGAGTCTTGCGGCATATACGGATAATTTTTGTTTCAGAGTATCCAGGATTTCTGGCAGTGTTCTGTTGGGAGACCTGGACTTGATCTTGTTTATACTCTGTGTGACTCGTTTGGACACGTTCCCGTTGATAAACTGGGTAAGGTGTCCTAGATATCTCCTGATGTTGTTGATTTTGTTTTCTATTCTTATTTGCCGTTTGAATTTTCGTTTTGTGCTGTTGGGATTTCTTTGTCGTTGCGGGAGTTTTTGATTAAATACTACGTCGGTTGCGTTTGGGATTGATGGTGGTGGGTCTAGGCGGCGAGTGATTCCCTTCTCAGTGGTTTCTTTGTCAGGACTTGTACTTTTATCAAAGCAACGCACGGTATGTTCGTTTGTTCCTGTAGTATAACTCATGCGTTGCCTTGATTTTCCCGCCTTGGTGGGTGTCGGCTTACTCGCCGTCACAACACTTTTGGCAGGTCCATTGTCAGTTGCCCGGTCTTCATCGTTTTAGTCGAGCTGCCATTTAACGCGACGTCCTCGACCGTTACGTCGCTCGCCAGATGCTTCTTTTATTCGTCTACTGTTGTTTGGGATGTTTTTAGTGTTTTGTGGTGTAAGAAGCTCAAAGTGTCCCGACGGTGAACGATTAAATCATTTAAGATTCGCAGGTGATGTCACTCTGATCGCCAACACAAAAGAAGAATTGCAAGAAATGGTGATGGAGTTGAATAACAAGTTTCGAATAATAGGTCTAAAAGTAAACTTTACCAAAACCAAATATTTGAAAAATGAAAGTGAAGATAACAGCCAGGAACTGTTAATAGAAGGTGAAAGAATAGGAAAGGTACAAACAGTCATATATTTAGGACAAAAAATGGAAATATCAAAAAATAATTTAAAGGCTGACTTGGATAGTAGAGTCTCGATCGATATGTACTGCCGGTATTAACATATGGCACTGAAACGGGGCCTTTAAATAGAAGTATAATAAATAAACTCCAGGTAACCCAAAGAGCAATGAGGAGAAGAATGCTAAATATTAGACTCCAAGATCGTATTCATAACATCAAGATACGAAGAAGATCAAAAGTGACAAATGTAATACAACGAATATGTATATTAAGGTGGAATTGGACATGTCGCAAAGATGAATGATAACAGATGGACATGCCGTATAGTTGAATGGAGGCCTAGAGAACACAAAAGATGCAAAGGTAGACCACAGACAAGATGGACGGACATAATTGGATGCAAAAAGTCAACAGCAAAGTTCATTGGAGACAACTTGGGGAGGCTTACATCCGACTATGGATGGAATAAGCTAATGATGATGATGATGAAATCAAATCAAAATAAAAGAAAATAAAAAAATATTACACAAAGTGTACGGAAATCAGTAAACTAATATTTTAGAGGTAAAATTATTACTATATTGCTTTTTTAAGTAACAATATTTTTGTCTGATTATAGTACTTAATAAAGTGTGCTAATACACTCACCCAGCTTGTAATTGCCGAAAATCTCAGACAGACACATCAGTAGTAGTAGTAGTAGTAGTAGTATGGGTGTGGACGTTTAAACCAATCTAAAAAAATCACGTTATCGGCCGCCCGCTACTTTGTTCTAATTAACTCCCCGCTAGCCACGAACTTCGATACTGGCTGCTTACCCCTTTAATACCTCTATAAACATCTGGTATTGCGACAAAGTATGTTGGTTAACAACGGCTTTCACATCTTTCAGCTTTACTTCCAGACCGGCATCTCATTCTAAAGAGAGCTATCTACCTCGTCTACCTTCCAGCTCAAATAACCATGCTCTAACAACATGCCGGCAGCAGTTTTTTCTGCTGGACTAGGATCCTTATCCTCAAAAGTCGATTCCAACTTCATCCACACCAACGATATGCAAGGTAGTCTTTCCGTCGTGGGTGGCGCTCAGTCCTCAAAAGCCGATTTCAGGTATCTACCTCACCTATGGGGGCAGTCCATTTATTGTTAGCCTTTCATTGTTCAGCGGCTCCTTACCAATATCCAACCCCCTTTTTTAAAGCGTGTCGGTTTTTGAGATATATCCTAGGCCTGCTAGCAAGCTGGCTGGTTGACTGAGTTCAAAAACCGCGAGAACTCAGTTAATAGGATAACGCCGTAGGACCCTGCTTCAAATTCCTATCGAGGTCAGAATTTTCTAAAATATCATAAATTCGCCTGAATGTCATTAATATAAACGAACTATTTATTTCAATTGTAAATAAACTACTGAGTCGATTTAAAAATTATTTAATAAATTTATTGGTAGTTAATAAAATTTGATCGTAAGACAATCGCCTATTTTCAGTTCGCTTACACATTTTAATATCTAATTGATGACACATTATTAATAATTTTGGTACAGTTAAATCAAATTTATGTAGCTAAATCCTAAATAAATTAGTTGCTTCAGAAGTAAGCTTAAGTCTATCGACTATTTTCATAGTAAATATTTACTTCACAGACTTGTCTCTCTATATTTACTTAGTTCCTGTGTTAACAAAGACTGTTTATTGAGTTTATTATCTGTTTGTTTGGAAAATCTTCAAGAAGTCTGACGGCTTAATTTGAAGATAGTTTAAACAAAACAATTTTATAAGAATTATTAAAGATTTAAAGATTTTCGTAAAATAATTATACAGTCGTGCTTACCCAACTAAAAACAGTTTTGTAGGGGGGATAGTACTTATTTTTAACTGAAAAAAAGATTTTTTTTTTTTTTGTAATTATGAACAGTAAATATATCATCATAATAAACCAAAGTTCCAGTTTATTGGAATATCAGTACATATACAATGTACATAAGAAACATGTTTTCAATATATCCTATAGGTATCTTGATTCAAATAGTATTTTGGAAGATGGGATCTTGTCAGATCATATTGTCACTCATAGTATTTTTCGAATTTCAAATGAACTGACAATAAATTTGGATCCCATTCTCAAAATTATAAACATATTTTATGTAACACACCTAATGGCTCTTTTCAATTATTTTCGAGACCTAAAAATTAACATGATAAAATTGACGTTCTAAACTTTTTATATCTTGTATCTTGTAATGAAATAGCATATTATATTTATTTTTTTTCCTTTGCCTAAAAATGGGTTAACCCGAAACGAACAGAACCCTAAGTTTTTCACCTCTCGTTAACCCGAAGTTCATATTTTTAGTTTTCCGTACGGAACACTTATAAGATCTGTCCGTCTGTCACACCCGATTTTCTCCGAAACTATTTGACATAGGAAGTAGAAATTTGGCACTAATATAGGAATTGATGTCCTCATCAAAGCCGTGTAGTATTGAACGTTAAATTTTGACTTAAGGGGAGTGAAATCGGAATTAAAAAAAAAAAATTTTACCAGGTCGTCGAGTGAGGTGTAAAGTGAAAGCTTGTAAAAACAAAAATATATGGAATGTAATACTTGTACATTCTTTCCTCTGTATTATTTTTAAAAAATTGCGAAAAATCAATGCCCCCCCCCTTATCTCGAAAAGTACTGATCCAAAAATTTTGAAAAAATTCTAGAATATTCTCTACAGGATGTAGATTGAACGAAAATTAACACCTTTAAAATTTTATGTGATATATAAAAAAAAACAAAATTCAAGGTAATCAGTTTTCAGTAAAGATCAAAAAAATTTTGATAAAATGCATTTGGGGTGTGTATTGTGAAGTCATTAATCATTTTATACCTCCGTAACAAAAATTTTTATTTTAAAAGCAATTAACGCACGGAACACTAATTGCGCAAGTCCGACTTACACTTGGTCGGTTATTTAATAAGGAATGAAAAACCAAGTAACAAATAAGTAAACAATTTTTCAAAAGGTATTGTTTAAAGTTATAGCCAGTCTACATCTGAAATAAAAAAAATTTAGTTGTGAATATCTCGAAAATAATTAAATGTAGACATGTAAGATTCCAATGTTGTAAAAATTATTCGCTATTACTTCCCAACTAAGTATTAATCGAAAAATCACCCTCCATCAATTTTTTATTTCTGCACATATCGAAGTCACTATATTACAAAGAAAACATAGTTTTTAATTTCCCGTCAATCAGCCAGTATGTTAGTCTGTCTATACGCATCATAACTCTCAAACAAAGTGAGATGTCGATTTCGAATTTGGTGTACCCTATTTCAAGTAGAAATGGAGCTTATAGTTCTTGAATTAAGCTTAAAAAAGAATAAATGCTTAATTCTTTATAGTTCAATATTTCAGATCTTAAAAGAATGCCGGAGAAGATTATAGGAGTTGCTTCATCTATAGCGTGTTATACATCCTTTTTAGAATTCTTAGATTCAAGGAACTTGAAGATTATGTTATTTTTCATTATTTTTAATTTTAATAGAAATAACATATAAAAGAAAATACCAGATTTTAGTTATTAATACTTATTCTATCTAGCTCTTCTTCCCCTCCACTTTTTGTGATTAATATCTCACCGTAAATAATTTAATATTTAAAATATCATGTCGTAATGGAAGGATTAAGTTATTTATATTATCGATACTGATTAAATTTAACAAAGCTGAAAAAAAAAGATTAACTGAAGTAGATTACTATCACTATAAGCCTAATTTTATCCAATGCTGGATGTATGCCTTCCCCCTGAATTTCCATCTCAATCTATTTGCAACTGTTGTCATCCATCCAATGCCCGCAACCCTCTGTATATCATCCCGCCATCTTGTTTTGTGACGTCCTGTGCTCCTTTCTTGTTCACGTGGTCGCCATTCTAATGTTCGCTTGGTCCATCGATCAACAGTCGTGCGTGCTATATGTCCAGCCCATTGGCACTTTCTTTCTGATACATGCGCTATAATATCCTTTAATTTCGTTTGTTCACGTATCCACTGGTTTCTTTTTCTATCTTTAAATCTTATCCCGATCATCTATCTTTCGTGTGCTCTCTGGGTCCGAGCTAGTTTTTGTATATCGGCTTTATTCAGTGTACAAGTTTCAACGCCATATGTAATTACGGGTAGGATGCACTCATCGTAAACTTTGGCCTTTAACTTATTTGGGATGGCCTTATCTTTGAATATATAACTTAATTTCCCGAATGTGCACCATCCAAGCCTGATTCTTCTTTAAATTTCATCCGAAACACTGTCTCTCGTAGTAATTTTTTGCCCCCGATACACATAATCCTTAACAATCTCGAGAGCTGTTCCTTCTAAATTTATAACTATGTTGTTATTAGTATTGGTTAATATTTTTGTCTTACTTTTATTCATCTTAAGACCAATTGTCCTTCAGAAGTAATTTAACTGATTTATCATTTCTTGTAACTGGATTACTACTGATGACCATAATATCGTCTGTGAACCTTAAATGACTCAGATACGGACCATCTATCTTTAGGTCCTTCTTTGTCCAATCTAGTTAGCGGAATAAGTCTTTTAGAACTGTAATAAATCCTGTACGTATTTGTTCTGTACTAGGTTTTATGTAAATCTTTGCGTTTTCATATATACATATCTTTGAGTAGAATAGTGTATCTAGAATCAATTCTACAGTTGTTCAAGCTGTTGATGATTGCCCACATTTGGACAGAATCAAAAACCTTCTGAGAGTCTATGAAGGCTATGTAGAGTTCGAAATTGTATTCATTGCTCTTCTCTAGGATATTTTTTATTGTCTGGAAGTGGTCGCATGTGCTACAGCTCGATCTAAAACCAGCATGTTCGCATGGCTGATAGGAATTTAATTTATTTTTTAATCTGTTGGAGATGATTTTAGTCAAAAGTTTATAAATATGAGATAGTAAGCTAATCGGGCGGTAATTGTCTAACTTTCTAATATCTCCCTTTTTGTGTAGAAGGGCACCAAATGACCTAAGATGTTGACGCGCCGGATTCCCCAAACATCATTATCATCCTTTTTGCGTAGAAATATTACTTCTGATGTATGTTACAATGTTGGTATTTAGCCAGTTTCTAGACACGTGTTGAAAAGTTTAACCAATTCTTGTTTTAAATCCTCTCCGACCTCCAATAGTATTTCCGATAAGATACCATTAGGACCTGCTGCTTTGTTACGCTACGCTTCCTTCAATGCATTATTGACCTCCTCTACAGTAACGTCTGGCGATTCTTCCCAACCTATATTTTATATTTTCTTTTCATTCGTTATAGTAGGTGTTTACTTCTGAGTTTACTTTGTCCCAATTCGTTATTACTTGTCCCTCACTATTTTGCAATTTAATAATCTCTTTTCTTCCATTATTCAGTTTCTTGCTTATTACTTTCGGGTCTTTATTTCCTACAATTGTTTTCAAATCACTTTATGCCTCTGCGTTCTTATATCTTTCCTGATCGCTTTTCTGATTAACTTGTTAAGCTCCATCCACTCTATTTTATGCTCATTTCTGTTAATTTTCCTTCCTCTTTCCATGAGCTGTTTCGTGTTATCACTTATTTTGTCCCTCTTTTTTGTTTTTCAGTGTGGTTACTACAGCGGATATTAGTTTTTCAGTTTTTGTATCTATTGTTTCGATTATTGTATTATCTTTAATCCCTTGTAATAGTTCTGTTGTTTTTAGCTGGTATTCTGTCCTCTTTTTTAATAATTTAATGGTGTCAACTGGTTTCGATCTATTGTTAAATCGTTTTGCTCTTAGAGTTTTCAAATTTATGAATACTCTAGGCCCACACGAATCTATAGTCGCTCCTTATAGTACACCTATTAAGCACTGTGACTTCCCTTATTATATTTCTTTGGCTGGAAATGACAAAGTCTATTTCATTCTACTGAAGTAGGTTCTACTTATAACCAAACCAACTATTTAACCTGGAGAAGGTTGTTTTTCATCTGCTGTTTGTCTCCTTTCTTCTATTTTCTGAGAACCAAGAAGCGTTTTTCCATGAGAAATGCGGGTAATTGTTGACAATGTACTTTTTTTTTTATGGGTCTAGCACACGTGCTGCAGGGAAGTCCCTAAAACGCTACAATAGCCACACGTGTGCGGAAAAAGCGATTCACGTTGTATTTGAATTGCTGTA
Source organism: Pachyrhynchus sulphureomaculatus (assembly GCA_019049505.1). NCBI lineage: Eukaryota > Metazoa > Arthropoda > Insecta > Coleoptera > Curculionidae > Pachyrhynchus > Pachyrhynchus sulphureomaculatus. Next base: position 74,262,536 of record CM032454.1, read on the forward strand.
AATTGTACTCGGTGGAAGACACAGTTCTTGGCAAACCATTCCAAAGGAGTGATGTTCTCCATATAAAAGACTGCTTGAAAAGCGTTGTACGAGGTAAAAAGCTGAACCTCATACGAATGTGAAGTATTAGCGCAACGTGTATTTCTAAGATGCACCGCTCTGGGAGGAATTAAGCGGGGTACATCCTTCGAACACTTTCCATGAAAATACTTGAAGACTAGGCCCAAGCCGCCAACCGTTCTTCGATGTTCCAGCGAATCAAGGCCGCCGATCAGTTCCGGATCTTCAATCAGACGAACAGCTCTTCTTTGAATAGAATCCAACAAATGCAGCGGGAGCGGAGCCCCAAACATGAGACCAGTATTCCATAGTTGGTCGAATTTGATCTTTTTAAAGAATTAACAGTTGTTGTGGGGTGTAAAGCTTTCTGGTTCGAAATAATATTCGCAACTTTTGAGAAGCTCTCCTTGCTATGCCTGCAACATGTTCATGCCAGGACATATTTGGTCCCAAATTAACGCCCAACAAATTGAGTGACGATGTTGGAGGAATGGAGTGCCCCGCCATAACTATGTCGGATTCAGCAACGTTAACTTTTTTAGAAAAAACTGCCGCCTGGGTTTTTGTAGCGTTAAATTCCACTTGGTTACTGTCACCCTAAGATAGAATTTCTTCCAGGTTTTTGTTAAGTTGAACGACTTCCCGCTGTTTGCGGATATTCGTCTCAGTAGCCGATGTCCGAGAGTTCAAAGTGAATGAAGAGATAAGAGTACAATCATCTGCAAAGCTGTAGATTGGGTTTCTGGTCTTTTCCTGCAGATCGTTAAGGTAAATGAGAAAGAGAGTAGGAGATAGTATGAAGCCTTGGGGCTCACCGGCGTTGATAGTGAAGGTGTTGGACATGCCATAAGAGCGTAGCTTAGCCAGCAGTCCATCGTGCCAAACACGGTCGAATGCCTTGGATACGTCAAGAGCAACCGCTCGAGATTCTCCAAAATAATTAATTGCGTTGTTCCAAATATGTGTTACATAAGTCAGAAAATCTCCTGTTGATCTATGTTTACGAAAGCCATATTGGTGATAGCTAATAATGTTGAATCCTTTAAGATATTTTAGAAGATGCTGATTTATAGCCTTTTCCATGAATTTCGATATTATTGAAAGCAGTGCGACTGGTCGGTAATTATTTAACAAGGTCTTCTTGCCTTTTTAGGTATCGGTTGAACTGTGGCACATTTCCAGCAGGAAGGAAATATTCCCTTTCTGTAGGGTAGCTTAAAAAGTCTACAGAAAACTGGTGTTAGTTCCCATGCACAGTTTTTGAGAACTATGGCAGGTATTCCGTCAGCGAAGCTTGTTTGGTGTCTAGCTTCATTAAAATACGTTTTGTGATACGCTGTCTGAAGACAATATCGGGCATCCTTGACTGCACTATGGGAATAGTGGATGGTGTTTTTTTTCTTGGAAATCGAGTAGAATGTGAAGCAAAAAGTTCAATTCGCTTTTTCAACAGGTGTCGTTGCAATAGAATTATGGGGCCGTGTGAGTGGTGCTATGGTGGATTTGGTGAAATTTTGACTAACTGCCTTAGCGACTGACTAAAAGGACCTGGAATTGTTGGGACAAGCGAGAAGTTTGTTTCTAATTCGTTGATTGTGTGCCTCCTTGATTTGGTCGACAATTTCTTTGCACCTGTTCCGGACACGAACAAAGGTGTTACAATTTATTTTGTTAGGATTTACACACCATTGTCGTTAGGCAAGGCAACAGCTTCTTTACATTTTCGGTCAAATCAAGGCTTCCCGTTGGAAGGGCATTTTTTCGAAAAAGGAATGTAAGCTTCCATACCAGCCAAAATAACATCGGAAACCTCCCTGGCGCACTCAGTAGGGTCGTCTGATCGAAAACAAACGTCTATCCAAGGGAAAGTTTGAAAATATTCCAAGAAACCTTCCCATTTAGCAGATCTGTAATGCCAAATCTTGCGCGGTTTAGGCGCCTCTCTGTCGCTGATTGGTAGGATACTCGATGTCGAACTAGTAAAACAAAACACGAAACTTCTGAAGGAGATTTAAAAATCGATTAACAAACTTTCAAAGAGATAAAGACTACGAAAAGGAACTTAAGAAGAACGGCTTATAAACAACAAAAAAGAAAGGATAGAATATTAATGACCAAGGATCTTAACGTCCGCAATTTAGAATAAATGGAAATTGTGTTTCCAGATCTCCCCGATAACTAAATTTAGCTGTCGTAAATTTCTCCTTTAAGCGTAAAAGAATCCCAGTATCGGATATCCTACGGTATTTTAAACGTGTTCCCTCAAAACGATCCTACTTAAGCACAATGCCAAAACTAACTGTGTAGTCGTATTATGGGACCAAAGACCGACTGTATCTAAAAAGATGAGCTCACAATCCTTAGAATCGTTTTCTTCTAAAGTATCTTTTCGAATCCGCTAATTAGATTCGAGCATTGAATACTTCCTAGTTTCTTCCAACATCCCTTGTACTGTCTAGTAAAATCAATTAAGTTTTGTTGGCACAGTAGCAATTGATGCACTTATCTATATTTAGTTAATATTAAAAAAATCTGTCTAAGATTAGGAATTTTTTTTTTTTTAAATAATTGAGAAAAAAGCCTTTGTATAAATTTTAATAATCAGAAAAACAGCAAATTTCGATATCACATAGTTAATACTAAAATATGACAACAACCCTTTTGGCTGGTAGCTCAAGCTACAATTCACACAGATATTACTCAATTTTGCTCTCCTAAAAGTTTCTTTGACCATTTAAACCATAAATTTCTACAAAGACTACTAAAATAAAAACCTTTTTAAATAACATTTAAGCTGTATATTTTCCAGAAGAACAGGCCCGCATCGGAACTTCCAACCTTCTTAAATACAATAAGCAAATATTTGTATGAGAAATATTTAGTTAGGAATTCTGCTATAAAATTCAGTATTAATTTTGAAATTGCCTGTTTACTCGAGAAGTACTGAATAATTTACTTTAATAGGCCACAGAGTATTTTATCGTTGTCGTAATCTTGTTCTATACTCTAAAGTTTTATTTACGTTTTTAAATTAATTTTTGTATCTCCTCTTGATGTAAGAATATTTATAAAATAGAAACTTTCTACTCCCATTAAACCAGAAACTTCCAAGTTCTGGCCTTAATATTTATTACCTCCTTGTATAAACCCTTTGTATTAAGGATTAGCGGTGGCCTCGCCACTAAATACGTGAACAAAGTTAGGTTAAACTCTTTATATTCATTTAAATTCTCGTCAGCTATCGCACCAAAGCTCTCTGAAACAATAACAATGAAAAACTTATTTGTCTTTAAAGCCTCATAGTCTGCGCTTTTTCCCCTATTTGTCTTGGAGACGAATGTAATGCAAAGCTCCTTCTGGCATAATAATTTTAGAAGATATATTAAGTACCAGGAATGTCAAAAAAGCTGTTGGGTCGGTTTTGTTTTCTTTTATAAGTGATTTGCTTAGAGAATTATTACTTTCTGATCAATTTTTTGTTGTCACAAGTTTTATCGGAGTAGTTGAAAAAATATAATTTTTTTGTCGGTGGACCGCAGCAGACTATCGAGAAAAAAAAAATTCAGGGCAGTATTTGGATAGTAATGTTATAAGGACGAAGTGCTTTGTATAGGCCATGTCGTAGTAAACTAAGGATTCTGTCTAGAAGGTCATCATTAACTAGGACGTATCCAAGAGGGGACCAGAGGACACATGTAGTGTACCTCTATCTATATAGAAAATAAAATAGGATTTTTTCATTGGGAATTCCTTTCATGAAAAATATTTCTCCAGGTCATCGATTTTTAAATTGGATGGTTTAGTTTATGAACAGATTCTTTTTTTGTGAAACATCTCTTTCCCTCCTGGCCACAAATTTTTAATTGTGGTGTTAGTTTTTAATGTTTTACTGCATAAAAGGGATTTTTTGTGGAATATCTGCACTTACTGATTTTTAGCTTACTGTGACCGGAAAAGCTCTCGGCTTTTATAGTTTCAGGGCAAGACAGTTTTCTCTATTAAGTAGTTTCACTGTCCGATCGTCATTTGGTGTCCCTTTACCAGCCATTTAAAGATTTATGCCCCCTCCCCTCCCTTTATAAGCAGCCTGACCTTAAGACTTTTCTATTACTCCTCAACGAAACTCCCTTTATATCTATATGCCCCTCCACGGACCCTTGCAAAATGTCATGCCAGAGGTACCACGTAAACAACTGTTGAAATCAGCAGTACAATTCTTTTACTACATTTTCTTAATATGTAAGATTAAAAACCTAATACACTTCATTTATTTTTTTATCTGTTCATATCTTTTTTCTGCTCCATATATGATTTTCTCCTTATACTCATACAATAAGTATTGTAGCGTTATTGCTAATCAAAGCGTATGTCAGCTACTAGCTGATACCCCCTGAAAAGTAGAAGGGAAGAGCGAAAGAAATCAAACGCATTGTTCAGAAAATACAATTGGTGAAAACGGGGATGTGAGGAGAGTGGTAGTGTGTGTGAATGCGCTGGGAAATGATTATGAATCAAAACGATATTCGTAAGACTGATAATGTTGTGTACGATGGCGTCATCGAAACGTCGGCAAACAGTCCCATTATTCACGACAGGCAGAATCGTTGGCAGCAGGTAGCGACTCGATGAATGGATTGCCCAGAACACCATTACAAGAATGTCTTATTACGGACGTTACCTAGTCGCAAACGGCGCAAGGTATTCTCGTTCAGCAACAGTCAGTCTTGTGGCAAAACGTATCGGTTCTTGTCACGAACCTACGGTCGATGTAACTCCACCTAATGACGATAGACGGCATAATTGCGGGTGATGGCAAATGGAAACGCGGCTGACCACGGGGTCGGTCGATTCCGGCGGATGGCGGGTTGCGGCTTATGGAGTGGTAAGCAGCTCTGTAGAAGATGATATTTTATACTCCTCGTGGCTCTGTCGAAAGCTATTCTCGACTGGTAGAGGTCGGCTTCGTGGTTAAGCGCCGTAGTTCATTATCTCATTTGTTTCGGCAATGACGAAAAAATGTTAAATACAATAGTTTTAGAGAATGTTAAGGTGCATAGTTTGAAATTATTTTTGAGTATGCAGGGTACTTCAAAAAAGCGTGGCCGATATAAAATATGTTTTTTTTTTAATGGAACATCCTATTTTCTAATTTATTTTTAAATTCTGCGTAAAATTTTTTATTAATAATGTTATATACCTAAACCTAGTAGTTTTTCTAATATTTTATTTAAAAAAAAAAAAAAAATACTAGTTTTCAGTTTTGTAAAAAATTGTCAGTAGCGCCAGTGTTTCTGAAGGTAAAATACTTATAATTGGTACAAACGTAGAGAAGAAAAAAAAGATATATGTAAAAAAATTTGAGTTATATACTACAGGGTGTTCAAAATAAAATTATGCATTTCGACTATTTTAAATTGAAAAATCTCCAATTTTTTAAATGGCACACCCTGCATATTATTATTTTTTCTGATAGATTTTACAAAACCCTCCAACTTTTATTAAATGTGTCATATACCTATTTCTAATAGTTTTCGATTTGTTTTGAGTTTTTCAATTTTTACCCTTATTTTTAATATACTTAGGCTATTATGAAAATATAAACAAATAGCTATTAATAATTTTAATATAGTTTAATTTATCTAATGATTAATTATTATGACGTAATAAACATTCAAAAATATGCCCTTCTACTTGAATACACATGTTTAGTCGTTTTACTATATTTTTTACTTCACTTTCCTTAGCACAAAGGGCGTTATTATCCTGCACGCATCCTGTATCCTATTTTCCATATCTACTGGTGTTGTAGGGGGATTCACATAAACACGATCTTTAATGTAGCCCCACAAAAGAAGTCTAAAGGTGTTAAGTCACATGATCACCATGATCACCACTGAGTGAATCCATCTCTACCGATCCATTTTTGTGGGTAATGATCGTTTAAAAATTTCCGAACTTCCCGGTGGTAATGAGCAGGAGCTCCGTCTTGTTGAATTCACATTTGTTCCCTTTCAAAGTTATCAACTTCTTCAAGAAGCTGTGGTGATTCGTTTTGCAGAAAAATTAGATATCTAGGCCCGTTAAGCGATTCGCAGAAAAAATATGGACCAATAATTCGAAAATTTAATATTCCACACCATTCATTAAGCGAGCAATGGTTTTGAACTTCCCGGACCCAAAATGGATTAACTGTTGAATAATAATGCATTTTATGGCTGTTAACTGCTTCATTACTGTAAAATTATTTTGGCTAAAAAATTTGGATCGGCCTCTATTACCCATGGTGGTACAAAAGTTTACTCGTCGTTCAAAATCACTGACTTGAAGTTCTTGGTGTAGTTCCATAGGAAAAGGATGATACTTGTATTTTCTCGTGGTGCGATTAGCCGTAGATTAAGATGTGTCAGATAAGTTAGCTAGTTGACGGCTGCTGACCTGGGGATTACCTTCAACATGAAGTAAAATCTCCATTTCTTTTTCCTCATTGGTAGCATTCTGGTTTACTACTTTCCGTTTCGTATACTCAACGCTACCACTACCATCAAACCGTTCCATTAAATACTGAAAAGATTTTCTAGTTGGTATAGGTCTATTAGGGTACTTCGCTCCGTAAAGCCTTACTGCCAAAAGACAATTTTTCCCGTCTCGCTCAGTATATAAACCATATCAATTAATTCATTTTTTGGAAAATCCATACCTATTACCTTTATACGTCACTTACTACAGCAAATTAAACTATTTTTACTTGCTTAATACACATGCCACACATTTTTGTTTTGTCTTGGCAACTATGATGTTATAGCGGAAAATACAGTAAAACGACTAAACATGTGTATTCAAGTAGACGGGCATATTTTTGAATATTTATTACGTTATAATAGTTAATCATTAGATATATTAAAATTATTATTAACTATTTGTTTATGTTTTCACAATAGCGTAAGTGTATTAAAAACAATGGTAAAAATTGACAAATTCAAAATAAATCGAAAACTATTAGAAATAGGTATATGACATACTTAATAAAAGTTGGAGGGTTTTATAAAATCTATTAGCAAAAATAATAATATACAGGGTGTGCCGTTTAAAAAATTTGAGATTTTTCAATTTAAAATAGTCGGAATGCATAAATTTATTTTGAACACCCTGTAGTACCTAACTCAAATTTCTCTACATATATTTTTTTTTCATCTCTATAAAACACTCGTACCAATTATGAGTATTTCCATCTTCAGAAACAATGGCGCTACTGGCAATTTTTTACAAAACTGAAAACTAGTACTTTTTTTAAAAAATTGAAATATTAGAAAAACTACTAGGTTTAAGTATATAACATTATTAATAAAAAGTTATAAAATTTTACTCAGAATTTAAAAATAAATTAGAAAATGAGTAGTTCTATTTAAAAAAAACAAATGTATGTTATATCGGCCAGATTTTTTTGAAGTACCTTGTATACTCAAAAATAATTTTAAACTGTGCACCTTAACATTCCCTAAAACTCTTGTATTTAACATTTTTTCGTCATTCCCGAAACAAATGAAATAATAAACTCTATCGTTGACTCACCCTGTACTGCTGTTTAGGTAAGCGTTAAGGATATACTGGCTGGAATCGTTGAATTGGCTCAGCTGCTTCGCAGGAACTTTTGTCTTTCTCTACTTCTCCTGCTTGGTCCTTGGTCTGGTCCCCTGGTCTGGTCTTCTGGCAGCCAGCGGAATGACTATCTCGTTTCCTTAAGTCGTCTATCCTTGTAAGTCGGGTGATGTCTTATGACTTCTCTGGTTTGTCTTGAATGATTTCTTGAATATTTCATTTTTAAGGTAAACTACCAGCATTTAGTTTAAGAGGAGAAGCCAGGATACGCCGGGAAGGACAGCTGCTGCATGTCATCGCATTTTTCGATAGGCATAAGATTCCCTAGGCAAATTCTACAACCGAACCTTGACAGTAATACCTCGTTTACGACGTGATATCTCTATTTTATAGACGCGGCGAGGACGTGGAGATGTGGAGGCTGGGAATATTGACGCACACTGACCATGACGGCGTACCACCAGTAGCATACCGATGGTCGATCACGGTAGGAAGAATAACAAGAACTTGCTACTCGCAAATCGGATTTTTTGTGTTTTTCACGACGGTCAGTTTAAATGGATTGTAATCCGAAAGCTCATACTTACTGAACAATGAATTTATTTACAATAACAAAGATACCTAAAAAAATAATATGGAACTTTGCCAAGGTATAATAATTTATGATACATAAATACCCCTAATAAAAAAATAATATGTGATGGTTCCGGTAAGCAGGACAGGATCTATCTTGTAGATATGTACTGCTAGTGAGTAACACAATTTTGAACATTTAATAATATTATAGTAGAGTAAATACTATACGAACATACACATTTGATTTTGTTTGCAAATTGTCGTAATTTATTTGGAGGAGACAATTATCGAAATTTATATCACAGTGTTAATTAACTTGTAGGGTAATTAAAAAATTATCCAGTACATATATTTAAGAAGGTAAAAGAATTCCAAGGACGTTTTTTGCCATTATATCGCAAAGATTGCCTTCATAGCTGATATGGTCAGGATACGCTTGAATTGTGGTACATCAGTTAAGCAAGGCTCAGCAGCAAACCAGTGTGACCCGTGGTAGGGAGGCCTTCACATAGCATATGACAGACTTACCCAGAACAAAGTTAAGAAGATAAACTCGAAATTATTTACTATAAAAATTGTATGTTGTAAATCTTGATTTACCTTCGTAATAAATTCACAACTTCTATAAAAAATTTCAAAAAAAATCATAGTATTAAAATCTGTAGAAGTCAGTTATTCAAGAAGTAGCAGAGAGACGGCGTCATGCCAATAATATAGTAAATTAAAATTTGCATCAAGCAAGAAATTTTACCCAGTAAGCAGGTAGTTTCAAACACATGAATTCATAATTGATAAAACAAATATTAAAGTTTTACACCTGGGCAACCAATTAAACCCAACTAAACCAACACCTGTTCCAGATCACTCTCAAACACTAAACATTTTAAGAAACAATAATAGAATTAATGTCTCAAATCAGACCTTGCAAATCAAATCTGATGACTCAAAGAGAATATTTTGAAAAACTAAAACGCAAAGTTGTAATATAGAATAGCATCAGGTGAGGACAATTTAACAGTCAAATACGCAAGAGGCATACCAATATATAATTATCGTGCTATTTTTTTAAAAATAAATATCAGTGCGTTTGGACAAATCATCACATCGCGCTAAGGCTACGAATAATTTGATTTTTCCTTTCAAGAAGTAGTTCTGGGTAGATACAATAATTAATATACTTAATAATTCAAAGACAGTCACATTTACTCATTATACTTTTCCTTAGTATTTATCTTGTTTTCTGCGTATTACTTTTACTTATGTGCGTGCGTTTAGAAAATTATCGCAATATGATTAATTTCTACTTGGAAAATGGTTATTACTGGAACGATTTTTTCTGGATAATTGTAGCATATTAAAACATGAAAAAAAAAATAAAAGTATGAAATGTTTCACAACATTTACCATATGCCAAACTCAAATAATCGATGAAATAATATTCTCCTTCTGGTATTTATCAATTATTTCGAAATAATTATGTGTATAACGTTTCTTGTGCATTTGTCTAATAAATTTAATCACTTTCCGAATAATTTATTGTTACGAGGTTAGTATTTTCTGCCCTATTGCAGAAAAAGGTGTATAAAATTTTATACGATTTCACCTGACCATGAGATGTCGTTGTTAATATTTCATATATATCATGCAAGATTCGCCTTATTACTAATCATTTATTAATTTATACAAATGCATAGGAAATTGCATATGTGTTATATAAGTGATAGTCTTATAGTAGGACACATAAATTTGCATGCTCGTCCTGTCCAATACTACTTACCAATATCGACACGTAAGTAACCAACTATAATGACTTATTCGAAAGCACATAATTGGAAAGTAAGAATATTATTTACCAGACTTGTAAGCAGTCAGGCCAAATTCATCGATGTTAAATTTCGTTAACCCGTCTAAAATTGGTTACGTTAATAAAACAGAAAATTATTAATGGTTATTTGAAATTAAGCTAAACAAATAAATGGTGTGGTTCGCTGTGTATTTGGATCAACATTAGAATCATCGGACAATAAGATTCAAGATTACTAATTATAACTAAATAATTATAGTAATTAAAAATTTATTAGTATAATTACACATCATACAATCTATTAATAAAATTTACTGTTCTATCAACGTAGTGAGGAATAAAAGAATAAATATACGTTTGATTCGATATTTAATAAGTTAAAATAATAATTAACATTTTTTTATTTAAAAACTTTCTTTTTAATAAATTAATGTATATTTTTATATTTAATTTTACTTGTTTTTTCCAGACCATGTTAAATCGTCGAGCATTTTCAGACGTGTTAGCAGACACTCCACGACACTCGAGACTTAAAGAGGATTCTCGACAAATAGAATTTGTTAGAATAGGCCAGGCACTAAAATTAGAAGCGATTGTACGGGGAGATGCACCAACAAGGTAAATAAAATTAATAAAATATAAAGCAGCAAATGAAGTAAAACGGCTTGCATTTAAAAAAAAAAAGTAGTTGGTCCTAAAATTTAAAATAATCTGCACCTGCTTTTTCTGCTTCTTTAACTCTATTTCTTAAGCAACAATCCTCCTTTGTATTAACAAGTAATACATCGAAGTCAAATAATTTACTACTTTCAAAACTCATTTTGTTTTTACGTCGTAAAATTTCATGACAATTTTCTACATCACATAACTTCGTATCATATGATCTCTAATAATTGTTGTAATGAATTATACTCTAATCTCTATCTATCTACTATAAAATTACTGCTGATCCATATTACATTGACCAAGAGCTTCTTTCAGCACAGTACGTATTAAGATAACAGACGAAAAACCATCTACTGTTAGATACACTGTCGCCAGGGCCCCCAAAAGATTCCCACTTCCCCCCTCTTGTTTAGTAAATACATTAAAGCCATCCCTAGACACAACGTAACCAAGCTGGCACTTTATGCGATACGGCAATCATAGCAGTATACCATAATCCTATACTGTAATATAGATAATATTAGATGAAGATTCTGTAGTTTCAATTGTCCTAATGAAAAATGCGGGAAAGCGATACCACTAAAATATTACTTCTTTGATAATAGTTATTCTAATACTTTACGAAGCAGCTAAACGGGAAACCTTGTCACAATATATTAAATCATGGTTCTTGAGGTTTGATCCTGAAAATTGAACCCCAATGTTTTATTTACAACTGCACGTGGCATTTTGAGGGATCATTAGTCTTTAAGATTAGAAAACGGAATCGGCCCAACACATTTATGCCTCATCGATATTCTCCAAATCATAACGCAGTGCAATTTTCCTAACTTTTAATCGAAACTTCAACACTAGGGATTATTTTCTCGACTAAAATATTTGGTAAATATTTTTTGGTGTAACTTAATATTATGGCAAGACGGATTTTTGCACCTCAGTAGGGGTGTTGTGTGGTTCTGCTTCTTCAGTAAATTTTAAAATATATTTTCATATGTCAGAGTAATTTGTTTTTAAAGTTTTTCTGCTTGTTCACTAATGTTTGAAGAATATCTCATTCAAGAACAGCAGATCATTTAAGTATAGTTTTTGGCGAATTACGGACATTTTTTCTGTTTCTAATTGAAATAATGAATGCGCTTTTATAAATGGGTGAGCAATTCTTACGAGGTATACAACAGTCATTTTCATAGACCTATGCTCTTTGACATTAGAACACATTTACACCTGACTTGTGTTCACTCCGTATCTCCATTAATGTTGCTTTAGTGTTCATTTATTTTGGATTTTTCGATGCAATTACCATATCTCAAGAACCTTGATTTTTTATCCAAACAAAGCTATAAAAGTTTCCGTCTCATCTTATTAAGTGCTGTGGTGTTTTAGTATGAATCTTTAATCAGAGACTAAGTACACATCAAATACCGAAGCTAAATAGTGAATATAAAAAGAAAACTACTAAACTATCTCTTGAATTTTATGGTTGACCAATATTTCGAAGTTCTTAAATTTTTACAGGTGGACAAAATTTGCCGTAAAACGTCTACATTGCTTTTGGAAATCAACTCGAACCTATAAAGGCATCCTAAAAATAATATTAGTTGTACCCTACGTCATGTTTTTTCCAAACGATTTTGTACAATTAGTACAGTTAAAAAAAACATTTATGCTGTGGTGGTAGTTAGGCTTTAATTAGGCCATAAATAAAAAAAAAACAATCAATCAAACTTCAAGTTGCAACTTATCGTTGTTAAACAGGCATATTGTAGCAGTGTCTTTTTACAGAAACTCACATGTGCTAAACGGCCTATCTTATGTCGTAAAGAATAGGTTCTAGCCTTAAAGACGCCACTAAATATGACTTTTTTCTTTATTCAGCAACTGTTTTTGCCTAGCATAGAAATAGGAAATGCTAGATTCTATAAATATTGTTAAAATAAACAAAATTGCGATGTCACTATAATAGGCAATAAAACAAAAAAAATTAAGATAAATAAAACGTAAACTTATTTGCTAATGCTGAAAAATTATTAAAATATGTGGTTTAGAATTACAAAACTACTATTTATGTTTTACTAAAAAGACGATCTCGGATTCATAAAATAATACTGGCCTTGAAAAAAACTTTAAAGTCTTGGTAATAAGCTTCCAAAAAGGGCTGGTGGGGACATCGACAAAACAGGAGAAAATCGGAAGGACCAAGAAACTGATAGCAAAAAACATTGAAAATCTCTTGATAGAGAAAACCGTAGACGAACCGGAAGAAGAACTAGTGGCAAAAACTGTGAAAAAAAAAACAGCAGTAAACCCCTTATTGACTCTGCGGCATGTGGCCAAAGCTATGCGGTACTGCAAAATGGTGTCGACCCGCTTTCTTTAAAAAACGGTTTTTTAGGGGCAATTCTAAAATGGGTCGAAAAGGGACGAAATAGTCTAGAAATTACCCATAGAAGAGGGTTCTACCACAAAGCGATAATGAAAATTTCGACTTTTTAGACGTAGGGTCTTAAGAAAAAATGTGTGAACAGAATTAAGGTAAAACACTTATCACTAGACTCTCTTTATCGAAAACTGATACCGCACTGCCACCGATGTGCTGAAAAGCCCATCGTGCTTGTTCTAACGTTTATGATGGTGTATCCAATTGTACCATTGAAAAATAGCGCAGAGACAGAAAATTTGAAATTGTAACCATACCGAATTTACCCTTCTTCTTGAAGTGCCAAATCCAATGCGAACGCCTTTACCTGTGGTTCATGTATTTTGTTTTAAGTGTTCCACAGACAAAGGGGATCTACAGTTTAATGCAAGTTCCGAACGGCCAAAATAAGATGGCTTTACTATTTATAAGACTACGGGTGGTTTGCTATTGTCTTCGCCAGAGAGGCGACAGTCACGTTGTAATGTTTTTTCTTGAAAATTTATTATTTAGCGAGCCGAGAATCGAACTCGGGTCTCCGGCGTAGAAGGCAGACACGTTAACCTCTACGCTATGGCCGCCTCTATAGTGGACTACAAGACGGATATATTACGCCCTATAACGTAATATTATTAATATAAAGAAACTCTAAAAAGAAAATACTCTAGGTAAAAAAAAAACAATCCTTTCGGGTAGGAAGATTTCCCTGAAAATCTAATGAAATTGAGATAAACATGCTATTATTAAACTTTGGAATGTCCTGGTAGAAAACCTCGTAGTGTAATCTAAAAAAAGAAAAACTATAAAAATTAAACGCATCGGTATGACTAAAAGATTTTTCATTTCCTAATTTTCGGTATGAATTTTTTTTATGTTTTAGTTAATTTATCAGTTAAGCAAATAGTTAAACTAAAACTTAGTATATAATTAGTATTTATTTAGCATAAATAGAACGTTTTTGTAAATAGATATTTTGACTACTACTCTAATTAAGAGTACCAAAACACTGCAAACTGCTCAGGGAAGATATTTATAACAGCCAAAGTTTGGTGGTATTCACAATACCAATCAAAACAGACAATTAATCCACCCAAATTCTGGTTGGTAACACTAACTTGTCTGCTCTCCATCGTATAGAGTATTGTAAAATGGCAGACCCGGTAATTAAAAATGTGAATATTATAATCATTAATAAATAATATTTAGAAAGTCTAGAGTTTTCACCAAACTATGTTCTATTCAGCTTTTCAAAATTTAATTTCTAACTCAATATCGTCTTTGAATTAATACGTATCTTATCTAGGTAGAAAAAATATTTGTCTATTGAGACTTTCATGAGTTGGTCAAGAAAGCAAGGCATTTATTTTCAGATAAGTCTAAAAAAGAAAAAATGAAAATTGTGAGAAACTGATTTTGAAAAAGAACTTTTTTGTAAGTAGTATATGTTCAGCTAAGTATGTCGAAACAACAATATTAATTTCCACTGTGCAAGTAATTAACTTTGGGCTTATTTGGATATTCATTATAATCATTTAACTAAAATAAGAAAAAACTGCACAAAAATTGAAAAAATAGTGTAAATATATACAAAATAATAATAATTCTTTTACTGTTTTAAGTCAGAATGTCTTTATAATAAATGAATTATCCGTTTTCTACAACTGTTATTCTTAGTACCTTAATTTATCATTTCGAAATACGGATTGTAAGAAGTTGAATACAATTTATTATACCTTCTGAAAAAAAGAAGCTTAGAAACATGTGTAATTGTATGAATGAAAAATGATGGTTGATATTCTTCACCATTATTTTCGTTCCTCATTCTCTATACAAATCTATATAAATTTTTTTAAGGGGCCCGTAGGTCCACTCCGAGAAACGTAGGCAAGGGGATAATTGCCTTCATTTCCAGTTCTTTTAAGCTAAAAAATCACACTAACCAATTTTTGGATTTATTTTATGGTACAATTTTTCTTTGCAGTGATTTTTTTAAAAATAATTAATTAATTTGATTCTCTTATTCATTAAGACGCATTATACAAATGCCATGTTTTTTTTTACTTCTATAGTATAGTATAATCGTGTGCTATTCAAAATTTTAGAGCTATCTCGTTTAAACAAATCTTATAATTCCATATTATTAGTATTTTTTTACTTTAAAAGTACCACGCAAGAAACTTATGAAAACACCAATCAGACTTTAAGACAGTGTAGCTATTAATTTCCTAAACAAAAACTATCAAGTTCTTTGGAGCCACACGTCAATCATCCCAAAAATTAAATTAGTTATAAAGTCAATAATTTGTAAAGATGGGGAATGCCGTTAAAACGAGAAAAATAGTGTTATACTTGTATTTTGGATTAATTTGTACTCATCAGTAGGACATGACCACATTGTAAGATGAAACGCTTTTAAATTAAAAAAAAACCGGTCAAGTGCAAGTTGAACTTGCGCAATTAGTATTCCGCACATTGATTGCTTTTAGAATAAAAAATTTTGTTATAGAGGTATCAAATGATCAGTGACGTCACAAAACACAACCCAAATGAGTTTTCAACAAAGTTTGTTTCCAATTTTTACTGAAAAATGATGACCTGGAAATTTCATTTTTTTATATACCAGATAAATTATTAAAGTCGTGATAATTTTCGTTCCATTTACACGTGGAGAATATGCCAGAATTTTTTCAAAATTTTTTGATCAGTACTTTTCGAGATAAGGGGGGGACAGCGATTTCTATGACAAACAGTTTCGGAGAAAATCGGGTGTGACAGACGGGAAGACAGACGGACAGACATCGAGGTCATGTTATAAGTGTTCCGTACGGAACACCAAGAATTCTCCAACAAGGGCCATCTATATTATTGGTAAAAGCGACATCTCCACAAACGTGTTTTTAGGCGCTTCAGACTTTTATGTGTTTCAAACTTGCAAATTTCTCGTTTTATAACATGGTTACGTTACACTGATCAATAAGTCCCAAATACCGCTATACAACTACATTTTATTTGACACCATTCTAGAGAATATTCTTTCTATTTGTTGCTTTAGCTGCTCTGTTTTATTGTTCAAAAATTACCGATATCTATCGACTTGTATAATGCATAAAAATGTTACAAAAACTTCTGAATAATCACGTTTTTATAATAGTAATTATATGTTTAACTCCTTCTTGATTTGGCAGCTTCTCTTGTTTGTTCGATACAAGTTTTTGGTAAACTGTAACTGTTTTTGAGATTATGTTATTTTATTAAAAAGTGCATCTTTTGAACTATTATCAGGAATATCAATCACTGAAAGTCCGTCATTAAATCAGACTTGTTTTTATAATATTCCACTAGCAGACGCTTTGATTCCTCATATAAAAATAAAATATTAATATACAAATTGTAGCGAATAAATACCAGAATCCTTTAAATCAATTAAATCTTTACCAGGACTAATATGGAACTATTTAGAAAGTAGTTTTTAAAATTAATAGATTACAGAGTGCATTTCAGAAATTACAATTTTACATTGAATCCTATAAAATAACATTTTAGCTTTTATATGAAGTAAAGATATGCCAATAGAATAACATAAACCTCACTAAATAAATTTTTAAATTTAACTCAAATTGCTGAAATTAAAAAAAAATAATAAAAATAATCGGCCAAGTACAAGTCGGACTTGCGCAATTAGTGTTCCGTACGTTTATTGCTTTTAAAATAAAAATTTTTGTTACCGAGATATAAGATGATAAATGATTTCACAAAACACACCACAAATAAGTTTTCAACAAAATTTATTTTCCGATCTATACTGAAAACGGATAACCTTGAAATTTTTGTTTTCTTATATACCAGATAAATTATTAAAGGTAATGTACTCATGATAATTTTCGTTCAATCTACACCCTGTGGAGAATATTCCAGAATTTTTTCAAAATTTATTGATTAGTACTTTTCGAGATAAGGCCGGAACATCGATTTCTCGCTATTCTTTAAAAAAAATGCAAAGAAAAGTATTTGCAAGTATTACATTATATATATTTTTGAACTCGTGTTCAATCTTTCATATGACACCCCACTCGATGACCTAGTAGTTTTTTTTTCACTTCCGATTTTACCCCCAAAACTAGCCCCTTAAGTCAAAATTTAACTTTCAAAACTACATGGTTCTGATGAGGCCAGCAATTCCTATATTAGTGCCAAATTTCAACTTTCTATGTCAAATAGTTTCGGAAAAATCGAGTGTGACAGACGGGCAGACAGACATACAGACAGACAGACATCGAAGTGATCTTTTAAGTGTTCCGTATGGAACCCTAAAAAGATAAATTTTTAAGAAAAATATTACAATGATGAAAATGACGATAATTGATTAAAATACTCAATCTGATTTTAAGGAAACCTACTATCAAATTATGTGGAAGTCAGATTTAAATTCTTTTTTTAGAAAAATGAAAGTTGTCACAAGGTTTTCCTTGTTATTTATGGTTCTGTATATTTTAGGTTTATATTTTCGTCAAATCTTAAGTCGTTTATTAACTATGGAAATTTATGAGATGATTTTAAGGATTTACTAAATTTTATGTTAGAATAAGTGATCAATCTGGTAGCATTACAACCCTAGCTGGGTCTTGGCTGAGTTTACAATTTGTCTCCATTTCGCACGATCTCGAGTCATTTGCCGGTCATACTCAAACACAATGGCACATATATCCGACCTTATGTTGTCCCTCCATCATAGGCGGTGTCCTTGAGGTCTTTTTCCGAACAGGTTCTCATTCCACACTAGCTTGGTGTATCTGTCGTGTATATGTCCAACCATCTTAACCTTCGGGATTTGATTTCCTGGATTACATCCGGGTCTTTGTATACTTTCGCTAGTTCCGCATTTTTTTCTCCTTCTACATCGTCCTGACTGATTGTCTTGTAATGTACTGAATATTTTTCCGACTTTCTTCCTCTCGAAACATCTTAGGTTTCTTTCATTTTGTTTCGTCAATGTTCAGCTTTCTAATCCGTATAGGAGAACCGGTCTAACCATAGTTTTATACACTTTGATATTTGACAATGTTAAAAGGTTCCGGGAATTGAACACCGATTTGAAGGCAAATAAACATTTGTTCGCACTCTGTATATATCCTTTGAGTTCTTCTGTTATACTGTTATTTACTATTATGGTTATTCCTAGGTACTTGAAACTGTCCACTCGTTCGAAGTTATAATCTCCCATCGTCATATTCTGGCCAAGTATGTCTCTGTCAAGTTGTCTACTAACACACATGTATTTGATCTTCTCTTCGTTTATATTTAATCTCATTGTATTGGCTTCCTTTTCAATTTTTATGAACATTTCCTTTACTCCGATTAAATTTCTCTCCATGATATCGGTGTCATCTGCATAAGCCAGCAGCAGATGTGGTCCATTCAATGTAAATATTTATAGATTTCGATCGTTGATTAGTTTATATTAATATATAGTAAGACGCACAAAAATGACTAAGTAACTAAACAAACCTTTTTAAATAGTATACTAGGTGTGTCATTCTAAGCTTGAAATGGAATTATTTTTTAAATGTATCAACGTAAATCACTAGTATTCACAAAAATTAAGTTAATATTCTCCGAGTATATATAAATGTAACTCTGTAAATATCATCATTACATCACTTCTTTACTTTTTCTTTTTTATAATAAAGAACAGTGAAGCCAGAGGACATAGTCCTCCCGCCTTAATAGGTCTGGAAATAAACGCCACCTTTTACAAGGCACTCCGTCTTATTACAGTAAATTCCTGCCCTTTTTTTAATCCGTCTGTCCATCTCGGCCGCCACCATCTGACTATATCACTGAACACAGTGGTCTATTTGAACACCCAATATTAAATTAACACTATACAAAAAAAATAAACAACAGATATTTATTTTTTAATAACATTTACGAATAACTAAATTTTCTTTGTTTATTTACAGCTTAGCAAGTACCGGAGCTGCTGGTACAGTCTTTAAGAGGTCGCCGTGGGAAGCAAATTGTTTTTATCCGGTTTTTCCATCACATCCCATAATAGCAGGTGATTCTTGGGGTGAAAACAGATTGCTAATAGCGACTGAGGAAGGCACCTTTGTGGTAGAGGGTAAGTTTTTATTTTTATACTTATTTATTAGTTTTGAAACATTTTTACATATGTATATATGCACATCGGATCGTCAAGACAGAATCAGATCAATAAATAAAAAAATACTACCTTGGCTTGTAAAAAGGACAAAAACGCATACTTGAATAATATATGTGAGGAGCTAGAACAACATGCTACGAACAATCGACCACAAGAACTTTATGAAAAGGTAAAATATATTTCGAAAGAATTCAAACCTAAAACACAATTAATCAGAAATAAGGAAGGTAAAACAGTGACCGACATGCCTGGAATCATTGACGTTTGTTGTAAAGAACTTTTTGTGGCTCAATTAGTGGGTGACTGTAATGTCGACAAAGCAGCCGCAGAAGAGGTTAAAGAATAGAAAAGCAGCAGGTACTGACGAGATCACTACGGAAATAATAAAGCTGATGGGAGAAACCGCCATGACTATACTACATCAACTGTGTAATGAGGTATGGAAGATGGCCGAAAGACTGGTGTGAAGTTGCATTTATACCCTTGCGTAAGAAAAGATCCCCTTTGGATTACAGCAACTATAGAACAATCGCTCTAGTGTCACACGCTGCGAAGGTGTTTCTCTGGATCCCAAATGAAACACTCAAAACTTTTCTGCTGCCGCAAATATCTACCGAACAAACAGGCTTCATTCCAGGAAGAGAGACTAGAGAACAAATTCTCAACATACGCCAGATAATAGAACAAGTCAGGGAATTCCAAATAACAACCTATATTTATTTTATAGACTACTTTAAGGTTTTGGACTGCATATAATGGAAGAAACTCTGCATACACTGATACATCTTGTAAACCTTATCCGATCCTTATATGAGAACACAAATGGCAGAATTAAACTGAATAATTATTTTTCCGATCTCTTTATCGTAGAAGTCGGCGTCAGACACTGCTGTGTTTTGCCACCTTTATTTTTAAACATATTTTTTTTCTTTTTTATCGCTCACCTCCCCGCTTGAGTAAGGATTTACCCTTTTTATATCACGGGGATGTCGTAATACCCGTCAACGTTGCCCAAGTGCTGAAATATACATTTTTGTATTTCACAGCACCTTTTAGATAACGCGGTAGTGCTAGAGTGGGGGTGTGACAATCGGTGGAAAAAAGCTAAGTAACCTTAGATATGCGGATGATTCTGTTATACTTGCAACTTCAATACAAGACCTAGAATCAATTATGGAGCGCCTGAAAATCACTACCAAAAACTATGGATTGAAAATTAATAGAGCGAAGACCAAAGTAATGATTGCTAGTCGTAATGAAAATCTGTCACACATAAATAAAATTGCTGGTTTCACTGTTGTAGACCATTTCAACTATTTGGAATCCCTCATAACTAACAATGGTGGTTGTGAAGAGGAAGTAAGAAGACGTTTGGCAATGGCTAGAAACTCGACCATCAAACTCACTAAGGTCTGGAAAGATCCAGCAAAAAATACAAAGTTAAGATTGCTATCCAGACTTGTATTCCGCATAGCAACTTACGCATCGGAAACATGGACCATTAAACAAGCTGAAAAAAAACGAATCGATGCGTTTGAGATATCGGCATATCGAAGAATCCTTGGAGAATTATATACCGAATACCGTACTAATGTATCTATTCTTGAAGAGCTTGGTATAAAGGACCAACTTTCAAATAGGATTAATAGACAGTACCTGAACTATTTTGGTCACATTATGAGGAAACTGGATGCCATGGAAAAGCTTGTAGTAACGGGGAAGGTAGAAGGTAAAATTTCAAGGAGACGGTCTCCGACAAGATGGTCCGACTAAGTAAGTGCTCTCCTTGGGATGGGTATGCACGAGTCAAGTCAAATCGCGCAGGATCGAGATGCCTGGAAATTGACTGATGAGGTAGCAACTGCATAGTGTCACCGATTCTCCTACTGGGGTGAAAGGATTGAGAGAGAGATATATACATATGTCAGAAATAATATAAAAATATGTGAAATTATATTTTCTATCTCTATTTTATTAAATTCCAAGAAGTCCATATAACACTCAGCATTTTATCATAATGTGTTCTGGCTTCATAGCTAGTTGTCTATATTGTCCACAATGCTTAACAAAAGAACAGAAATTGAGGGCTCATCCTACTCCAGACAATGGAAATTTCGCGTGTTTTTGGGAATTTCTTTTAGGAAAGTATAAGACATTTAAAAAGAACTTTTTAGTTATCATTTAATAAACTTTGGAGTACATTCGTAAATTTTTTTGAATCGATCTGATTATTAACACGTAGGCTGAAAAGTTTTTGTTCTAGCTACTTCAAACACATTTTTTTGCAAAATTCGACTTTATTTATCAATATAGCATCCTTCAAGAGCAATACAATCAGTCCAACGCTTTTCTAACATTTCTTTACCTTTCTTGTAGAAGGATTTGTCCTTGCCTTCAAAATAGACCTCCGTTTTGGCGATAACTTCTTCACTGAAGACAAATCTCTTTCCTGCGAGCATTTTTTTGAGGTCTGTGAATAGATAAAAGTCGCTGGGGGCCAAATCTGGTGAATACGGTGGATGAGGAAGCAATTCGAACTTCAATTCATTCAATTTTGCCATCGTAACCATTTACTTGTGATACGGTACATTGTCTTGATGAAAGAGCACTTTTTTTCTTGTTCATTTGGGGCCGTTCCTTTGCGATTTCTACCTTCAAATGCACCAATAACTTTATATAATATTCGCTATTGATGATTTTTCCCTTCTCAGGATATTCGATGAAAATTATTCCATGCGCATCCCAAAATACATAGGCCAAAACCTTCTGACTATTGTGTTTGTGTCGCTTCGGGCGGATTTCACCGGCTGCTATCCATTCAGCTGACTGCCGATTGATTCTAATCTGTAGTTGTGGATCCATGTTTCATCCATTGTCACATATCGCATGAAAAATCTTTTGGTATCAAGGTGTCCGCTATCTCACGCAATTTCACTTTACGGTCATCCAAAACAATTTTATGGATTTTTTTATGTTTTCCAGTGTAACCATCTCTTTTGGGCATCCAGAGCGTTCAGCATCTGTACGACCGCGTTTAAATTCAGCATACCAGTAAATAATGAGTGATTTTCCAGGGGCAGAGTCCCCGTAACACTTATCAAGCCATTGCTTTGCTTCAACGGTATTTTTTCCCATCATAAAACAGTGTTTAATCAACACACGAAATTAGATTTTTTCCATTGTTTTGAAAATATCAAAAGTAGCGTCACTAAAACTATTGTAACTTATAAACTAATCGTCGAAATGTTAGAAAATTTTGACACGTATCGTTCGATGGTTGGTACTTCCTAAACATCATATGGATTTTTTGAAAAGGGCGACATGTATGTATCAAGCCAAAAACTTTTCAGCTTACGTGTTATATATATATATATATATATATATATATATATATATATATATATATATATATATATATATATATATATTATGTTGGGAATGTGAAATCTTTGGCACAATGACACTACTCAGTATATATCACCAAGACACCAAACACTTTATTTTTGCACTCGACGTGCGTTTCGCTAACCATGTGAGCTTCATCAGGAGGGATGATTAACCTCAACCAATTAAAAAATAATGCACCGATAACGAAACTTGTAACAAAGTTCACACATTACATATTAGACATAAAATTCAATTTATGAACCATAATTATTTGTGAATACTGCATAAAAATTTCACTTAGTCCATCGTTCATCGGAAAAATACAATTATATTTAAGTATAGAATTATTATTTATCTAATGTATTGAATATATCTTGATTAACAAGTGCTATATGAATATTAATGCTTTTTCAAGTAAAAAAACAAAACAATATTTAAATAATATGCATTTCAATTATTTTCACATGCATTAGTACCTGATCTATAGGTTAAATTAAAAGTTCAAGTTTGACTTAATAATAGCAGCTGTATCTAATGTATTGAACCTATTGTAACCGATAAGTAATATACGAATATTTATGGCCCATGAAGGGCGAAATAAAACCAATATTTAGTTGCAATTTTATTTTATATATTGCACCTAATTTGCCTTAACTAATAACGTTTAAAAACTATAGCACCAAGGCGGAAAAATCAAAGCAATGCATAAGTTGCAAAACAGAAATCAACGAACACGCCATGCGTTGCTATAACAAAATTACAAAACCCGTCAAAGAAATCACTAAGAAAAAAAATATTCGCTGCCTGGAGCCACCCACATCATTACCAAACACAACCGACCAGAGCCAAACCCAGCCACGTATATTTTGCAAGGACAACATGCAACTACCAAGGTTGGCAAACCAAGACAGCGGTTAAAGTGGACAGATGAAATGAACAGGGCAGTGATGCGCTGTTACTACACCGAAACTAGAAACACCAGGCAACATACTTTAACTACACTTTTCTTGGCCCAATATCCACATTTTCAATTCCTTGTTACAGAACAGAGAGTAATGAATCAAAAAAGAGTAATTACCAAGAACAATCGCCTCACACCTTTCGAATTGCAAACCATCAAGGATACAGTAGCTGCTGAGCTGAGCACGGACCAAGTAGCTGCTGAACTGAACACAGACCAACCAAACAATAGAAACAGTAGAGCAGATACCGAACCAATCTCACACACACAACCACCCAGTAGAGAACAACAAGACCCACCACCCAGCAGGAGCATAACTCAAAATAATACAACATCTACAAAACATCGCCACGAATAACCTCTTACACAAACGCTCAAAGCAGGAATGAAGTCACATCTAATTCAATGGTTAGACACCGACCCCACAACAAGAAATCCCATCCTTCAGTTAAGCTTCAAACAGAACACACAACAAATCGTCAACACAATCAACAAACACCTAATACCCCAGTACATAACAGACTTAAGCACAATCGAAGACATTCACACAATAATCTATGCAACAGCAATCACCACACTAATACAAAACAATCAAAACCTCCGGCAACGACAAAGAAGCCCCAACAGAACATAACCAAAATTCAAATGGCTAATAAGAATAGAGAACAAAATCAACAACATCAGAAGAGATCTAGGACACCTGACTGAACCACCAAGCAAACAAAGACTCAGATTACTGGAGAAGTATCTGGTCAGAACCCAACTACACAATTAATCCCTCCTTTATCAAAGCCGAAAAAGATAAATACAGACATATGACAGAACAAGAAAACTCCACATTAACCGGGCAAGAAATTACAGAAACAATCAAACACACACAACTGGAAATGTCCTGAAATAGACGATATACAAAACTTCTGGTACAAACAGTTTACCACCACACACGAAGCACTCACACACCAAATCAACAAAGCCTTACACAAAGAATAACATACGTGAAACCCAAAAGCACAGACTCCACAAACCCGTCAAACTACCGACCTATTACCTGTCTTCCAACCCTATACAAGATCATCACAGCCACAATTTCCAAAAAAATAGAACACCTAATACATAACAACATTCTCACAGAAGAGCAGAAGAGGTACAAGAAAAACAGCCGAGGATACAAAGAACAGCTGATCATAGACAGCGTTATCATGGGACAAACCAAAAAATAACACAGAAACCTTCACACAGGTTACATAGACTATAAAAAAGCATTTGAGTCCATACCCCATCTACAAAATCAACCAAAACCTCAGGCAATTTTTCTCACAAATTATGAAAACATGAAAAACCAAAATTCATCTAAAAACACAAACCGAACGCATCCAAACAGAAGAGCTGTACATCAGACGGGGTATATTTCAGGGAGACTCGCTCAGCGCTCTATGGTTTTCACTCTCAAATACACTAAACAGAACAGAACATGGTTTCTACATCATACACCAAAAAGTGAACCAACGTAGAATAAACCACCTCCTATGTATGGATAACATAAAACTTTACGCTGCCACCGAAACACAGCAGAACGAACTTCTCAAAATCACAGAAACATTCACCTTAGATATCAATATGGAATTTGGTATAAGTAAACGGAGTGCAATGAGTGTTCCACATCAACAAAGGTCAATGGAAAGGCCACCATGAGAAAGAAATCATCAACAATGAAACATTCGATAACATACTCGACAAAGAAACATACAAATATCTCAACTTTCATCAAAGCACAAAACTCAACCACACTCCCATCAAAACAGAGCTCAAAACCGAATTCAAAAATAGACTTACGAAACTTATACAAGCAAAACTCAACTCGAAAAATCTCACTAAAACCATCAATAGGTTCGCTACACCTATACTAACATATTCATTTTGATATCATCAAATGGCAACACACAGACATAGAAAACATTCACATCCTTATACGTTCTCATTTTACCAAATACAGGAAATTACACTCCAACGCACGAAAAGAAAGACATACTATCGAGAAGAAGGCAGGAGGAAGAGGAATCATAGATATAAGATCACTCCACACAGCAACAGTGAGAATAGACAAAAACTACACATCTCTTAACTTATCCCAAGCAAACCACACACAGTCACACCCAATTAAAACAGGAAAAGATGAAAACATGGTCAGAAAAAACACTCTACGGAAAACACACCACACAGAACCAGACCACGTAAATAAAGAACAAACATACACCTGGTTACAGGATAGACAGCTATTCCCTGAGACAGAAGGGTTCTTACTTGCCATCTAGGATAAAGTTATATTAACCAGAAACTACCAAAACTATATCATCAAAGACCCAACCCTTACAGAAGACAGATGCTGGAAATGCCACCAGCATATAGAAACGATCGAACACATAACAAGCGAATGTAAAATATTAGCAGGAACGGGATACACATCCAGACATGACAGCAGCAAAAGTAGTTCACCAAGCACTAGCCACAACATACAAGCTCATAGAAAATACAGAACCCTACTACCAATACACACCAATATCCATATTTGAAAATAAAGATTACAAGCT
The DNA here is from genome assembly GCA_019049505.1 of Pachyrhynchus sulphureomaculatus. NCBI lineage: Eukaryota > Metazoa > Arthropoda > Insecta > Coleoptera > Curculionidae > Pachyrhynchus > Pachyrhynchus sulphureomaculatus. The sequence continues at coordinate 74,288,753 of CM032454.1, forward strand.
CTACTAGGACATCAATATCCATACAGATAAAACAGCCCCGCCAAGAGACCTGATATTAGTTTTCAATACAAAAAGGGAAAAATTACCTATCTAATTGACATAGCTGTCCCCAACGACACACACCTCCAAAGGAAGTACACAAAAAAAATCTCACAGACCTTGCAACAGAAATAAAAAGGCTACAGAAATAAGAAAAAGTCATCATCGTCCCCCTCGTCATATCAGCCACAGGCCTTACACCAACAACATTCACACCACACTTAGTACAATTAGGACTCAACACAAACATACAAAAACATTCAGAAGTCAGTAATTTTGGAAACATGTAACATTGTGAGGTCATTCCTTAACACGCAATGGTAACAGCGTTTGTGCTGACTTGGCTTAAGCCCGTCAGCCAAAATGGAACCGCATTGACCAAATATGAGAAACATTAGTGATGATAATGGATATAATGATATTAATAATAAGAATGGCAGTAAACTTCAGGGACGTTATCGAACAACAAAATGATGAGGTTAACATTCTAGATTTAGAACCAACTAGATTTAAGACAGTGATTAAAACAGCGGAACAACAACAATTCTATAGGCAGAACACAGAAAAAACCCCAACATGAAGTATTTTATAAGAGTATCGATTCGCTGCAGCTGTCGAAAAAACTAACATTTAGTTTTCTACAGTCAGCAAGTCTTAAGCCAGAAACCGAGGGATTTTTACTAACTTGTCAAGATGGTGTGATTAATACCTTTTTGTATCAGAGTCGATTTACCGAACTAGCCGACATTAAGTGTAGGGCATGCAACAAACATCCAGAATCCCTGATACATTTACTTTCAGCGTGTCCTGTTCACGCTATATCATCTTACATCCATCGGCATAATGTAGCGTTGAGTCTCCTATATTACCATTTTAGACATGAGTGTCGTATTGATGACATTCTTAGACTGCCGTATCTTCCGGGAGATATCGTGTCGGTTGTAGAAAATGACAGGTGCCACATTTACTGGAATTTTGCCTTTTCGACCACGAGGTATTTGCAAACCAACAAACCTGGTATAGTACTTCTCGATAAAACAGCAAAGAAATTTATGTAATTGAGTTTTCTGGACCTATAGAAACAAATATTGTAATAACATTCTAAGTACGCCCTGTTCCCCCGACATTCAATAGCAATGATCGTCCTAGTCATCGGAATTTTAGGAGCAATTAAGAACATATTCCTGAACAAGCTAAAAAAGATACCGGCTTGCTGTGACTTGGCTGCTTCATTACCAATGAAGATGCAAATGTTTAGGAAAATAAATTTGATCGATGGTCACTAACTGAACGGACGTGAGGTGTGATCATCATTTTGGACCAAACCGCGTTACAGCCTGTGTGGGTCAAAGCCACAGGATTTGTTACGTCGGATTATTTCTTCTTTTTCAGATAAATAATAATAATACATAGAACATAAAATAAACCACCTCCTATATATGGATGACATAAAACTCTACGCTGCCACAAAAACACAGCTGAAAGAACTCCTCAAAATCACAGAAATATTCACCTTAGATATCAATATGGAATTTGGTATAAGTAAATGCAAAGTCCTCTACATCAACAAAGGCCAATGGAAAGGCAACCATGAGACAGAAACTATCAACAATGAAACATTCGATAACATGCTCGACAGAGAAACATACAAATATCTAGGCTTGCAACAAAGCACCAAACTCAACCACACTCACATCAAAACAGAGCTCAGAACCGAATTCAAAAACAGACTCACGAAACTTTTACGAACAAAACTCAACTCACTAAAGCCATTAACACTTTTGCAATACCTATACTCACATATTCATTTGGTATCATCAAATGGTCACACACAGACATAGAAAATATTCACATCCTTATACGTTCTCAATTCACCAAACACAGGAAATTACACCCCAACGCATGCAAAGAAAGACTTACCATCGAGAGACAGGCAGGAGGAAGGGAATCATCAGATCACTACACACAAAACAAATACAAGCACTTAGGAACTTCTTTCACACCAAGCAAACCAGCCTCCACACAGCAACAGTGAAAGCAGACAAGAACTACACACCTCTCGACTTATCCTGGGCAGACCACCCAGCAGACACACACAGTCACACCCAATTACAACAAGAAAAGATAAAAACGTGGTCAGAAAAAACACTCCATGGAAAACACAGATACCACATAGAACAAGACCACGTAAATAAAAAAACAATCATATACCAGGTTACAGGATGAGCAGCTATTCCCTCAAAACAGAAGGCTTCTTACTTGCCATCCAGGATAAAGTCATATTAACCAGAAAGTACCAAAAATATATCATCAAAGACCCAACTATTACAGAAGACAGATACAGGAAATGCCACCAGCAGAAAGAAATGTTCGAACACATAACAAGCGGATGTAAAATATGAGCTGGAACAGAATATACAGCCAGACATGACTCAGCTGCAAAAGTAGTTCACCAAGCACTAGCAACAACATACAAACTCATAGAAAATGCAGATCCCTACTACAAATACACACCAACATACATACTTGAAAATAAAGATTACAAGCTCTACTGGGATAGCACTATCGATACAGATAAAACAGTCTCCGCCAATAGACCTGATATTACTTTTCAGTGTAAAAAAGGAAAAGTCACCTATCTAATTGACATAGCTATCCCCAACGACACAAACATCCAAACGAAATACACAGAAAAAAATCTCCAAATACACAGACCTTACAAGAGGAATAAAAAAGCTATGGAAACAAGAAAAGGTCATCATTATCCCCCTCATCATATCAGCCACAGGCCTTACCCCAATAACATTCACACCACACTTAGTGCAATTAGGATATGTAACATTGTCAGGTCATTCCTTGATACACAATAGTATAATAGCCTTTGTGCTGACTTGGCTTGGGCCCGTCAGCCAAACATGCAACCACATTGACCAAATGTGAGGAAAAAGAATTTTTTTGTGATCTATAATAATAATATAATAAAGAAGTAAAGTTTGTATGTTTGTTCAAGATAATCTCTGAAACTACCAATCTGATTTTTAAAAAAATTTTACTGGTATGTAGCATGGACATGTGAAAAAAGAAGCTAACGCGGTGGGGCCAAGACAGTTTTTGGCTGGACAAACCAGGTCCAGCTTCGTCCTCCGCTATTAGCGGCGTCAGGCTTTTGCAAGTTCCCTCTTATTCTGTCAACAAACTAAATTTATTGATTTTATATGGTTAAATGACAGACATTTTGGATCGACGTTTTTGGGGCCTCTACTTTTTTAGTGTCAACAAATGTTATGGTACTTAATTCAAGCGGTTAAACGACAGTCCATTTTTGAATGTAGCATTTTCGGCCATATTTGGGCATTCTAGGGTACGGGGGCCGCAAAATAAATGTTAAAGACTCGCCCGATAGAATAAACAATTATGCAGACGGTTAGTCGACAGGTCAAAATTTGGGGTCGCCCTTTTGGTCTATTAAGAATATATGTAAGTGTGAATGTATGATATATCTAAGGCATTCGACCGTATTTGGCATGATGTATTGTTGGCTCATCCACGCTCTTAAGGGATGTCTGAAAGGTTTTGTTTATTGCTCTCGTGTTTTCTTAAAGAGCGTTCTTTCCCAGTGACAGTCAACGCATTCTTTTCTAATATCTTTACTGTCAACGTCAGTATGCTACAAGGCTCCATACTGTCTCCTACACCCTTTCTCATTAACATCAACAATCTGCTGGAAATTACCAGGAATCCAATCTACAGCTTTGCAGAGGACAATAAGCTTATATTTTCATCGTATACCCATGCAAATATCCGCAGACAGCAAGAAGTCGTTTCACTTAACATAGACCTGGAAGAAAATCTAGCTTGAGTTGATGGCAACCAAGTAGAATTTAACGCGACAAAAAGCCTGACGACTATTTTCTCTAAAGAATTAACGTTGCGGAACCCGGCATGGTAATGTCGGGACACACCAATCTTTTAGAATCATTACTCAATTTGCTCGGCGTTAACTTGAGAGCAAATATGTCTTGACATGGACATGTTGTATGCATAGCGAAGAGAGCTTCCCAAAAGCTTGGAATATTATTTCGAACAAGAAAGCTTTCCACTTTACAACTGCTGCGCAAAACTCAAATTCAGCTAACAATGGGATACTGTTCCCATATTTGGGGCTCTGCTGCCAAAAATGCAGTGCCTTTGTAGTATTCTAGTTAGCTGTTTGCCTACTTAGAAACCCAGAACTCACCAGCAACCTTGATTAAGAACGGTTATTGACTGGAGTCTCTTCTACAAGTACTTTCATGAAAAGTATCTGATGGATAAAGTCCGCTTCATTGATCCAAAAGCGATGCATGCTACGAATATACGTCGTGCTCATACATTATTTTCGTTTGATGTTCAGCTACATCTACACTTCATAATTTATCGGAATATCATCCAAACACCTTGCTTATAATTTACTGCGTAAATTTTTCTGAACATATACACCTCCCTCGAGTTTTATTTTAACATGCCTTTAATTCTGTACTCACTTTTCTCAAAGTAAAATAAAACGCCTATGAATAATATATTTAAAACTGAACTTTGCTCGTAAAACTAGGATAATCTTCCAAGTGACTCATTGATCAAAATACAAAATCTTGCAAATTGTATAGCACAACATTATGTTGTGTGTAAATAACCTGCTAAAAAGTATAACAAATTGTTTCCATTTCTTTTATACTAAGTCAGCTATAAAATGAAACACTCATATATCTTTTGTTAGTTACGAAGTGCTATTTACTTATTTTTATTATTCACTTCAATTTTCTTTTTATTGCTATGGTTGTAAAAAGTTTTCTCCACAGATCTCTCGAAATATTAAAGATACGAATAAGATTATTGGAGTAATGTTATTTAATTTAGTGTTAAATAAAATATAGTGGAAAGACCTCACAAGTTTCACCTGTAAACTTCTAGTAATGTAAAAAATTGCACCCACTTAGAAAAGAGGCTCTATGGAGAGTAATTTTTTATGAATAAGCTTCATAAATCCGTCACCAATTTTAAATTGGTTTTAAGGTTTTGTGTAAATTTTATAATTCCACGGTACAAAAGAATTCTCTTTTGTGAAAATTCTCTACACTCGCACATCTATTTTTAATTTACTGTATTGGGATGGCTTCTAGAATGTCACTGCAAGAGGATACGTTCTTCTCTCTTTTTACTGCCCCTTTGACCTTGCTACGCCACTGGCTGACAGACCAAATTCGTCAAATGTCAAATCTTGGGGGCGCTTCGTCAACTTTTTGCCGGAAAATGTTTCTCGCTCTGAATATCAGTGAAAAACTTTTAAACTTATTTCTTGTATCGACCTTTTGAAATAAATAGTTTTTCTGCTAACATTTGTATACGTTACTTATTACACTCTTAACACAACTGAAACAACATTTAAGATTTTACGATCCTTAACATTGCTTGGTATTAAATTTCATATTTAAATCGTAATTAATTTTTTGTAGTGGCTACATGAAAACTGCGAGGTCATTAGCCTAACAAAAATTCCTATTAATTACTTCCTAAAATGCGTTTAATAGCAGAATGGCGCATTAAAATTTGTAGAAAGGTCGCAGTTCTTTCGCATATATAAATTGTAAAATATATTCTGACCTAGGTATTTTTATACTAAAGAACATATTATTCCTAGCCTTACTCTTGCATATTTTCGTTTTTATTATTACAAAAAGGAAAACAATATTCCAAATACTTCAAAGACTGAAAACTAAAAAGCATTAAGCTCCGAAATGGTTTATCTCGGAGCAAAGCAACATGTTTTTATTCTACTTTCTATACTGTACCCAAAAGTATTAATGTTCTGTTGGTCCAATAAGAAGAATTTTTAATATAATTTTTAATTACGAGTTAAAATGAGAACAAAAATTAATATAGGAAAATATAACCGCTAAGCCATTTTTTGTTTTCTTGGAAAATGCGTAATATGTATGTATTGTAAGTAACGAAGAAACTAAAGTTAAAATAAGTCTCCATATGTTCGAAATATCAAAGAAAACGCATGTTGAATTAACATATTCTATTTTTATAGAACTTAAAACATATTGATCGATTCATATGAATTTTTCAGTTTTTTCTCAGTGATTTAATTTTTTTAGTGTTCCGTACGGAACACTTATAAGATGACTTCAGTGTCTGTCCGTCTGTCTGTCCGTCTGTCTGTCTGTCTGTCACCCTCGATTTTCTCCGAAACTATTTGTCATAGACAGTTGAAATTTGGTAATACTATAGGAATTGATGGCCTCGACAGAGCCATGTAGTTTTGAAAGTTAAATTTTGACTTAAGGGGTTAGTTTTGGGGGGTAAAATCGGAAGTGAAAAAAAAAGTCTATATCATTAGGTCATCGAGTGTGGTGTCAAATAAAAGCTTGTAAAAACACGAGTAAAATATATATATATATATATATATATATATATATATATATATATATATATATATATATATATATATATATATATATATAATGTAATACTTACGCGCACTTCTCTCTGTATTATTTTTAAAAAATCGGTAAATGATATTTCCTTAAAACAATCTACCGGTCAAGTTAGAAACACAGGAAACTGTTATTAATATGAAATATCAATAATTATCAATAACTTTTATCTCATTGTGCCAAACATTCAAAACAACTAAATCATCTTCCTAATAAGGTCGAAAATCATCTCTAGGAGGTGGACTACCCTCCGAACTTGATGATCTAGGACCTGAGAAAAAAGATATAGGCTTTCGTAGTTTCAGGCATGATGGGCAAATACAGCTTGTATTTGCCCATCAGATGCTAGAACTTCCAAAGTCCATCAATACCAGGTGGTAGTTCCCCCCTCCTAGAGATGATTCTCGACCTTATTAGGAATATGATCTAGTTATTTTGAATGTTTGGCACAATGAGATAAATGTACTTGATTCTTTCCAAAGTTCAATAACATCCATGTGCATCATTTGAGCATAGGGGTAGTTTCTACCATCCTCTAAGGGTAGTTTAAAGTCGTGTATCAGTAGTTCAAGCGAATCTACTCTATATTTGTTTACCCTGCCTAAAACTACAAAAGCCTAAGCTTTTATCGTCGTTCTTGAAACTTACGAGAGAACTCCGTAAGTGAGGGTGGTTTTTACACCCTATAGAGGTGAGTCTCAACCCTTTAAGAGTAATGTCTGGTTGTCACACCAGATTCAGATATTTTGTTCTAAGAGCTACAAGAATTTGTCCTTTATACATGTTATTTGAATTTTAGAGATACTTTTCACCCCCTATAATGGTGGATTTTGGTTTAATTAGCTTGCTGTGGTTTGAATGTATTTTCTTTTCTCTAGACTATAAAATAACTACAATTTTTCACACTTCATTAAAAATCATTACATTATTACTATAGCTTTACTTCATTTCAAGGAATGTTTTTGGCCAAAAAAAAATGACACGATAAATATTTTTTTAACTACGGATTCTAATTCAGCGTCGAAAAATACCCTAGATCCATCTATTTTGATTCGTAGTAATGAACTTTTTTTTGTGTGTGGTTGTATTATTTTAGGAAAAAAAAAATTTTTAGTTTCCTCGTGAAAACCCGTCTCGTAATTTTTAGATAAGGACTGTGTAATCTATTTAAAATTATTGCTTATTTGCTTAAGATCCATTGCCTATAAAAAAAATCGATACGTTAGGGCTTGTAAGTCTCAAGAGTTTTTTTAGCTGTATAATTTAATAGACCTACAGAAAAACCATTAATCTGGGAATATCTATAAATGGTATAACTTTAAAAGTAAATGAATATTTTATTGATATTCGCGAGGCACATTATGAAAAAGCTGGAAATTTGGCTTACATTGATATGACTCCCTTAAAAATCAGTGAGCTATAATAAGTTTAAAATTTCTATTCTTCCTGAATATCTCCGAATAAATGTAGAATTTTACCTTTGAATTCTTCTTCTTGAAGGCGACCCGATCACCTTTGCCTGTAGTTGGTGCCTTTTTAACTGTTCCACGGACAAAGGTGACCTGCCGTTTAATGCGGGATACTACGGGTGATTCGTCATTGACTTCCCGACTTTGAATTGTATTTCATTATGGATTAAATTGCACGACTTCTCTCCAATAATTTCCTTTATATTTTTACCAATTTAAGAGATCTACAGAGAGAAGTTTTATAACAACCTAGAGAGCATAGCTATAAAACAGGAAATTGAAGTGAGTAATAAAAATGAGTAAAAATTGCAGCAAAATTCTATATAAGGTAACCATCGCTTTGTAAGTCACAAAACGCTGACTTAGCACAAAAGAAATTAAAACAATTAGTTCTACTTTTTAGCTGGGGATTTATATTGTTTCGTATTTCGTTTTACGGTACAATTTACAATAATTTATAACTTTTATAATAAGTAGTTGCTCCCAAAATTATTATAACTTTCTGAGCAGAACTTGGTCCTTATTTTTTAGTAGCCTCTCAGAGCCACTATAATTTGTATAACTGAACTCTAATAATAATAATATTAGTATATATATATATATATATATATATATATATATATATATATATATATATATATATATATATATATATATATATATATATATATATATATATATATATTTATATATATATATTTATATATATATATATATATATATATATATATATATATATATATATATATATACCTAAATTATTTTACATACCGCACTAAGAGTGAGTTTCTGACCAATTTAACCTTAATATTTCTAAAGTTCTTCAAAATCTGTTTTGCAATCAAGGACATATTTTTATATATCACCTAAAACAGAATTTCGTTCAAGACCATGTACCCTTCCATGTAAACAAAATATTGCTCTTTGGAGTGACTCTATTAATTACATCTTGATTCACCGCCGACTGTTTCAGTTTATACTAGACACAATAAAAAAATCAACACATTTTTATATTCCTTGAGTCCAAGAATACTGAAAAAACACATTGGATATAATTTATTCAAAGTTACCCCTTCCTGACCGTTTATACACCTTCTATCGGCAATTTAAAAATATATGTACGAATATAATTAAATAGTGAAAGTGATTTTAAAATCTGATCACTTAATCACATTCCAATTACTTCCATATATTATTTCAGCTAGGATGCGAAAAGTGAAAAAACGAAATGAGTTTCAGGTTTAACTTCAGAAATCCTGAAAAGATCCGATAGCAAGACATATTGGAATATAACCACTCTGGCCCCATCTCCCCTTTTTAAGCCTCTTATAATGTTTTTAATTTATTTCTTTTTTATCTCCACCAAATTCTTATGATTCTATTAAAAATCTCCCTTTATATACCCGCATTCCTATCATCCCAACTCGTTAATATAGTATCACTTAATAACTTTATATTCCTTTGTCACTTGACGTATACCAAGCTTAAAATCGATATGTCATTTTGTTTCTAAGTTATCATAACAAACAGACGGACTAAGATACCAATGAAAATTATAAATTATATTTTTCTTGATATAGAAACTATGAAATATAAAAAACAGATTTTTTCACAAACACCATATTCGCGAGGAAAGTAAAAAGTTCGGAAAATAAAATTAAAAATAGGTTTAATTTTAATGTATTTTATATTTTCAGATGGAAGTTCGCATCGTCTAATCTTCGACAAGACACTACAAGTACGACAACTAAACGTAGTAGAGCCGCATGGAATTCTTCTCTTTCGTGCCGGACCTTCAAATAAAGAGAATAAGATATACGTGTTTAGGTTATCACAAATTGAGAGCATTGTAGAATCAAGAACAAGAATAGACGTAAAAGAGCACAGATTGGAAAAAACACGAGGAGCAAATTTATATGCGATATCAAGAGCAGGTAACAAATAAAAACACTCTTTATAAACTTTCTATTTCAGTTTAATTTAAAATTCTCATTATGGTTTCAAATTATAGTACGATATTTTGCTAACGATTGCAAGAAAAAACATGGACTATTCTAGAGTAGGAGTGACCTACTAGAACTAGAATTCGGAGTAACCTGATCGGTATTCACTGAATCTTGTGTCATCATCGCTTTCCAAATGTTACCGCAACCCGTATGTCTCTGAACATCATGGTGGTGTTTATAAATGTCGACTGATTCACTAATCTTCGTTCTAGTTTAATATAAAATGTGTTTGTTCTAGATAAGAACTCCATCTGACATTTTTTTCGTCTCTTCTTAGACACATTGTTAACATTGTTTCAAAAGTGAAATTTTTTGGAATAATTTTTGCTCGTAATTGATTCACCAGTCCAAAAAAAATACAAAAAATGTTTCGTCTTGGCATAGCAGAATTCTGAAGTTTGGCAGCCAAATACTATAAATTAGCAGCTGAAGCGTGGTCATTTTAACCTGAACTGAAAAAATCCAAGGGACAGAACACAAGGAGAGCGATGTATGAGTGTGAATACCTGTTCACAGGAAAATTTCTGTTTTCATAAATTGATCCAAATTACACATTATAATAGGCAGGTGATGACTGCCAATGCACTAATTATTCCTAGTTAGATGCCAACAGGGATTATACTACCTGCTAGCCTTTATCACGGTATATTTTACCTCCTCTTTAAAAAATTATTATTTTGCCTTATTTTAGAAAAATATATATAGTTATTTTATGAATATTAAGTGTTTCCATATCATTGTGTTACATCAACGCAAAACAGTCACTTTTTTTAACACTACTTTTAATCTCGCAGTCACTAATACAGTAAACGCCTTTTTACATTCATATGAAAATTTAAAATGAAAAAAAAAACCTCTTGTTAAAGATCCTCTAATGTGTGGAACAAAGTCGTTATAAATGATCATTTCGTACATGTGTATGTAGATATATATCTACCATAAATTTATTATTTATGGGGTATATGGTGATATATATATTTAGTCTCAGGTTTTGGGAAACGTTTTCATTTATTTTTCATATCATTCTTTTCCGAGTCTTATAAAATATTTAAGCTTCTTCTAATATGCTGGAAGAGTAAAAAAAGGTTATTACTCAAAGGAGCCATACAGAAAAGTCTTTACGGATTGCCCAAATAAATTGTCACAGTGAACCGTTCCCTTTATACTATTTAAAAATAGAAATGACGTTACACTATTTCATATTCATTTTTATTGAAAATAAAAGAAAATACAAATTTTTAATTTTTCTAATATAAAATTAAAGCTACAACTAAAATAGAAATTAAGACAATGTTTACAAATAATAGATGCTGTCTCTCTCCTACATTATTTAAAATATGAAGTGTTAAAGAACTGGAGGAGAGGGTGTAATGGAATGGACATACAATCGAACGACGATACAACGCTGTATACCCTTCATTTCGCGGATGATCACGTTGTGATTGCTCAGGATAAAGAGGATCTGAAATTTATGGCTCGAAGACTATTTCAACATTATGAAGAATGGGGCCTATAACCCAGTATCTATATGTTGAAGGAGAGATAACAGAGGATCTTCAAGTATACCAACAGAATGTAATAAAATCGTGTACTGAATACATCTACTTAGGAACGAAAGTAGAATGCAAAGATCGCACAGAAACAAAGACAAAACATCGTATTATGAAAGGGAAACAGATAATTGGCCGCTTAAACTACGTCCTCTGGTTGAATCCAATCCCCCAAGAGCGATAATACCTGATATAACACACAGTTTTCCTAAGCATGGTTCTCTATGGGTGTGAAACATAGCAAATGAATAGAACACTAGAGCACCGTCTATTATCACTAGAAATGGACTTCTGGCGAAGAGCTGCTGCTAAGTCAAGACTAGAAAGAATACGAAATGAACGAATAAAAGACATCATGAAGATCGATAAAATAATAATCGATGAAATAAAAAGACGGCAACTCAAGTGGTATGGCCATGTTGAAAAGATGGACAAAGAATGTATTCTCAAGTAAATTTAAAGTGGATACCGGCAAAAAGAAGAAAAAAAGGGAGGCCAAAATTAACATGGATAGAAAGAATACAGAGAGCAATGTCTGAACGGAATTTAAAACCGGGGGATTGCGAAACCCGAAGAGGCTGGAAACTAGGAATCAGAAAGTGTAAGATGTAGGGCGCTATAGAACCGATATTATATATTATATATAAATAATAGAAGTTTTTTGTCCTTCTGTGACTACCAGCAATAAGGTGATCCTATAAAGTTAAAGTTTAAATAAATTTTAGGGAGTTTTCCTATTAAAAAAATTAAATTTTATTTTAACTTTATTTTAAAGTAAGCTAATAACAAATTTGGTAAAATGAACATGGCAATATTGGGCTGGGATACATAGGGCGGGACAAAATCACAAGATATAGCATATCGTGTGCCTAAGTTAGTATTTGCGTCTGGCCGTAATAAAGTATACTTATCTGATGTAAAGGACGGATCCCAAGGGTAACATCCTTGAAGTGCTGTAAATCCTAACGTGGATAATCTAAATTTATTTAAACGAAACCTGATTATTCGTAGTGTTCTTCCAGCTACAATTTAAAGGTAATTTAGGAGAAGATAAGCATTTTCTACAGAAACTTTTTATAAAAGATTAGGTCTTGTATAAACACTTGTTAATAAAATAACCTCCATATAGATTCTTACCTTGCATATTGGTCATATAAATAAAACTGTTATAATATATTTTTGATTTATGATTTTGATATAACATGTTGACATTTTATTTATAAATTGTATAAATATTTCTGGAGGATAAGGAAAAATCTCTTTATTTTTTATGCATCTAGGGATCAAAAAACTGAAGTGTGACCTGTTCGGATCGTCCGTAATTCTACTAATACTCTTCATTCAAGCTTGCTCGCCAAGCCTCAACTCTTCATTTAACTGTTACCAATTTTGGCTCTTATCTTTCCCTGATAAAGTGTGTGAAAAGTGTAATATTTCTCGTTTATCGTACCTAGATAACGTTTTCAGTTTCCTCCGTGAAAGTTATTTTAGTCATGATAATATTGTTTGATCTGGAATTCTAGGAAACTTATGAAGTTGCAAAATGTTGTTTCGCATCATTAATATTTTCACATAAACCGGCACGAAGCGTATCCTTGAAATCGTTAAAGCTATGGAGTGAAACTACTAATAAAAACACATGAGTTGTAAGAATGCCAAACAATTAACCAGCAAAATAAAATATTTTTTCATGTAGAAACGTTAACATTTTTTTTATTTCTGCCACACTGATACTCATATTGTTGCAGTCGTTTTAAAAAGCAAAAGGACATTGACTTAAGGCTTTATTAGTATTATTATTCGTAACTAATTGATTTAAAAAAAGTTTTAATAATTATATTTAAAATGTTTATTACATTATTGGATTTTCTTAAATTAAATTCTCCTATCTCAAAAATAAAAATTAATTTTATAATCACACTAGCCCTGCCCGCGGCTCCGCTCGCGTGGACTTGATTCACTACTATCATCACTTCTTATTCCTTATATTACCTAACGTAATAAAATATCTGCCATTATTTCCCCTTAGCTCCCATTATTTCTCCTTATCCCCCATTATCTCTACATAATTTCCATTATCTAAGCTTATCTCTGCTTATCTCCCATTATTTCTCCCTATCTCCCATTATCTCACCTTATCTCCCATTATCACGACTTATCTCGCAATATTTCTCCCTATCTCCCATTATTTCTCCTTATCTCCCATTATCTCACCATAACTCCCATTACCTAGACTTATCTCTGCTTATTTCCCATTATTTCCCCTTATCTCCCATTATTTATACTTATCTCCAATTATCTCACCTTATCTCCCATTATCTAGGCTTATCTCGACTTATCTCGCAATATTTTTCCTTATCTCCCATTATTTCTCCTTATCTCCCATTATCTCACCATAACTCCCATTACCTAGACTTATCTCTGCTTATCTCCCATTATTTATACTTATCTCCCATTATCTCACCTTATCTCCCATTATCTAGGCTTATATCGACTTATCTCGCAATATTTTTCCTTATCTCCCATTATTTCTCCTTATCTCCCATTATCTCACCATAACTCCCATTAATTAGACTTATCTCTGCTTATCTTCCATTATTTCTCCTTATCTCCCATTATTTATACCTATCTTCCATTATCTCACCTTATCTCCCATTATCTAGGCTTATATCGAATTATATAGAACATATCATATGTATAAATTTATAAAAACACGTAAATTGGATAAGTGGTTCTCAAGTGATAAGCGCACTAACGGACAGACAGAGAGACGTTGCATTTTATATATATTATATTCTTTGCAACATGATATTGTTTCATATTTAATGGTTTAGGCAGTATATTGCAAGAGAACGCGCTAACGGTAGCCTTTTTTCCGACTTGATTCACTATTATCGTCACTGCTTATTCTTTATGGTACCTAACGCAATAAAATATATCCTGTAACCTGGCCAGAGAACATATGTATGTTTTAAAAAAAAGTACGTAACGCACTAACAGACAGACAGACAGAGAGACATTGCTTTTTATATATATTATAGATAGATATCCTGGCCAGAGAACATATGAATGTTTAAAAAAAAAGCACGTAAATCGGATAAGTGGTTCTCCAGTGATAAGCGCACTAACGGACTGACAGACAGACAGACAGAGAGACGCTGCATTTTATATATATTATAGATATAGATTATTATTATTATATAACCTGGCCAAAGAATATATGTATGAATTTAAAAAAAAAAACACACGTAAATTGGATAAGTGGTTCTCGCGTGATTAACGCACTAATGGACAGACAGACAGACAGACAGACAGAGAGACATTGCATTTTATATATATTATAGATTATAGATTATAGATATTCTCTGCTACATAATATTATTCCATATTTAATGGTTTAGGCTGTGTATTGTAAGGGAACGCATTAGCGGCAAACTTTTTTCCGACTTCATTCAATAATATTGTCACTACTCATTCCTTATGCTACCTATCGTAATAAAATATAGCCTATAACCTGGCCAGAGAACATATGTATGTTTTAAAAAAAAGTACGTAAATCGGATAAGTGGTTCTCCAGTGATAAGCGCACTAACGGACAGACAGACAGAGAAACGTTGCATTTTATATATATTATAGATGACATCTGGTTATAGTATATTTTAGATCGAGACGTTGTTCTTTAAATTCAGTTAAGGTAAACCCAAGGTATTTTAGAAATAAAAAGTTATTGTCTTTCACCCTCTCATTGCCATGGTAAATTACCAAATATTGTTCAAACAAATTTGCACAGAGTTGAAGACAGGTTCTAGAAAGTTCTTTTCCGATATACTTTGTATCAAACAAGTTTTCAGAAATTAGAAATTTTGTGTAACACTGTAGCAGCAGCCTTTCTTATTAATATTCAAAACCATTATACCATATTTTTAAGACAATATACAAATCTATTTTTACTATTTGTTAGGTGATTTTAATAAATACTTCCAATCTCATAACTATCAGTCACACACTAGCTAAAATTACACGACAATTTGCTGTAGGGAATCATAAAATAATGTAAAATTACTATATGTTATCTTGATACTATATAGTTATTTCGTTTTGTCATATTTGTTAATAGTTTTTTTTTTCACAATTAGTAGCTATATATATATATATATATATATATATATATATATATATATATATATATATATATATATATATATATATATGTATATATATATATATATATATATATATATATATATATATATATATATATATATATATATATATATATATATATATATATATATATATATATATATATATATATATATATATATATATATATATATATATATATATATATATATATATTTATAGTGGGCGTTCACCCTTTGCAGTGTTTTTTTTTTATTTGTTTATTGGCTCGGATCAATTAAGTCCATTAGCCAGTCAAATTCCGACTGGTAGTCCACTGTCTGACTAAAAGTCATGCGACTGTCCGAGTCCTTTTCTATATATCTATGCAAATCTATCATGGACAAAACACAAACACCCGAGTAGACTGGCGGAATCGAACCGCCGACCACCGGATTCATAGTGTTAACTAATCGCTTTGTGTGTACAGGGTGAGTCAACGATAGAGTAAAGTTCATTATCTCGTTTCGTTCTAGAATGATAAAAAAATATTAAGTACAATAGTTTTAGGGAACGTTAAGGTGCACAGTTTAAAATTATTTTTGAGTATACAGGGTACTTCAAAAAAGTGTGGCCGATATAACATATGTTTTTTTTAATGGAACATCCTATTTTCTAATTAATTTTTAAATTCTGCGTAAAGTTTTATAACTTTTTTATTGATAATGTTATATATCTGAACCTAGTAGTTTTTCTAATATTTCATTTTTTTTTTTAAATACTAGTTTTCAGTTTTGTAAAAAATTGCCAGTAGCTCCATTGTTTCTGAAGGTGGAATACTCATAATGGGTACGAACGTTCTATAGAGACGAAAAAAAAAAAAGATATGTGTAAAGAAATTTGAGTTAGATACTACAGGGTGTTCAAAATAAATTTATACATTTCGTCTATTTTAAATTGAAAAATCTCACATTTTTTAAACGGAACACCCTATACACACCCTATATATTATTATTTTTTCTGATAGATTTTACAAAACCCTCTAACTTCTATTAAGTATGTCATATACCTAATTCTAATAGTTTTCGATTTATTTTGAATTTTTCAATTTTTACCCTTGTTTTTAATACACGTACGCTATTGTGAAAACATAAACGAATAGTTAATAATAATTTTAATATAATTTAACTTATCTAATGATTAATTATTTTGACGTAATAAATGTTCAAAAATATGCCCGTCTACTTGAATACACATGTTTAGTCGTTTTACTCTATTTTCCTTCACTTTCCTTAACATAAAGGGCGTTATTGTCCTACACGCATCCCGTATCCTATTTTCCATATCTACTGGTGATGTAGGGGGATTCACATAAGCACGATCTTTAATATAGCCCCACAAAAAGAAGTCTAAAGGTGTTAAGTCACATGATCGAGGGGGCTACTGAATGAATCCACCCCTACCGATCCATTTTTGTGGGTAACGATCGTTTAAATATTCCCGAACTTCCCGGTGGTAATGAGAAGCAGTTCCGTCTTGTTGAATCCACATTTGTTCCCTTTAAAGGTTATCAACTTCTTCAAGAAGCTTCGTTTTGCAAAAAATTTAGATATCTAGACCCGTTAAGCGGTTGGCGGAAAAAATATGGACCAATAATTCGAAAATTTAATATTCCACACCATACATTAAGCGACCAATGGTTTTGGTTTTGAACTTCCCGGACCCAAAATGGATTAACTGTTGAATAATAATGCATGTTATGGCTGTTAACTGCTCCATTACTGCGAAAAGTAACTTCATCATAAAACATTATTACGGATACAAATTTGGATCGGCCTTTATTGCTCCATTCACGGTGGTACAAAATTTACTTGTCGTTCAAAATCACGGTCTTGAAGCTCTTGGTGTAGTTCCATATCAAAGGGATGATACTTCTATTTTCTCGTGGTGCGATTAGCCGTAGATTGGGATGTGTCAGATAAGTCAGCTAGTTGACGGCTGCTGACTTGGGGATTATTTTCAACATGAAGTAAAATCTCCATTTCTTTTTCCTCATTGGTAGCATTCTGGTTTACTATTTTCCAATTCGTATACTCAACGCTACCACTACCATGAAACCGTTCCATTAAGCACTGAAAGATTTTCTGGATGATATACGTCTATTAGGGTTGTTCGCTCCGTAAAGCCTTACTGCCAAAAAACAATTTTTTCCCGCCTCGCCCAGTATATAAACCATATCAGTTAATTCATTTTTAGGAAAATCCGTAACTATTACCTTTATACGTCACTTATTACAACAAATTAAACTATTTTTACTTGCTTAATAGACATGTCAAAATTTGACAATGCCTACATTTTTGTTTTGTCTTGGCAACTATGATATTATAGCGTAAGTGTATTAAAAACAAGGGTAAAAATTGAAAAATTCAAAATAAATCAAAACTATTAGAAATAGGTAGGTTTTGTAAAATCTACCAGAAAAGATAATATACAGAGTGTGCTATTTAAAAAATTTGAGATTTTTCAATTTAAAATAGTCGAAATGCATAAATTTATTTTGAACACCCTGTAGCATCTAACTCAAATTTCTTTACATATACCTTTTTTTCATCTCTATAGAACGCTCGTACTAATTATGAGTATTTCACCTTCAGAAGCAATGGCGCTACTGGCAATTTTTGACAAAACTGAAACTAGTATTTTTTTTTTTTTAATTGAAATATTAGAAAAACTACTAGGTTTAGGTATATAACATTATTAATAAAAAGGTTATAAAATTTTACGCAGAATTTAAAAATAAATTAGAAAATAGGATGTTCCATTTAAAAAAACATATGCTATATCGGCCACACTTTTTTGAAGTACTCTGTATACTCAAAAATAATTTTAAACTGCGCACCTTAACATTCCCTAAAATTATTGTATTTAACATTTTTTCGTCATTCCGGAAACAAATAAGATAATGAACTTAACTCTATTGTCGACTCACTCTGGTACAGTAAATGATCCATAGAAAGCTGACTTTCTACTCTTTCCAATAATACCAAAAACATTTGGATTTCCAAAAAGTCTTAATGTCTAAAACGGTTCTACTCAATAGAACCGTTTTTGCTCGCCCAGAAACAGATGCAACTGCATTTTCCTATTCCTTTATCGGAACTTGATCCGTCAACATCTCTGCTACTCTCACTAATTACGTCATCGGAAAATGGATACCACGGAAGAAACGGCAAAAGTCATTGTCTTGTTGCAAGAAGGGCATAGCCAACGTGTAGTCGCTGCGCAACTGCACCTAAGCCAGTCAGCTGTCTCCAGAGTCTACAGACGTTACCAAGAGACTGACGTCTTTACACGGAGACCAGGAACAGGAAGAAGAAGGTGTACCTCGGAGCGCAGCAATCGCTTTATTGTCAACACAACTCTAAGAAATCGTCATTTGACCACCGTTGAGGTCCAGCAGGAGCTCCGACAAGTTCGTGGTCGGGCTGTCAGTCATTGGACAGTCAGAGGAAGATTTAAAAAAGTTAACCTAATTCCAAAGAGACCAGTTAATGGACCCAAATTCACAGCAGCCCATCGACAAGCGTGATTCAGATTTGCCCGAGAATTTGCCGACTGGACATTAGAACCATGGCGCTCCGTCTTATTCTTCAACGAGTCCCGAATGACATGGCAATGATGGAAGAAGACGAGTCTATAGGAGGCCTGAGGAGCGTTAAGGGCAGTGCCACATTACTGAAACGGTCGCCTGCGGAGGAGATTCTGTCATAGTGTGGGGAGGCACCTCACTGCATGCGAAAACCGATTTGGTTTTCGTGACTGATGAGACTCGTTGCGGTGGATTAACTGCTCACAGGTACATCAAGGAGATCATGCTGGAACAAGTCGTTCCTTACGCTGGGTTTGTTGATAATAGCTTCGTGCTAATACACGACAATGCGAGGCAACATGCGGCAATACCTGGCGGAAGTGGGAATACCCACATTAAACTGACCTACGAGGAGTCCTGAACTCATTCCAATTGAGCACTTGAGGAATGCGCTCAAAAGAAGGGTTCGAGCGAGAAATCCAGTCCCTGCATCGCTGAGGAACTTAAAGATTGCGATGGCAGAAGAGTGGGAAAGAATTCCACAGACAATGGAGAAAAAGCTGATCCACTCTATGAAAAATCATCTGGAAGTAGTAATAAGGGCTAGAGGGGGTAATACAAAATATTGATTTTAGTGGTTATCAATAAATTTAATTGTTAAACTTAAAATTTATTTACTTTTTCATTTTTCCTACCCGTATTTTCAATCCTTGCTCTCCTTGTTTCCCCTTTCAGTCATTTTAATCAGTAAGAGGCATGAAGTATGCTATGAAATTTGGTATCATTAGAAAAAGAATAGAATGTGTTTTCAAATGACTAAAATCCGTAAAAATATATTAACATTAAATTCTAGGATCATTGTTAAATGAAGCCAAATAGTTTGAGTCGATTTTTTTGCTCACCAGTGTAATAAATTTATTGTTTTGTTAACGCGGCATTTTTGCATTATCATCGTCGTGTTTTGCATTATATAACTAAAAGATTTGACCAATAGAAATGTTTTGTTGTCTTATTACTATGCACATTTCTATTCAAGAATTACGTATGGCATAATTTTTTGGGGTTGTTCTTTTTATAGCCTCAGGGTTTTTCGGCTACAAAAGAGAGCTATGAGAGCGATAATTAACGCTCAGAGAAGTGCATCCTGTGAGCGGATTTTTAGGAATTTAAGGATTCTCACAATGCCTTGTATTTTCATGGTTGAAATTTTGTTATTTGTGAAGCAGAAACCACAGAATTTTGTTACTAACAATTATTATCACGATTATAATACAAGGTACGGTGATAACTATGCTATTCCAGTCCACAGTTTGTCCACAACGGAAAAGAATCCCCGTTATATTGGCATTCACCTATTTAATAAATTGCCCCCCCGTTTTCGAAATATTGATAATATAAAACTGAATAAAAGAACGCTAATGACTTTTTTTGGAAAAATGTTTCTATAGTATAAACGATTTTTTTAACAGATAGAGGCTACTAATGTTAAGATGATAACTTTTGTTTGCTTTATTACATTTATGTAAATTCATTTGTAATACTTCTTCTCACTCATTTAAAATAGTGCCTGACTTGTCCTATGCTATTGTGTATGGTCTCCTGGATTAATAAAGTTTATTTATTTATTTATTTATTTATTAACGCACAGTATTCCATCGTGGGTCGAATTTGAGCTTTGTACAGAATTTAGAGTTGTGAAGCTTTCTAGTTCGTTTTTTAGAAAAACTTCCACCTGGGTTTTTGTAGCGTTAAACTCTACTTGGTTATTATCATGCCAAGATAGAGTTTCTTCCAGGTCTCTGTTCAGATGAACGACTTCCTACTGTCTGAGGGTATTTGCATGAGTAGCCGATATTCGAACGTTCAAAGTAAGTAAAGGAATTAACGTACTGTCATCTACAAAGCTGTAAATTGGATACGTGGTCCTTTCCAGAAGATCGTTAATGCTGAGCACACCGGCGTTGATAGTGAAGGTATTAGAAAGAAATCCGTCGACTGCCACACATAAAGTCCGCTCTCTAAAGAAAGAAGAGTGCCATAAACAGAACTTTCCAGACCTACTATAAGAACATAACTTAGCGAACAATCCATCGTGCCAAACACGGTCGAATGCCTTAGATATATCAAGTGCTACTACTCTAAATTCTCCAAAGTGTTCAGTTGCATTGTTCCAAACATGTGTTACATAAGTTAAAAGATCTCCTATTGATCTTTGCTTACAAAAGCCATATTGATTGTCGGTAATAATTGATCGCCCTTTCCTTGACTTTTGATATTATTGAAAACAGTACGACTGGTCAGTAGTTATTTGACAAGGCCTTCTTGCCTTTGTTTGGGTATCGGCTCAACTGTAGCGCACTTGCAGCAGGAAGGAAATATTCCCTTTCTCTAGGATAGGTTGAAAAGTCTACAGAAAACTGGTGTTAGTTCTCTCGAGTATATTTTGAGTACTGTGGCAGGTATTCCGTCAGCGCCAGAAGCTTCTTTGGTGTTTCGCTTCATTAAAATAGATTTTATGATACACTGTCTGAAGACAATATCGGGTATCCTTGACTGCACTGTAGGAATAGTTGGCAGTGTTTTTCCTTGGAATTGACAGTAGAATGTGAGGCGAATATTTCAACTAAAAAGTTGGCTTTCTCAACTGGTACCACAGTCCGGGGGCATCGGTACAGCCACGAAACGTTAAGCAACATCACGTAGCCTAAGGCGATGTGATGATATCACACAGGACGGTGCCTAGTGGGATCTGGGCATCTACCATCTAAATTGTTCTTTTGTCACCGTCTACAACAAGCCGAACATACATGATATTCGGTCCCACACCTCGACGGAGATGTACTGTAAGACCTAGGCTGTTATAAAATAGTTTAATATGTTGGGACGGGTAACATCTGAAATTAAATAGAAACAAAATTAATCTTTTTTCAAAACATTTTAAATTTGAGGAAAACATGTGACCTTACAATCTACCCAGTTATAACTATGTAGTGGTAAAGCAAAAAATTAATAATGAGGTATCAGAAGACACAAAAAATATGCAATCTATAAATAATAAACAGTTACTTATTTGCCCCGAAAATTATAATGTTCTGGGCTTTTTTTCCAATGTCAACACATAACTAAAACCTTATATAAAAATAATTTTTTCCTAGAATTAATACAATTAGGAAGTATTTGTCAACAATTCTTAGCGGTCAGACAATTTGTTAAGAATAAGTAGTTATTTGTTTATTGTTTTTTATATCTCATTTATAGGAAGACACAAAAAAATACTGTAAGCATCTTGACGGATAATGGCAGTGCTGCTGCAAATGTCTTGAACGGGCTTCCATCTATGACCTGAACACTCATCCTACAGTTACGAATTTTCGATCTTAACAGATTGAATAACTATTAGAATTTGTTTTACTCCTAGCACTGACACAAGCAGGAATTTTTGTCCAGTCATTGTCCCTTATTCTTAGATTTCAAATTCCAGACAACTTGAAGTAAACATTTCACATAAAACGTCACGAAGCGTATCTTTTACAACATTGAACTATATAGTAAAGCAAGCCGTAAAAATATACGCGCAGAAAGAATGTCAAGCAATTTGAACCGACTCTTAGGGGACAAATAAAATTTTACTCATACGGACACGTGAAAATTCTAATACCGAGGAATAAAATGTATTTTATATATATATTGTAACGTTCATTTTTCCTAGATTTTAAGATCTTGTTACGTCACTGTTTTTCCCCAATAATTTATGGTTTTCTCCATTTTTATATTTATTACAGTGTTTACTAACTTTTAAGCAGTGTAGTTCACTCGAATTTTTGAGCCGTTTATATTATAGTGCGCACCGCGGGTTGTCTGCTGGATTTATTTAATTCGATTCTAATGCGTCGATTGGCTAGATATTTGTATCCGGGAAGTAGCCATCTTGAAGACGTGATTTATACAGAAGAGAGAAAGATATTTAAGGGTCCGGAGGGCATGGATCAAGGCTCTTTTTTCCCAGCCGAGATAAAGTAGGGCAGATATTTAGTGAAGCCAAAGTAAGGGGTTTTTTTTAGAAAGCCGCCCAGTAGGCTTTCTTTGTCAAGTTGTCGTACTGATATATTAGTGATGTAGTAGTGTGAAAACGGTTTTAGTGTGCAATTCAAGGCCTTTTTCCTTGAAATATCCTGTTTATTCCCAGACCTTTAGGGGCCAATAAAAGTTTAGTAGCCCACAGGAAACTGGGGTAACCAAGGTGGAAACATCAGTGTTATGAATATCCCATCAGGACAGGCCTAAAAACTCATAGGAAAACCGTAAGTCATCAGTATATCAATTCGTAGACCTAGCGTCCCGTTGACAAGTGCGTTTTACATCGTACCGAACTGATAACTCGTGAAGTGAACCTCACGAACCTTCAACATCGTATGTAGCAAAGTTTTAATTAAAAAAAATCCTGATTTAAGGACTCTATTCAATAATACTACCTATTAGACTAAGGGTTTTTAGTAATAAAAGTAATAGCAGAGTAGCAAAGTTAGAACTTTTAATTTAGTCGTTAATAAACATTTTTGTATTTAAGGTTAGTGTTTCACTGAATCACCTATTTTACTTTTCAGGACAAAACGGTTGTATCATATCAAAATTATCCTTAACAACTACATAACCCTTCAGTGTTTTTTCATTTTGTTAGCTGAAGGTAGATGCTTTTATTTCAAAATGAATGCTGCCCAAAATCCGTATAAACAACTATAGAGACTACTTTCAAAAGACGTACAAAAATTATCTCTTACCCATATTACTCTACCAAGAAAAACTGAGCTAGTGTATGTCTAATTTCTTTAATTCTTTTAATATTAATATCCACTCAATCCATTCTCAGAAATTATAAAAAAAAAGAAAGAAAGTTAGGGCCACAATATATATATATATATATATATATATATATATATATATATATATATATATATATATATATATATATATAAACAGATTTGGCTATTCAGTTCCTAATAAAATTACATCCCTATTTAATTTATGCTTGCATAACGTCTCAATAGCAACTAAATGGAACAACGCCGGAAGTGCTCTATTATATAAGAAGGGAGACAAAATAGACGTCGAAAACTACCGACCAATCAGCCTTCTGAATTAGTTATATAAATTATTTACCTAAATTATCACTTTGCGACTAGAACATAAACTGGATTTCTATCAACCATAGGAACAGGCTCCATTTCGTTCAAGCTTCGGAACAGACCACTACCTACGTACCGTAAAATAGTTAATTGAGCAATCCATAGAATACGACAAACCCCTAATACTTGCTGTTGTCGATTTCCACATTCGACATCCATTAAATGGATAGCACTATGGGAGCACACATTGAAACTTGCATTTATTACCGATACTCTACATTAATTCAGAACATATATACTGAGTGCTACAATAAATGTTAAATTACATGAACTTACAAATAACATCTGAATTGAGCGAGGAGTGCGACAAGGAGACACACTGTCCCCAAAACTTTTTATAACCATCCTCGAAGATGCTTTCAAGATGCAAAATTGGGAGAACAGAGCTAAAACTCTTGATGGGGAGAACCATAACCGACTACGAATCGCAAATGACGTGGTCGTCATTGCCAACTCTCTCTAGTAATCCTAAAATACTTAAGGAAGAAATCGAGCAAATAGACCAAACCTAGGCCACAAAATAAGCATTCTCGACCGAAATTAACAAAAAGAATCGGTCTAGCTTGGGCTGCGTATGGAGCTCTAGAGTGTATATTTAAGAACGACACGCCCATAAGTCTAATGAGGAAAACATTTAACCAGTGCTTCCTTCCAATCTTCTCCTATGAAACTGAGAGTGCAGTTACTATAAGATCTGCAAACAAACTGACGATTGCGCATAGACTCATGGAGAGATTAATGCTTGGTGTGACTCTTAATGATATAATACGTAACGAAGATTTGAGTAGACCCACTGGAGTCACAGATGTCATCACGCGCATAGCTACTTTAAAACAGAAATTGGCAGGTCACATGGTCCGATTTAGAGACATGAGATGGACACGTAAAATATTGGAATAAGATAAGCGCAGCAGAGGGAGGCCACTGACACGTTGGTCAGATGCTATTGAAAAGGCCGTTAACTACTGGTTGCAGATTGCGTACGATAGACAAAGATGGAATTCTATATTCAGAAGTGCTGGTTGATGATTATATATATATATATATATATATATATATATATATATATATATATATATATATATATATATATATATATATATATATATATATATATATATATATATATATATATATATATATATATATATATATATATATGGTTTAATGTGAAAACGGACGAAAGTCCGTATCTCAGCAGTCTACCCACTGTTCTCTTATTTATCGAATCCATCCCGAGACGCATTTCGCCGTATCGCGGCTCATCAGTCGGGCTAGGATCCACAAATAAGAGAACCGAATTTTCAGAAACAGAATATGCTCTCACCATTTTCATTCGGCGTTTGAGATTGAGACTTGTGCGGTGGAAAAATTTATTCATATTCATGTATGTTACTCGGGGGTGTTCGATTCGTAAATATATTTCCTTTCTTGGGTCTCACTTGTCATTTATATTGGTTCCCAAATATTTAAATATAGACACCTGTTCTACGGTGTTGTCCCGGATTTCGAGGAATTCTGGTGGTAGATTTTTCATGGTTATTACCATTTACTTGGTTTTTCTTATATTCATAGTTAATCCACATCTTTCGCTGGCTGTTACAACCCGATTGATCAGTTACTGGAGATCTTTGATATTATTTGCTAATAGAACAGTAACATCAGCATAACGTATGTTGTTGAGTGTACTCCCATTAACTATTATTCCATCAATGGATTCATAGTGGCCTCATTAAACACAGCATCAAGATAATGGTTGAGCCAAAGTGGTGAGAGAATGTATCCCTGTCATATACCTTGGGTTATTTTTATGCTTTCAGATCTTTCCAGCCCAATTTTAACTTCACATTGCTTCCAGTACAAATTTTTAATATTATTTAAATCTCTCTTGTCTCTATTTGTTGTTTCTAGAATTTGTATTAATTTCTCGTGCATCACACAGTCGAAAGTTTTATTGTAATCTATAAAACATGCATATACATCTACATTCATATCTTTACAATGATGAACTAGTACATTTAATAAGAATAAAGCATCCCGTGTGCCCATGGCTTTTCGGAATCCGAGAGAGAGGAAAGACTAGACGATTCATATTCACTAGATCTACAGAACTTAAAAGATGTATAAAAAAAAACAAATTGTACGTTCAAGTTTAGCAAAACATCAGTACTTTACAGGATACATCATCAACGTAAAAGAACCAAAAGTTCTAGATGGGATCTTCAAATTTTATAAACGAAAAACTAAAGAATCAATCCAGGTTTTCAGCTTAATACCTTTAATGAAGATACGGTTTACCTATCTCATGGGACATGGGAATTATTATACTGTTTTAATATGCTGTCACCCCAGACTCATTCAATACCTTAATTTCGAAGAGAAAAGATCATCTGCAGTCGAAACCGACATGTTATTTTCCACTGGTCCCGGATTTTTTTTTATGTAAAATGTACTCGGTGGGAAACACAGCCCTGGGCAAATTATTCCAAATGGATGATGTTCTCCATATAAAAGACTGCTTGAAAAGCGTTGTACAAGGAGTAACAAGCTGAACCTCATACGAATGTGAAGTATTAGCGCGACGTGTACTTCTAACATGCACCGCTCTGGAAGGAATTAAGCGGGCCACATCCTTCGAACACTTTCCATGAAAATACGTGTAGAAAAGGCTCAAGTCGCCAACCGTTCTTCGATGTTGCAGCGAATCAAGACCGCCGGTCAGTTCCGGGTCTCCAATCAGATGAACAGCTCTTCTCTGAACAGAATCCAACAAATGCAGTGTATGTTTGGGAGCGGAGCCCCAAACATGGGAGCAGTATTTTAAAGTTGGTTGAATTTGAACTTTGTAAAGAATTAACAGTTGTTATGGAGTGTAAAGCTTTCTGGTTCGAAATAATAATCCCAACTTTTGAGAAGCTTTCCTGGCTATGCCTGCAACATGCTCATGCCAGGACATATTTGCTCCCAAATTAACGCCTAACAAATTGAGTGATGTTGTTAGAAGAATAGAGTGCCCCGCCATAACTATGTCGGGTTCAGCAACGTTAACTTTTTTAGAAAAAACTGCTGCCTGGGTTTTTGTAGCGTTAAATTCCACTTGGTTACTGTCATCCCAAGATAAAATTTCTTCCAGGTCTTTGTTAAGTTGAACAACTTCCCGCTGTCTGCGGACACTCGCCTGAGCAGCCGATGTCCGAGCGTTCAAAGTGAATGAAGAGATAAGCGTACTGTCATCTGCAAAGCTGTAGATTGGATTCCTGGTCTTTTCCAGCAGATCGTTAATGTAAATGAGAAAGAGAGTAGGAGACAGTATGGAGCCTTGGGGCACACCGGCGTTGATAGTGAAGATATTAGAAAGAAATCCGTCGACCGCCACTCGTAAAGAACGCTCACTGAGGAAACATGAGAGCCACAAACAGAACTTTTCAGACATACCATATGAGCGTAGCTTAGCCAACAGCTAATCGTGCCAAACACGGTCGAATGCCTTGGACACGTCAAGAGCAACCGCTCGAGATTCTCCAAAGTGTTCAATTGCGTTGTTCCAAACATGTGTTACATAAGTCAGAAGATCTCCTGTTGATCTATGTTTACGAAAGCCATATTGGTGATCGCTAATAATGTTGAGTTCTTCAAGATATTTTAGCAGATGTTGATTGATAGCCTTTTCCATGACTTTCGATATTATTGAAAGCAGTGCGACTGGTCGGTAGTTATTTGGCAAGGTCTTCTTGCCTTTTTTAGGTATCGACTGAACGGTGGCACACTTCCAGCAGGAAGAAAATATTTCCTTTCTGTAGAATAGGTTGAAAAGTCTACAGAAAACTGGTGTCAATTCCCTCGCACAGTTTTTGAGAACTATGGCAGGTATTCTGTCAGAGCTTTTTTGGTGTCTAGCTTCATTAAAATACGCTTTATGATACGCTGTCTGAAGACAACATTGGGCATCCTTGACTGCATTATGGGAATAGTAGGTGGTGTTTTTCCCTGGAAATCGACAGTAGAATGTGAAGCAAAGAGTTTAGACAACAAGTTCGCTTTTTCAACAGGTGTCGTTGTAATATAATTATCTGGCCGTGTGAGTGGTGGTGTGGTAGATTTGGTGAAACTTTGGCTAACTGCCTTAGCGACTGACCAAAAGGTCCTGAAATT
This sequence comes from Pachyrhynchus sulphureomaculatus, assembly GCA_019049505.1. NCBI lineage: Eukaryota > Metazoa > Arthropoda > Insecta > Coleoptera > Curculionidae > Pachyrhynchus > Pachyrhynchus sulphureomaculatus. The sequence goes on from CM032454.1 coordinate 74,317,342, forward strand.
GTTGGGACAAGCGAGAAGTTTGTTTCTAATTCGCCGATTGCGTGCCTCCTTGGTTTCGTCGATAATTTCTTTGCATATGTTCCGGGCACGAACAAAGGTGTTACGATTTATGGTGTAAGGATTGTCACGCCATTGTCGGTAGGCAAGATGTTTAGAAGCAACAGCTTCTTTGCATTTTCGGTCAAACCAAGGCTTGCCGTTCGAAGGGCATTTTTTCGAAAAAGGAATGTAAGCTTCCATACGAGCCAAAATAACATCGGAAACCTCCCTCGCGCAGTCAGATGGGTCGTCAGAATGAAAAGAAACGCCTAACCAAGGAAAAGTTCGAAAATAATCCATGAGATCTTCCCATTTAGCAGATCTGTAGTGAATCTTTAGTTCTTCGTGAATTCCAGTCTAGCCAACACTAATATACAAGAAGCTTTCTTACTGTTTTTAGCATTTTTGTAAGTAGGTGTGTTTTTTTATAGTTAAAAAATAATATAATTATGATAAGAGCCGTAGTATTAACCTAGGTATTGAATGGTCCTAGGCTTCATGTCATTGGGTTCGTTAGCAATGGGTGACACTCTGGAGATGTATGCATGTAGATTTTCCTTACTGTTGATTTGGTCTCAGTTTCGTTCAAAAACTTTCATGGAATCCTGAATAAGAGGCCTTTCGGTGTTTTCGCGTTCAGATCACTATGTAGTCGGTCATTTCGGATGATGAAGCATTGGTGATCATCCGGAACATGCTGCTAGGACGGCTTGGATCCTGTGGCATCTGATTTGCCATACCTGTGCCCATGTGTAACAAGTATAAATAAGCCTAACCATATTTTATATATAGCAAAATTATTACTTATTGACAATTTGCTTCAGCAGTTAAATTAGAATTTTTAAATAATAAAAAAACCACCATACCTTTATAAATTGTTAAACTGAATAACATATAGTCTCAATTGTAATATTTTTTCTCCATTTTAACGTTCTAATAGATATAGCAACGAATGGATAGTTTACAGTTTAATTTACCTAGCGTCGTTAATGTGACACTAATTATATTGTATGTCTTTAGGCGGTGCTCGGTTAAGGATGTGTGTAGCAATTGGAAAAAAATTACTGATGTTTCAATGGAAACATTCCGCAGCGTGGACAGCTTGGTGCCCTGCAAGTGATACAGATACAGTAGAGGGATTTACTTTCTTCTGGGTAAGTAATGGTATAAAAAAGGACCAAATTTAGTTTTGCTTTGTTTTGAAAGTCCATCTAGTCTGAACGAATGTAATATATCTACTAAGGAAATAACGACTTATCAGATAATACTATATTCTTAATATTAAACAGAAGATTTATAATAATGATCGAATTTCGTATGCCGAACCATAATGTAATTATTAATTAATGATAAATGTTCTCTTACTGATATATTTTTCTCCACGTCGCGTCGGCTGTTCCTGCCCACCGATTAGTGTCCACCAATAATATAAAGCAAATAAAAAACAGTCACGATCGAACTCGAGTATCGGTCTACAGCTGACTACAGCAAATCCATTGTAAATTGTTTGTCACATTAAAAGTCATGGATCATTCTCAAAAGATTTAACTGTTCTATTTATTTTCGTCTACACATTACTTACCCCTGATAGGTTTAATGCTGCTAAGTAGTTTTTACGTTTTTAGCGTTCCGTACGGAACACTTATAAGATTACTTTGGTGTTTGTCTTTCCGTCTGTCTGTCCGTCTGTCACACCCGATTTTCACCGAAACTATTTGACACTAATATAGGAACTGATGGCCTCATCAGAGCTGTGTAGTTTTGAAAGTTAAATTTTCATTTAACGGGTTAGTTTTGGGAGGTAAAATCGGAAGTGAAAAAAAAATTAGCAGGTCAACAAGTGGGGTGTCAAATGAAAGCTTATAAAAACTCGAGCTCAAACATATATATATAATGTAATACTTGCGCACACATTTCTTTGCATTATTTTTAAAAAATTGCGGAAAATCTCGAAAAGTATTTATCAAAATTCTAGAATAATCTCCACAGGGTGTAGATTGAACGAAAATTATCACGAGTGCATTACCTTTAATAATTTACCTGGTATATATAAAAAAATTTAAGGTCATCAGTTTTCATTAAAGATCGAAAAAAACTTTGTTGAAAACTCATTTGGGGTGTGTGTTGTGAAGTCACTGATCATTTTATACCTCCGTGATACAAAATTTTATTTTAAAAGGTTACATACACCTGGACGTTGCATAAAGTATGTATATTAAAAAAATAAAGGTTATTAACGAATATAACAAAAGAATGGCGATTATATATTTTCATTGTACTTTAAATTATAAGAAATTTTTTTTAAAATATGTTTTAAATGTTAACATTATTTCTTATCGGGTTAAATAGACCACGAATGAAAACTATGTTGCCTCCTTCTCTGCAGGATAATCCAATCTGCAAAAATAAAAAATCTTGTAAAATAATGTATCTGTTAAAAATTGTCGAAGGATTTTTTTTCAAAAATAAAAAATTTACAGCGTTTCAAACTTTAGTATGTAATTTTGTACCAAAAAATTTATATTTAATTATTTATAAAAAATAGTCTAAAATTAAATAAAAAAGTTAGAAAATGACAAATGACTGAGTAATATTGCAGACAGTGCATTGACAGGTAGCGGTACCAAGCCAAGTCACATTTAACGCTACAACTTTGTAATGGAAAGAAATTTTCTTAATTTTTTTTTTTTTTTTGGAATAATTCTTAGAAGTATAGAGAATAAAAATCCGTAGAAAAGAAATCGAATTTTTGAAAATTCCAGGTGTATGTAACCCCTTAAAAGCAATCAACGTATGGAACACTAATTGCGCAAGTCTGACTTGGACTTGGCCGGTTATTTTTCTATAGTACATAGAGCACTATTTATATGCTAATGACTGTACATTAACACACAATGATTAAGTCTAGGCAAATGAACAAGGTACTTAAATTTATAAACGAATTATTTTCCATTAACACTTAAAACAAGTAACCTTTACAGTTTTAATAAACTTGATAGTAAGGTATTAAATTTTTGAGAATTGCATAGCAGTCATTAGAAATGTTCATGAGTAATTTCTCTTTTGTGAAAAGTCCGCATGGTTAATTATAGATTCGAGTTTTATGCTTCTACCTCTGTAAATTTCTAAAGTTGACGGGTTAAAATAACTTAATAGATCTCCTTAAAATTGTTAAGTAGATAGTTGAAGTAATAGAAACTTGGTTGGAGAGTTATTTTAATTACAACATGACTTAAAATTTAGTTTTATAAGTCGCACATCGTAAATACAAATTAACTTTTGGTTGGTTTATTTGATTTTTATACGTAAAGCGTGCAGTTTGATTGGTTAAGAACGTGACACCATCTTTAATTGTATAAAATTAAACGTGTATATCTACCTAATAAAAGTTACATTCAAGATAAACTTATACATCGGTTGGTTAATTAACGTTTGTTTTGTAGTAAAAAAAAACAATTTAGATAGATACCAGGCACCCTCCGGGAGTAAGTAGCCTTGCTGGGGCATCCGGGCTCTGCCGCAGTCGACCCTTCTTTCCTAGGATACTCGTGGGAACACTATGTCGGATAATAATAATTATAATAGTGATAATGGCAGGGTGTTCGAAAAGCGGACTCCTGTCATACAAACAGCTACAGTACCACCACAACAACAACAACCACAGACTATCCAAACAACTGCCTCAGCCGAAACTACGCCCGATAGTTTTACCAGATCCGACATTGTAGGTGATGGAAATTGCCTTTTCCGTGCAGTTTGCTTACACTTATATGGCCACCAAAACCATCATGAAAGACTCCGAGAGGTTGCTCTAAGATATATACAACAAAACTGATCGGAACTTCCCACATTTTCATTAATTGAAGACGACGATATGAAAGATTTCAATAACTACTATAACCATATGAGGAAAAATGGCACCTATGAAACGAGCCTAGAGATTCTTACCCTCTCGGAAATCCAGAATAGCAACTTTCATATCTTCTCAAAACAACAAAGAACAAGAGATACAAAAATAACTTTTAGGGACAGACCAACAATAATAAGCACAGGAAAACACACCGAAACTATTTATCTTCTACTAATAAGCAACCCAATATAGGGACACTTTGAGCTTCTGACATCACAAAACACTAAAAACATCTCAAACAACAGTAGACCAATAAAAGAAGCATCGGGCGAGCAACGTAACGGTCGAGGACGTCGCGGGAAATAGCATCTCGACCAAAACGATGAAGACCGGGCAACTGAAAATGGAGCTGCCAAAAGTGTTGTGCCGGCGAGTAAGCCGACATCCACCAGGGCGAGAAAATCAAAGCAGCGCATGAGTTGCACTACAGGAATCAACGAACACATCATGCGTTGCTATAATAAAATCCTGACAAAGAAATCACTGAGAAGAAAATCACTCGCCGCCTGAACCCACCACCACGCAGCACCATCAATCATCAAAGAAATCCCAACAGCACAAAACCAAAATTCAAATGGCAAATAAGAATAGAAAATAAAATCAACAACATCAAAAAGGATCTAGGACACCTTACCCAGTTTATGAACGGGAATGCGTCCAAACGTGTCACACAGAGTATAGATAAGATCAAATCCAGGTTTCCCAAGAGAACACTGCCAGAAATCCTTGATACTTTGAAACAAAAATTATCCGTATATGCCGCAAGACTCCGTAGATACAAACAACCAAACGAGAAGAAAGACACCAACAACCTTTTCCGAAGAAGTGAAAAACAGTTCTACCGGAAAATTATGTTGACAGAACAGACAGCAGTGACTGAACTACTGGACAAGTACCTGGTCTAAACCCAAACTACCCAATAATAACACTCCCTGGATCAAAGCCGAAGAAAACAAACATAAACATGTGACAGAATAGCAAAATTCCACATTAACTACTGTGGGACCAAAGAGCATGATGAGGCACCTGGACACAAAAAATTCCAGAGGTAAAATAGTCTCCCGTTCGGATCTCCAGGTGGGGGCTAGTACGGGGGCGTCCACATGCAGACATCATAATTTTAAAATTGATTTTTGCAATATACGAGGTTTAAACTCGAACATAAATTCAGTGCACCAACACCTGCAATCAAATAAACCTCATGTACTCGCTCTTTGTGAAACCAAGGTCAGTTCAACGACCAGCAGAGTCAACTATCTTTATCCTGGGTACGACTTCTATTCCCGATTTAGGCGTAACTTTGGAATCTCTCTTTTTGTCAGAAGCGACCTCTCTTGTCAACGAGAAGAGGCTCTGGACCGCCCAATGGTATATGGTTAAAAATAACGACTCAACAAACCACAAGGTTCTTCTGTATCCTCTATCGACCACCAAGTGATACCAACTTTCGAACACTTTTCACTTCTGTTGCAGGCACCATCGATCATTTACAAATTAACTATCCAAGTGCCGAAATTGCCATCCTGGGCGACTTTAATGTCCACAATATCAACTGGCTTAAATATTCAAATACTACCGACGAACAAGGTCGTGAAGCTGTGTGGTTAACTCAGCTTATTGACGCACCAACACGGATCCCTGATCGAAACGGGGAATTCGCCAGTCTTCTTGATCTGTTTTTAACCACCAATCCGGAGATTTACAAGGTCACCGTAAATCCGCCGTTAGGTTCCTCCGACCATAAACTGCTTTCGACATAAAGTATCCTACCAATCAGTGACAGAGAGGCGTCTAAACCGCGCAAGATTTGGCACTACAAATCTCCCTTAGATGGACGTTTGTTTTCGATCCAGCTGACTGCGCCAGGGAGGTCTCCGATGTTATTTTGGCTGGTATGGAAGCTTACATCCCTTTTTCGAAGAAATGCCCCTCTAACGGCAAGCCCTGATGTGACCGAAAATGCCAAGAAGCTGTTGTTTCTAAACATCTTGCCTACCGACAATGGCGTGAACATCGTAATACCATAAATCGTAACACCTTTGTTCGTGCCTGTAACAGATACAAAAGAATTATCGATGAAACCAATGAGACACACAATCAACAAATTTTGGGCAGTCGCTAAGGCAGTTAGTCAAAATTTCACCAAATCTATCATACCACCACTCACACGGCCAGATAATTCCATTGCAACCACCTCTGTTGAGAAAGCGAACTTGTTAGCTGAACTCTTTGCCTCACATTCTACTGTCGATTTCCAAGGAAAAACACCACCTACTATTTCCATATTGCAGTCAAGGATGCCCGATGTTGTCTTCAGACAGCGTATCATAAAGCATATTTTAATGAAGCTAGATAGTTCTATGGCAACAACACCTGTTGAGAAAGCGAACTTGTTGGCTGAACTCTTTGCTTCACATTCTACTGTTGATTTCCAAGGAAAAACACCCACCTACTTTTCCCATAGTGCAGTCAAGAATTGCCTTCAGACAGCGTATCATAAAACGTATTTTAATGAACCTAGACACCAAAAAGGCTTCTGGCGCTGACGGAATACCTGGCATAGTTCTCAAAAACTGTGCAAGGGAACTAACACCAGTTTTCTGTAGACTTTTTAACCTATCCTACAGAAAGGGAATATTTTCTTCCTGCTGGAAATGTACCACAGTTCAGCCGATACCTAAAAAAGGCAAAAAGACCTTGCCAAATAACCACCGACCAGTCGCACTGCTTTCAATAATATCGAAAGTCATGGAAAAGGTTATCAATCAGCATCTTCTAAAATATCTTGAACGATTCAACATTATTAGCGATCACCAATATGGCTTTCGTAAACATAAATCGACAGGAGATCTCCTGACTTATGTAACACATGTTTGCAACAACGCAATTGAACACTTTGAAGAAGCTCGAGCGGTTGCTCTTGACATATCCAAGGCATTCGACCGTGTTTGGCATGACGGACTATTGGCTAAGCTATGCTCTTGTGTCTGAAAAGTTCTATTGTAGCTCTCATGTTTCCTCAGAAAGCGTGCTGTACGAGTGGCGATCGACGGATTTCTTTCTAACACCTTCACTATCACGTTCAGTCTCAACGCCGGTGTGCCCCAAGGCTCTATACTGTCTCCTACTCTCTTTCTCATTTACATTAACGATCTGCTGGAAAAGACCGGGAATCCAATCTACAGCTTTGCAGATGACAGTACGCTTGTCTCTTCATTCACTTTGAACGCTCGGACATCGGCTACTCAGGTGAATATCCGCAGACAGCAGGAGGTCGTTCAACTTAACAAAGACTTGGAAGAAATCCTATCTTGGGGTGCCAGTAACCAATTGAATTTAACGCTACCCCTAAAAAAGTTAACGTTGCTCAACCCGACATAGTTATGTCGGGGCATTCCATTCCCCTTGAATCGTCGCTCAATTTGTTGGGCGTTAATTTGGGAGCAAATATGTCCTGGCATGAACATATGGCAGGCATAGCAAGGAGAAACTTCTCATAAGTTGGGAATATTATTTCGAACCAGAAAGCTTTACACTCCACAACAACTGTTAATTCTTTACAAAGCTCATATTCGACCAACTATGGAATACTGCTCCCATGTCTGGGACTCCGCTCCCAAACATACACTGCATTTGTTGGATTCTGTTCAGAGAAGAGCTGTTCGTCTAGTTGGAGACCCGGAACTGACCGGCGGCCTTGATTCGCTGGAACATCGAAGAACGGTTGGCGACTTGAGTCTGTTCTACAAGTATTTCCATGGGAAGTGTTCGAAGGATGTAGCCCGCTTAATTCCTCCCAAAGCGGTGCATGTTAGAAATACACGTCGCGCTAATACTTCACATCCATCCGTACAACGCTTTTCAAGCAGTCTTTTATATATTCTTCTTCTAAAGGTGCCTATCCGTTTCGGATGTTGGCGATCAAAAGAGCTATTCTGACTTTGTTGGCAGTCGCACGAAAAAGGTCTCTGGTTGTTAGGGAAAACCACACTCTCAGATTCTGGAGCCAAGAATTTCGTCGTCGTCCTGGACCTCTCTTGCCATACACCTTTCCCTGGAGTATCAGTTGTTGTAGGCCTTAGCGCTGCTCGTTCCTCATTATGTGGCCCAGGTATTCAAGTTTTCGCCTCTTTACAGTAAAATATATTTTACATTGCTTGTCCATTCTTCTTAGAACTTCTACGTTTGTTACTCTGTCCACCCAAGGAATTCTCAGTATTCGACGATAACACCACATTTCGAAGGCCTCAAGTCTCCTCATGGTGGCGTCGGTCAAGGTTCAAGATTCGACTCCGTGCATGAGCACTGAGAAGACATAGCATCGAAGTAATCGAACCTTAGTATTAAGTAGTATGTCTCGACTCTTGAAGATTTTGTTCATCTTAATGAATGAAGTTCTTGCCATCTCGATGCGTCGCTTTATTTCGACTGAGTGATCCCACCGATCATTTAAGGTGGGTGTCCTAGATAAGTGAAGCCACTGACTCTTTCTATTGGTTGCTGCTCAACCACTAATTCTCGGGGTGGTACCTGGTTTTTACTGATAATCATGTATTTAGTTTTCTTGATGTTAAACTCGAGACCAAGGAGTTGACTTTTTTCTAACAGACTTGAAACAAGAGACTGCAAACCCTCTAGACTGTCTGCAAAGATAATCGTATCATCTGCATATCTTATATTATTTAGACGTTCTCCATTCACCAGAATTCCTTCATCAATCTCCTCCAATGCCGTTCTTATAATTTCTTCTGAATAAATATTGAACAGGAGAGGCGACAGGATACAGCCCTGGCGCACTTCACGCTGAATTGCAACATCCTTTGTGTATTGTCCATCTATTTTAATGGTAGCTGTCTGATTATAGTAGATGTTATTTAGAACTCTTTTGTCTTTATCGTCGAGGTCAATAGACTTTAGTATTGAGAGCAGTTTGTCATGTTTAACTCTATCGAAAACTTTCCGGTAGTATATGAAGCAAACGTACACGTCACAGTTAACATCTCTACAGCGTTGAAACAAGACCTGAACAGCGAAAAGAGCATCTCGAATACGCAGCGCATTCCGGAAACCGAATTATGTACGGGATATGTGGGTCTCACATTTTTTGTATATTCTGTTGTGGATAATCTTAAGAAAAGTTTTAAGAAGGTGACCCATGAGACTAATGATTCTAAAATCCTCGCATTTCTTCGCGCCAGGTTTCTTTGGTAGAGTTATAAAAGTAGATTTTAGCAGCTTCGAGGAATATTTCCAAATTCGTATATATCATTGAACAATGAAGTAAGTCATTCTATTCCTGCATCATTCATAAGTTTAAGAAATTCTGCATAGAAATTATCTGGACCAGTTGATTTTCCGTTTTTCAATGTCCTGATTGCAGCTCTCACTTCATCGGTTGTAATTCTAGGTCCTGTTTTACAATCTGTAACAGCAAACGTTTGTCGGCCATCAGTGAAAGATTCTTCCACATATTTTAGCCAAACATTCCTTAATTCATCTGCATCTGTTATTGGATGGTTATGGTCATTAGTAAGATGTCCAGTCATTTTAGGTTTGTGCAACCCAGCAATCTCCTTTACCTTTTTATGTAAGTTAAAAAGATCATAGTTTTTTCAAACGTCTCTATTTTGGTACATTGTTCTTCAAACCACTTATTCTTGGCAACTCTAATAGCTTTCTTGATCTCCTTATCTATTTGCATATATTTTGTGCTGTTTTTGTTCTTGTACTTTCTACGATCATCCATCATAATGAGTATATCGTCAGTCATCCATTGTTTTTTCTAGGCTTTTGTTGGACGTTGGTGTTCATCAAGGATTTTCTGATTAATTTCTTGCAATTTTTCCACCTCTTCATCAACATTAGTCCAATCCCCTTTTGTATCAACCAATTCCCCAATATGTTGTTCTACTACTTGTTTAAGTTGTTCGTTTTTCAGCTTTCTCAGATCATATTTTATTGTTTTCTGACGTTGAATTCTTTTTAATTCCAGAGTGACCATGCCAACTAGGGGATTATGATCTGATTTAATGTCAGCGCCTGGGTGTGTTTTCACAGATATTATTGAGTTCCTATACCTCTTGTTGATCATGATATAGTCAATCTGGTTTCTTATGACTTTACTTGGTGAGTCTTGTGGCGATTTCCAAGTGTAAAGGCGCCGCGCTGATAATTTAAAAAAGGTATTGGTAAGGGCTAGATCTTCTTCCATTGCAAAGATGTTCAGACGGTCACCTCTCTCATTACGCTCACCCAGTCCGAAGGGTCCCACGAAATCTCCGCTTCTTCCTTTACCTATTCTATCTTTAAAGTCGCCCATAACTAGTATAAGTTCGTTTCTGTTGAGTTTTCCGAGAACATTAGTCAACTCATTATAGAACAATTCGATTTCCTCATCTGATTTATCCGCAGTTGGAGCATATACCTGGATTATATTTGTCTTAATAGGCCCTGTATTAATTTGAATCAGTAGCATTCTCTCCGATATGGGGACAAAGTTTATTACGTGTTTAGCAATATTTTCTTTCATAATCATGCCAACGCCGTGAATGTGTTGACCGTTGGTATTTCCCGAATAGTATATTTGATGTTGCTTGATTCGACAACTTCCAGAATCCGTCCAGCGCATCTCACTAATACCATAATGTCTATGGATAATCTTTCCATCTCTAGTATTGCATTATGAATTCTGCCGGCCTCATACATGGTTTTAATATTCCACGTACAGATTTTAATTGGATTATATTTATTTAGCTTTAAGCAGGCTTTGTTTGATATGTCACAGGGATTTCGCTGGATGACAACCCGGGAGGCCCTGTGGTCTGTTTGAGAAATTCCTCTCTTGCCGGCTCTTGGCCTCCGACAACCATGAGCTGTAGTAGTAGTATCAATTTAACTCGTAGCCATTTTTGATTGTACTAGTGAAATTCATTGAATCTTTAATGTAGTGGTTTCACCTTGCCTTCTACATTCTAATGCCGTTGACTATTCAACTAATTCCTGCGCCTTCGGGGCCAATTTCTCAACCTCAGGACAATAGAGTGCCCTTACACGTGTTTGTTCCTCCACCCGAAGCTGTTGACAACACGTGGTGACTGCTTATTCCGGCAGTCGCTCGGTATGGCTGAATGTAGGGATCCCTGCAGCCGCCAATGCTAGTTTTGGTCCACCCTGGCTATTTAATTTCACCAGTACCAGCTATATCTAGGAGGTATGCCCCTATCCGCCACCTAGGGAGGCGCCCGATGGAGGACTAGCAACATCATCCCTTTGGAATAATTTTCCCAGGGATGTGTTTCCCACCGAGCACAATTTACAGCGGCAGCGATTCAAGAACAACGTGAATCGCTTTTTCCGCACACCTGCCGCTCCTGGAGCGCTTTAGGGACTTCCCTGCAGCAAGTGTACTAGACCCATAAAAAAAAAGAAAAAGAAAACATATTAAAGAAATGCAAGTGAATTGTAGCACTATCTGATATCAACCAGAACTAAAAATATGGCTGATCTTTTATTTTACCGGCGTTATTAACTAGAACTAAAATTTTTTTCTACCGCTTAGTTTAGAGATTTTAATGATTCCCCTCATGTTTCCTTCTTTTCTTTATATTTTTTTGTCCTGGTATGTTTCTAAGACTGAAAATAATCAATAACATTTCCCTAGTGCCATTTTTTTTTTACATGCATAATTGTAAATTTTCAATGTTATCATTTTTAAACTGTAACTTTAACGAAAGTAAATCATCAGATCGTAAATCAAAGTTGGATTCGAAATGCGATCCTCCTGGAAATCGCGAATTAGGGATAAAGTACTAAAGAGATCTCTGTACCGAGGTTAGCAGTTTTTCCGTTTATATCGGGCTGTACTTTGGAGTTACCGCGAGATGTCCAAAAGTCCTATTAGCCTCTATTTTTATAATTAGTGTCATTCATTTAATAACGCAATTTGGTCGTTCGGAACCGGTATTAAAGTTTAGGTCCCATTTGTCTGTGTAAACACTTAAAAAAAGGCACCAACCACAGAGAGGGTCGCCTACGTCCCTATCGAATATGGCACTTCAAGAAGAAGATTAATACAATATTCGCTTGTGATAACAGAGGTGCTATATCTCATTTTACCTATGTGTTTTGCTCTCGAATTAAAATTTTAGCGGTTTCAAGATACTGGTATTTTTGGTTGTATGTCTTTTAAATCTTTTCTGCTGTTACTCTGTGTTCGCGCTTTACCTTTCTACCTGAGAAGACCGGTATGGAGCGAAACACGCATATCTCAGTTTGGTGTTTCTTAGATGGCACGCTCGTATAGTCCATAAATTTGGGCGCCCATACATTTGATGCAAGAGCAAAGCATTTGCTAGAGAGTCTTGATCCACTAAACCGATATATTCTTTTCTTTTCTGTAATTTTAATCTCGATGTTATGTAATTTGATATGCTTATCTATTTATTTTGTGGAAGACTTTCTAGCTGGTAAGTTATAATTTTAATTTTGGAACTTACTACTTGTAAATTAGGATAAACAATTTTTTATAGATTTGACCACAACCTTTTATTTAACTTTCAGTTAGGCCAAACGATGATCTAATTTGAACGAAACGCGTGGGCTAATAATTAAAAATAAAAAAGTTTCAAGGAAGAAGGAATATAGGACGTATTCTTTATTCCCCCCTAAATTAAAAGTTCTAATTTTTAGAGGCTGCGTGGGATATAACGGTTTAGATGAAAAAATAATTTTTTATTTATAATGAATCAAGAGTAATATACCCAAAAAAATATTGCCAAAATTTCCGGCTACAATTTTCTTTCCATAATTCAACATTAAAAATTTAGAATTATTATGGGACCCTGTTTTTCTCTCTGGTGATTTCCTAACCTTAAAATAAAAAGACTACGAAGAATTTTTTCACTTGATTCTAGTATTTATGTAATTGAATTAGCATACACTTAACGAAATTGAAAACGTTTAAAAGGATGCAATAGAAGCGACTCAGAAAAAAAAAAACGCCTAAATGAAAAGCGCCCAAATACTAGAATATAATTGGTCTATTTTCATAGCTTATAGCAAAGGGACACAGAGAGAATCAGCTTTAAAAGAGAGATGTAATTTCATCTTTTGTATAAGCAGGGGATTAAGTCCGGCAAAAATGTCAATACTTATTTTGTAGTCTGAAAAAATCCAATACAATAATGGAGTTCTTCTAGGAGTATGTGTTTATCCATTCTGAAAATAATTTCTAAGTAAGAGTTTTATTGTTATTTAAGATTTGTTTGTTTTCGTGTAAAATCGTTACTCCTTTTTTAATTTATTAAGGGATATACATATGTTTTTAAGGCTTCAGATTTTCTATTTTTCTCCCTGACAAATTGTATTATGTATCTTTTGCGGTACAGAGTATTTCGATAGCACATGACGTCTCGCTAATCGAACTTTATGAAAATTAAATCTAAAAGTACTGTTTATTAAATTCTACCCTTACTATTCATCGCCACCGGCCAGTATGCTACAATAACTTACAGAGTAACATTGAAAAGTACTCATGTTATCATTCTACCGCAACTGAAAGCCAATATTAATAAAGAAATTTCTCCCAAAGGCAGATGAAACAGAAACATTTAAAGGCCGTAAACTTTGTTCATTATTATGGTTAGTTATTTTCATTTCCTGTCGGTGATAAGAGAGTCTCATACTTGACACTTCTTAGCAACACTCCACCATTGCCAGAGTTGCATCTTTGCCATAAATTCTACTATGCATTGTGGTTTGCATCTTTTCAGCCTGTGATAGATGATGCAAATATGCTTTTATTTCTGATTATGATCAACTAGTAATATAACTATAAAAATCTTGTTTTGTAGGTACGGCTTTAAAGTATTAATTTGAGCTCCCTTCTATGTCATTCCTAAGTTCAATGATAAGTCATGATACGACCCGAAAACATAAAAGTTTTTACCGTCGTTCTTAGCTCGGCTGATGAGTTGTGATACGGTGAGATGTACATCTCATAATAGTGCCATATATATAACAGAGCAACATTTATTTGCCTGAACGAGGATTTCGTTAATTTATGATAATTAGAAAACAGTTTATTTTAAAAAATTTTATATACCTATATAATAGTACAAAAAGAAATAGATTTATCTGAAATTTTATGCCTTTAAAATATTCTGGGAAATTCAGTTTAAATAACTAACATTTTTATTGAATCGTACGTAAACAAGCCTCTATTTTTCCGAACAATCCGAAAAAGCCTTTGAGTTTGCAGAAATTATTATTTCCTACATCGTAATATTTGAATATGTTTTACCGCTGACGAACACTGTAAATAGGAGTAAGAAAACTACAAGGTAATAGGTATGCAGTTTGGCATTCGTAATATAAAATATCTAGTAATACTTTATGTGAAGTTGATTTTTATGTGGTCAGAATTCAAATAATATTCGAGAGGCTTAATTTAACTTTTTAGCACAATATTTACATATTGCTTTACAAATATTTGTTCATTTATTAGAGAGTATTTACAACTTTAAATTGAGCAGGCTCAAAATTTTAGCTAGATTTCCTTTTAGTTTGTATTAGATTTGGTCAAGTAAGAACGTGTCCACGATCATTCATTTTTGAAATATGCGATTCTAGCAATTCAATAAAAAATTGGTATAGGGAACCTTTGTATACGACGCATTTCAGTCAATTTCGATGTTTCGTTGAAATCACGTAAAATCCAAAATAAGTCACTTGTTTGTGCTAGTCTCTCTTTGTTGCCATCCAAAGGGGCCTAAAATGACACATTTCGCAGCCACTAAATATGTTAAAGAGTTGGTGTCGTTTGTGAAGAAGTGGATAAATCGTTTTAACGAGACGAAAAATGTCGACGACTTGCCAAAACGTGGCTAGGTAGGAAAAGTCACTCCGAAAGTCGAAAAACGAATCGTATCTTTGTTTCCACGGGACCTGAAATTGACGCTGCGTCAAGGAACCGCAAGATTAAGAAAATCGGGTTTGAATGCCAAATTTCGAAGCACGTTGAAGAAACCTTTGCTGGGTAAAAATCACGTCGTGAAGAGAGCCGCTCTCTTGAGCTCATGATAAGAGACTAGACTGGCCCTCACAATCGCCGGATGCCAACCTTATTGAAAAGAAAGACTCTGAGGATTTGACTCAGTTGTCTGGCGAGATTCAAAAAACTTGGAGAGTTTGCAGAAAATCTAGTCGATAGCACGCCTCGAAGATGCCAGGCGATTATTAAGGCAGGAGGCGATTGAACAACTTACTAAAATAATTGCGCTGTTGTTAGCACACCAAAAAATCGATTGCAAAAAATTTTCTCGAATTACATTTTTTCAAAAACGGTCACGTTCTTACTTGACCGACTGTACACTAGCAGCAAAAAAACAAGAGGCAAATTCTCAAAAATATTATTTCTATTATTTTGCAGAATAGATCAAAGCTACAAAATAGATTTATTCATGCACTCCTAATAACATGAAACCAAGAAGATGTTTAAATGGGTCTTTAACTAAATCCAACAAGTTACTAAAGCTCTGCTATTATTAGAAAGTGGATGTTTCAAGTCTCGTATGTCATAACATTCCATATGTATTTGAATGGAGATTTCAGAAATAACTGATGTCCAGTTTTCGGCCTTCCTGAGTTACATATAGAAACTCTAATTATACTCTTAAATTTATTGTTTAATTGTTTTATCATTTTTCAGCTAATGCAACAGGGTTGGATTTATTATTCTTAAGAGTGGCATTTTAAGATATGTAATTTGTCTCAATAAAGTAATAAACAAATTTTAAACATATTCGAATATATTACGGTGTAAAGAAATAAGAGAAGGGCTAGAGGTTTCAGATGTAAATAGGTCTGAATATTTTTTATAAAATATCTATAATTTAAAATATCAAATTTTTGTTGCTTAGATTAAGTTATGCGTTAGTATGAGATAGCCAAATTTAATATTTATTTTAAACTGCGTATTTATGAGGACGGTAATGAATAAATAACTTTATCGATTTTTTTTTAATTTTAAAAGTTTTATATTTACTTGTTTCTATTCTTCAGTTTAATTTTATTGTCTGAAGTCAGTATTTTATTCTCATTTTATTTTCATTTCAACTTGTGCTCGGCTCTTATAAAGCCAATTTAAGTTGAAAAATATTTCGGAAGTTGTTCAGAAGTTTTTATTAATAAAGTTTTTGTCCATAAATAGAGACAAAATTAAAATATAAGGTTTAAAAGTAGAAGATTCATATCATTGACGTTCTAAAGACTAAAGGTAAAAAAATAAACTTGAGAAAAGTTTTCCTTCATTCATTCATAGTAAGCTCTATAATAATCTGAAACCATACGATCATATGGAAACTAGGGACCGTTGTATTTGAAGTATTTTGATACTAAATTTCTAATAACTTAGTAATTGTAGTAACCAAGTCCATAAACTAACAATTTTAATAAATTCTAAAAGAACTTAGATTTGAAAAAGAAGGTACTTAACTGACTTCATTATACGGGTGGCGGGGATCGCCAGTTCCCAAAAGGCACTTAACGATGTTTTAGAGGCTTATCGTTAAGTTCATATGTAGCTAAGAGAGAGTGTAAAAAGCATAACTTGGAGTACCGTATACATTTGTTTCGAAAATCTGCTAACCTTGAAAGTGGGCAGGTAAGCCTACCATTGATGTAACGACTTGCTGACTAACCTGGAAGACTAAAATAACATTCTTCTTGTCTGGGTACCTGCCTATACTGGTGTCCAGAGAAATGAAATTGCCAATACAGCGACTAAAAAAGACGCTCTAGCGACCCCACGGGTCCTGAACCCTTTTTGAGAATCCCGCCAATGCAGAAATCGTAGATCTGTTGGACTATAAGCTCGTAAGAGACTAAAATGAGATAGCAGATATAAAAAAAAGTCCTGAGTATCCCAGGTTGCTGTTGAAATTAATCAGAATCGACCTGAACACTGTGGCAGAAATCGCTACATGACACTACTATCTGAATGAGCACCTATCTCACACCGCACTTAAAGATGATCCAGATTGCAGATGGTACTGGGCAGGGAAAGGAACATCTGATTATATTTTGCCCGGTGCATTAAGAGGTTTGAATCTGAAAAGCTGATGTCATTTCTTAAATTCTATTGACTTAGACATATACACAACATGCCTTCAATAGGTCTACGTGTTGTTTGACAATGAAAATAATAATAAATGATTATCTAGGATGGTATTAGTAAACGTTTTTTGAGCTTAACATTTTGATTGACTATTGATTAGTTTGTACCAACAACTGCCACCCATGTTTACTTTTTTGAATTTGTTTCAAATTTAAGCAACCTTTGGAACTTTTTCTCTAAAATCGCAGTTGGACATTAACTTTTCTGCCAGTCTCATACATAGATCATTTTGCTGCGCCACGACCGCACATGTAAAAGCGTTCACTTAGAAGCAACTGTTTTTAAATACGTAATACTATGGATCTGGAATAACGTTTGTTTTCGATCCGACGACCCATCTGACTGCGCCAGGGAGATTTCCGATGTTATTTTGGCCGGTATGGAGGCTTACATCCCTTTTCGAAGAAATGCCCTCCCAACGGCAAGCCTTGGTTTGACCGAAAATGCAAAGAAGCTGTTGCTTCTAAACACCTTGCATACCGAGAATGGCATGAAAATCCTAACACATTTGTTCGTGCCAGGAACAGAAACCAAGGAGGTACACAATCAACGGATTAGAAACAAACTTCTCGCTTGTCCCAAAAATTCCAGGTCCTTTTGGTCGGTCGCTAAGGCAGTTTGTCAAAATTTCACCAAATCCACCATAACACCACTCACACGGCCAGATAATTCTATTGCAATGACACCTGTTGAGAAAGCGAACTTGTTGGCTGAACTCTTTGCTTCACATTCTACTGTCGATTTCCAAGGAAAAACACCACATACTATTCCCATAGTGCAGTCAAGGATGCCCGATTCAGACAGCATATCATAAAGCGTATACTGATGAAACTAGACACCAAAAAGGCTTGTGGCCCTGACGGAATACCTGTCATAGTTCTTAAAAACTGTGCTAGGGAACTAACACCAGTTTTCTGTAGACTTTTCAACCTATCCTAGGGAATAGTTCCTTCCTGCTGGAAATGTGCTACAGGTCAGCCGATATCTAAAAAAGGCAAGAAGACCTTGCCAAATAACTACCGACCAAACGCACTGCTTTCAATAATATCGAAAGTCATGGAAAAGGCTATCAATCAGCATCTTCTAAAATATCTTGAAGGATTCAACATTATTAGCGATCACCAATATGGCTTTCGTAAAAACAGATCAACAGGAGATCTTCTGACTTATGTAACAAATGTCTGGAACAACGCAATTGAACACTTTGGAGAATCTCGAGCGGTTGCTCTTGACATATCCAAGGCATTCGACCGTGTTTGGCACGATGGGCTGTTGGCTAAGCTACGTTCTTATAGTATGTCTGAAAGGTTCTGTTTGTGGCTCTTATGTTTCCTCAAAGAGCGTTCTTTACGAGTGGCAGTCGACGGATTTCTTTCTAACACCTTCACTATCAACGCCGGTGTACCCCAAGGCTCCATACTGTCTCCTACTCTCTTTCTCATTTACATTAACGATCTGCTGGAAAAGACCGAGAATCCAATCTACAGCTTTGCAGATGACAGTACACTTATCTCTTCATTCACTTTGAACGCTCGGACATCGGCTACTCAGACGAATATCCGCAGACATCAGGAAGTCGTTCAGCTTAACAAAGACCTAGAAGAGATTCTATTTTGGTTTGACAGTAACCAGGTAGAATTTAACGCTACAAAAACCCAGGCGGCGGTTTTCTCTAAAAAAGTTAACGTTGCTGAACCCGACATAGTTATGTCGGGGCACTCCATCCCTCTAACATCATCATTCAATTTGTTGGGCGTTAATTTGGGAGCAAATATGTCCTGGCATGAACATGTT
Source organism: Pachyrhynchus sulphureomaculatus (assembly GCA_019049505.1). Taxonomy (NCBI): domain Eukaryota; kingdom Metazoa; phylum Arthropoda; class Insecta; order Coleoptera; family Curculionidae; genus Pachyrhynchus; species Pachyrhynchus sulphureomaculatus. The sequence goes on from CM032454.1 coordinate 74,336,259, forward strand.
GCAGGCATAGCAAGGAAAACTTCTCAAAAGTTGGGAATATTATTTCGAACCAGAAAGCTTTACACTCCACAACAACTGTTAATTCTTTACAAACCTCAAATTCGACCAACTATGGAATACTGCTCCCATGTTTGGAGCTCCGCTCCCAAACATACACTGCATTTGTTGGATTCTATTCAGAGAAGAGCTGTTCGTCTGATTGGAGACCCGGAACTGACCGACGGCCTTGATTCGCTGGAACATCGAAGAACGGTTGGCGACTTGAGCCTATTCTACAAAAAAAAATGTCTGATATTAGCAAAGAGAACATATGGCAAAAATAAGTTAAAGTACATTTAATCAAGAACATAATATAGAGAGGGTAATATGAAGTTAAAAGACATTCAAAAACATTAATACGAATTAAACTTTATCTGAACGTAAAAACGTCGAGTTTGTAAAAAATTTGCTTCAAAACGATACCGTAAATAAAGTATAAATTACTTAAATTACTCACAACTTCTTAAAGCCCTAGTTACTCATTTCTGCTTATTTTCATTCCCATTTTCTTGTCTAATACAATTTTTTAGTTAACCTTTTGAATTTTATAAAATTGAAAATGAAAATGTAAATCTCCTTGAAATAACATTAGAAAAACTGGAATCGGAATATAAAAGAAAGTAAATTCTAAGAATTTATATTCTTTTATTTTTTTAATGAGTATGTCTTACTATCGAGTTTTTCAGGAAAGTTTGTTTTAAACAAACTTAGTAAATATAAATGTAAATTATTTTTGGTGACCAAGTACATTTTTTTCATTTCCAGCAATATCCTACTTCTATCTTTAAATTAAATATAAATTGAAATTTCAAATACTCTCGCATTTAAGACAAATTAAAAATAATCAAAAAACTGGTTTTATGAAATAAATAATTTATTTGGTACACAAGAATAAAATTTTGCGCAAATTTTTTAATTGAAATTGTCAAACGTGGGCTATACATAATACTTTTACATTTTTGTAACTGACTGCTCAATTTCAACATGCAGAGATCACAACTTTGAAATAGATTCTTGGTTTAAACTCGAACATAAATTCAGTGTACCAACACCTGTAATCAAATAAACCTGACGTACTCGCTTTCTGTGAAACCAAGGTCAGTTCATCTACCAGCCCAGTCAACTTTCTCCATCTTAGGTACGACATCTATTCTCGGTTTAGGCGTAACTTTGGAATCTGTTTTTTTGTCAGAAGCGACCTCTCTTGCCAACGAGGGCAGGCTCTGGAGACTCGAAATTTCAATGTTATGTGGTTAAAAATAACAACTCAACAAACCACAAGGTTTATCTGCTGCTTCTATCTACCACCAAATGCCAAAATTGCCATCCTAGGCGACTTTAGTGTCAACAACATTAACTGGCTTAAGCATTCAGACACCACCAACGAACAGGGTTGTGAAGCTGAATCATTCTCAACTCAGCTTATTGACGAGCCAACACGGATTCCTGATCGACACAGAGAGTTCGCCAGTCTTCTTGATCTGTTTTTAACCACTACTCCAGAGATTTACACTGTCACCGTAAATCCGCCGTTAGGTTCTTCCGACCATAAACTGCTTTCGACATCGAATGTCCTGCCCATCAGTCACAGAAAAACGTCTAAACCGCACAAGATTTGGCACTACAAATCTGCTAAATGGGAAGAACTTATGGAATAATTTCGAACTTTCCCTTGGTTAGACGTTTGTTTTCGATCCGACGACCCATCTGACTGCGCTAAGGAGGTTTCCGATGTTATTTTGGCTGGTATGGACGCCTACATCCCTTTTTCGAAGAAATGCCCTTTCAACGACAAGCCTTGGTTTGACCGAAAATGCAAAGAAGCTGCTGCTTCTAAACATCTTGTCTACCGACAATGGCGTGAAAATCCTAACGTCATAAATCGTAACATCTTTGTTCGTGTCCGGAGCAGGTGCAAAAAAATTATCGACGAAACCAAGGAGACACACAATCCACGAATTAGAAACAAACTTCTTGCTAGCCCCAACAATTCCAGGTCCTTTTGTTTAGTTGCTAAGGCAGTTAGTCAAAATTTCACCAAAACCACTATACCAATACTCACACGGCCAGATAGTTCTATGGCAACAACACCTGTTGAGAAAGCGAACTTGTTAGCTGAACATTCTACTGTTGATTTCGACTACTTTTCCCATAGTGCTGTCAAGAATTGTTTTCAGACAGCGCATCACAAAACGTATTTTAATGAAGCTAGACACCAAAAAGCTTCTGACGCTGACGGAATACTCACTTTACTTAACCTAGAGAAAGAATATTTCATTTCTGCTGGAAATGCTCTACAGTTCAGCCAATAACCAAAAAAGGCAAGAAGATCTTGCCAAACAACTACCGAACAGTCGCATTGCTTCCAACAATATCGAAAGCATATTAGCATATTCTAAAATATCTTGAAGGATTCAATATTATTAGCGACCATCAATACGGCTTTCGTAAACATAAATCAACAGGAGATCTTCTAACTTATGTAACACATATTTGGAACAACGCAATTGAACACTGTTGAGAATCTCGAGCGGTTGCTCTTGATATATCCAAGGCATTCGACCGTGTTTGGCACGATGGACTATTGGCTAAACTACGCTCTTCTGGTATGTCTGAAAAGTACTTATGACTCTCAAGTTTCCTCAAAGGGCGTTCTTTACGAGTGGCAATAGACGGGTCTCTTTCTAACGCTTACACTATCAACGCCGGTGTATCTCAGGGCCCCATACTATTTCCTACTCTCTTTTTCATTTACATTAACGATCTGCTGGAAAAGACCAGGAATCTAATCTACAGCTTTGCAGGTGACAGTACGCTTATCTCATCATTCACTTTGAACTCTCAAACATCGGCTACTCATGCAAATATCCGCAGACAGCAGGAGGTCGTTCAACTTAATAAAGACCTGAAAGAAACTCTATCTTGGAGTGACAATAACTAAGTAGAATTTAACGCTACAAAACCCAGGCGACATTTTTTTCTAAAAAAAGTTAACTTTGCTGAACCCGACATAGTTATATCGCGTCACTCCATTCCTTCAGCAGAATCACTCAATCTGCTGGCCGTTAATCCGGGGGCAAATATGTCTTGACATGAACATGTTGCAAGCATAGCAAAGAAAGCTTCTCAAAAGCTGGGAATATTATTTCGAACTAGAAAGCTTTACACTCCAGAACAACTATTAATACTGTACAAAGCTCAAATTCGACCAACAATGGAATACTGCTTCCATGCTTGGGGCTCTAAACATACACTGCATTTGTTGGATTCTATTCAGAAGAGAGCTGTTAGCCTGACTGGAGACCCGGAACTGGCCAGCAAACTTGATTCATTAGAATATCGAAGAACGCCTTGAGTCTATGAGTATTTTCATGAAAAGTGTTAGATGGATATAGACCGCTTAATTCCTTCCAAAGCGTTGCATGATAGAAATACACGTCGCGCCAAGGCTTCACATCCGTATGAAGTTCAGCTTGTTACCCCTCGTACAACCCTTTTCAAACAGTCTTTTATATGGAGAACCTCATCACTTTGAAATAATTTGCGCAGGACTGTGTTTCCGACCGAGTACAATTTACAGCATGAATCGCTTTTTCCGCACACTTGTCGCTTCTGTAGCGCTTTAGGGATTTCCTTGCAGTACGTTTGCTCTACAAAAATAAAATTTAAAATGTAAAAATATTATGCATAGCCCAAGTTTTACAAATCCAACTCAAAAATGTGCACAAAAGTTTGTTGTTTTCTACCTAATAATTTAATTTATTTAATTCATATAAACAATTTTTTGATTATTTTTATTTGTCTTAAGTGCGAGAATGTTTAAAATTTCAATTTATATTTAATTTAACGACAGAAGTAGGTTCCACCAACCATTAGACTACTTTTTTTAGCAATTAGTGTGAATTCCCCTCATCGATTCTAACTTATTACACATATGTAATGAAACTTCATATGTAAATAGTACAATAGGAATAGTGAACCCTCCTACCATTTTAGCTCTCTGAATGTAGGTATATCAACACCTATAATATCGAGTATTATAGCCAACATCTGGAAATATCTCAATTACACATTAAATGTTAGCTTAGGGTAACCATTCAGGATATATTGTTTTATTACTAGACCTCTCTAATAGTTGTTAGGGTGAATTAAAACTGGTTATGTTCTATACATAGTAATTCAGTTTCAACTCTGGCAAACAAACGCGCCGAATCTAAAGGAATACTCCAATAGAGGGCAACTTTGTACCATTGTACGAGCAAATAAACGTAGTCCTACTGGAATTTGGTATCTGCGCGTGAGTGTAGACAATATTGGCGTCAGTTCATGAACCACATATGTATAAAATATGAAAAAGATTTACAGCCATTGCCCTCCACAACTATCATGCATTAGTGGTGCCAGTCAATGACTTCATATAAATTTCAGTAGATAAAGCGACAAAAATTAAGTCCAAAGCAAAAATGTTTATTTGAGTCAGAAATCCAAATAAAACGCAAAAATAATAAATGTTTTAAATCTATAGCTAAAAAAATTAAATAAAACTATATGAAATTGAGATACAGGAATATTTATAGTCCTTTAAAAGTAACTGTTAACGCTATTGAGAATAAGAAAATGATGCCGGTATTGGTGCATTAGGTGCTTTAAGCGGGGGAAAAGCTACAATTCAAAAACTGATTCAAAAGACTCCAGAAAATAATTTAGAGAAAGTCAACGTAATTATAAAGCTGTGAAAGTAATAGCACTCAGAAAAGAACTTTATTAAATACTATACAAAAATGATTTAGGGATATTTTTAAACCCGCCTATCGTTTCACCCTCGTCACTACGAGCAACAACTATGGCATAGAAACGTGTAAAAATAGAATTAATAATACTTACTTTTGGTGTAATGGCTTAACTGGTCAAGAATAGTACAAACCTGGCTTCACAATACTATAATTGTTTTAATGAAGAAGAATTTAGTCTGCTGCACACAGTCTGCCAGTGTCAGACAAAACAATATTTCTGTGTGCAACATGTGCAACCCCAGTAAGTAATTGTACTGAATGCATTCGACTTATTGAGATTTGGGATGAAGTTAAAGAAGAAAGAATCTCGGTTTCTCTAAAACGGGACGACCGTATGCTGGAATCATGTATTCAACTCTATCACTGCTACACCTTGTCATAGGACCAGTATATTTTAAGATATTATTGGCTATGTCTAATATTCGGAGTATCAACGGGCCTATTCATAGAAAGCTCAAATGCTTTATTTATTATTCCTTAAATAAAATATTTGATATCAATAGGGGTAAATATTATTACCCCTACTCATTCTTATGTTATACCAAGTTATTTTTTATTTTATTTTCAGGAGCTTAATCTTAATGAAACACCAACTGTATTAACAATACTTGATAATGGATGGAGTCCGATATCACCATCTCATGGGGATATTTTAGTATGTGTAGGCTACAAAAACCACTGGGATATAGTTAACGGAAGATCTGGGCAAGCTCAACACCTTCATATTGTGGAAGGAACTAAGGCTCATTTGGTAACTGCCCTAGATTTGTATGAAGACCAAGAAATTCAACTTATGTTATGCTATAACCGTAAGTACTACATTATTTTTTATAAAAATATTAGAAATTTCTGTTTTTCTTTAATTTAATTTCTTATTATATTTTCAACACAAATTATTATTAAATAACCAACCTACAATATAATTCCTTATAGCCACTGAATTCTATTACAAAATTAAAACTATCTATTTGCGCACCTGTATTCGCATTTTGTCGATAATTGAAAGTACTGTTTTCGTTTTAAATTAACATTTTGGAGTTAATATTTAAAAAAAGGAAATATAACTGCAAACAACCTATTTAAAACCTTCATATAGAGTATGAATTAATAATCTTGTTTCTCCAATGCATTTTCTCGACACGTAAAGTTCTGCTGCTAGTTTAATTAGTACTAGGTATGAGAATTTTTCTTCGATAATTGATAAGTGTCTATACTTATCGATATATTGGTAACTATCGATATATCGACAGTTATAGATAAATTCTTACTGATCGATATATCGATAAATCGATCGAGATTTTTAAAAATTACCTAGTAAATGCAATAAAATAAAATTCAATTTAAATAGTAAATTTAAATATTTTACAAAAGTTTAATATAAGTTTTCAAAATTAATAACAGATTATATAACTCGGCAACATTTGGAAAACTTTTAATTTTTTAAATGATACCCAACAGCTATTTCGTCGTCGTAGCTCTGTTTCCTATTGTACTAGAAGTCACTAGTATACTTGATAAAGTGATAACCAACGAGATATATATATATATATATATATATATATATATATATATATATATATATATATATATATATATATATATATATACGAGGCTGGCACCACCGGCGCGTATCGAGGTCATGTTTAGTTAGTAGCATCTTTTGAATGATCGCACACCAAGTTTCAGCCATATTGGTATATTTCTTTGTGTTTGGCATTCGTGTGAATCAAGGAAGTCGAGTGATTTTCAAGAAATGGACGAAAAAGAATTTCGTGTGGTGATTAAACATTACTTTATGAAAGGCAAAACGCCTCAGGAGACTAAAGAGAAGCTTGATGAACATTATGGTGACTCTGCACCTTCGATTAGAACAGTTTATAAGTGGTTTCAAAATTTTCGGACTGGCCATATGGGCACAAGTGACGCTGAACGTTCTGGACGGCCTGTGGAGGTTACGACTCCAGACATCATTGATCAAATCCATGATATGGTGATGGATGACAGAAGAGTTAAGGTGCGTGAGATTGCTAGTGCTGTGGGCATCTCGACTGAACGGGTACATAATATTTTGCATAAACATTTGGACATGAGAAAGCTATCCGCAAGATGGGTGCCGCGATTGCTCACGCTTGACCAAAACCAGAATCGTGTGAAATGTTACAAGGATGGTTTGCAGCTGTTCCAGAAGAATCCGGAGGACTTTAAGCGTCGTTTCGTCACTGTGGATGAAACATGGATACATTACTATACTCCTGAGACCAAACAACAATCTAAACAATGGGTTACCAAGGGGGAACCTGCACCAAAAAAGGCAAAGACCGTTCCTTCGGCCGGAAAGGTTATGGCGACTGTCTTTTGGGATTCGCAAGGGATAATCCTCATCGACTATCTGAAAAACGGTAAAACTATTACAGGTGAATATTATTCATCGTTATTGGACCGTTTGAAAACCGAGCTGCAAGAAAAACGCCCGCGATTGGCCCACAAGAAAGTCCTTTTCCATCACGACAACGCACCAGCACACACCTCAGCAGTTGTGGTCGCAAAATTAATGGAAATAGGATTCCAACTCGTTTCACATCCCCTCTATTTTCCAGACTTGGCTCCCTCGGACTACTATTTGTTCCCCAATTTGAAGAAATGGCTGGCGGGACAAAGATTTTATTCAAACGAGGAAGTGATTGCAGACACTAATGGATATTTTGCAGACTTGGACAAATCCTATTATTCGGAAGGAATCAATAAACTAGAACATCGTTGGACGAAGTGTATAAGCCTAAAAGGAGACTGTCGAAAATAAAAAAGGTTTACCCCAAACACATAAGTAGTTTTTATTTTTGCACGGACTTTTCAAACCAGCCTCGTATATATATATATATATATATATATATATATATATATATATATATATATATATATATATATATATATAGTTAAACATGAATCAATATGTCGATATTTATCGATTTATAGATAAGTGTCGATATACGAGGATGGAATGAAAAGTTTGCGGCCAAGTCAAGAAAACAAAATAAAATACGTACAAAAATACAAAAATATTTTTATTTTTCGACGTAATCTCCACTTAGCTCTATGCACTTCTTCCACCTGATTTCCAAAACTTCCACACCTGTGTCAAAAAAATTCCTCAAGGTCTTCAAAATATTGGTTAACTGCAGCTTCGACTTCTTCATTTGATGAAAAAATTTCTAGCCACCGAGGCGTTTTTTAGCTTTGAAAACAGATGAAAGTTCGAAGGTGTCAAATCAGGAGAATAAGCCGGATGGGCAGCATTTCGAAACCACATACACGAATTTGAGCCATGGACTCAACAGACGTGTGAACGCGAGCGTTGTCCTGATGGAACAAAACTTTCTTTCTCAGTAATCCTGGGCGTTTCTCTTTAATTCCTTGACGTAAACGACGCAAAAGGGTGCAATAGTAAGTCGAGGTTATTGTTTCGCCTTTCGGAAAGTAGTTCGCCCTAATAATACCTTTAGCATCCCAAAAACTGACGCCATCACTTTTTCAGCCGACAGAATTGCCTTCGCTTTCTCGGTTCACCAGATTTTTTTCCACTGCTTGGATTGTTGTATTGAGTCTGGAGTATAGTGGCGAATCCAGGTTTCGTCCATTTTTTTTATATGGGTCTAGCACACGTGCTGCAGGGAAGTTTCTAAAGCCCTCCGGGTGCGGCACGCGTGCGAAAAAAGCAATTCGCGTGGTTCTTGAATCGCTGTAAATTGTACTCGGTGGGAAACACAGCGCTGGGCAAATCATTCCAAAGGGATGATGTTCTCCATATAAAAGACTGCTTGAAAAGCGTTGTACGCGGAGTAACAAGCTGAACCTCATACGGATGTGAAGCACCAGCGCGACGTGTATTTCTAACATGCACCGCTTTGGGAGGAATTAAACGGGCTACATCCTTCTTTGTCACAAATCTGTTAAGAAAATCCTGCGAATCAGCCTCAAACATCTCCAAACAGTCGCGAGAAATCGTGAGTCAAATTCGTTTTTATTCAACTGAAAGCAATCTGGGGACCCACCTAGCGGTAACCTTAGAAAATCCGAATTCGTTGGCAATAATGTTTTGTATTCGTTCTTACGAGATGCCTATAGTGGCTGCAATCTCCCTGATAGTTAAGCTGTCTTTCAATATGAGATCACACACTTTGCCGATGTTTTCTTCAGTCATAAACGTCGTGGGCCGGCCGGAGCGAGAGTCATCTTATGCTCTCTCGTCCACGTTTAAATTCTGCAACCCACAGTGGTATATGACGGAGCAGATTCCCGTTGTGTTGTTTTCATATCTACGTGGATCTCCTTTGGTGTTAATCTTTTTTTAAACAGATACTTGATGACCGCACGTTGTTTAATTTTTTCCATTTTTCCAAAAACGCTGCACTTGGTCTCACTAAACTCGTTTTAATCTAAAAACCACAAATTCTACAGGAACAAAATTTTACACTGTGACAACCAAAGAAAGTATGAACTTATTGAGAGTACTATAATAAAAGTATTATAATTATTTTTTGGTTAGGCCGCGAACTTTTCAATCCATCCTCGTATCAATAACACTAAATAAACGATAGTTATACATCGACAACTATCGATACGTCGATAAATACCGATATATCCATAAATTAAATTTATCGGCGGGTGGGTTGCCATCGACAATCAATACATAAAATCTATCATCCCGCACCCCTAGTTGTGGCTAGATTAGGGTTTTAAGCAGTAATTTCAAAATTCATGGATTGTTAACTTCACTCTAAAGAGGTCACTGTAAAATTGGAGATGATTTCGCAATCTCTGTATTTATATTTCTACAATTTTTTGTTATTTGTTCTTAAAATGTTTTGTTAATTAAATTATTATTGACCTTTTAATAACCATTTTGACCATGTTTAACATTAGACCAAATGTAGCGTTTGTTATGTATTTTTATAAATCTGAATAATGTTCTATCTATTCAATGAAGAAGAAATCTGAAGTTTTTCTACACCAAAGTTAACAATTAATTCAAAAAAATAATAAGTTAGTGGTTTATGGACCGTCCGTAATTATAAAAATATTAATCTGCAAACTAGGGCATGCCATGTTTCAATGCATTACATAGCTTATCAGCTAACCTAACTGAAGAGACAATCTCAACATAACCAAAGATTTAAGCAGCAAATATCCGACGACATTGGTAGCTAACTAACCTACGTGCCATCCGATAAGCAACTATATAAATATATATATATATATATATATATATATATATATATATATATATATATATACGAGGCTGGTTTGAAAAGTCCGTGCAAAAATAAACACTACTTATGTGTTTGGGGTAAATCTTTTTTATTTTTCAACATAGTCTCCTTTTAGTGCCCATATGGCCGGTCCGAAAATTTTGAAACCACTTATAAACTGTTCTAATCGAAGGTGCAGAGTCACCATAATGTTTATCAACGATGTTCTAGTTTGTTGATCCCTTCCGAATAATAGGATTTGTCCAAGTCTGCAAAATATCCATTAGTGTCTGCAATCACCTCCTCGTTTGAATAAAATCTTTGTCCCGCCAGCCATTTCTTCAAATTGGGGAACAAATAGTAGTCCGAGGGAGCCAAGTCTGGAGAATAGGGGGGATGTGAAACGAGTTGGAATCCTATTTCCATTAATTTTGCGACCACAACTGCTGAGGTGTGTGCTGGTGCGTTGTCGTGATGGAAAAGGACTTTCTTGTGGGCTAATCGCGGGCGTTTTTCTTGCAGCTCGGTTTTCAAACGGTCCAATAACGATGAATAATATTCACCTGTAATAGTTTTACCCTTTTCCAGATAGTCGATGAGGATTATCCCTTGCGAATCCCAAAAGACAGTCACCATAACCTTTCCGGCCGAAGGAACGGTCTTCGCCTTTTTTGGTGCAGATTCCCCCTTGGTGACCCATTGTTTAGATTGTTGTTTGGTCTCAGGAGTATAGTAATGTATCCATGTTTCATCCACAGTGACGAAACGACGCTTAAAAGTCCTCCGGATTCTTCTGGAACAGCTGCAAACCATCCTTGCAACACTTCACACGATTCCGTTTTTGGTCAAGAGTGAGCAATCGCGGCACCCATCTTGCGGATAGCTTTCTCATGTCCAAATGTTTATGCAAAATATTATGTACCCGTTCAGTCGAGATGCCCACAGCACTAGCGATCTCATGCACCTTAACTTTTCTGTCATCCATCACCATATCATGGATTTGATCAATGATTTCTGGAGTCGTAACCTCCACAGGCCGTCCAGAACGTTCAGCGTCACTTGTGCCCATATGGCCGGTCCGAAAATTTTGAAACCACTTATAAACTGTTCTAATCGAAGGTGCAGAGTCACCATAATGTTTATCAAGCTTCTCTTTAGTCTCCTGAGGCGTTTTGCCTTTCATAAAGTAATGTTTAATCACCACACGAAATTCTTTTTCGTCCATTTCTTGAAAATCACTCGACTTCCTTGATTCACACGAATGTCAAACACAAAGAAATAGACCAATATGGCTGAAACTTGGTGTGCGTTCATTCAAGAGATGCTACTAACTAAACATGACTTCGATACGCGCCGGTGGTGCCATCTCTCGGACTTTGCACGGACTTTTCAAACCAGCGTATATATATATATATATATATATATATATATATATATATATATATATATATATATATATATATATATATATATATATGTATATATATATATATATATATATATATATATATATATATATATATATATATATATATATATATATATATATATATATGTATATATATATATATATATATATATATATATATATATATATATATATATATATATATATATATATATATGTATATATATATATATATATATATATATATATATGTATGTATATATATATATATATATATATATATATATATATGTATATATATATATATATATATATATATATATATATATATATATATATATATATATATATATATATATATATATATTTATATATATATATATATATGTATTCTTTCTCAGCATTTTTCACGGACACTAAATAAATATTTAGTTACTAATTAAGAAAAACCGCGTTTTTACCTTGATCAATGTCCGTAACTTACAAATACACACTTCGTGTAATTATTTGACTTTATTTGATAATAAAGTTGCTCCAATTCCTCTCAACGAATAGATAATTTGTGCTTTTCTAGTACCTACTACAATGGTATAGAACTGTCACCTGTTTCAGTTGTAGTCATGTCATGAATTAAATCTGATAATAGAACAGCTAACTTCACTGTCATTTGCATAATAAATAAATCTACCTTCTATGTGTCCCTCCACAGCAACCATATTTGTCAACTATATTAAAAATCATTCAAATCTATATTTGCTAACAAGTCTCTCAATACATTTTTTTACTGCAAAATTATTACCCAAAATAACAGCACCTGTTGTAGTTTTTATATCTTTTTTACCTTTGTTGCACATCCCTTTGGGCAGCGTGCTCTAAAAATGAAATGGTCTTCTGTAACTTAAAAGGTTGAAATTAAATCATCAAGTACAATCTACAGAGACACATGTTTTATATCCCGCGTGAGTTAAGCAAATTCTATTTTTCCAATAAATCGCTGTTTTATCTATCCTGCATTTTAAGCTGCAAATGACGTGATATCAGATAGTCATATAACAGTAATTAAAAAAACTAGAATAAATAACTTCTTTTCTTTTTATGCTTTAAAAAATAAAATTTACGAATTTTTATGTATTAATGTTTTGGAGAATGAGTACCAATATTAATACGGGGCTGTATGATAAGTACATGGCCTCGGCCAGAGATGGTGCTACTACTATTTAAAAAATTATATTTTTCATAAACATAACCTTTCACAAGAATCCTGTTAAATTTTCAAGTTGCTGCGTGATTTAATTTGTAAGTAGCAGCTGTTTAAATAGAACAGCTTTTGTGATTTTACTACAATGGATAAAATTGAATATCGAGTAGTGATAAAATATCTGTTTTTGAAAAAGAAAACGAATGATGAGATATAAGCGAAACTCGGCGAAGTGTACAGGTACTCTGCACCTTCGTTATGGACCATAAAGTATTGGATAGCTGAATTGAAACGCGGCATTTTTGATAAAGAACGTCCAGGTTGTCCCACTCACATTAGAAATGATTAAAAAAATCTACGATATAGTGATAAATGATCGGAGAGTGAAACTGCGTGGGATTGCTAAAACTGTGGGAATCTCAATTGAACAGGCGCAGGACATTTTAATAACCCATTTGGATGGGGATGGAGATGAGTGCCGAGATTGTTTACAATTGACAATAAACACGCACGTGTGTCAATTTCAAAGGAATGTTTGGCGATGTTAATGCGCAATTAAAATGATTTTTCGCATCAATTCATAACTGTTGACGAAACATGAATTCATCACAACACACCAGAGATGAAAGAACATTCCAAACAGTGGGTTTTCCATGACGAGCCGACGCTCAAGGTCAAAGCGATTTTAGCGGCTAACAAAGTCATGGCCACAGCATTTTGGGATGCATGCAGCATAATCCACGTCTATTACCTTGAAAAGGGCAAAACGATTAATGGAGAGTATTATATCAAGTTATTGGATTGTTTCAACCATACTGGAAAAGAGAAACGTCCGCATGTAGCAAAGAAATAAATTTCATCCAGACAAGACAAGACGTGGCTGGCTGTGGCTCGGTAGCGTAGTACCTTGCTACTGTGCAGAAGGTCAAGGATTCAATTTCGCAGGTTGGTATACTTATTTATTAATTTATTTAAGTATATTTGGCCTGGCCACGTACATAAGTAGTAGTTGTTTGCAGAAAGACACATAACGTCCGTGGCAGCACTTCCGCGTTGTTTAAAAGGTGCCGTGAAATACATAAATGTATGTTTCGGCATATAGACAACGTTGACAGGTATTACGACATCCTCGCCGATATCCTTGGGATATGGAAAAAGGGTAAAATCCCTACTGAGTCGGGTAGGTGAGCGACAAAAAAAAATGCACGCGTGCACACTTGTGTCATCGTCGTGGCAAAATTCGTTAGTTAGGATACGAATTGCTTCCGCGTCCACAATATTCGCCAGATTTAGCCCCCAAGAATTATGTCCTATTTCTGATTATGAAAAAGTGGCTCGACGGAAAAAAATTTAGCTGAAACGATAAGGTGATTACTGAAACAAACCCCTATTCTGAAGGGTTAGATAAATTGTATTTTTTAGATGGGATACAAAAGAGAGAAAAACGTTAGATTAAATGTGTCGAGCTAAAAGAAGACTATGTTGAAAAATAAAATAAATTTTACACATGATAGTGGAATCTTTGGCACAATGATACTACTCAGTATATATCATCACTGCACTTTCGTGCACTTTTTTTTGGAAATCGAATGCAGTCAATCATCGCTCCTGATGAGGCTGACATGGTTAGAGAAACTCGCGTCGAGTGCAAAAAAAAGTGTTTTGTTATAGTAGTGATATGTAGTAAGTAGGAACAATGAATTAGCAATATAAATTATATTTTCAAAATTTGTAAAAAAAATGAAAATTTGTACCATATCCGGATCCTTTAATATGTCGTAGATCGTCCGCAGAATCACTGAAAATCTCCTAAAAATTCGTCTTTAAAAATTGTTTTTAAAACTGCGTTCGAAATCTTTTCGACAGTTTCGACGCTCAGTCTGATAATACTTTTATTGGGGACGTTCGGCCGGATGCAGCGTTAACATCGTGAACAGGAGCTAACGTTGTATCCAGCTGAATATATTTTAACACAACTGTTAACATAACGTGACTTTCAAAATCAAACCATATTTGTTTTCGTTGACATTTCTTACGACTTAAAGGGACATTATCGAGGTTCTTAATTCATGAACAGCTCTTAAAAATGTAACTTCCGACTATTTAGGACTACGAATTTATCAATGTCGAAAACTAAAAGTATGATATCATTAGTAGAATTGCTTAAGCTAATGACCACAAAAAGGACTTTTTGTACTATCTCTGTTAGGTGTAGTAAAAAATGGACAAAACAATACCAATATTACGGCTACTTTAAGCTTAAATAATCCAGTTTTGTAATCATAACCTTCAATCTTATTAAACTGGAACAGCTCTCTGGACTGCATAAACTGGATTATTTTTATGGCTTTAATAAACAATAAAAATTTAACTGCAGTTTCACGTTTATTGCGCACTATTTCTGTGTTTTATTTACTATAATTTTAAAATACGACCCCACAATTGATGGTTTTCATAATAAGCGTCTTGTTTTGGTTTTGGGCTTTAATTCTCCACTAGAAAATCGGAATAGCCGGAACTTACAACTATAATTACCAATTTTTAATAAAATACGTTTAAGACTTTTGCGTAATATATGTGTTAATAAGCTACGTTTTGATAAATGAAAAATTAAATTTTCAAAATAAATGATTATTTCCAAAATAACCCGAATGCGTTGCCTTGTTATAGAAAATAAAAGATGTCCAGGTTGTTATTATATATATATATATATATATATATATATATATATATATATATATATATATATATATATATATATATATATATATATATATATATATATATATATATATATATATATATATATATATATATATATATATATGTATATATATATATATATATATATATATATATATATATATATATATATATATATATATATATATATATATATATATATATATATATATATATATATATATATATATATATATATATAATATATATATATATATATATATATAATATATATATATATATATATATATATATATATATATATATATATATATATATATATATATATATATATATATATATATATATATATATATATATATATATATATATATATATATATATATATATATATATATATATATATATATATATATATATATATATATATATATATATATATATATATATATATATATATATATATATATATATATATATATATATATATATATATATATATATATATATATATATATATATATATATATATATATATATATATATATATGTATATATATATATATATATATATATATATAATATATATATATATATATATATATATATATATATATATATATATATATTATATATATATATATATATATATAATATATATATATATATATATATATATATATATATATATATATATATATATATATATATATATATATATATATATATATATTATATATATATATATATATATATATATATATATATATATATATATATATATATATATATATATATATATATATATATATATATATATATATATATATATATATATATATATATATATATATATATATATATATATATATCTGTAATCCCAGTGAATAAGTGGTTAAGGCGAATTTTGGCCAAAATGAGTTAAGTGGCCTAAAGAAGCCGGGAGTTGTTTTCTTTGTAGTGTATGTTTTAAGTAGTTATGGCGATGTGCGTTTCAATGATTTACTACAAAATCCTGATTTTATACTACAGTCCAACGTTTAAAAATCGTCCCTGAAAAGTAGAGAAATTCGACTTAGCCACGTATTCACTGGGGTAACAGATATATATCAATAACTTTAAAAGAAGTTATTGTAGGAGCTATATATTCTTCGTTGAAGCTATGATTTTCTTCTGTTAAATGTTTAGCGCAATGAGATTTGTTATTTTTCATTCTATAGCTTTGTTTATGTTCCTTTATTCTTTTATAAAAAATATCTGCCTATTTGTCATATTCAAATGCTTCTAGGCGTTTTGTAGTGTCTTCTGTGAGAGTCCAAGCTTCCACTCCGTAGTAAAGTACTGAGAACACGTAACAGCGTAGAAATCGTAATCTGATATCAATGTTCAGTGAGAGACTGCATAATATGTTCTTTATGCGAAAGAAAGCACTCCTTGACCTTTCAATCCTGCTTTTTATTTCTCTTGAGCGGTCCCAGTTTTCATTTAAGCAACATCCAAGGTAGTTGAAATTTTCGACTCTGTCTAGAGTTTTTTCTTCTATATAGAAATCTGCATTAGTGTTTTCCTGGCTAATAATCATAATTTTGGTTTTATTGGTGTTCAGTTCTAGACCGTGTTTTTTACTCTGTTCCTATATGGTCTGTCAGTATTTGCGGATCATCATGGCGTCACTAGTAGGGTGGAGTCGTCAGCGTAACGGATGTTATTAATAGTCACTCCGTTTATACGCCAGCCTACATCCAATTCTTCCAAGGCTTCTCTGAATATTTCCTCGGAATATATATTGAATAGCAAGGGTAGTAATATGCATCCCTGTCTCACTCCTTTTGTATGCTTATCTGTGATGTTCTAATTGATGCATTCTGATTCCAATATAGGTTTGTTATGATTCGTCTCTCTTCTATACCTACGCCGATTTTTTCTAGTATTGTTATAAGTTTTTGGTGTTTAACTGTATCGAATGCTCTAGCGAAGTCTATAAAACATGCATACACCTCACTATTCACGTCTGTAGTCCTCTTTATTAGCACTTGTATACTGAATAGTGCATCTCTCGTGTCCAGTCCGCATCTAAATCCAAATTATTTGTTACTGATTTGCTCCTCTATTTTCCTATATATTCTTACATGTATGATCTTTAAGAAAATTTTAAGCATATTACTCAACAAGCTTATCAGTCTATGATCTTTGCATTTTTTGATAAGAAGGAAGGTGGAAGTTAGCCAGTCTTGTGAGATCTCCGTTATCGTGTACATTTGGTTAAATAATTCGGTTATAGGATCCAGGTGTTCTTCGTTTATTAACTTTATTATTTCGGTATAGATCTCATCCGGACCTGCGAATTTACCGTTGTTTATGCACCGTATTACTGTCTTTACTTCGTTTTTAGTAATGCATGGTCCATCAGCTGTGTCCATGGTTGTCAATTCTTCTCTCCGTTAATCTGAGAAGACACATATTCTTCCCAGGTCCTTAGTCTCGCTTGGGGTTCGTAGATTGTCTTTCCATTATCATCTGTTAAAACTGTTTTTTTTTGGTTTTATTTCTAATGCCTGTAATTTGCTTTATCTTCTCGTGTATATTTGCATAGTCATGTTTTCGTTCCAGTTCCTCGATCTCGGCACATTGTTCGCTCAACCATCTTTTTTTTGCTTCTTTAATCTTATTTTTGATTAGTTTGTTTAGGTCTTTTTATTTCGTGTCATCGTGGTTTTTTACCTTTCGTCTAGCTGTCATCAATTCCAATATGTCATCATTCATCCATTCCTTCTTCCCTAATCTGGTCTTCAATGTTAGTTGTTGATGTCACACAGTCCTTTGTGCCCATTTTTCCTTTATCGGTCTTTCTATATTTTTCTCTATACCCGCCATCTTAGTATTGATTTCTGACTTGATTCTATCTTTGGTCACCTCATTCTTTAGTTCGTTCATGTCTAACTTGTTGTATTCTCTTCTTTTCTTTGATGTTCTCTTTAACCTGAATTTTATTTTTGAAAGTAGCAGAGCATGATCTGAGGAGATATCAGCTCCTAGATATGTTTTTGCTTTTCAGAATCTTACGTTTCTCATTATGAAATCTATTTGGTTTCTGATTATGTTGTTTTCTTTATCAATTGATGCTCGCCATGTATATAAACGTCTAGCTGGCAATTTAAAAAAGTTGTTCATAATACTAAATTGTTTTTCTTTGCAAAATTGCACCAATCTCGTCCCTCTCTCGTCGGTAATTATGGACTAGGCACCCGTAGGTGCCTAGTCCATAATTACCGACTATATTTTCTTCAGCGCCTTGGCCCACCTTCTCAATAAAGTCGCCTAAAATTATTGTTATTTCTTGACTCTTGGTATTTTTTAGTGCAATGTTAATATCCTCATAGAATTTTACAACTTCATTCTCGGGTTCCTCTGCTGTTGGTGCATAAGCAGCTATCAGGTTTAGTTCAAATGGTTTTCCGTTTATTTTTGTTATTATAACCCTGTCTAATATGGGAAGGAATCCTAATACGTTGTCTGGCAGTTTCTTTAGTATTATTATTGCTGCACCATTTCGGTGGTGTGGACCATCTTCACCGGTGTAATATATGATGTGATTTTCCAGATGGCATACTCCAGAATCTGGTCATCTGTTTTCTGTGCAAGCAAGGATGACAATCTGTAATCTATGCATTTCTTGGATTTTGTTTGCAGTTTTGCCTGCTTGAAACATACTTTGCACGTTCCAGATGGCGATCTTATATTGTCGTGCTCTTAAATTTTCGTCCTGTTTCTTAGCTTTATTCAAAACCGTCCCCCCCGGAGATTCGATTGGGGAACTAGAGATTCTGGAACATTTTGCCTTGAATTCTGCCATGATGAATATACTAAGGATATCCAGTTGGATACTGGTTTCCCGTTGCCTTCTACATTCCCACGCCGTTGATCAAGGACAAGAGAGTACCCTAATCCTGTACCCGCTCGCCCAACCTCGAAAGGCTGTCGGCAAGTACTGGGGGACCGCTTATACCGGCGGTCGCTCGATCTGCTTGGTCGGGGACTGCTTTTAATTTCTAGATAAGCCGAACAACAGATACACGGTTATTATTTTTAATGATCCAAACAAGGTAATCGTTTTCAAAGAGGAAACTATTTTCTCCATCCATAGTCGATAGAAACGGAGGTGGGGCATATACCCCCTGCTCAGTGTTTGCTCCGCCCCTGATACATAGAAACATCTCCCTCTTTGTCTATGCAGTCGAGTAGCTTTTATGTATTTGTTTTTTATTGTTTCTCTCTTTAAAATAAGTAAAGAAAAAGAACGTATTTGTTAATTATAAATAAAAGATATTGGTACCATTGGTGTTGCCTAGGATCTTTTAATTTAGAGACTTAACCAATTATGTGCCTTATCTCCCGGGAAAATACCATTATACTATTACAGGAATATTCCCTATATCAAGATATCAGTAACAGTCAATTGTAGAATTACTTCCCTGACGCAGAAACAAATTTGGTCCACTGGAGTTTGCCTCGCCACAGACGAAGGCCTTTTAACTAGAGCTCCTGTCTTTTCTAATTCTAGTTTCAGAAACATCTTGTACATAAATTTTGGAATATCATTAGGCCAGTAAAGCAAATTTATAGCAAGTTTTTTTAGCGTATAACGATGCAGAAAAAACTTCATAATGTAGTTGGAGCTTTCTCTGAACAATAACTTTTTTCTAAGATAATTTAAAGTGTCTAACTGATGTTTCGATCAGCTCGAAATTGTTCCTAACTTTGTGTTGGGACAACACTAACTATAACACATGAAGTTTGTAATTAAACTAGTTGACTTTCTCCTAAATATCTGCCACGAGAAATCATGAGTGTGTTATATTGGTAATACTGGCTATATCTTATGATTATTCTGCTCACGGGAAAATGCTTTACTTGTTTTAGTTTATAAAAAAGCATGCTGTGGAACTGGTACATATTTCTGTTAGGGTATATTAAAGAATGGTGTGTACTCAAATTAGTACGTTTCGTTTACGTACTCTTATAATATTCATATTCTCTCAATCATCAGAGAGAACCATTAATTCTTTGTATTCTCAAAAAAAACAATATATAAGGTAGTGCTGGGAAATAATTCAAATATAGTTAGTTGTTCGTCGAGCTATCAAAAAAATGTTTAAAATGACTTGGTAATCAAATCATTAAATATTATGCGAATATTGTACTATATCAAAATTTAAAAAGGCTATTTTTCTAAAATACTGCGCTATCATTATCTACTGAAGTATTTGTTTTTTAGTTTGATAAAAATTCCTAACATCTAACTAAAAATGTTCATGACATTTGCTTTAATAGGTTAGAAATACAACAATTGTGAAAATTTGTGATTTTTAAAATGAACAAATTTATTAAGCAGAGAATTTAACTTAATTTTTTTCTTAAACGCGAACTTTGTTATACCAATACGTTAAAAATGTTACGCTGATAATTGTTTAGCTAGATTAAAAGTTTTTAATTGATACAAATCATTTAAAGAAGGTAAAGAAGCAGTTTTAGATTATAGGTATTCTGAAAGACCATCCATCGCAACCACAGAAGGAAACATTAAAATCAAAAATGTTATCCTCAGTAGTCGACATTTAAGTATAAAAAATTACGAGCGATCTGAAATGTTAATTACATCAATACGATCAAGCTTGAAGAACAATTTGAGTTTATCCAGTATGTTATCTCATCTTGCTCCAAATCTGCTGAATTAAGCCACCGTGTTAGGGTTGCTTAAGAGATGCTTTCTTTGGATGACTGCATAATTACTGATGATGAAACGTGGATCTATTCACATGATCCCCAAACAGCACAACAATCAGGTGAAAAATAAAGATTATTTTGACACTTTTCATCAATTATTATGGTGTTGTGCCCAAGGAGTTCCTTCCAACGAGCTAAACAGTTAATAAGAAATTTTATATAAGCATTATGAGTCGTTTACGTGAATTAATTCGTAAAGGAAACACGGCAGAACAATTCAGAGATTTTGAATGACGATAACACACCATCTCACAATACAGTAATTATTCGTAACTTTTTAAGTAAAAATGATGCCATGACTGTTCTACAAGCATCGTTCTCACCGTATGTGTTGCCATCTAATTTTTTTCCCCCAAACTGAAATTACCTCTCCATGGACTTTCAAATCTATATAACCAGTAAAAGAGAATTCGCCGACCGTCTTGAATATAATACTGGAAGTCGAGTATAACCAGTGTTTTAAAGATTCGGAAAAGCGTTAGCATAAGTGTGTTACTGCAGGAGATGAAGGGTATCAAATGAATTTGGATGAATAGTCAGTCTCTTTAATTTTTGAGCACAGGAGGAAAATTACTGAACCCAAAAATTATTGAAACAAAATGATTATGTGAAGATTTAAACTTTGTTTAAAGCTTCTAATAAAAAAGCCATATTTCATTTGTGTATGTAAGACATGAATCCACTCTCAGAGTCAAATGCGTTATAAATCGCTCATTTGAGAAACTTAAAACTTTAAAAAATATAATGCGAACATAAAAGTGGAAAGTTTTATTTGGGTTATTTCTTGCTGCTAAACAGATTTAAAATGTATTGCGATATAGATCCTTTTACCTGTAAATTTTTAATTTTTACGCAAGCAGCGTATACACTATAGGGAGCGGCATTTCTACTATTTCTGCCAAAAAATTACTTCTTTTATTGTATTATATAGTCATGTAACTCTACAACACCCTTATTTGTTTTTACGTAGTCTAAAGATAAGGATATAAGGATAGGAATACGGGAAAAATGGTTTGCAAACCAATTGAAATAAAGTTAGGAAATTTAAAAAAATTGAAATTAGAAAAATACTTTTACTGACTTTTTTATTATCTGGCGTATGTTGAGAATTTGTTCTCTAGTCACTCTTCCTGGAATGAAGCCTGTTGGTTCAGTAGATATTTACGGCAGCAGAAAAGTTTTGAGTCTTTCCTTCGGGATCCAGAGAAACACTTTAGCAGCGTGTGACACTAAAGCGATTGTTCTATAGTTTCTGCAATCCAAAGGGGATCCTTTCTTATGCAAGGGTATAAATGCAACTTCGCACCAGTCTTTCGGCCATCTTCCGGTCTTCCATACCTCATTACACAGTTGATGTAGCAGAGTCACGGCGGTTTCTCCCATCATCTTTATTATTTCCGCAGTGATTTCATCAGCACCTGCTGCTTTTCTCTTCTTTAATCTTTAAATAGCCTTCCTGACTTCAGACTTAAGAATAAATGGCTCTTTTTCTTCAGCAGCTTCTTTGTCGATACTGCAGTCACCCACTAATTGAGCCACAAAAATGTCTTTACAGTAATCCTTCCAAACGTCAATGATTCAAGGCATGTCGATGACCGTTCTACCTTCCTTATCTTCGATTATTTGTGTTTTAGGTTTGAATTCTTTCGATAGGTATTTTGCCTTTTTATAAAGTTCTTGTGGTTGATTGTTCATAGCATGTTGTTCTAATTCCTCACATATATTATTCAAATATGCGTTTTTGTCCTTTTTAAAAGCCATCTTGATTTCTTCATTCATTGATCTGATTCTGTCTTGACGATCCGATGTGTTGTTTATTAAAATCATATTTCTTCTTGTTTCTATAAGCTTTAGGATATCGTGGGTCATCCAATGTTTTTGAGGGTGTTTTTATATTTTTACGGAGCATTGTGTAGCAGCATTTGTTAACCACTTCTTAATATCTGTCCACGTTTTGCCTATATCTTCTGTGACTTCCGGGATGTTAAAGTTGATTATTGTTTGGAAAAGAGTACTGTCTGACACTGTAATTCTCTTGTTTGTTATTGTTTTTTTAGGGGTGGCTAGTTTTATTCTCATATGAGCCTTTAATAACTTCAATATAGATAACCTCCATCTAGAGCTAATCAGAATATAATCAATCTGATTTTTGTAGTGCCTGTCCGGTGACACCCAGGTGGAAAGTCGTCTTGTACGATGTTTGAAGGTGGTATTAGTGATAGTGAAGCTATTACTAATAGAAAACTGAAATAGACGATCTCCGCGTTCCTTTGTACAGCCAATTTTAGCATTAAAGTTTCCAATCACCATTATGATCTCCTTTGATGGGATTTTTGTAAAAGTTTCTTCAATCTAATTGTAGACTTCTTCCATTGCTTCATCAGAGAGTGATGTTGGCACGTACACTTGTATGATATGCAGGTTTACTGGTTTTGCCGTACTGGTTATTTTAATCAGGCGATCATTGACAGGTAGATACTCCTTGACACATTTAGCAACGTTGTTATTAGCAACTATGGTTACGCCATCTCTGCCTGTAGTTCCGCTCGACATATAGATGGTATTGCTTTCCGTTTGAAAATGTCTAGTGCCTTTCCAATGGGTCTTAGAAACTCCTCATATTTGCATGTTCTCACGTTGAAGTTCGTTTTCCAGAATATGAAGTTTCCCTATCTGCAGAAGACCCGTTCAACTGTTAGGTTAATTTAATTTGTCCTTTACAGATAAGATTTAATGAGGAGGAGGAAAGTGTTAGAAACAGCTCATCGATAGAGGAGATCATTTGGTGCCATACAAGGTTTTCTTAAAAAATGTTTTGGTATAATAGTCTTTTTTTTTGAAGAAACTATTAATTTGGTTGAACTCAGGTTTTAGAATATAATTTATTGGTTGGATTAAATTATTATTAATTTTCAAGGAAAAAGATCTTAAGATAGAAAATGTATCTTATGGCTAACGAGGATTAGCAGATAGGATAAAGAGCAGGAGGATTTTCCTTTAAAAGATGAGAATTAGATGTAAATATTTTAAGGAGAGTCTTCCTCAGATCGATTTTCGCTTCGTATGAACTGAGGAACATAGAAAGGTTGAATAAATTAGCATTTTATTTCCCATAGTTTGTTTAAATTTTGCTAGAGGTCCTAGTGAAGTTAAAATAGTTCGCTAGATATTTGATTAAAGTGGTTTTTGAAGGAAAAAAATTTGCTTGGGTAGCGTGTTTAGTATTTACGTCTGCTTCTTCATTTCCTGTAATATCAATATTTTTAAGAATCTAAAGAAATATGAATGTTATATTTCTTAAAAAACTAATGTCTAAATCGAAAACTTGAATTACCTGTTGGGTTTCCAGATTCGAGAGAGTAAGCCGAAATTTAACATTTATCCTGATTGATTCTCTTGATTGCTAGTAATTCTGCAGAAACGAAGAAATTTAATTTATATCTTTTGCTCGTGTTGCCCATGACTGCTGCTAATTTACCTTTATTTTGAGTGTTAGAGTCATCTAAATTTGTAAATCAGAATGATAGTCGCTCCAGTTTGACACGGTCCAATCCCAGTAACCATGATCTCTCATCTAACCAAAGTCTTAAAAAACCGTTCCAGCCCGGCCGATTGGCGCAGTGGGTTAAGGCGTTAGCCTTGCCCACTGTTGTCCGAGAGGTCCGCGGTTCGATTCCGTGTCTGGGCTGGGTGTTGTGTGTGTCTTTAGGTTTAGGAAAAATGTGTAAATATATATTTAAAATAAGGAGAGAACGCTGGCTATTTGGCTATGATCCAGGGCCATAAAAGGGGTTCGCCCCTTTAAAAAAAAAAAAAAAAACCATTCCACATTAATTTAAAAGTAGTTTTGATATTTGTCGTTTAAGTTAATTAAAGGTGGAAGTGAATTTTCTAACTTGTGAAAGAATTATAAAATTTTTTCTACTGTGTAAGCTAAATCAATTATGGAAGTTGGAAATGCCTAAAGAGAAAAAGTAAAAAATAGAGCGCGATCCAAAAAACGAATGTCCAGGTTATGGAGGTTCAGGAATCTTTTAATTCTTGCAAGTATTAAGCTAGGAGAAGGGAGATCATATTAAATGAGATATAAACGCCAAAAGTTTAGGTAAGATTTTGTGTGGCGGTTATGAAAGTCAGAAAAGTATGAGTAAGTAATGTTAAGAAGTTAAATAATATTTAATGGCATTAATGTGAAAAAAATCGGATCTATCAAAATTCAAAAATTTTTTTATCTACATAAAAATAATAATCGCAGTCTAAAGCCAGCGTGTTAAATTATATCGTGGTTTAGAAGATTAGAACAAAGATTATTAGCCTGTTTTTTTTCTTGGTAAAAAGAGTTAAATTACTGAAAAACACTATGCTCTGTTTACTTTGTTGATGGTGCCATCCTGTTGGCATATGCTGCCGAAAGCAATCGAATACATTAAATTTCTATTTATATTTATAATTATTTTTAACTTTTTGCTTCCCCAGGATCCTCAGGACTATCTTGAAAATACCTTTATTGTTAATTAAAAAGAATTACAAATAGGTAGGCTCTAATAGAATAAATATGAGAATGAAAACAATAAAAGGAATTTAGGTAAAATTTAATTTCAGACTTACTGCTAAATTTTAAAGTTGTTTTTACTTTCATGATATCATTTTAAAGTTTATATATATCTCATTCGTTTTTTAAGATAAATAAAACATAAAAGTCATTTGAAATTTCTCCTAAGGAAACGTCAAAAATTCTAAATATACGCATTTAAAAATTAAATTCAACCACTAAAAAATCACATAAAACTAATTTTTATTTTGTTTTTCAGACACCTGCCATTTTCAAAAATTAAATGACACCAACAATTCAACAGGCTCTAGTTTCGATTTTCATTGGAATTCTGCTCCCACAGATATTGGTAAGCAATAGTAGATAATAACACAGGTCAACATTTGATCTAAAAAAAAACACTCGGAGCGGTGTGGTCCTTATGGGGTTTTTGGGGTCGCTGATTACGATGAGCGGGTTCGTTAACCTTCATCACATCAGGTTCAAGGTCATTTGAAGGTCAAATAGAGAAAAACCCGTAGGAAAAATCTGAAAAAATTCATGCATATGTTTTTGAGGTCCCTGAGTCCGAATCCGTAGTTTGTTTGACCTTACGCCTTTTCCCAGAGGTCATTTGAAGATCATTTGAAGGTCAAATAGAGAAAAAATCGTGGAAAAAATCTGAAAAAATTCATCTATTATTTTTTCAGATCATTCAGTTCCAATCCTGCATGATCTTATGCTCAAAAGATATACGGTGGTCATTTTAAGTATCTTTGTATATATATTTGGAGTTTTACTTTGACAATAAAAATGCTTTTTCATTCCTCGCGAAATTATTTATTCTCTTCTTTTTTATAAATTTAGCTCGGTCTCGCTTTAAACTCCAGTATTAAGGTGTAGTTGCAGCCCGGGCACCTCCACGTGGTGACGGTGGGCAACGGAGTTGTCTCACTATCCGGTGAAGTCCCTGGGTTACGGCGTTTATGCCGTCATGGCAACTACTCCTAAAAAAATTACGAGACAGGGTCCCGGAAACCCAGAATCGGCGGCTGGCCAGGGTGGAAAAGCGGGCCCGCAGGCGTCGTCATCATGCGACCGTAGCTCTACATTGGTGGGAAACTTGGCCTCTGTAGGGTCAAATGCTATAAGAAATTCGTCGTGTTCCATTAAACTCGACAATTTTTGTGTTGTTTGTGGGGAGTATATTCCACAAAAGAAATTCATGTTTTCAGATTCGTTAAAAGTAAAATATCACCAAATTTATCATATTGATACAAGCTCATTGGATAACTCTTACACACCAAAATCTATATGTCATAAATGCCGCAATGTTCTATATAGAATTAACAACCAGGTATTTTCTCGGCCAATGATATGGAGACCCCCAACAGACCACCGACTACCACCGGTACAACCGAAAGAATAAGGATTCTATTTCATATGCACGTGTAACATCTGTGACTTTACCAGTTCTTATTGAAACAAATTCTGATCATATCATGGAAATTAATGAATTGGGACAAGAAGTGGTAACTGATGAAGATATGCCAGATGAAACATTCGAACACGAAGAAAGAGAAAATTTCAGCACAGAAGAATCAGATGTTGAGGAAAATTATATATCGGAAGCCGAAACATTTAATCAAAACGAATTAAGTGATCTGTGCAGAGACTTGGGACTCTCGAAAGATAGATCAGAGCTTTTAGCATCTAGGCTAAAAGAAAAAAATTGTCTATCCACAGGAACAAAAATTTCTGTCTATCGTTCGAGAGAACGTCCTTTCAGAAAATATTTCACTAAAATGAATAATCTAGTCTATTGCCATAATATTGAAGGGTTAGTGCAAGAATACGGTATAGAATACACAGCAAGTGATTGGCCACTGTTTATAGATTCTTCAAAAAGAAGTTTAAAAGCTATCTTGTTACATAATGGAAATATTTATGCCCCTTTACCAGTCGCTCATTCTGTTGTATTAGATGAAGAATCCCATAATTTTGAGTTGCTATTGCAAAAATTGAATTACGATCAAAACCAGTGGGAACTTTGTAGGGACTTAAAGATATTTACAATATTACTGGGACAGCAATCTGGAAACAGAAAAAAGTCGGGCTCGAGATGACCATTATGTGAGGAAACACTGGCCGTTGAGACAAAAATTAATTCCAGGTGAAAAAAACATCATAGGTCCAAGTTTGATATCAACCAATAAGGTCCTACTTCCACCTTTGCATATCAAACTAGGTATTGCAAAGCAACTTGTCAAGGCCATGAGCCGAGTCCTGCTTTCATGCATATTTTTAAAGTGCTACCTAATCTTTCTGAAGCTAAAATAAAAGAGGGCATATTTACTGGACCACAAATAAGAGACCTCCTAAAAAATGATACATTTGAGAGGAAAATGAATGCCAAAGAAAAAGCAGCATGGCAAAGTTTTAGAGAGGTGACGACTAAATTTCTTGGAAATCATAAAGACCCTAATTACAAAAATATTGTTGGAAATTTAGTACAAAATTATAAAGAAATGGGGTGTTTAATGAGTCTGAAACTGCATTTTCTCCATTCACACCTTGATTGGTTCCCTGAAAATCTCGGAGATTTTAGCGAAGAACATGGAGAAAGGATGCACCAAGACTTGAGTGAATTTGAAAAAAGGTATTAAGGTGTTTGGGGGATAAACATGTTGGCAGATTATTGCTGGAGCCTGAAGCGAGAATCAAATAAATCTCATAAAAGAAAAGCAAGTCGAAGATCATTTCACGAGAAACGAAAGCGATCTCGTTTACGGTAGTACTTCAAACATGCTTTGATAAATACTAAAAGAAGCAAACTCTTATGCTTAATTCATATTAAATACTGACTGCGCGATTTAGAAAATCTACTTGGACACTCGAGACTCTTTACGAAGTATAAGCCGAATCATTTTTAGTAGTTAACTTACGCATTGAGGTATTATATAAGACAATATGAGAGTATAAGTAGATATAAGGATTACTGTACAAGTAAGTTATTGGGTTCAAAGGTATTGGGTATTAGAGTTTCTTTGTCAACAAGGATTAAGTATTGAAGTATACATATTAAGGGTTACTTGATAACAAGGTTGTTCGACATTAGAATTATTAATTTGAAATGTATTGGGAATTGAGTTATAAAACGAAATTTAAACATAACACAGCGCACAATGTTTCATTTATACCACAAGAAACACAGTCGGGCTGGACTTTAAATTTACTAGATATATGGAACGTATATCGAGAGTACAAAAGTTAGGTCAAATTTTTTTTTAGATTTTAAAAGTCTATTTCACAGTCACAAAACTAGTCAAAATATTTGTATAGTCTATTTTTGATATGAACAATATTTTAAGTTTTACTAATAAGTACCTTTAAACAGTATTAAAACATTTGCTTGCATCAGTCTACCTGCCATTATTTAGCTTATATTTCACATATTAATTCCCTTGTAATGACCGAGCAGCATAAAAGACATTTTTGATTGTGATATATTAACGTAAATGTAAAATGATATGTATAAGATATAATCAATAAAAATGTACCGTAAATTAACCTCTGTATGCTTCGCAAGTGTACGATAAAAACAAAATTAAATTTAACAACGCAAAATGATCATACATATTTTTCAAATAAACATAAATTGATGATGAAATGACCTATAATGACCTCTGAAAGGCGGCTTGAGTCAAACAAACTACGGGTTCGGACTCAGGGACCTCCAAAATATACGCATGAATTTTTTCAAATTTTTTCCACGATTTTTTCTCTATTTGACCTTCAAATGACCTCTGGGAAAAGGCGTAAGGTCAAACAAACTACGGATTCGGACTCAGGGACCTCAAAAACATACGCATATATTTTTTTAGGTTTTTTCCTACGGTTTTTTCTCTATTTGACCTTCAAATGACCTTCAAATGACCTCTGGAAAAAGACGTAAGGTCAAACAAACTACGGATTCGGACTCAGGGACCTCAAAAACATACGCATGAAATTGTTCAGATTTTTCCTACGGTTTTTTTCTCTATTTGACCTTCAAATGACCTTGAATCTGATATGATGAAGGTTAACCAACCCACTCATCGTAATCAGCGACCCCAAAAACCCCATAAGGACTATACCGCTCCTAGTGTTTTTTTTTAGATCAAATGTTGACCTGTGTAATTCAAAGTTTAAATGTCATGTCACAATGCTAAAAAGCAATCCACTCCTGCTCATGGAAATAAATGAAATATTAAAAAATAATAATAAAAAGGTTAGGAGGTAATTTGTTATTTAATCGATTATCAGAAATTTTTATTTTTCGTTAATGCACATTTGCTATTGGGTTGATTGGATAAATGAGCAAGCGAACTAGCACTGGTCTTTTGCAGACTTTTCGATCCTAAAGAAAAGGAATATTTCTTCCCTGCTGAAAATCACTAGAGTTCAGCCGCTACTCAAAAAAGGGAAAAAGATCTAGCCAAACAACTACCTATCCGTAGTGTTTTTTTTTAATAATATCGAAAGTTATGGAAAGAGCCTAATCAGCATCTTTTAAAATATCTGGAAGGATTTAATATTATTAGCGATTATCAATATAGCTTCCGTAACCAAAGACCAACAGACGATCTTTTAACTTATATTACACATATTTATCAAAATGCGATTGAACATTTTGAAGATACTTCAGCAATTTTACTTAATATATCTAGGACATTCGACAGTTTTTGGCATGATGGATTGTCGGCTAAGCTGCGCTTGTATGGCATGTCTGAGAAATTTTGTTTGTGCCTCTCATGTTTTCTCTGCGAGCGTTCTATACGAGTCATAGTTAATGGGTTTCTTTCTGATACATTGACAATAAAACTGGTGTACCACAAGGCTCAATACTCTCTCCTACTCTCTTGCCCACTTACATTAACCATCTGCTGGAAAGGACCAGAATCCAAACTCCAGCTTTGCCGTCGAAAGTACGCGTGCTTCCTCAATTGTTTAACTTAATAAAGAACTGAAAGAAATTCTTTCTTAAAGTGACAGTTACCAAGTAAAATTTAACGCTACAAAAACGCTACAGTTTTTTCAAAAAAGTTAACGTTGCAAAACCCGATATAGTTATGTCAGGACACTCCACTCCTCTAGCGTAATGGTAACTTTGGAGCAAATATGTCTTCACATGAACATGTTACAAGCATGCAAACATAGCTTCTCAAAAGCTGGGAATATTATTTTGTACTAGAAAGCTTTATTCTCCACAACAACTTCTAATGCTGTACAAAGCTCAAATTAGACCAACGATGGAATACTACTATGTTTGGGGATCTGGATGCGTTTGTTGAATCCTGTCCAGAGGAGAGCTATTCGCCCAATTAGCGACCTGGAACTAACCAGCAAAGTAGATAGAGCTATATCTGTTCTGCAATTTTCATGCCATTTTGAACCACTTTCAAAAGTCAAGACCGGCGCAAACACAGGATGAACAGGTAATGAAGTCAGCGCATTCCTCAGGGGTACTCTACCTAGGTCTACATCTTGTATTATCCAGTATTCCACAAATCTCCGTCCCCTTCATAATTGGTGTATGTATTCGATGTGATGATTAACAGTTTTGATAACTATTTATTCGGAATATTTTATTATAATTAAAAAGCTAAGTAGATGGTAGGATTCAAACTATCGATCTATATAAATATTGAAAATGTTGCAGCTATACCACCGCTTTATTGAAGAATCTTGTAATAACGTGTTAATGAATTTATCGTTATCCAATGTAATACAATAAATAAGTTTTTAGGTAACGTACTTTCTGCAAGAAGTAGTTTCTTTAGTGGAAGGAGTGATCAAAAATGACATAATCAACCGGTGATTGTTGGTCTTTAATAGTTTTTGGTCAGAAAGACATTACCTAGGATAAACTAGCCAAATTGGCTTTATTATAGGGTAAATTTGTAAAAAAGGCGTTAACCTCCTTTAGGTTATAGAAAAAATGGTCCTTATTTTAGTAAAAAATTGGTTATGCGTTATCCTGTTAGCCAAAAGGAGCTCATTTATACTAAATTAGGGTATTTTTATTAAAAATCTGCAACGATGGTGATAGGTAGCTAGCCTTCTTATAGAGGTTGAAACAAGAAGTGGTCGACAATGACGTAATTGACCAATAGCGGTATATGTCTGTATTTCTACTCCTTCGCCATATTGTACAAGATGAATTAATTTAAACTACTTTCATTTGCACAGTGACCTTAAGAAGTATTTTTTAAACCGAAAGGCCTTAGTTATAACACGTAGACTGAAAAGTTTTTGGTCTGACACATAGATGTAGCCTTTTTCAAAAAATCCATATGATTTTTAGGAAGTACTAACCTTCAAACAATACGTGTCAAAATTTCATGACATTTCGAAGATTAGTTTACAAGTTACAGTGGTTTTAGTGACTGTACTTTTGATATTTTCAAAACGGTGGAAAAAATCTAATTTCGTGTGTTGATTAAACACTGTTCTTTGATGGGAAAAAATTCCGTTCAAACAAAGCATGGCTTGATAAGTGTTACGGGGACTCTGCCCTGGAAAATCACTCCTCATTTACTGGTATGATGAATTTAAACGCGATCGTTCAGATACAAATGATGCCGAACGCTCTGAATGCCCAAATGAGGTAGTTACACCGGAAAACATAAAAAAAAATACAAAAAATCGTTTTGGGTGACCGTAAAGTGAAATTGCGTGAAACAGCTGACACCCTAAAGATATCCAAAAAACGTGTTGGTCATATTTTGCATGAACATTTAAGCATGAGAAATCTCTATTCGAAATGGGTACCGCATGGACCAAAAACAACAACATGTTGATGATTCTGAGTGCTGTTTGGACCTGTTTAAGCGCAACAAAAAGGATTTTTTCATGCGATAGGTGCCAATATTTGAAACAAAGACCCAACAGTCGGCTGGGAAGATTTTGGCCTCTGTATTTTGGAATACGCATGGAATAATTCTCATTGACTATGCTGAGAAGGGAAAAACCATCAATAGCAAACATTATATAAAGTTACTGGTGCGTTTGAAGACAGAAATTGCAAATAAACGGCCTCAAATGAACAAGAGAAAAGTGCTCTTTGATCAAGACAATGCACCGTGTCTCAAGTCAATGGTTACGATAGTAAAATTGCATGAATTGAAGTTCCAATTGCTGCCTCATCCACCGTACTCTCCAGATTTGGCCCCCAGCGACTATTACCTATTCTCACAAGTCAAAAAAAATGCTCGCGGGGAAGAGATTTGGCTCCAATGAAGAAGTTATCTCTGAAACTGAGGCCTATTTTAAAGGCAAAGATAAATCCTTCTACAAGAAAGGTATAGAAAGGTTTAAAAAGCATTGGACTGATTTTATCGCCCTTTAAGGAGACTATATTGATGAATAAAATCGAATTTTGCAAAAAAAAACGTGTTTTAAGTAACTAGACCAAAAACTTTTCAGCCTACATGTTATAGCTGTATTACGTTTAACTTTGTAGGTAAAGAAGAAAATAGTTACCGTTACGCTATTAACGTCACATGTATTAGTAATATTAATCAGTTATACATGGAAAATATACAGGTGATACTTTTTATACTTGAAGAACGTAATGGTTTCTAACTGTCATTGTACAAGAGTACACAAATAACAAAGTTGTAAATGATATAAAACATAATCATACAACTGAATAATGTCCCCATGGCTGCGTATCAGCAGAACTTTTCGATATTAGTCTTTTATCATCATGAGAGCTAAGCTCTGATCTTACTTTGTCTGATGTTATATAACTGGTGTTTCCGTGATGTTATTGTATTTTGGGAGACAGATGCTTCCAGAAATGTTTCCAAAATTCTATATGGTCTCCAAATATAACTTTATTATAACAGACTTCTTAGTTACTTCGATCTTTTTTGTTATATGTAAATTTAGCATACCTCCTTTACTGTCTTCACTTTCTTTAAGAGCTTTTTCCAACTTAATCCGTTCCAAGTCTCCTTTTATGTGTAAATTACTTTATGTGTAATTATATTTTTGATCTAAGTCCAGTAACATGTGTCATAATTCTACCGTTATTCTCATCTTTTACCAAACCTAGAACTTTTTTATTAACAATTGGAATATTATAAATATTATCAGGACTATAATCAGAAGTATCGAAGCGTGAGTTACAGTCTTGCTTTACGATTTGATAAATAAGATTATGTTTTCTGCCATAGATCAGCGAATCAATATCAGCATATAATACATTATAGTCAGAAAATCTCTTTTCAATATAATTATAGTGAAAATCATCGGTGTCTTTATACATCTATATACAGGGTTACAGGGAAAGTCGTCCTAGATAATTAAGGACGTTATAGTTTAGGTCGTTTCTGACCGATTTGACTCTATGACATGATGTCCTAAACTTAACCGTCTTCGAGATATTGAAGTTTAAAGATTTTCTAAAAAAAAAAACATGTTTTTTTTGCTTTTATATCGATTTTTTTTTTGATTAGAGTGCGATTTTTTTTTGGTTATTTTTAGTTAGTCTGTATGTCAAGTATCAAAAATCATCAAAAAAATTTGAACTAGTTACTAACAATTTCAAATAGCATGTTTCTAAATTACGAATTTTTACCAAGTGTTTCCTACTTTAAATGAATAAAGAGAAAAAAAATGTATGGAAGTTATTCTGCAAATTATTTTAAAAACTTTTACGTCTTTTTAGCTATCTAAAATGGTATAATATCTACTGAATCTATTGAAAATTCTAAGAAAATGAGATTTCAATAGGCCCAAATGTAGAGTACCATAATAATAGAATTTAGATACTACCAATTACCGGTTTACTACCTGCACCTTCAAACAATAAAAAGGGTTGGGTAAGCATTTTTTCCGGTCGGGGTACTCTCTGTGCGAGTGACATTTTCTGTTCACTAAACATTATTGAATGATTTTTAGTCCACTCATGCGATTCGTCCGTGGTAGATGTGCTATACCGTGCTTTTCAAAAATATCTGTGTTACATCTTCTGACTGTGTGAATTGGCTCGTAACTGGATTTTGATCTCTGCTTGTGAATATGGCAACGTATACCAACGAGGAATATGCGGACATCCTAATGTGTTACGGATTTTGCGAAGGAGTGTCGTCGCGTGTACGTGATGAATACATACTACGATATCCTACTCGTGTACCTGATGTTAGCGTATTTGATGGAACTTATCGAAGACTACGAGAAACTGATTCCGTACAAAGACGGCGGACTGACATGGGACGACCACGTATCTTTGACGAAGACGAAGAAAACGAAATACGACGTCTCTTTGAGGTGGACCCGACCACATCTACAAATGTCGCACAACAGCTTGGTATTTCGCAGTGGAAGGTATGGTTTGTAATGCATACTCTTGGGCAACACCCTTACCACTATACGCCCGTGCAAGTCATTGAAGCAGGGAATCCATTGCGACGATTAGAATTCTGCAGATTTATGCTCAATACCGATGTCGAAGATGCATCTTTTTTTTAAGAAAATACTATGGACTGACGAGTCGAAATTCGACAAAGACGGTCTTACAAACTACTACAATGCCCACTATTGGGCTTTTAAAGAGGAAGGCAACCCAAACAAAAAAAGAACGGAAGAATTACAAACAAGATTCAGTTTAAATGTGTGGATGGGTATAATTTCAAATTATTTGGTTGGGCCATTCTTCCTGCCAGATAATTTGAATGGCGAGGAATACGACAATTTTTTGCGGAACGATTTACCTAATTTGATGGAAGACCTACCTATTGGTTTGAGACAAAACATGTACTTTCAACACGATGGCTGCCCAGCTCACTACAGAGGAAGTATTCGTGCATGGCTCAATGACAATTATCCCAACAAATGGATTGGAAGAGGCGGACCCATACCTTGGCCGGCGAGAAGCCCAGACCTAACACCGATGAATTTTTATGTGTGGGGTCACATAAAAAGTCTCGTATACGACCCGAGGACTCCTATCGAAAACGTGGATGTCCTAAGACAAAAAATAATTGATGCGGCTGACGAAATGAGGCGGCACCTCACAACCAGCGTTGTGAAAAGTAATTTAAGAAAAAGAATGAGAATTTGTGTTAGAAATAGGGGCGACCATATAGAACATGAATTATAATTAATAAAAAATATTAAATTGCTAGGTTTTTTGTTTTATTTGTGTATTTTTCGTATTTTCACCTAGAACTAAAAATTTACCTTTTGCTACCCCAGCCCGCTTTAGGTGTCATTCTGTGTACAGTTTTCCTATTAAACTCCTAGTATTATACCTTTTTTGATAGCTAAAAAGACGTAAAAGTTTTTAAAATAATTTGCAGAATAACTTCCATACATTTTTTTTTCTCTTTATTGATTTAAAGTAGGAAACTCTTGGTAAAAATTCGTAATTTAGAAACATTAACAAGCCGCCATTTGAAACTGTTAGTAACTAGTTCAAATTTTTTTGATGATTTTTGATACTTGACATACAGACTAACTAGAAATAACCAAAAAAATCGCACTCGAGAACCTCTAATAAAAAAAATCGATATAAAAACAAAAAAAAAAACATGTTTTTTTTAGAAAATCTTTAAACTTCAATATCTCGAAAACGGTTAAGTTTAAGACATCATGTCATATATATATATATATATATATATATATATATATATATATATATATATATATATATATATATCTTTATATACCTAATATACTCATTCAAACATATATAGCCCATCCATATTGATTGTTAAGATCAAAGTATGTTAGATAAGAAGATTCTTTTCTCTGATCACAATTTGACATACACTCAACATACCTTTTCGAACATTGACTTAGGTCCCTTCGTAAACTCTTTTCAATAAATAAAACCATGTTCATATCGGTCAGCAATGCCAGTTTTTGATTACTTTTATACAACATGCATTGCCATACATATTCCGGTAGGGTATATGCCCATGCAGGATCAAGGCCGTAGGTTTTATATGATGTAGATCTAAATCGTTCAAACATATCTGCTAGTAATAATATATCTGTCTTAATGTAAAATTCAGAATAATCATTCAATGATTTGCAGTTGAATGTTTTTCACACATTTTGTGTCCCAATGTAACAGCGTACTATGAGACTTACTTGGGATACTTTTGGACACTTGACACAAAATGAAAGTTAGTAGTTTATTTCGTCTAATAAGTATTTTGCCCCAGTCAGCAACATCACAATGGATAAATCAAGAACCTTTATTTCCTATAAAAATTAACTGGTAATGCCCCTCCCCACAATTAATAACGTCACTCACATAGCGCAGAATTTTTTTATGCCACATTTTATCATCAGACCTTCTTTATAATTTTTCATTTGCATTTTGTTTATCGGTTTCGGAAGTGTCTAATTCTTTATCTTCATAAACCAAATTTTTATCTAATGAATTGTCTCTTCCATTTTGTATTTTCTTGTTTAAGAAAATTACGATCTTGTTCTTTAAATATATTCCGTCTTTATTCTTTATAGTTCGTTCAATTTTCAGTCTACTTCTTTCAAACATTTCTGTTGGTATTCGGAATTTCTCTTGATATTTTGATAAGTGTTTTTTTAGGTCATCTAATCTTTATTGGTTTTACAGGCAAAAGTGCAATATATTATATTGATGGAGAATTGTTAGTCAGACCTTGTTCGTCATAATCTCGATTTCTCAAAAAGAATGGTATAACTGTTGCTACATCCTTGCTGTATCATGATAGATTGTTATTTAAGTAAGAAGTAACATAACTATCTTTTAGAATTACATTTCTTTGAATGATATATCGCAATTTTTAATTCCTGAATAATTATTCGCCGTAGTGAAAATTTTCTGATAATTATTTCCAGTTATCTCAGCTATATACACAGAAATATATACACCTTTTCCGCAATTGCTTAAAAGCAAATCATAAAAGGTCAAATAATTATATAACTGTGAACAACGAGGTAAAAGATTACGTAAACAATATAAAACTTACTGTCAGCACACAATAAAGTGATAGAAAATCAATTGGTCAACATAAAAACTATTAGACGAACTTTCAATACATACCAACCACTTAGAAAATTGGAAAATTTCTTATTGTTTCCCATATTCGAAAGTGCTCCTATAGTTTCTCGACAATAGTGAAGATATTGGACTTTATTGTATCAATGGGCTACCCAATATAACCCAAGTATCTGAAAAATCGAGGCCAGATATTTTTCAATTTACTTTTTACCTATATCCCAGACAAATGAATTATAGAATTTTTATATATTCTTCAGTATATTTCAGTACACTTGTTAATTCATGCTTGACTAGCTTTATATTATATTTCAAACCTTATTTAGTTGAATTCATTTAAAAATTGACCGTCTTTTTATTACTTTAGACTTTTTTATATACCGTTCGTTTGACGGAGTATAAAATGATATAAATGTATAAAAATACCGTAAAATTTTAAATTCCAATAACGTATATAAGAACTTTTATTTCAATGGCTGATTTGATTGTTTTCAATCAGCCATTAAGTTTTTTTCCTGGCAATAGAACAAAGGAAAATTAAATTTATGATTTAAATTATTACGTCAACAGTTTCTACCTTGCTTTAAACATTTTCATGAAAATTTGTAATAAAGGTAACATTTTGCTACTCTCTGCTAAACTGAGTTTTATTAAAATACGTGGTTATTTTCATCAATTAAAATTTTCATTTTAGCTTTCATAAATTAAAAGTTTCTCTTTATTTATAACTCGCTTATAGTTGCAGCTCCATCGACGTGGATTACACGATTTATATCTTCATTATAATAAATGCCAAAAAAAAGTCACAGAATATAAATCCATTCATTACTAACCTAATTTAATCTACAGATACTTGAACATATACGTTAAAGCAGTTAACATTTCGACCTCTACATCATACTTGATTGATTATGTGAAACACTTTTATATTTTTTTACAGGTACTTTTGTTTTGTTTACGAATTTCGAGATAGTTTCATAGATGTCGCAAGACTTAATAAGTTTTATTGACTGAAAAGAATAACTTCTATATTAATTTTACAATGTATCGGAACCAAAAGGTCTTTATTTCTATCTGCCAAAACAGGAAAATATAATTGTAGGAACTTACAAAATTTGATGGCATGGTGTGCTGTGAATGTCACAATCTACAATCTATATTCCCGCTACAACTACAGCTATTCCCCTAATTCTTTACCTTAAGCAAAGGTCAGTAGAGAAAAAAAATAGCACACAAATCTGGCAAAAATGAAAAGTAAAAAATATGTGTTAAAAATTCTTAAACAATTAAATTGATTACACTGACGAAGCGAAACACCGAGGCAAATCATAAATTTTAGATAAAATATTTACACGGATTAGAAGAACATCCATTAGAAATTATTTCAAGTAAAAACGTTTAATGAAACCTTTATAACCGGACCGCTTCTTAAAAGCAAACATTAAGAAATATAATTCACTCAATAAAAATATCTTACAGTCTGTCAAGTAAGAACGTGACCGCTCGTATTCTTGAGAAAATGGATTTCGAAAAAATTTTTTTGCCATAAATATATTCTTTGGAGACAACCAAGTCAAAGTCCTCAGAGTATTTCTTCTGAGCTTTCTCTTTACAACGGACCAAACGTTTTCAATAGGGTTGGTGTCCGGCGTTTGTGAGGGCCAGTCTAGTATCTTATTGTAGGCCCAAGTGAGCCGCTTCGCGACGGGTTTTTCTCCCAGCAAAGGTTTCTTCAACGTGCTTCGGAATTTGACATCATGAACACCAAGATATTATTGAATGCGATATATTTAAACCCGATTTTCTTAAATTTGCCGCTCCTTGATGTAGCATCAATTTCGGGTCCCGTAAAAACAAAGACACGATTCGTTTTTCGACTTTCGGATTGACTTTGCCTACTGAGCCACGTTTTGGCAAGTCGTCGACATTTTTCGTCTCGTTAAAACGATTTACCCCCCAAACGACTCCAACTTTCTAATATATTTAGTGGCCGCAGAATATGTTATTTTAGGTCCCTTTAGATGGGAACAAAGAACCGACGGACGCCCAGTGGTGAAAATTTAGATATTTACTGTTCAAAAATTGCTACAGACTTCATTTTTTATCGAATCGTGTTAATTTTTTTTTTTTAAATACTCGTAAAGCAATTGTAAAGAGATCTTTGATGGCTGATTTCTGAAATATACCTCAAAATTGTCCAAAGGGGATGAAAATAGAGGTTGCAGGGAGTTAAAAATTCCATACTTACGTGAATTAAGGTTCACGCGTTGAAAACTGGTTTCCCGTGGTTTTTAAGGTCGCTAATTGCATTTTCTGGGTCAGTATAATCATACGACTCTTTTTAACGGATGGAAATAGGGATTAAGGGGATAAAATTTCGAAATTCACTTAACAACTTTAAATCGAACATAACCTAATGTACTGCAGATCAAGAAACTTTAAACCTAATATAACTTAATGTACCACAAACCAAACAACGTTAAACCAAACCTAATATAGCTTAATGTATCCCAAATCTAACAACTTTAAACCTAACATAACCTAATATTCCCCGAACCCAAGAACTTTGTCTGTCTATGTTTTTTGCAACGCTGAATTCGAATCCGAAATCAGGAAAACCCCATCACCTGAAGATTCAGAGCTAACTTCAAAAAATACACAAAAAGTTCCCTGAGATACCAATAATGTAACAAATACGGGTTGGGATATTCGGCGAAACTTTCGGGATAAATAAAAAGTAGATTATATAGTTTCTAATTAATATTGCGAACGTTATTTATTGTAATTGCTCTTTTTAGCCTTCTCTTAGCGCTACCCAGAACTAACGACAAGGACGTGGAAAGCTGTTTAGTTCCGTTTCGTATTTTTTTTTTGTTTTTTTTTTGTATTACTTTTGTTTTTTGTATTTTTTTGTGTTTTTTTATTATTATTTTTTGTTTTCATTTATTTCTTTTATTCTTTCTTACATTCATAATAAAAAACCAGTGGCTGAGCTACGTCATTTCTGAAGTAGTTCTTGTGCTTCGGGATCAATGTTTTTAACTCTTTTCGTCCATTGTCTTCTAAAGCAAGCTATGTAGGGCTTTAAAGAAATGACAAGCTTATGCATTAGATCTTCATTGCTTAATTCGCGAGAACATTTACTTCTATTTTATTGTCGAAATCGTTTGAAATCCTTATTTCTAGCTTCTGAGGCTTCTTATGATAGCTGACCAACTGGCAAATGAAAATGTCGGATAACATCAGCACCGTGTAATAGGAACTTGTGCACTGTCACTGGCATATAATATCAAGGATAAAGATTTACATACAATTTTGCAGTTTCAAGACCAAACCTGTCAGATTTAAATATAATACTGAATCTACCCCTGTTATACTTGACGTTGTTTCTGGATCTGAAAAGAACCGTCGAGCGGTATTACCACCATTTGATGATCCATGTCCGTTTTTGGGTTCATATACCATCAAACCCATTCTTCTTTTGAATTCGTCACACACCAATTTTTTTTTATTCCCTACTTGCTCTTTTTGATCTGCCTTTTTAGCTGCAGTTGTCATAATATCTAAACAATAGGAAATATGAAGAATAAACTCCATGCTACGTTTCGAGGCATGCAAAGTAGATAATCCGTACTCATAGTTTTCATTTTTTTAACTCTCATTCTTACTGTTTCTAAGTTATTCATTTGACACCACATACATAACAAGTAGCAGCAGATGGGGTTTCTGTCAAAGCCTGACATACTTTACGTCAAGCATGATCCATTTCATGTCAACTTTTACTTAGTAAACAGTATTTCAACAAGTAGCAAATTTTTAATTTTACTCTTCCTCTCAGTAATCTCGAATAGAGTCTTTTCCTTCGTTTTCTTGGCGAATTCAAATTTTATAGGCCTACAGTATTTAGTTGAAGATGCGTGAGAATTTTGCCAGGTCGTTTCATTGGTCAAAACATTTGGGCTTATCGGTACCACTGATATAATAAAAATCGTGGCATCACTCTCTTCAGAATCTTGAAATTTGGATTTATACCAACTTTGAACAGATGATCCATCAGCTCCCCATTTGTTGACTAATTTCAGCTAGTATTTTCTATCAGTGCCAGTGTTTGGAGGTAGCTTGATACCAGGATCCTCAATCAATCTGCTCAGTGTGATTTACGACCGATTGAAGATCGACTGATGCCCCAACTTCGTCACTTTTATAAAATCTGGGTAACAGCAGTACTTGCAGTACTTAAATCTTTATAATGTGTTCGTACTGATATTTTGATAATTTTGCGTTTTCTATTAGAGCAATGGCTTCCTCGTCAGTGAATGGTGTGAGCATTCCACTATTTTTAGGGTCTGGCTCGCTTTTGAACGAATTAGCTTGATTATACTGTGCTACTTGTTCTTAATTTACCTAAAAAAACTTCTTCAATTTCCAATTCAGAATATTTTTTTTCCAGTTCAATAGTTCTTCTGGGTTTAGATGAAACTAAAGACTTCAGGAAATCGCTGCAAGCTGGTCTTCCTCTTTTTACTGCATATTGAACAACCCTTGATTCGAAATTAGAATCCAACCACAATTTGTTCTTTTCAGAAAACACTAGTTTATCATACCTCGCTTTCTCTAAGTTGGCTTTGAAATTTTTTATGTAACCGTTTTTATTATTCCAACGGGATGACGTTCTCCATATAAAAGACTGCTTGAAAAGCGTTGTCCGAGGAGTAACAAGCTGAACCTCATATGGATGTGAAGTATTACCGCGACATGTACTTCTAACATGCACCGCTCTGGGAGGAATTAAGTGGGCAACATCCTTCGAACACTTTCCATGAAAATACTTGTAGAATAGGCTCAAGTCGCCAA
Organism: Pachyrhynchus sulphureomaculatus; assembly: GCA_019049505.1. Taxonomy (NCBI): domain Eukaryota; kingdom Metazoa; phylum Arthropoda; class Insecta; order Coleoptera; family Curculionidae; genus Pachyrhynchus; species Pachyrhynchus sulphureomaculatus. Next base: position 74,378,855 of record CM032454.1, read on the forward strand.
CCGTTCTTCGATGTTCCAGCGAATCGAGGCCGCCGGTCAGTTCCGGGTCTCCAATCAGACGAACAGCTCTTCTCTGAATAGAATCCAACAAATGCAGTGTATGTTTGGGAGCGGAGCTCCAAACATGGGAGCAGTATTCCATAGTTGGTCGAATTTGAGCTTTGTAAAGAATTAACAGTTGTTGTGGAGTGTAAAGCTTTCTGGTTAGAAATAATATTCCCAACTTTTAAGAAGCTCTCCTTGCTATGCCTGCAACATGTTCATGCCAGGACATATTTGCTCCCAAATTAACGCCCAACAGATTGAGTGACGATGTTAGAGGAATGGAATGCCCCGACATAATTATGTCGGGTTCAGCAACGTTAACTTTTTTAGGGAAAAAGAGATACCGTAAAAATAGGCATAATGAAGAAATTTTACCCGTTTGAAATAAAAAAGTACAAATCACTAGAATCCCGCTAATTCAGAGATAAGTAACTTACAAATATTGAGTAAAGATTATATAAAAATGAAAATATCGTCTAGTATAGAAAATATTCAGAACCTATCAATATCAAAATAGATATGCTTGGAACATACATTTGTTAAAAATTTCTAATGAAATCAGGTGAAAAGAGTACAGGACCGATATATACAATATTCAATGATATTGAAAAAGATCAATCTTGATTAAACGAAGCATAGAATAAATGAATGAATGACTTTATATATAATACTGCTGAATATCAGTTATACGGCGTATTTTTCAGTAAGAATTCAGAAAGAATTTTAAGAATTTAAATGTCTGAAGACAATTAAATTTCCATGGCCAAAATTTGTAGGGTACATTAAGCTATAATAGGTTTAAAGTTGTGAGATTTGGGGTGGATTAGGCTATGTTAGGTATAAAGTTGTTAGATTTGGGGAATATTAGCCTATGTTAGGTTTAAAGTTGTTAGATTTGGGGTTCGTTAGGCTATATAAGGTTAAATTTAAAGTTGTTTGGTTTGGGGTACATTGAGTTATGTTATGTTTAAAGGTGTTTGGTTTGGCGTACATTAGGTTATGTTGGGTTTAAAGTTGTTAAGTGAATTTCGAGATTTTACCCCCCCCAACCCCTATTTTCATTCCCTAAAATGTGTCATGTGATCATACTGAGCCAAAGAATGGAATCAGCGATCCTAAAAACCCCCGGGAAACCAGTGAACACTAATTCACGTGAGTATCGACATTTTAACCCCCTCCGACCCCTATTTTCAGCCCCTTTTGGACAATTTTGAGGTATATTTACAATTGTTTTACGAGTATTTAAAAAAAAAATTAACCCGATTCGATAAAAAATGAAGTCTGTAGCAATTTTTGAACAGTAAATATCTGACTTTCCCCACTGTGCGACACGCAAACAAGTGACTCGTTTTGGATTTTACGTGACTTCGACGAAACATCGGAATCGACTGATACTTTTACTAAAATGCGTCATAAACAAAGATTCCCTCTGCCAAAAATGAATTATCGCGGACACATTCTTACTTGACAGACTGTATATGCAATCTTAAATGAGTTCGGATTCTTTACTTTTAAATCATTGAAATTTGTTATATTAGTCGAATATTTAAGTTATGAACATCGGATTTAAACTTAATCTTCTTGTCAAAATAGTTTTATAAAGCAAACAAACCATATATAACAAATGTCTATCACTCATATTTAATCAGCTTAAATAAACTAATTTATGAGAAATATTATTTCCTTTGCAAATATCAATCATTCAATACAAATCCAAATTTTGTAACCCTTAAATACGGAGTCTATAGGAGTTAATTGGATAACAATACGCAGAGTCACAAAAATTAGATCTAAGATGGTTCTCACAGTATAGTTTTTAATTTAAATAATATCTACAGTTACATAGAATTGTCATAAATGTGCTTGACGAATATAAGAAGTACTTTTCCGACATTTCGCATACGCCTACTTGCACAAGGTATCTTCAGGGCTCTTTTATCGTATATATATTTTAATCAATTTTCGCGAAATAAATTTTTGAAATTTGATTGTATCTACTCCCAATGATACCGGCCAAATATCTGCATTGCTCTATATTAAATTAATTTAGTTAATAATTATGATCTAGTTTTACAACTTCTCTTGTCTTATTTTTTTATTTAAATATTATCTCTTTATATTTTTAGTATGTGCTTTCCCGTATGTCATTGGATTCACCAGCAACACCATGGAGATTCGTCTTATAGTCAATGGTAACCTTATACATACCATGACTATGCCAAAACTGCAGCTAATAGCCAGTAAAAACGATATTTTCTTTGCAACGACGGCCCCCGAATTTTTCCCAAATAGAAACGACAGACTTTATGTGGACACTCGACAACAGGAAATGCAAAAAATTTCTCCACCACCGAGCCCGAATGGTAAGTAAACAAGCAAAATAGATTTTGTGAAAGATAAATAAAAAAAATTATAATTTTAAGACTTTATTATCTTGATTGCAGTGTTTTAAGATAAAATTTTTGTTAATCGAAGAAGGTATTTGCTTAGATGTATAAAATAATGTCCAAAAAAGCTGGAACTCCAATTTAATAAGGCCAAACTCATTTTAATCGAAAACAATATTACAAAGATTTTTAGCATTAAAAAAATATAGTCTCCCAAACAGAAAAAAAATATAATTCCTATTACTTAAATCAGATTTATTGGGTACGAAAGTAGACAGCTTAAAGAAACCTTTTTATTTCAGCATCTCCAGAAATAAAACCACTAAGAATCTATCGTATTCCGATTCATGCATTAAGTCGTAGTGTGCATCCAGATCACGTACAGCCAACCAACTCCCCACCAGTCTGGAAATCAGCGGATTCTAAGCTTACAGTAAGAAGTTATAACACATTTTATACTACATAACATTGTCATTTTCACAACTTTTAACCAGCTGCGAGGCACCAGCCTACCCGGACACAGCAGCAAGAAAGTAAACTCGTTGATACTGATGTTGAATATTTAAATCAATTATTATTAGCGTTTTGGAGTGTTTTTTTAAAATTTCTAGTAATTTTATTAGGAGTGCACATATCCCTGTATTATTTTCGAAACTAAAATTTTCAAATAAAAATTTTTGGATGCGTTAAGTTCCAGAAAATAGATTTTTTCGAAAAATTGAAATTCCTACTATATTTTTAATAGTTAGGTGGATTTTGGGTAGTCGCAGACAGAGTTTCGCTCAAATTAGTTCAGATGATACTAAATTATTTAAATTGGAAAAATTTACCTGCACTAATCCAAGACTAATTAAATCTTATCTAACTCAACTAGTAACTAACAGAGAGGTTAATTTAAGTTAACTTAACTAACAATTAGTTTAATTAATTTTTTTTTTAAATTAATTTGAGGTTAGTTAAAATTTGGTCAGATAAATCTATAGTAAACTGATTATTAATGACAATTATAGATTAATTCAGACAAAACTATCCAACTTTAATTTTAGGCTGATTTTTTTACAGTGGTTAGTGTGGGTCCTGGACTACCGGGAACAGAGCTTAGTTGAATTTCAAAAGATTATCTTTCAAATATTTAGTTGTTGAAAAATTTATCCACTTAAAAAATATATATTCTCAACTCACAAATAATCCACAAAAAAACTCAGTATTACCTTTTCGACAGTTGAGTAAAATTAATAAATTATATTTAAAAAAACTCTAAAAAAGTTTATAAAAGTAATAACCTCTACCAGGTCTTATATTACGTTTCCTTTTTTATTCATTCCAAAGTGTACAAGCACCTTTGTCGTAATAATATACATATATTATTATCCACGACAGTTTATTATATTACCATGTTATTCCATTTTAAATTACCTGTTACCTCGGATGTATAAAAATATTTTATTTCCGATAATATAGGGTGCACTCAATGATAAACTTCTTTTTACGAAACACTTATAAGATGACTTCGGTGTCTGTCTATCCGTCCGTCTGTCTGTCTGTTACACCCGATTTTCTCCGAAACTATTTGTCAAAGAAAGTTGAAATTTGTTAATAATATAGGAATTGATGGCCTCATCAGAGCCATGTAGTTTTGAAAGTCAAATTTTGACTTAAGGGGTTAATTGTGGCGGGTGAAATAGAAAGTGAAAAAAAAAAATGTTTTAGTAGGTCATCGAGTGTGGTGTCAAATGAAAGATTGTGAAAACACGAGTAAAAAATATATATGTAATGTAATACTTGCGCACACTTTTCTATGTATTATTTTTAAAAAATCGCCAAAAATCACTGTCCCCACCTTATCTCGAAAAGTACTGATCAAAAAATTTTGAAAAATTCTGGAATATTCTCCACGGGGTGTAGATTGAACGAAAATTACCTGCATTACCTTTAATAATTTATTTGGTATATAAAAGAAACAAAAATTTCAAGGTCATCAGTTTTCAGTAACGATTGGGAACAAACGTTGTTGAAAACTCATTTTGGGTGTGTTTTGTGAAGTTAGTGATTATTTTATACCACCGTAACAACATTTTTTATTTTAAAAGCAATAAACGTACGGAACACTAATTGTGCAAGTTCAACTTGCATTTGACCGGTTATATTCCATAGAGTGTATATTTGCATTTTTATATAAAGACTGCTCGCCAATCGTTTTGCAGCACAACATGATTGCCAACTACTATATACACCCTGTATAAGAAGATTTAGGGTTTTGTGGTATGTACGCCAACAGAAGACATGCTTCAAAACAATATACTCAGATTTTGGTATTAACCTGGACTTTCGCCATATTAATATAATTTAAAATCAAACATTTTTTTATTTTATATTGTAATAAATTACATATACACGCACATAAATATAGAAAACTTCAAGTTGTCGCGACTTCGAGTTATCGATTGAGATAAAAACAAAACAGTATGTGATACTTTCTTAATTTTATTATTTTTGAATACATTATTTCGGTTTAAAATAATCAGTTATTTGTGATTGGATTGACTGATTCTTCTGTTAACTTTCGAAAAAGCTTTCTACAGTAATTAAACTTTCATAAACAAAATCGGTGGTATTTGCGTTTGTTTGTAAATATAAGCTCAAAACGTTTAAGGAATTTGCTACTAAATTATTGGAAAGTTGCAGAGAAGGGCTCTATATCGATAATCCTTTATCACTATCACTATTATCTTCTTGTGTAATGAAGGTATCAGGTTTTGAAATTTAGAACTCAATAATATCTTCATTTATGGCGAACTCCGAAGTAACTAGATCATCATCCATGTGCATATACTCATCAATATTACAAATTTCTTCTGTATGCTGTCACTTAATACAAGTCTCATATTCGCTTTGAAGAATTTTTTATTTTCAGTAGTACCACTTAAAAGTTCTTTCAGGAAAATCAATGGATTTTCATCCTCATCCTCCCATACAAGGTATTGGCCAAATCCAGCTTTTTTAAAACAGTTAGTGATTGTCTCAGACTTAACGTCGATATTCCATGCTTCGAAAACAACGGGATTGGTTACTTTGGCCTATCAACAGTAATTTCAGTTTTTCTAATCCGTCCATATTTGCAGCAACTAATATTGTTACTCTTACTTTATACTATGTTTTCCCCCATAGCACTTTTTGGTTTTAAATGTTAATCGTCGTTAAATATGTCCCGCCCTTAGTAAGTCTCTAACAAACGAGGTAAAAGGTCGCGTTTCCTTTTATCGCAGTCCTGGTCACTCACATCGTTACTTTCTCCACATGCGTTTTTCTGACATATACCATATCTGTAATAAATTATTAAAATTTAAAATTTGATAAAAAAAAATTCATAACATACCTTCGTTTCCAATTATCTAACCAGCCCGTACTTGCTTCGAAATTTTCTTCTCCCAATCCTTTAGAGAATTCTAAAGCCTTTTCCTTTTTCATCCTCCCAGATACGGCTAAGTTTTGATTCCTGGCCATTTTGAACCACTGTAAAGTTACTTTATCTACATTTTCAAACGTTGGTTTTTTTATTCTTTTACTGGTTCCACAAATAGCACCACTTTCTATTGCTAAGTTTTTTAAACACGTTTTGAGGCCATATTTTAAAAATGTCACGACCGTACACAACACGATCTAAGCACAGCTTATTACCTAATAAATAAGAATATCTGTTGATCCCTCTAACAAAAAAGCTGACTGGCGCCGCCGAGACGATTTCACCGAAATATGCGAAGTAACGATAGGGCTTCACCGAAAACTTCGACTTATCAAAATTGACAGCGCATTATTTTGTTCGAGTTATCAGGAAATTCAAGTTTTAAAAGTTTGAGTAATTAAGTAAAATTTACGTTGAAATTTTAATCTTAACGCTGTTGCCATTCAATATTGTTCGAGTTATCAAAGTTCGAGATATCGAATTTCGACTATATATATATATATATATATATATATATATATATATATATATATATATATATATATATACATATATATATATATATATATATATATATATATATATATATATATATATATATATATATATACATGAAGTGTGTCCCAAAAAGTTTTATACAAATGGACAAAAAGTTTATCTTACATATTACAAAAAAATTTATTTTTGATAAAAAGTTCTGCATCGCATGGAAATCCATAATCAACCATCAAAAGTTTAAAATATTTGATGATATACAGGGGAAATAAAAAATAATGATTTATAATAAAGAGTGAAGTGCATTTAAATTTAAATACAGAGCAAAATATTAATTGAAAATGTTAATAAAAACTAAAAAACACGTCAGTAATTGTCGGATTATTTATTGAATAAAGGAAAACAAAATTAAATAAAAAATAGTGCACTGATTTTGATTGTGTCATATTTTTGTTAAAAATTTGATAATCTTTTTATCTGCTTTTCAACAATATATAACAACAAATAATAAATTTGTGCTAATATCATTTTATTTTGAAATTGCAACATTACTTAATTACTACGTACATAACATAACAACTAAACATATGGATTAATTCTAACTTTATTGCACAAGCGCATCAATGTATCCACCGTCCCTTTCTAAACAGGTGATTGTTCTTCAAGAAAAATCTTTTATTACATCTCTAATTACGTCAGGAGTTATAGCTTCACATGTTTCCCTCATGACTCTCTCAAGATAATCAACATCTTGAAATAGCTTTGTAAGATTAACCTTTTCTTTTAAGTAGCCCCATAAAAAAGTCTAGAGGAATCATGTCCGGAGACTTTGGGGGCTAAGTAAACTGCACATACCTCTCTATTTCTCTACCGTTAAAAATGTGGAGGAGATAATGTCGAATATTTATCGTACTGTGACATGATGAATCATCATGTTGGTACCATATACGTTGTCTTTCAATTATTGGTAGGCGATTAAGAAACTCCGGGAACTCATTATTTAAAAATTCTAGGTAACGTTCAGCGTTCATATTATTTCGAAAAAAAAATGGTCCAACTATTCTATCTTTAAAAATTCCACGCTATACATTGGTTTTAAACGAGTATTGATCTCAAGTTTGAATATTGAAGTTAGGATTAACATCGCTACACCAGCGATAATTTTGAGAACTTACTGTCCCATTAAACGTAAATGTCACCTCGTCAAAGAAAACTATTTATTTTGCCATAAACCTGTTTTCTTCCAACTCTCCTTAAAATCAAGCACAAAATTCAAAACTTCGTTCAAAATCTCCTGCTTTTAAAGTATGGGTAAATTGGGGTTTGTATTGTTTAAATTTATTTTATCTTAAAATTCTCGCAACTGTAGTTTTACTCACATTCAATAAAGCTGATCTTTTCCGAAGTGAATCTTTTGGCTTTTCTACTACCCACAGCATTACTTGATTTTGATTATAATTTGTTTTTTTTTAAATTTATTTTCAACACTTCCATAAATCTTGAATTTATTTATTAGATATCCTATAGCTGTGAAGTGTACAGTTTTATCAGGATCTCTATTATTAAAGATTTCTGCTGCTTCTCTAAAAGTTTTATAATTATTTCCAACTATGAGAACAATTTCAATTTTATCTTTAACACTCAATTTTACTCGCATTTCTAATTATTGTAAATACATACTGACGTTAGCTTTGAAGTTTATTGACTGTTGTTAGGTATTTCCAAAGATACGTTAATTTATTTTCAGCCTAAAATTTGTAGTGATTTCGTTTTCTTTTAATCAATAAATAACCCAACAATTAATATTTTGCTGAATTTAAATTTAAACACACTTTGCTCTTAATTATAAATCATTATTTTTTTATTTTTCCTGTACACCATCAAATATTTTAAACTTTTGATCCTTGATTACGGTTTCCATGTGATGCAGAACTTTTTATCAAGAATACATTTTTTCGTATTTTCTCCATTTGTATAAAACTTTTTGGGATACACCAATTATTTTTCAGCATCATCAGCTAAAAAGATTACCAAAGCAATCAAAAGACAAAAAAACCAGAGTATACAAACATTAAAACGCGAAGCCATAAAGGACCTAAACACTTAATCGTTAAAATTACAAAAATAAATAAATATACATGTATAAAACTTACAATATGGAATTAACTACACACTATCACTGGCAGTTTACACATTTCGACTGCTACTGTTCCTTAAAATTACTTAATCCAACTACATTCTTTATCACAGATAAAATGATATACAGAAACAAAAAATTCCTTCCCATTCATCAATTCAATGTATTAACAGTGTGAAGCAAGGCATTTTTAATATTATTTTGTTCTTACTGGAGTACATTGCAGTATATCGTGCTCAATTGATCTATATCTGATCTGGAATTTATGAAATTTTTATCTTTATTTACGTGTGCCATCTCCAAAACCAATCTCTTGGTATAGGCAGTCTCTCTTTCCAAAATAGTGATACCATTAAAGTCAAATTGATGATTGTTCGTTTGGAAATGAGTCGCCAAAGCGCATGATTTTTTACCAGTTCGGCTGTCACTCTTGTGCTGTGCAATACGGTACTTAAGGTTTTGTGTTGTCTGACTAATATAACAGCCTTCACAATCCTGGCATAGTATCCTATATACTACGTTACAATTCTGTAGCAACGGAATCTTATCCTTTGTTTTTGTGAATAAAGATCCAATCGCACATGAACTATATTTGGCTATCCTGAAATTCGCAAATTCTTTAAAATGAGATATAACGCTGTAGGTCAATCCCTAAATGTACGGTAACTTTCTGTATCTTATTTGAGATTGATCCTTATCCTTAGTGGGACCATCATAAAAACCAGTGCTGTATATAAGTTTATTCAATAACTTTTGGGAATACCCGTTATTTTGAAATAATTGACAGAGTTTGGATAAGTTCTCTTTTAAAAATCTATCGCCAGATATATAAATAACTCTGTTTTTAAAAGTTTATTAAGTTTTTGGCTCATCGGATGATAGGTTTCTGATACCAGTTTAATATAATTTTATTATTTTCTAATCTGATTACCTTAGTGTCTAAGAAAGGAACTGCCTTATTATTTTCATTTTCGAGAGTAAATTGTATATGTTGGTTAACTGCCTGCTTCACACTGTTATTACATTGAACTGATGAATAGGAAGGAATTTTTTGTTTCGGCATATCATTTTCTCTGTGATAAAGAATGTAGTTGGATTAAGTTTTTTAATTTTGCTTGTGTGTCTCCATCACATCATTTTAACGAACAGTAGCAGTCGAAATGTGTAAACTGCCAGTGATAGTGTGTAGTTAATTCCATATTGTAGGTTTTATACATGTATTTTTTTTTGTAATTTTAACGATTAAGTGTTTAGGTCCTTTATGGCTTCGCGTTCTGATGTTTGTATACTCTGGTTTTTTGTCTTTTCATTGCTTTGGTAATCTTTTTAGCTATTGCCTCCTGATGATGCTGAAAATTAATTGGCGAAATATAGACGATTTAAAATTTTAAAAATTTTTGTTTGATTAGACCGCAAACTTAGGAAAATAATTTCTTTTCTATATATATATATATATATATATATATATATATATATATATATATATATATATATATATATATATATATATATATATATATATATATATATATATATATATATATATATATATATATATATATATATATATATATATATATATATATATATATATATATATATATATGTATATATATATATATATATATATATATATATATATATATATATATAAAGAATTGAAGTTACAAAAACTGCTACATTGAAACTTGAATGTTTTAACAAATTCACTGAAGAAAATTAGACAAATATTTTTATATTCGAGGAAAATAACATAGGTATACGAAAAAAATATTTCTTTGTCTTTTAAGTGAGACTCGTATAATTCTCATTAATATTGAACGAAACTATTATTTCATTGCATTCATTTACTTAAAAAAGCATTTTACCAACCACATAGCACCCTTGTAAATGTTAAAACTGAACTGATGTCAAGTCAGAATTAAGAACTTCAAAAAACACAAGAGACACTAAAATAACTTTGCACATTAAATAAGTATTACAACTTTCACTATTTATTGTTAGGTTTAAAAAATTTTACCAATAAGACAAGCACTACTTAAGCGACAGAAAGTTTATGTTTTCTAAAAAAAAATTTTATTGCCATCTGTCAAATTGCAAAAAGGCTGAATACCTTGAGTAGAGTTTTTGCATGCACCAATTTCATCATACAAAATTAAAAAATTCTTTCTTTTAAGTGAGACACGTGTTTTCTTAAGTATTTTTTTATGCTGAATCCAAAAATTCATAAAAAAAAATATTTTTTAATGTCAGGTCAGGATTAAGAATTTCAAAAAACACTGGCAATAATAGTTTTGTTCAATATTAATAAAAATTTAAAACAATTTTTTAATTTAGCGGTTGCACCTAGTTATTTTAAGTAGCATTTTGCTACGTAGCTTAGTTAAAGGTTATGTATGCGTGTTTTTTGTTAAACATAAACACTAAAACCTAATATTTTTAGGTTTTTATGTTAAATGTAGATTCAGAACATTTAAAGATGTCACAACTAATAATTTTATTCCATAATTTTAATGATTATACAGTTTTACATTGTATTTATTAAAATGTTTTTTTTTTCAATTTAATAGTTTCCTGGCAACTTTAAGTGTATTTTCTGAAAAAACCGCACGGTGGATGTCTTTTTATGTTCTTTTTTGGATTCAGTATAAAAAATACTTAAGAAAACACGTATCTCACTTAAAAGACAGAATTTTTTGTTTACCCATGCAAGTTATTGACGAAACGTAAGAGTTATTATAGTTATTAAACAGCCATTGTTATTGCTATAAGATCGACTATTATTATTTTATATCAAAAAGTGATTTTTTATAATTTCTCGAAATAATCCTACGTTATTTGGAGACATCCTGTAGATAAGTTAAATGAGGTTAATTTAAGTAACCTATATTATTCCGTTTTCTTCACACAAATAAGAGTTTTCTGGTGGTGTAGGAATTTTTACAATTTGCTCAATAAAAACAAGTTTACATTTTCCTCCCCATCCTGGATTTCAGTTTTCGAAACAAAATAAATATCGTAACCTCACTCGGAACCTACTTTGTCTCAGTGGAAAATCTCCTCAAGATCCGTTTAGGATGAATGTCATGTCGCAACTGTCCCACAGACAAGAAATCTTTATTTGAGACTATTTATATGAAAAAAACCATCTTGTGACCATACAATATACTAAAAGGTTTTTTACCCAGATCCGTTCTTCAAAACATTTTATTTAAGTAACATTTATATTTGTAGATTTAGTGAACCTAATGTCTACATTTCAGGTACCAGAGCAGCCACGAGTCTCTAGAAGTGCAACAAGCTCACCAATACCTCCCATGAAGGCCAAACTTCAAGCAACGTTGAAATGATAGAGGTTTCAGAAGTCCAGACTTAAGGACTTAAGAGAATAAGCTCATACTTTAATAAATACATTTAAATTATTTACTACCAAAATAAACAACGAAGAGCTGTTATAAATTTCCCTCTATTTGATTTTTTTTACGTAAAAACTCTAAAAAGACTTCACTGAAAGTTTTTTTAGAAAATAATTTGAAATAGGTCTAAAGTTTACTTGATGTTTACTTAATGAATGGAATTTCTTTTTAATATTACAAGAGTTTGAAAAGCTTCAAAAGAAGAGAGAACTCAAATTCTCAATATTATTAGATTCTTACTTCAAAGAACTACAATCAAAGTAGTAGCTATAAACCAAAAGTAAAAAAAAAATAATTTCATCCTCATAGTGTCGACTTTTTGATGGACACTGTGTAACAAACTCTCATAAGGTTGACCAGCTTCATTAACGCTATATTTTATATTCAAAAGAAGTTTAAATGGATGATAAATTATTCCAAATCTTCCAAATTTCAAAAGAAAAAAAAATTCAATAAATAAAAGAATATTGTTTACCCATGCAAGTGAGACCATATTACCCCTAAACTCTATATGTATATCTTTATTCTAAACTAGATAAGTATTATAAATGACTTAGATTAGTTACACAACTTGAAATTTAATAAATGTTTGAAAAGATATTTTAACACTTGTAGTAATTACTTATTTTTCTTGTTTCAACCTTAGATACTATATACCAAAACAATTTTCTAACAAAAAAAAAATGAAAAATATTTTTATAGAAAATATTTCTTCTGTCAATAACAATAATAAATGTTCAATACGATTAAAATATAATTGCTTCATAGATAATTATTATTACTTCTTTTACACACACTTGTTATTTTAGACCAACTAATCCTAATTCCACAGTTCTAGTATTATTCAAATATTTAATGGCCTTTAGTTGTAGAAACTTATTGCTGTTACTGAAATCAATGTTTACTTTTTTATTATTTTTAACATAGTTAATTCGTATCTATAACTTATTAGCAAACATGTATTATCTTGTATCTCTTTTATAAGAGTTTTGTGTGCTCTCGACACCATTTTAAACATCAGCCATTACACCTGCAAGGAGCCTGAGCTGTTTAGTAGAATTTTCGATTTACTAAAAAAGAGTATTTCCATTTAATCCAAATCCAAATTAAACGTCGAATAGAGAAGGTTAGGACCACATTTATTGAAATATCACTTCTCTGTTCCAAAGACCTTAGTTTACATCTGAAAATAAGGATAATCAAGTGCAATATTATCTCAATCCTCTTGTACGGCTTTGAAGCCTGGACACAGTCAGAGGCCACAGAGAAGATAATCAAGGCATTTAAGATGTCGATATACAGAAGATTACAGAGAAAAGCAAAGTAGAGCATCTCGGTCACATCATTCTCCAGGGGAAATAGACCCTGGTAGAACAAAAATATCTTGGCCGGCAAACTTAAGGACCTGGTTTGGAATGACATCGAGCCAACTCTTCCGAGTAGCAGCTAACAAAATCAGGATCGACATGATAGGCACCAGAATAAAAATAAATATTGCTTCGAAAAATAAAGGATGGAAATACTACACACTTCTACTTAGTCTTCTACTTAGTTCAGTTGTTTTTCTTCAAGGTTGTGATTTAAAACCATACATATTTATCTACTACCTGCATGGTACAGGTCATGGCATTTGATGTTTACTTACGTTTCTCTACTAATATGATTTAAATGTGACAATGTCTCAAACTTCAGTTCACAAAAAAAAAAACATACGTTGAAAGATTTATCAATTATGACGATGTATTTCAGCAGCAGCAATTTTGCATAATGCACATCTATACTACCAAAAGTTTTTCATATATGGTTCAGTAGATAAAGAACTATGTGTGACTAATGCTGTAGCTTTGCTCTATTATTTTTAAAAGTTTAGTAACTAGGTTAAGACAAAGATACGAGTATAAGGGTTTCTGACATAATTCAATATGTCACCTTAGTTCTATCTGAAGATCTAGTAACTTAAAAAGGCATGTAGTTTTAATATAAATCATTTAGTTTTATAACGTATTCTAATAACAGGAAATTAAAGCAGAAGACGTGGTTTTACCATGGTTTTCTCCAGTTGTTGTCTGAGTTCTGAGAAATTCTAAATTTAAGGAAAACACTACGGAAAGTATCTAGAGAAATAACTGTAGAATTCTTAAAGTCAAATCGTTTTACTAATCGTCTTGAAAATAATGTAATATTAAAATTTCTAATTTGACAAGAAATCGACAAATTAATTGATTTTTGAAAGTTGTATTGCTAACCGTAAAAAATACCCATATTTTACTTTTACGTTTGGTAATACTGCAAGTATTACGTTTTTGATAGCTTCAGGATTTCCACTAAATAACCATTACTTTAAAGAATACCTCAAGATATAATCCAACAGCTTCATAAAAACATAAACTACTATTATAAAAAAAGATATAAAAGATAAGCAATTTGTGAAACCAGAAACTTAAGGATGTGTTAATAATAAGTAATTTATATAATCAATAATAATAATTCCTGTTAAAATATTGTTTCTTTTGAATAAGTCACCTTGTATATATTACACATTTAATGGTTGTGGTTTTTATACACTTGTATATAAATATTACTTTATATCTCTATTTACTACTGAACCATTAACAGCCTTGAAACTGTAGTTTTTGCTGTTTAACTTTTCTACTAAATATTTAAGAAATTAATAAATTTAAGCGTAGAATAAAATTACATATAAGTTTAATATAAAGCAAAGCAAATTAGGATTTAGATTTAGGTCTCTGTGTTTGAACTACTTGTGTACAGGGTGGTCCAAATTGGACACTTTTAAAGGTACACCCCTTTATCTAAAGGAGATAGATCGATGTCTAGTACCGTTTCAGATATACAGGGTGTTTTTCAAAAACCTGCATTTTGGAAAAATGTTTGTAATTCTTTTCCTACTGAAAATTTTTGATTTCTGTAAAAACATTCTCAAAGCACTTTTTCACGTGGATTTCAACAGTGTAAGTTACATTTTTTTACAACTAATATTTTAATAGTTATTAACACAAAAATATATTTTTTAAATGGGATAACCTGAATATTTTTCCTTAGCTCAATAGAGCTTTAAATTACTATTCTAAAAATATATAGCACACTTTATATTTTGCTTAAATCTACTTCAAAATATAAAGGTTTTCAGTTGTTACGCTAGTTTTAAATGCACATTTTGAGAAGTAGGCTTTAGACGGAGCTGCAATATCAATGGTTTACCGATAGCAGCTAAATCGTAAAAAAAAATTCCGAGAAGTAACTCTAAGAGTCATAACTACAATGAAATTTACTAAATGCTATATAGTACTTTAAACTATCTAGAAACAACAATAAAACAATTTATTCCGAGTAGAGCAAACTAAAACAAAACAATTTTCTATAAGAGATGTTCGAAATATCGACCAGTTTCATTTACACATAGGCTGCACCTTTTTTGGACACTTCTTACTGAGTTGATTAGTTCAAGAGGAGTGAGAGCTGCAAAAATTGTATTACTGCGCCTTCTAACTCTTGCCTGGTGTTTGTCGGCAATTTAAAAATTAGGTCTTTTAATCTTCCCCAGAGATAGAAGTCCATGGGTGTTAAATCCGGTGACCTTGCCGGCCAACGGTTCGGACCTTGGTTGACTATTCAGTTATTGTCGAAATTGGCCGATAAAAAATTACTGATAACTGCAGCGTTATGAGGGGGTGCACCGTTGTGTTAAAAAAATATATTTCTATGGTCCATTAACGGCAGTTCATCAACAAAAGGTTCTATTTGCTGCCTTAAAATTTCTAAATATCTGAGTGTGAGGTGAGTGTTCCTTCGTAAATAAATGGGCCTATAACCCTGCCTCTAAAAATTCGTGCCCACACATTAAATTCAAATCTGCCTTGATTTCTTTACTCCACAATTAAATGAGGATTTTCTTGTGCCCACGTATAAGAATTGTAACGGTTAAAAATACCTGCATTGCTTACATAAGCTTCGTCTGTCCAAATGCAATTTAATGAAAAATTCTGAATATGGTTACAATTCTCCAGAAACCATTGGCAAAAATCCATACGCCGTTGAAAATCTCCGTCTCTAAGGTAACGAACTTTTCTTGTCCTATATGGCCTGAATTTGTGCTTCTTCAAAATACCACTTACGTTAGTTCTTGGTAGTCCAATGGATTCTCTTAACTGTCGGGTTGAAGATTTGGGATTATTTCCGATAGTTCCTAAAACTACTATTCCTTCCAACTCCTTATCCCTGTTTGATGCATAATTTTTGGGTCGTTTCTTTTCAAACTGGCCACTATTAACTAGGTTATGTCGCAATCGAGCGAATATATCCTTGAAGGGTTGACGCCTCTCTGGACACCGTTCGTGGTACAAATTACTTGCAGCTTCCGAATTTTCTCCGGTTTGTATGAAATACACTATCATAACCCATATTTCGTAATTTTCAAATATCATTGTGATTTATTTGACAATTCACTAACTGATCCAAAGCCTACTTCACAAAATGTGCATTTAAAACTCGCGTAACAACTGAAAACCTTTAAATTTTGAAGTAGATTTAAGCAAAATATACAAAATATAAAGTGTGCTACACTTTTAGAATAATAATTTAAAGCTCTATTCGGTTAAGGAAAAATATACAGAGTATCCCATTTAAAAAATATATTCTTGCGTTAATAACTATCAAAATATTAGTTGTAAAAAAATGTAACTTACACTGTTGAAATCCACGAGAAAAAGTGCTTTGAGAATGTTTCTACAGAAATCAAAAATTTTCGATAGGAAAAGAATTACAAACATTTTTCCAAAATGCAGATTTTTGAAAAATACCCTGTATATCTGAAACGGTACTAGATATCGATATGCGGTTTTCACCATTGAGTTTATCATAAAATTTGAGCCTCAGACACCGACATCAGTTTTCGTCTATTTCCTTTAGATAAAGGGGTTTACCTTTAAAAGTGTCCAATTTGGACCACCCTGTACAAATATTCATATTGTATACACAGGGTATTAAATAATTCATGTCCAAACCTTTTTACGGCTATTGAGTTAAGGCAGCTTGAACTCGGCGAAGTCCACTGAATTAAGCCACATTTGATCCAAAATTAACCAAAAGAGGCCAGAATTCACTCAAATTATTTTATTTTTCGACATAATTACGCGTCTAATAAAACAAATGTAATAAAACAGCTTAAATAATACAAAGGAAGGTTGTCGCTTTCACAACGAAAAGATCCAGTAGCTGGCGCTACCATTTTCATCCGGTTTCAAAAAACTCGGGTTGTTTTTGAACAGAGAGTGGATTCTATAGAATCCTTTACACGTTGGTATGATTTAGAGGCAATTTACTACCTAATCGAAATCGAACCAATTCAGTACTATATAGGAATAATATGTCAATATCGAGTTACTGCAATATATTACAAAAGAAAAATCGTATTTCAGTTGCTGTAAATGATGACATTGAGGTTTATTGACTACACTAATAATAATATACGAGTATATTTCTTGAATCCTTGCTGCGTCACCAAGAATAGTTAATGAACTCTGAAATAGAGCGAAACGTAGCAAACATAGGTTGTTGATTAATATAAGTCCGAGTTGTCCACTGTTCTTGGACTTTCAATGCAAGGATAAAACTTACTGTCGGTCTTCATACGATAAGCCACTATATATTTTTGCTATCTAAGAATTATTTTGTATTTTAATGTCGTATATTATAGATGGCACATAAGAGTGAAATTTGAACCAGCTTTATTATTATTTAATGAGAAATGGCATGTATTTTTGTCTTTATAGATAAAACTCGACAACAACAAGGTAAAATTTAGTGGTTCCTATCAAAATTAAATAAAAACCATACCACAATCTTAAAAGATACAATTTTAAATGTACATATTAAAGATATTATCGAGAAGAGCTAATATTAGGAAATAAAGAAAGATTTTAGCTGCGACAGAGATATTAGAGAGATTTTGCAACTCTTATTTTGGTAGGCCACTGTCTTTATTATATATGAAGCATGCGCACACAGTTTGGAGCTTGCGCAGTATTGAAACAAAATAAGAGAATCATTTATTAAGGATAACGATTTCCCTTATTTATTAAACTATAAGAGATGTTATTTGAAGTTCTATTATGGTAGGACCTGTTTTTTTCCTACTTAGATATATAAAGCACTAAGAAAATACAGTAAAATTAAAATGATAATCTTTTATTGCAAATAACACTGAAAACAGTTAATTAGGGTTCAGATTATGTTGGGATTTTGCAATCTTTGGCACAATGGGATTACAATGTATGTAACGCTAATTTCAAATTAAATTTTATTTATCGCACATTCGTATTACCTTGGAAAGCAAGTGGTAGAAACCTGCTAGAGACAATTTTAATTTAGAAACTTGTGTTGACCCACCAAATATTAATAAACGGTATGCTTAATCATGAAATGAATGAAAATAGAATACCCTAATAGAAATAGAAGATAAATATTAACCTAACCTTGCAATTTCTTTGCGTTAATACTGCGCATAATTAAGATAGCGAGAAGGATAAAGGCATGTGAAAAATAAGCGTTGTAAAATCTCTCTATTATTGTGTTAAATTATTTATTATGTTTTTCGGTTTTGAGATTCACGCAAAATTTTAAACAATTAACAAAAGGCAGCTTTTGTGAAATATTTGTGAAAACAAAAATAAATTTCAAGTCCGATTTTTTTTCACAAGAAAACGACTTGTCAGTGGCATATAACTCAATATAGAATTATTTTACCCTGTGGTTTATGCATTCGTCATATAGCAGCATATTCTTGTATATATATATATATATATATATATATATATATATATATATATATATATATATATATATATATATATATATATATATCTATAAGTAATTATAAGAAACATTTACGTAATTAGTCAATTGGATGCTTGAATTAAGAGTATGTAACCCGCAGTAAGATAAGAAATGTAGCTGTCAGTGCATTTTCGCGTTAAACCACATTAATTTTTTAGATATAACTACGACTTACTTACACAAGGTGTCCCAAAAAAAGTTTAATTTCAAAATATTTGTAGTAAAAAACTCAAAAAAAATACGTTTATTGCATATCAAAATACAGTTCTTGGACAATTATTTCTCAAATATGTTATCATCTAAATGTGAACAATTACGTTCCCGGTACTGTTCTAAACGAACGGTAAAATTATTGATCATTGTTGGGCACGTCGTTTCTCTGATCGCTGCTAATTTTTTAACTGGTCTAAAAAACAAACAACAAAACTTTAATTTTGACGTGTCCATCAAAAGAAAAAATCTATTGACATTAAATTATGGCTACTTGGAGATCAGCTTATGTTACCTCTTTTGGAAATTAATTTATTCGTTAAAATTTCTCGCCTACCTGACAAAAAAGTGTTTAAATAGAGCGATATCGTGCCATCCTTCTGAAACCAAGTTCACTGGTCCTAACTATGAAAATTATATAACTTGAGTGTAAATAAGTTCTCAACATCATCTCCCCGTACTGCTTAAAATTATGAGTTGCTGTGCGGCGTCTGTCATCTTCAAAGAGGTATAAGTTGATTATTTCATTTACCGACATTGCGGCCCAAGCCATCACTTTAGGGTAATACAAAGGCTTCTGATGCTTTAGTTTTAAATTTATAAAGGTGAAAGTGTACCTTATCCGCCAATAAGATATTGGTAGAAGTTGAATGATTTTCAAACATTGTACTAAGTATTGAATCTCTAAGCAATAACAGCTAACTTTAATACTTGCAAGAGCTCTATTTTGTAAGGATGCAGACGTAAATCGAGAAATGCGCTAAATGCTTAAAACGCTCCAGAGAACTAAATTTCCAAGAACTACGATTACGCTTTGTGGCCAACTTTGCCTCATACGCCCATTTCGTTTGAAGATTAAAGGATATAAATTAGTTTATATAAAAGTATTGTCATAGGTGTAAAAGTTACATTTATTTACATTATTAGCATAAAGATTTTTACGTTTTATGAGTAAATAAAAATTAATTTGAAGATACAAGGTTCTAGCTTTCTGACCACTGTTACACTGATAACCTTAAATATCGTCTCTTTTTCATTTTTTATATTGACAACTCTCAAGGACTTCAAGATTGTTGACGTTGTATAAAGACGATAGATAATGAGAAATATATGTAGTTAAAGCTTGCATTGGCATTAAGTGTTTGAAATCACTGTTTGGCTAATATTTCCAGACATTGTCATGAGAAACAATTTTCATCCAGGAGTAACTTCATGAATATTAATATATTAGAAAAATTTCTTGTTTTGAAGTATTCTATGTTTTGCCTTAAATAGATCTGCAACTGTTTCAATATTAGTCGTAAATTAATTCTAATCGCCGAATCTATCAGAACTGGTATGTAAATAACTAGACCTGCTTCTTCTGTTCCTCTCAGATCAAATAAATTTTCATTATGATGTAACTGTAGATCACTCTTTTACAAAGCATATCAGAAAATAGATATTATGACAATTTATGGTATATATATTATGAACTTTTCTTTTTTTGTATTTTTAAATGTAATATTGCCATTAAAAGCTAAAGTTGCTTAGAAAGTATTTAGCTTAATAACCTGATGCTTTCCGCTAAGCAACAAGCCATAAGTTCGAGAAAACGGGTTTCATACATATTATTCTCAAAAAATTGATACCCAATCTATAGCTCTGTACATTGACATTTTGGACAAGTTTGTCTTAATTTATGATTATTTTGTATAAATGTACAGGTTATAAATTTATAAGCCCATCTAATCCCAGCTTCAATGTTTATCTTTAAAATCGGACATTCGGTATTTGTTGTAAGCTTTTTTCTAACTAAACGCTTATTCCCCTATGTACTAAATCTAAAAGTAATATACCAAAAATAAATTTTTATCTGTCAAAAGCAGATCACGTGACTAATTAAACGCATTGTCTTAACTGTATTTTTTAAATTTAGTTGCATCCTACTATTTTTAAATATTCCATAATATTCCTGTTAAAAAAAAACCCTAGATCAGGGGTGCTCAAACTTGAACTGCTGGCGATCTACCTCAATATTGTTAGACTCTGAGAGGCTGCAAGTAAGTGTGATGCAGGATTGTCGTCTAGGTAGGGTGTATCGTGGCATAGATATTAGTTTTCCGCACAATATGCATTTTTTTTAGTCAAGGTAAATGTAGGTCTGCTCTAAAATGTTAATGAAAAAACTCATAATTATTCAAAATTGTGAGGTTATTGGTTCTTACAAAACAAACAAGTTCTAGTGTCTAAATTTATCTAAAGAGTGACTTTGAATGTTGAAGAGTGGCACTGCATGTCCTCAGCATACTTTTCATAAGATGGTACGTAATTACCGAGTGCTAATCACAAGCATGATGACATATGTTCGTCAGTTAGTCGATTGCGATATTTTGACTTAATTATCTTCATTTCAGAAAATGCAGACTCGCACAAGTAAGTTGACCCAAACATTGCCGTCAGTTGAAGGGCAATTTGCCTTAGATTCGGATATTTATCTTCAGATATAAAACACCAGAATTTTGTATCAGATGCTGTGGCTTTTTGATGTATATCTGATATAATCTGCACTAACTTATTTTCAACAGAACATGAGTCCATGTTAAACTGACTTGCTATTTCAGTAGCTAATTCCTCAATGTTTTTACACGAAAAAGGATAACTCATAAATGATGCGATATTTGCCAATTTACTGAAATCATTCAATCAATTCAACTGAGGAATCCTTGCTTTCAAAGACGGAAAATTTTTCAGATCCTTTATTTTCAGTTGATCTATCATAAGTTGCAATTTACTTTTGAATGCGTTTATTGCGCTAATCATCTCAATAATAGTTTTTCCTTTACCTTGAAGCTCCAAATTAATGGTGTTTAAATGCATTGTGATGTCTGTCAAAAATGCCAAAGCAGTCAGCCATTTTCCGTTTTTCAGCATCTGAGTGTCATCACCTCTTTCGTCCAGAAAAGCTGTTATTTCGGGCAATAATTCTTGAAACCTTTCTAGGAATTTTCCGCGACTCAACCATCTGACGTCCGTGTGAAAAACTAAATCAGTGTGTTCAGCTGACTCACTATCTTCCAACTGCAATTTAAAGAGGCGTCGTTGCAAGCTACGTGCACGGATAGAATTCACAATTTTTATTGCAATGCCCATAATCTCCTCCATGTTTAGAACTTTTGAACACAAAACTTGTTGATGTATAATGCAATGGAAGGAGAAAAATGAAGGGAAATCATCATTAGCTCGACACAATGCCACAAAACCGTTTTTGTTTCCAGTCATTGCTGGTGTTCCATCGGTTGTAATGCACACTAGTTTATATATTGGTAGCTTGTAGTTTGTTACAAAACTGAAGAAAACGTCATATATATCTTCGCCACGGGTCTTTCCTTTCAGAGGAATCATTGTCAAAAACTCTTCCTTAGCCGACATGTCATTGAATACCATTCGAACAAAAATACACAGCTGGGCAGTGTCTGTCATATCGGTGGATTCGTCGAACTGTAAAGAAAAGTATGTACATTCCATGATATCATGTTTTAGTTTATCTGCCATGTCCTGACTCATGACTTCAATACGCCTTGTGACAGTCGGATGAGATAACTGAAGTTCTCTAATAGTTTTATTTTTAAAATCTCCAAATAGTCTCACCCGCTTCAATAAATGCTTCCTTCACAACCAATCCATCATCAAATAGTTTCTTGTGTTTCGCCAATATATGAGATATTTTAAATGACGCGATCGTTGCAGCTTTTGATTGTTTGGCTGGTCTTGTGAACATGGTTTGTTCTTTTTTCACACAAGTTATCAAATCACGTACTTTTCGTTTTCTTAATTCACTCTGTGACGGAAAATCCTTTTCATAGTTTTTATGAATCGTTTTATGATACCTCTCTAAGTTCCCACGCTTAGGTATTGCAACTGACGCACGGCAAATGAGACAAATGCACTTATCCTTTACCATACAAAAGAAAAATTCTTTCATCTTCTTCAAATTCTTCATCGTTATTAAAATGATAAGTTTTACTTTTCTTCGCCGCACTCATTTTGGACTATTTATTAATAAATTTTGTATCGATGTTACAACTCAGACTGACTCCTATTCCTGCAGGCGCAACATTTATATCGGCGCGAACGAAGTCTTGAATGTTCCCGTCAAACACGCCGCCCGAAGTTTCTAGAAAAATCCGCGGGAATCAAAAACGCGACTTTTCTTTGACAAGTACCGCGCGTTCCTTTGATAAAGCCGCCTTTTGCCGCTAGCAGGGGGTTATTACGATAAAAGAAAGTAATGAGGGGGTTATTCTGGCCTAATTGTGGATCGAATAAATTTTAGTAGTTTATTCATTACATTTTGTTTTAGTTACCTAAAACAAAATCTGTGAATAGTTCTATATCGGAATTTTTTTCTCGAGATCGACTCAAAAAGCACTCGCGATCGACTTGTCGATCGCGATCGACCGTTTGAGCACCCCTGCCCTAGATCATGCATTTTTATTATTTATTTGCTTACTAAGAAAAGAAGACAGCCATATTCTAAGCATAGAAACCCTACTTCAGATTGGATTCATCATAAGTATCCAAATTTTTCTCTCCTTTTAGTAACCCATACTGGATTAACTATTTCCCGATATAACACTCAAATTTATAGACAAAAAATGTTTATTTTTTTTTAAACCTACAAGCATCCCTACCCATCTGTAGGAAAATCCAGAAATCGCTACAAGAGGTGCGTGTGTATAGAAATAGCATATTGATCTTGAATCATTGCAGAAAGTACTTGGTAAAAACATAAAAAAACCACGGTAGTTTACTCCAAAAGAATGAGAAAATGACTGAGCTGTTTAATGTTCGTAAAGAACCAGTGTATAAGTTCTATTTGATCGTAAGTATTAGTGCACTGAATAAATGTCCATATTCAATTTCGTATATTGCAAAAATTCACTTCAAAATTTCGTCACGGTAATACTCCCGAACCAGCACCTGTACAAAAATTTGAACAAGAAGCTATTTTATCTTCAAAATATGTATATCTTGAAAGATTTATTATAGTATTACTTTTTCCATGGAAAAGCCCAGGAACATAAACGTAGCCACGAAACGTAGTAGTGTAGAAACCTTACGCAGGTTAGGCTGCTGCTGTCACATGGGTTGATGGCTGATAGGTTCTGGGCATGTATGTCAGATTAGAGTGCAAGTTCCTAGGTATTGAATAGAAACATATGCACATACGACATATGTGCTCGACAACTTATATAAGGCTTTCATTATCCATCAAATAACTCACATATTAACTAAAGCATGTCTTATTTCTAAATTTTTAAACTTTCTTAAGAACAGAACAGGACAGTTTTAAAACATGTAGTATGCGTTTAATGGATTTTGAAGACTTAGTAATTTATATATGATATTTAGCTCATCAAATTAAGCTTTTTTATCATTGCACCAAACCTGTCAAAATGCAAGGTGAGCTAAAAAATTGTGCCAAAATTTTACATGCAATTCTCTTTTTTTTTCACTAATGTCTTGAATAAACCTTACATGGTCGATAAATCTGGAGTTCATATTTGAAATCAATACCCTGAAGACATACAATAATCAATATCAACTACTGAAATTGATCATACTCCATTTTTTTGCAATGATTTACTGATCTCTCATCTGTCAAACCACCTCTGAATGCGTCTTGTATAAGACGATAGATGAGGAGAACAGACAATATCTGTTAAAATATGGACATTATTCAATTTTGGTAGTTGATGTTAATTTATACATACGTGGGTAGAATCCTTATAATCTCGCTGCCTAGCAGTAATTTTGACCAAATATGATACTATCCTCGCTAAACAATTTTCAGCCAGTCTACGACTTCAATATTAGTACCTTATTAATATAAAGTAGTTAAATTGAAATTAAGATTATTGTGTAATGAATCAACGGCTTTAGATGGCAGCAGGAGAGTGTCAACATATGACAAGAAATTTTCGTAATTTTTTTCAAATCTTACTTATGCAATGTTCTATTTTTCTACTACCCAGCTTAAAAATGAATTAGAAAAGTACCGCCACCACATTAACAACTATCTTCAGCTAGAAAATGTGGGTCTTAGGGTCGGTTCAGACATATTTAGAAATTTGGCCAATAAAATAGTTATTTTCCTTTATTAACTCATAACAGGGTAATTAAGGTTAATCAGCTATTACGACATACAGAAAATGACCAAAATGTCACAAAACTTATAACAGGGTAACTAAGGTTAATCGGGTATTACTACATACAGAAAGTGACTAAAATATCACAATACCAACTAATCCAACCTTGGTCAGTTACCAAAGATGCGGCAATAGCGAAACTAACTTTTCCTTTTATCATTTCTGAACTAAGTATTACGATACAGGGACTCTGACGCCCTCTACATTCAAATGCTACTCGTATCCAGTCCATGTATGCTTGAGATAATTATTTTTTTTTTATGGGTATAGCACACGTGCTGCAGGGAAGTCCCTAAAGCGCTCCAGGAGCGGCATGTGTGCGGAAAAACAATTCACATTGTTCTTGAATCGCTGTAAATTGTACTCGGTGGGAAACACAGCTCTGGGCAAATTATTCCAAAGGGATGATGTTCTCCATATAAAAGACTGCTTGAAAAGCGTTGTACACGGAGTAACAAGCTGAACCTCATATGGATGTGAAGCTCCAGCGCGACGTGTATTTCTAACATGTACCGCTTTGAGAGGAATTAAGCGGGCTACATCCTTCGAACACTTTCCTGAAAATACTTGTATCAGACTCAAGTCGCCAACCGTTCTTCGATGTTCCAGCGAATCAAGGCCGCCCGTCAGTTCCGGGTCTCCAGTCAGACGAACAGCTCTTCTCTGAACAGAATCCAATAAACGCAGTGTATGTTTGGGAGTGGAACCCCAAACATGGGAACAGTATTCCATAGTTGGTCGAATTTGATCTTTGTAAAGAATTAACAGTTGTTGTGGAGTGTAGAGCTTTCTGATTCGAAATAATATTCCAAACTTTTGAAAAGCTCTCCTTGCTAGGCCTGCAATATGTTCCTGCCAGGACATATTTGCTCCCAAACTAACGCCCAACAAATTGGGCGACGATGCTAGGGGAATGGAGTGCCCCGACATAACTATGTCCGGTTCAGCAACGTTAACTTTTTTAGAAAAAACTGCCGCCTGGGTTTTTGTAGCGTTAATTTCACTTGGTTACTGTCACCCCAAGATAGAATTTCTTCCAGGGTTTTTGTTAAGTTGAACGACCTCCTGCTGTCTGCGGATATTCGCCTGAGCAGCCGATGTCCGAGCGTTCAAAGTGAATGAAGAGACAAGCGTACTGTCATCTGCAAAGCTGTAGATTGCATTCCAGGTCTTTTACAGCAGATCGTTAATGTAAATGAGAAAGAAAGTAGGAGACAGTATGGAGCCTTGGGGCACACCGGCGTTGATAGTATTGATAGATTAATTGTTTTATTCGTTGCTCTATCTTTAATTTAAAAACAACACACTTTAATTTAAAAACAACATACGTTGCTCTATCTTTAATTTAAAAACAACATAGATATAAATAATACAAATAAAAAAATATTTAAGCAGCACTATGAATATACAACATAAATAAATTACACTATATTGTAAGTTTTACCAAAGAATATATATTGTAAGTTATTAGAAACATATCTAATTACAAAAAAGTTTATATAGCATGTTACACATTTAAATATTTATTAAGCTTGTTAGACAATAGGTAGATTTGCCGTAGATAAAAAGTAGATTAGTAAATTTAAAAATAAAAACTCCACAAACTAAATGAGAAATCCTAATTGTATCGGTATGTGACGGGCAAGTTCTCTCTTTTGAGTAAATCCTGGTTGGATGGTGATAGAGAGTTAGATGTGGATGGTTCTAGCTAACAAAGTAAATTTACTTTTCGGTGTCCGGGCCGATTTAGGATATTTAGAGACAAAAAAGTAAAGTAACTCTAAAATTTAGAACCGTTAATTGTCCCAATCTATACCAACATTTATATTGAAGTAATCAAAGATGATAAATACAACATATTTTATCTAATTCGTCAATACATGCAGAAAAATAGCCTTTAATATTTTCAGTCAAAAAAATAATGTATTACATATTAAAGTAAATATGTATCGAAGTATTTTAGGATTTCCTATTCAGTATGTGTTATATTAATATTGACCTAATACAATTATTATAGGTTTTCTATAACTTTATTAAAATATAAACTCACAAATTTTTTTGTAAAATATTTGTAAACTGGATTTTCTGTGATAAACAATTAAATGTCGAAAATTCTGTGTAAATAATATTAAGAAATAAAAACATATTCTACTATGCCCTTAGCCAATTGTATTTTTATGTAAAAATCACACCTAAACTTATATCATCAGCGGAGGCATTCCAACCATAGACGAGCGATTTGATTAGTTTACATTGTACAGAAAGGCAACTGAGTAAGGAACCTATATTCCCTAAAAGTAACGACACTTGCGTAAGGGTGACAAACCCAATAACGCAATGGTAGGAAAGCATTTCAATTCAAATATTCAAGTTTTGAATCCAAATAAACATTTTCAGATAAAAAATATAAAGGGAATTGTTTCATAATATTTATTATTTATGAACTAAAAATATCTTACATAAAACAGTAACTTTAAATTGAACATTTACAAAACTTCTTAAGCCTTTTAAACATATAGGAGAATTAAAAACTAAATGTACGTTTTCTTGAGGTAATTCCATAAATAACTACAATTTGAACAAATAATATTAGATCAACTTATAATATAAGTCGGTCTCCTATAAGAAATTTGGCGACCTAAAAGGAAGCGAAGCACTATATTTTTCTATAACTTAACAGCAAACAGTGGTTTACAGCTAAATTTTTCAAATAAAGTGAACAATATTGTTTAAGAATCACAACTTGTTAGATGCGTTGTAAAAAACACTCTCATAAGAAATAGATATAAGCAGATCTGAAAATTCCTTCAGAAGCTCCTAAATAAAAAAATTTTGCCATAATAAACTTTATTTGAAAGTAAACTCGCAGAGGTAACAGAACTTATAGGAATAATTCTTCTGAATTTCTCTTGCACCATTTGAGTAAGTGACCCTAACGTTTCGGTGATCATTCTCCCGGCGTCTTCAGAGCTTGTTCGGAGTCTAGCTCGAAAATGATTTAATTTCGCTTGCACGCGTCTTATATTAGTGGATTGGGGGGGTGGCTTTATAGATAACCTGTTCACAGATTGGTCAGAGTTAAAGACCAGTGTCACGATTAAGGTTGTTGGGATGTTTAGATATTTCGATGGACTCTCGGATTTTTCTAAATTAGGAAAAGAAATTTATTGCAAAGATGTTAGATTGGTCAAAAATATTATAGTCTTCTGTTTTCATGCTGGTGTTCTGCAAGTGCTGACTTGCAAATATTACGAAGATGTACTGCTTTTTTGAAACTATTTTTCTTCTCGTTTGGTCAATAAATGATAGCTACATGGGATACTGTAGACTACCAAGGGAATTTTGTCTTTAACAAATCTGAAATATTGTAAGAGATGCGTAAAGAATTGTGTTATTATTTTACGTTTCCGTAGGATTTCGGAAATGGCATATGTGACATTTTTAATGTATGTTAAGATTGCAACCACAAGAGATTAATTTGTTTCCCTTCTAGTCTTTAGATACCCCTGAGGAAATGCACGTTTCTGAATGGAAAGTTTTATGTCTCGGTACTGAAAATTGTTTAGTTGTGGTTAAACAAGTGTGGCTACAAGAATGATTCAATTCTAAGAACAAGGGAGTTGATGACTGAGTGTTATTAGGTATGATAATGCAGGTAAGCATTTAAATATCTATCCGTGTGAATATGCTTTCTGTATACTGAGTGGAGAATTATTTTCACTGTGAAAGGTGAAGCGGATATTTGGATGTAAAGAGTTGACATGAATGCGAAAACTTTGAAGAGATTCTTGACCGTGTAGTGAAATTACAAAAGTGTCATTGACATAACGTTTCCAGAGTTTTGATTTTAGGTAAAAAGTGTAGGATTTTGGAGATGATCCATAAATATATTTGTAATTTCTTTTTCTGCTTGAAAAGCGTCGTACGAGAAGTAACAAGCTGAACCTGATACGGATGTAAAGTATTAGCGCGCCGTGTATTTCTAACATGTACCGCTTTGCTAGGAATTAAGCGGGCTACATCCTTCGAACACATTCCATGAAAATACTTGTAGAATAGGCTTAAGTCGCCAACCGTTTTTCGATGTTCCAGCGAATCAAAGCCGCTAGTCAGTTCCGGGTCTCCAATCAGACGAACAGCTCTTCTCTGAACAAAATCAAACCAATGCGGTGTATGTTTGAGAGCCGAACCCCAAACGTGGGAGCAGTATTCCATAGTTGGTCGAATTTGAGCTTTGTAAAGAATTAACAGTTGTTGTGGAGTGTAAAGCTTTTAGGTTCGAAATAATATTCCCAATTTTTGAGAAGCTCTTCTTGCTATGCCTGTAACATGTTCATGCCAGGACATATTTGCTCCCAAATTAACGCCAACAAATTGAGTGACGATGTTAGAGGAATGGAGTGCCCCGAAATAGTTATGTCGGGTTCAGCAACGTTAACTTTTTTAGAAAAAACTGCCGCCTGGGTTTTTGTAGCGTTAATTTCCACTTAGTTACTGTCACTCCAAGATAGAATTTCTTCTAATTCTTTTTTAAGTTGAATGACTTCCTGCTGTCTGCGGATATTCGCCTGAGTAGCCGATGTCCGAGCGTTCAAAGTGAATGAAGAGATAAGCGTACTGTCCTCTGCAAAGCTGTATATTGAATTCCCGGACTTTTCCAGCAGATCGTTGATGTAAATAAGAAAGAGAATAGGAGACAGTATGGAGCCTTGGGCCACACCGGCGTTGATAGTGAAGGTGTTAGAAAGAAATCCGTCGACTGCCACTCATAAAGAACACTCTCTGAGGAAACATGCAAGCCATAAACAGAACTTTTCCGATATACCATAAGAGCGTAGCTTTGCCAACAGTCCATCGTGCCAAACACGGTCGAATGCCTTAGATATGTCAAGAGCAACCCCTCGAGATTCTCCAAAGTATTCAATTGCGTTGTTCCAAACATGTGTTACATAAGTCAGAAGATCTCCTGTTGATCTATGTTTACAAAAGCCATATTGGTGTTCGCTAATATTGTTGAATCCGTCAAGATAATTTAGAAGATGCTGATTGATAGCTTTTTCCATGACTTTCGATATTATTGAAAGCAGTGCGACTGGTCGGTAGTTATTTGGCAAGGTCTTCTTGCCTTTTTTAGGTATCGGCTGAACTGTGGCACATTTCCAGCAGGAAGGAAATATTCTCTTTCTGTAGGATAGATTGAAAAGTCTACAGAAAACTGGTGCTAGTTCCCTTGCACAGTTTTTGGCAGGTATTCCGTCAGCGCCAGAAGCTTTTTTTGGTGTCTAGCTTCATTAAAATACGTTTCATGATACGCTGTCTGAAGACAATATCGGGCATCCTTGACTGCACTATGGGAATAGTAGATGGTGTTTTCCCTTGGAAATCTATAGTAGAATGTGAAGCAAACGGTTCAGCCAATAAGTTCGCTTTCTCAACAGGTGTCATTGCAATGGAATTATCTGACCGTGTGAGTGGTAGGATGGTGGATTTAGTGAAATTTTGACTAAATATCTTAGCGACTGACCAAAAGGACCTGGAATTGTTGGGACAAGCGAAAAGTTTGTTTCTAATTCGTTGATTGTGTGCCTCCTTGGTTTCGTCGATAATTTCTTTGCATCTGTTCCGAGCACGAACAAAGGTGTTAGGGTTTATGGTATTAGGATTTTCACGCCATTGTCGGTAGGCAAGATGTTTAGAAGCAACTTCTTTGCATTTTCGGTCAAACAAAGACTTGCCGTTGGAAGGGCATTTCTTCGAAAAAGGGATGTAAGCTTCCATACCAGCCAAAATAACACCGGAAACCTCCCTGGCGCAGTCAGATGGGTCGTCGGATCGAAAACAAACGTCTAACCAAGGGAAAGTTCGAAAATATTCCATGAGATCTTCCCATTTAGCAGATTTGTAGTGCCAAATCTTGCGCGGTTTAGGCGCCTCTCTCTCACTGATTGGTAGGATAATCGATGTCGAAAGCAGTTTATGATCAGAAGAACCTAACGGCGGATTCACGGTGACCGTGTAAATCTCCAGATTGGTGGTTAAAAACAGATCAAAAAGACTGGCGAACTCCCCGTCTCGATCAGGGATCCGTGTTGGTTCGCAAATAAGCTGAGTTAAGCCACAACTGATTAAGAATGATTCAGGTTCACGACCTTGTTCGTCGGTAGTATTTGAATATTTAAGCCAGTTGATGTTGTGGACATTAAAGTCGCCCAGGCTGGCAATTTCGGCATTTGGATAGTTAATTTGTAAACGATCGATGGTGTCTGCAAGAGAAGCGAAAAGTGTTCTAAACTTAGTATCACTTGGTGGTCGATAGAGGATACAGATGAACCTTGTGGTTTGTTGAGTCGTTATTTTAAACCACATAACATCATAGTTTGGGGGCTCTTGAGCCTCTTCTCGTTGACAAGAGAGGTCGCTTCTGACAAAAAGATTTCAAAGTTACGCCTAAATCGGGAATAGAAGTCGTACCCAGGATAAAGATAGTTGACTGTGCTGGTCGATGAACTGACCCAGAGGGCGAGTACATGAGGTTTATTTGATTGCAGGTGTTGGTACACTGAATTTATGTTCCAGTTTAAACCTCGTATGTTACAAAAAACTATTTTAAAATTATGATCTCTGCAAGTCGACGCCCCTGAACCAGCCCCCACACGGAGATCCGAACGGGGGGCTATTTTACCTCCAGAATTTTTTGTATCCAGGTGCCTCATCATGCTATTTGGTCCCACAGTCCGGGACATGGGCACAGCCACGAAACGATAAGCAACTTGACGCAGCCTAAGCCGATGCGATGGTATCACACCGGGCGATGCTGGTCGAGTCTGGGCATCTACCATCTAGGTTGTTCTTTAAGTCACCTTCTACGACAGGCAGAACGTACCGGAGGAGATATTCTGTCCCGCTCCCCCACGGGATAAGTGTAACTTAGAATATGAAGCGATATAAAATTCTTGTATGAAAAATCAAAAAAGTTTACCGTTTCCACACAAATTTTGGAACATTTTATTGTTGGATTGTATTGTCGAGATAAAAATAACTGTAGCTTGTTGTTTACTCCAATTAGTAAAAAGCTTTTAAAATTGAATTTAAATTGGAATATTAGGTAGGTGCTTCCCATATAATATATTAATTGATATTTCAAATAATAGATTAGGATCATGTTTTATATTATCTCACTAGGTACAGTTCCTACCATCTTCTATAACATGTTACGGACAGAGGACAAAATAAGTACTATAACTTCTTACCTTGAGACTGACTACGACTTAAAGTTGCACGCTCATAATTTTCCAACAAACAAGGGAAAATGTAGACTTTCTTTATCTTAAATTAATCCTGGATTAATATATCTCTTCCGAAGAGCAGTTAAAACTTCGTTAGAGTAGTTGCAGTAAATTTTCAGATTCTACAACAGATTTTAAACATATGTAAATAGTTTATTCTACATAC
This sequence comes from Pachyrhynchus sulphureomaculatus, assembly GCA_019049505.1. Taxonomy (NCBI): domain Eukaryota; kingdom Metazoa; phylum Arthropoda; class Insecta; order Coleoptera; family Curculionidae; genus Pachyrhynchus; species Pachyrhynchus sulphureomaculatus. The sequence continues at coordinate 74,411,506 of CM032454.1, forward strand.
CCTGTCCCTAAATTAGATTTATTTTTTTAAAGATCTTTGGATATTAGAGATAACGTGCACATGTTTAACCGCTTCCAGTAATGCATTACGTTTGGAGTATTTTTCTAGTACGCACTGTTGTTTTATGCGACTTTATACCTATGTACAGTTACAGTTATAGGTACTAGTCGTATCTTTATTATTTTACGGGTGCTTTGTAGTTGTACAGAGGTAAAAAAAATTGTCGAGTTGCATTTATATCCGCTGAACTTTAAAGACATCTTCAATAACTTAAAAATGCTAATGTACGTTTATCTAAGGAAAACACAAGAACTAGCAGCTCTGTTTTTTTAGGTATATGACAATCTAGATGACAGAAGAACACTTTTTTACAGCTAAATTTAGTTTACGATGCGATTGAACTTCTAGCAAAACAATACACATTTTTAAAAATGTAAAAAATCACATGTTATGCTTCTTGACGGGCTGCAGCATCTAAGACAAAAGGCAAATTAGAGCAAGATGATTTCTGTCTTTCCATTTTAGTTTTTCCACCATTTATCCAGTTTAATGGAACTATCAGATTTCCAAACTCCTCGGGTTAAACAAAAACTAAGTCCTGTGGATGCTTGTATTTTGTGTACATAATGAATAATAAGTCGTTTGACTCTAAGATGTGCCCTTCGTAAGATTTAATATTCCAAACAACATGTCATTGTTGAGAAGGTACATATAAAACTTCTTTCCTATTTATTTTAATTCAATGGCTAACAAAACAAAAGCTTTACTGACACACTCCGTATATTTACTTTCTATTTGTCTTTGTCTAAAATGTATGACTTACTTCTCTTATTATACCAACCACAACAAGATTACAAGGTCTCCAGTTATTATTTTGAATGCTAATTTAATGCGATTAAGAATAATTACAAACAAACATGCAAAAAATCTAATAATAATTTTTGTATGGCCGTGATAATCATTTATAATTTGATCAGTGCAAACAGTGACAAGATATAATACTAATTGATGAAATAAACTTGTTTGCAAGTAAAACGGACCAAAAGACCTGTTTTCTACCACAATATATTATTTTCTTTTTGTATTTATGGTTACGAAGTAATGAAGAATGGCAGCAGAGTTGAGCGAAACTGACAAGTTATATTTTCCTCATCAGTGGCAAAAGAGACATCCATTTGATCAAGTTTTGGAGAAGCATATCAAATTATTTAACGAAGGTAATACAACTTAAAATCAGAATAAATAGTAATTGTTAAATATTTAACCTATTATTTTTAACGTACCTTAAAAAAAGAAAGTTCGAAATCTAAACTGTATGGTTCAAGTATAATATTTATTTATCTTCTGTATGTATATACAAATGGTTATATATGTTTGTATGTATGTATATATATATATATATATATATATATATATATTATATATATATATATATATATATATATATATATATATATATATATACATATATATATATATATATATATATATATATATATATATATATATATATATATATATATATATATATATGTATATGTATATATATACATATATATATATATATATATATATATATATATATATATATATATATGTATAATATATATATATATATATACATATATATATATATATATATATATATATATATATATATATATATATATATATATATATATATATATGTATATATATACACATATATATATATATATATATATATATATATATATATATATATATATATATATCTATAATATATATAAAATGCAACGTCTATCTGTCTGTCTGTCTGTCTGTCCGTTAGTGCGCCTATCACTGAAAAACCACTTATCCGATTTACGTACTTTTTTTTTAAAACATACATATGTTCTCTAGCCCGGTTATAGCCTATATTTTATTACGATAGGTAGCATAAGGAATGAGCAGTGACGTAAAATAGTGAATGATGTCGGAAATAAGTTTGCAATACACAGCCTAAACCATTAAATATGGAACAATATTATGTAGCAAAAAATATCTGTAATGTATAATCTATAATATATATAAAATCCAATGTCTCTCTGTCTGTCTGTCTGTCCATTAGTGCGTTTATCATGCGGGAATCACTTATCCGATTTACCTGTCTTTTTTTAAATTCATGCATATATTCTTTGGCCAGGTTATATAATAATAATAATAATCTATATCTATAATATATATATATATATATATATATATATATATATATATAAAATGCAATGTTTGTATGTCTGTCTGTCTGTCCGTTTATGCGCTTATCCCTCGAGAGCCACTTATCCGATTTACGTGATTTTTTAAATTCATACATATGTTCTCTGACCAGGTTATAGGTATATATTTTATTACATCTATAATATATATAAAATGCAACGTCTCTCTGTTTGTCTGTCCGTCGGTCTGTCCGTTAGTGCGCTTATCACTGGAGAACCACTTATCCGATTTATGTACTTTATTTTTAAAACATACATATGTTTTCTGGCCAGGTTATAGGCTATATTTTATTACGATAGGTAGCATAAGCAATGAGCAGTGACGATAATAGTGAACGAAGTCGGAAAAAAATTTGCGGCTAGCGCGTTCCCCTTGCAATACACAGTCTAAACCATTAAATATAGAACAATATTATGTAGCAGAGAATATCTATAATCTATAATAATGTATCTCTGTCTGTCTGTCTGTCCATTAGTGCGTTTATCACGCGAGAACCACTTATCCGATTTACGTGTCTTTTTTTAAATTCATACATATATTTTTTGGCCAGGTTATATAATAATACTAATCTATATCTATCATATATAAAATGCAACGACTCTCTGTCTGTCTGTCTGTCATTAGTGCGCTTAACCCTCGAGAACCACTTATCCGATTTACGTGATTTTTTAAATTCACACATATATTCTCGGACCAGGTTATAGATATATATTTTATTACATCTATAATATATATAAAATGCAACGTATCTCTGTCTGTCTGTATGTCTGTCTGTCTGTCTGTCTGTCTGTCTGTCTGTCCGTTAGTGCGCTTATCACTGGAGAACCACTTATCCGATTTACGTACTTTTTTTTTAAATATTTTATTACGATAGGTAGCATAAGTAATGAGCAGTGACGATAATAGGGAATGAAGTCGGAAAAAGGTTTGCCGCTAGCGCGTTCCCTTGCAATACACAGTCACCATTAAATATGGAACAATATTATGTAGCAGAGAATATCTACAATCTATAATATATATAAAATGCAATGTCTCTGTCTGTCTGTCTGTCCATTAGTGCGTTTATCACGCGAGAACCAATTATTCGATTTACGTGCTTTTTTTTAAAACATATATATGTTCTCTGGCCAGGTTATCTATCTATAATGTATATAAAATGTAACGTCTCTCTGTCTGTTTATCTGTCCGTTAGTGCGTTACGTACTTTTTTTTAAAAACATACATATGTTCTCTGGCCAGGTTATAGGATATATGTTATTGCGTTAGGTAACATAAAGAATAAGCAGTGACGATATTGGGGAATCAAGTCGGAAAAAAAAGGTGACCGTTAGCGCGTTCTCTTGCAATACACTGCCTAAACCATTAAATATGGAACAATATCATGTTGCAAAGAATATAATATATATCTTTCTGTCTGTCTGTCTGTCCGTTAGTGCGCTTATTACTTGAGAACCACTTATCGTGTTTTTATAAATTTTATACATATGTTCTACATAATTCGATATAAGCCTAGATAATGGGAGATAAGGTGATATAATCTGAGATAAGGAGAAATAATTGGAGATAAGCAGAGATAAGTCTAGATAATGGGAGTTATGGTGAGATAATAGGAGATAAGGAGAAATAATGAGAGGTAAGGAGAAATATTGCGAGATAAGTCAAGATAAGCCTAGATAATGGGAGATAAGGTGAGATAATGGGAGATAAGGTGAGATAATGGGAGATAAGGAGAAATAACGGGAGATAAGAAGAAATATTGGGAGATGAGCAAAGATAAACCTAGATAATGGAAATTATGTAGAGATAATGGGAGATAAGTAGAAATAATGGGAGATATTTTATTACGTTGGATAACATAAGGAGTAAGCAGTGACGATAGTAGTGAATCAAGTCCACGCGAGCGGAGCCACGGGCCCGGCTAGTATATATATATATATATATATATATATATATATATATATATATATATATATATATATATATATATATATATATATATATATATGTATATATATATATATATATATATTTGGACATTTACAAAAAAAAAATTTCGAAAATGACCAAGTTCAGGGGCGAAACGTCAAATAAAAAAATATTTTAGTGTGTTAATTAAACGAACCTACACCCAAGAATCCAGGAGCGGCACGAGTGCGGAAAAAAAAGCGATTCACGTTGTTCTGGAATCGCTGTAAATTGTACTCGGTGGGAAACACAGCGCTGGGCAAATTATTCCAAAGGGATGACGTTCTCCATATAAAAGATTGCTTGAAAAGCGTTGTACGCGGAGTAACAAGCTGAACCTCATACGGATGCGAAGCACCAGCGCGACGTGTATTTCTAACCTGCACCGCTTTGGGAGGAATTAAGCGGGCTACATCCTTCGAACACTTTCCATGAAAATACTTGTAGAACAGACTCAAGTCGCCAACCGTTCTTCGATGTTCCAGCGAATCAAGGCCGCCGGTCAATTCCGGGTCCCCAATCAGACGGACCGCTCTTCTCTGAACAGAATCCAACCAATGCAGTGTATGTTTGGGAGCGGAGTCCCAAACGTGGGAGCAGTATTCCATAGTTGGTCGAATTTGGGCTTTGTAAAGAATTAACAGTTGTTGTGGGGCGTAAAGCTTTCTGGTTCTAAATAATATTCCCAACTTTTGAGAAGCTCTCCCTGCTATGCCTGCAACATGTTCATACCAAGACATATTTGCTCCCAAACTAACGCCCAACAAATTGAGCGACGATGCTAGGGGAATGGAGTGCCCCGACATAACTATGTCGGGTTCAGCAACGTTAACTTTTTTAGAAAAAACCGCCGCTTGGGTTTTTATAGCGTTAAATTCCACTTGGTTACTGTCACCCCAAGATAGAATTTCTTCCAGGTCTTTGTTAAGCTGAACGACCTCCTGCTGTCTGCGGATATTCGCCTGAGCAGCCGATGTCCGAGCGTTCAAGGTGAATGAAGAGACAAGCGTACTGTCATCTGCAAAGCTATAAATTGGATTCCCGGTCTTTTCCAGCAGATCGCTAATGTATATATATATATATATATATATATATATATATATATATATATATATATATATATGTATATATATATATATATATATATATATATATATATATATATATATATATATATATATATATATATATATATATATATATATTTATAAGAAATAAGTACTTTCTGAATATAGGCGACCATTCATAGTCTGACCCGACTTTTATTAATAATCTGGACTTGCGAGAAAACGAACAACCTTTTACACGTTACAGTTACAAATTTGACCTTTTCAATTTATTTCCATGGTTTTATCATCATTTTAACGTAAAATGTAATTCAGATTTTCATTAGTGAGTTTTTAGTGTTTCGTACGGGACACTTATAAGATCACTACGGTGTCTGTCTACCCGTCTGTCTGTCACACCCGATTTTCTCCGAAACTATTTAACATAGAAAGTTGAAATTTAGTACTAATATAGGAATTGATGACCTCATCAGAGCCGTGTGGTTTTGAAAGTTATGACTTAAGGGGTTAGTTTTAGGAGGTGAAATCGGAAGTGAAAAAAAAAATTTTAACAGGTCATCAAGTGGAATGTCAAATGAATGCTTGTAAAAACACGAGTTCAAAAATATATATAATGTAATATGTGCGCACATTTTTCTTTGAATTATTTTTAAAAAATCGCGAAAAATCGCTGCTCCGCCTTATCTCGAAAAGTAAAAAATTTTTGAAAAAATTCTAGAATATTCTCCACAGGGTATAGAACAAAGATTATCATGAGTGCATTACCTTTAATAATTTATCTGGTATATAAAGAAAAACAAAAATTACAAGGTCATCAGTATTCAATAAAGATCGGAAGATAATTTTTTGAAAATTCATTTAGGGTATGTTTTGTGAAGTCATTGATCATTTTTTACCTCCGTAACAAAAATTTTTATTTTAAAAGCAATTAACGTAAGGAACACTAATTGCGCAAGTCCAACTTGCACTTGATCGGTTATTTCAAATTAGTAGAAAATTGCTAGAATATACAGATTTTACAATCCCAAAATTAAAATTTAAAAAGAACTTCTATTTTCTTCGTTACTTAACTTTATTTCGACATATAAATGACTTATTTATTGAGTAATAAAAAGTGTTTAAAAAGAAGTCCAAGCTTTGAGAGCACCTTGGATAAATAAAATAATATACCACCTGGAATATAAGTATATTGTTTTATTTACTGGTTCATTAGCTGTATTTTTGTCTCCATTAGTATATACACATAATATTTATCTTTTTTAGAAAGTAAAAAAGTGGTCAAATCAATAAGATGTGAATTTAATGTCCCTTATGGCTTACAAGCACGTGAAAAGTATGATATTTTTGGAATAGATCTTCCTGATGGTAAGTATTGCTGAAAATCAATCCTGCTGAGACGGAGCTATAAAAGAAAAGAATTGATGAAACTCTCTCATCAGACCATTTCACGCAAAGGTTTTACAGGATGTTTTAACTATGTCGGGAATGTGGAATCTTTGGCACAATGAGACTACTCAGTATATATCACCACTACAGTGCACTCACAGTGCATAAATACAGTGTTTGGTGTAGTAGTGATATATATTGAGTACTGGTGTTTTAAGTTTTAAGACTATCTCATTCCCCTCTATACTAACGACTCGATTTCGTTTTCATTTTAAAAATTTAGTCAAATAAATAACCTTATGTACATATAAACTGGTGGTTATAGAAATGGGACAAGTTTTTAATTGTTTGTATATTTATTTTCCCATAACAAAGTAGTATTTTCAAATAAACGAATATAATACTTGGGTATATACTAAACTGAAAACGTATTCAGGCACTCAGTAGAGGAAGAATGAGATATAATCATCTACGAAGGTAGCAGATTTTCCTTTTTCAATGTTTTTTAGATTCTCCCATTTTAATCTACATTCATGGTGGGTACTGGCAAGTTAAAGAAATTAGTCACAGCAATCAAGCTTTTATAGCGAAAGCTCTACATAAGCATAAAATTAAAGTGATTGCTATTGGATATGAATTGTGTCCGGATGTTACCGTTAAAGATATAATGACTGAAATTGAAATCGCTGTTAAAAGATGTTTGGATTATGCCAAGAGATGTCAATCTAGGTACAGTAAAAATATAATAATAGTCACATTTGGGAAGATAACAATGCGATACATATAAAAGGTATTAACGCGAGGCGTCAGAATCGTAATGCACATAAATAAGATTTAAGTAATGGTGAAAAATAAGATCTTTTCCATATTTTTAGTACCATAGTAAATGTTCTATATAATGATCGATAAATTGAAAAGGCATGTAGTTAGTAGCAATTAGAGATGGACAATAAAGGATGTTACTCAAGGCCAGGAGATAATAACCTATTTATCGAGAATTTTAGCTTAACAATAGTGAATAATTATAGAGGTATCGGCATATTGATAGTTATTGACAATCAATAATGGTTAAATGTCTTGATAGGTATGGTTATGATATTTATTGTTAAAATATTAAATAGGGAGCAAAGTTTTTGCATATCTTTATTAAGCTTAATTCGAAATATCAAAATTTTTCAAAAAAATATGCTTTATTCAAGCATGGGCCAACAATATCAAATACCTTTTTAAACTTGTGTTAGTGTTGCTAACAATTATGTTCTTGAGTTTACTAGGTAACCTTTAAAAATTTAATACAAAAATTGAGAGGCCTTTTGTAGAATATCTATCAAACAAAAGAAATATTTGGATCTCATCTATTTGTGGGGCTTGTGGTCGACTAAAATAAAAACTAGAAATCACAATTTTATGCTGAAAACTGAAAAATATTTATGGAAATTATTTTTTAACGTAAGACCCTACTTATACATATATTGATAGGTGCCAAATTGTGAGCTCTCTTTATTACCTAAAATATATCTATATATATATATATATATATATATATATATATATATATATATATATATATATATATATATATATGTATATATATATATATATATATATATATATATATATATATATATATAATAAATAAAGAGAGAGAAAGCAAAAGTTGCGGTATCTAACAAAATCCTAAGATATGAAAATATGAAAATGGGGAACTCGGCAAAGGGGCTGTTGTGCCCTTTGCCGAATTCCCCAACTATTTTCATATGTTAGGAATATATATATATATATATATATATATATATATATATATATATATATATATATATATATATATATATGTGTGTGTGTTTCCCACCGAATACATTTTACAGCGATTCAAGAACAACGTAAATCGGTTTTTCCGCGCACATGTCGCTCTTGTAGCGCTTTAGAGACTTCCCTGCAGCACGTGTGTTAGACCCGTAATATATATATATATATATATATATATATATATATATATATATATATATATATATATATATATATATATCTTTAGCCCGTTTTCGTCCATAATTGAATGAAGGCCTCCTTCATTGATTTCCACCTTGTTCTGTTTTGAGCTGTCTGTATCCATCTTAGTCCGGCCACCATTTTTATGTCGTTATACCATCTGTTAGGTAGTCTTCCTCTGTTTCTTCAATATTCCCATGGTCGCCACTGGAGTATTGTTTTTGTCCACCTGTTTTCTTGTGTCCTGGCAAGGTGTCGGGCTCATCTCCATTTTAAATTTGCCATTCTTTCAATAACATCTGACACTTTTGTTTTTTCCTTGATCCAGGTGTTAGGTTTTTTATCTGGTAGTGAGATGCCTAGCATTTTTCGTTCCACGGCTCTTTATGTGACTTTTAGTTTGTGTGTGTTGGGTTTTTGTGACGGTCTAATTTTCGCTTCCGTAGGTGATTACGGGTAGGATACATTTATGGAAAACTTTTGTTTTTAGGTGTTAAGCGATATTTCTGAAGTTTAGAATAAAGCCAAGGTTACCGAAAGCTACCCATGCCAATGGACATTTTCGTTTAATTTCAGTTATTTGACTGTCTCGGCCAAGCTTAAGTGTTTGTCCTGAATATATGTACTCATTCACGTTTTCAACTCTGACGTTTTCAACATGTAATGTTTCATCTATATCTTGTTGTTCTGGCGTCATAGTCTTTGTTTTATTTAAATTCATCTTCATGCCGATCTTTTCTGCGTGCTCTTTTAAGTCTTTTACCATATACTCAAGTCATTTCTGTTCATAGCTATAATGATAATATCGTCTGCATACCTTAGATGGTTTAATTTTTTGCCATTTATGTTCAACCCGTAGGTGTCCGAATGGAATTTTCTAAACATCTCTTCCAATACGAGACTGAAAAGCTTAGATGACAGAGAGTCGCCTTGTCGAACTCCACATTTTAACTCTACTGATTTTGTTTCTTCATGTAATTCGTAGGTAGCCTTGGTTTTATTATTGATGTTAGTCAAGAGATTAATATATCTATGGTCAATTCTGCAGTTTCCAAGTGCCTCCATGATTGCCCATGTTTCCACCGAGTCGAAAGCTTTCTCAAAGTCTATGAAAGCTAAGTAAAGAGGAATGTTATATTCATTTATTTTGTCAATTAATAGCTTCAATGTAAATAAATGATCTCTTGTTCCATAGCCTTTCCTAAATCCGGCTTGGATCTCTGATTAGTATGTGTCCAGTTTGATGGTGAGTCGATTTGTTTATACAGTACTGATAACAAGCTTATCGGTCTATAATTTTTTAAACCTGTATGATACCCTTTTTTATGTAGAAGGATGACAATTGAATCATTTCAGTCTTCTGGTATAGTTGCTTGGATCAAACATTTATTTAGCATATCCAGTATTTTATGTTTCAGCCTTTGTCCAGCCAATTTTATTAGTTCCATCACAATACCATCCTTCCCAGGTGATTTGTTTGTTTTCATATATTTAAGTCCATTCTCTTATTCGTATTCTTCTATATTGGGTAGCTCTTCCGAGCCAACATTTTGGATTTTGGACATGTGTCTACGGGTTTCCAGGTTGTTTGTGTTTTTCGTTACTTTTGATTCATATAATTTTTCGTAGAATTTTTCCACTATTTTTAGTATCTCATCTTTGTCTTTTATTATATGTTGCTGTTTTGTGATGCATAAATTTATTTTTTCCCTAACCTTGGACGTAGTACCTTCATTGCACCGAGTTTGTATCTTATTTATTTTCTCTTTTTGTTTTTTAATTCTGTTTTCTTTTATTGTTTGCCTAATAGTTTTACATAAGTCAGTGTATTCCATTGTGTTTCTTTCATTTTTACTTATTAATGATTTTTTTTCTCTTAAAAGTTGTTTTAATTCGTTTTGGATTAAGTTTCTGATTTTTTTGTCGTTTCTTTTCTTTGTTATTTTGGTCCCGTGGGAGATGGCATCTAAGATTTCCTTGTGCATTGTTTCAATTGTGTTACTGTTATTTAGTTTTTTCTAGGTGAAAACCTGTTCCTGTTTTCCCTATTTTTGTGCTAGTTTTTGGTCCGCCCAGGATATTTTATTTCTTCGGTACCCGCTATATCTAGCGAGCATTCCCCTATACGCCATCTGGAGAGGCGCCCGATGGGGAACTAGCAACCCCCACGGGGGTATATATATATATATATATATATATATATATATATATATATATATATATATATATATATATATATATATATATATATATATATTATATATATATATATATATATATTTATATATATATATATATATATATATATATATATATATATATATATATATATATATATAAATATTTATATATATATATATATATATATATATATATATATATATATATATATATATATATATATATATATATATGTATACATCTAGTTTATGGGTTGATCAGACCCGTCTTCCTTGTTGTTATATTTGTCTGCTTAGATGTTTCCAAAGTTTTCTGTTAGACGTCGTCTCCTTCCAGTTTGTAATCCCTGCTGCCTCTATGTCTTCCTTGACCTGCTGCAGCCATCCTATTCTTGGTCTACCTCTCCTTCTACGTCTCGGTTTCCACTGAAGTATTTCATATATTGGTGCTCCTGCGCTTGCTCTCCATGTGTGCCCTAGCCAATTAAATCTCTTCTGTTTTATTTTTTTGACTATATCTTTCTCTACTTCTTCCAAGATTTCTTGATCAGTCCTCCTTCTGTAGACTCCTTCACATATTCTTATTGGTCCTAGGATCGCTCTCAATATCTTTCGTTCAATTCTTCTCATGTCTTCCTCTTGTTTCTTTGTCATGCTTATCACTTCGGTAACATACATTAGTTTTGGAAGTATTATTGTCTTGTATATTCTCATCTTACTGTGTCTTCTTATTATCTTACTACTTAACAATTTCTTGTTGCTATGGAACAAATTGTTTGCTATTATTAATCTTTCCTTTACTTCCATTTCTTTGTTCCCGTCCCAATACAGCGCCACTCCCAAATATTTAATCTTCTCTACTCTTTCAAAGGTATATTCGTTTATTATAATCCTTTCCATTTCCTGATCATTTTGTTTTCCATTTTTCATTATTTTGGTTTTCTTCTCGTTTATTTTCAACCTCATTTTTGCTCCTTCTAGGGCTATTTCTCTCACCAGTTCCTTCATTATTTTCTGGTTCTTTGCTTACTACATCGTCCGCATACGCCACTATCTGGCTGCCCCTTGTTTGTATTGTACCTTGATTTATATTCCTTAGTACACATTGTAGTGTTAGGTTGAATAACATGGCCGACAATGCATCTCCTTGTCTAACTCCTTTGTTAATTTCGAAATATTGTATTCCTTCTTTCTGTGTTTTGACATTGGCGAATGTCTCCTTCAGTGTCATCATGCACAGTCGTCTTATCTTGTTCGGTACTCCCAGTTCTTTTAGCACTATATTTAATCCAGTTCTCTTAACCAAATCAAACCCTTGCTTGAAGTCAATGAATAGCAATTCCAGGTTTAGTGCATGTTGTTGTACTCTTTTCAATGCCTGTGTAAACCCGCATTAGTATTGTCCTATTACAGTTTTTATTACATACTTTAGTTTTTCGTGTATCATCATTATCAAAATCTTGTAGGCAGTGTTGAGCAGGGCAATTCCTCGATAATTTTCGCATACTCGTTAGTCGCCTTTCTTGTATATTATTACAATTTCACCTTCTTTCCAATCATGTGGCATGCGTTCTTCATTCCATATCTGTTTAATTAGTACGTAGATGCTTTCACACAGTTCTTCTCCGCGGTATTTGAACAATTCCATGTTTATCCCGTCTTTTCCTGGCATTTTCCCGTTCTGACTTCTTAGTATTATTTCTTTTATTTCATCTCTTGTTACTTCTAGAATCATTACCATTTCATTTTCTTTTTGCTCATTTTCTTCGGTTATGTGTTCTTCCTGCATTTGTTCGTTTAAGAAATGCTTGAAATGTTCCTCCCATATAATATTATTCTGTTTATTTCTTCTATTATTTTTCCCTCTCTGTCTTTCACCCCTCTGACTTTTCCTTTATAAGTTCTGTTCTGTATTTTAATCTTATTGTAAAACTGTTTTGTGTTAACATTCTGACCTTCAGTTTCTATTTCTCTGATTGGTTTATCTATCCGTTCTCTTTTTGTTCTTCTAATTACTTTGTTACATTCCTCCCTAATACTTTCATATTTCTGTCTGTCCTCGATATTATTTGTTTTCATCCATTGCATCCTGGCATTTATTTTTTTGTTTTACATGTTTCATTAAACCACTCTTTCAATTCGTGGTTTCTTTTTTGTTCCATTCTTTTCTTTGTTCCTACTTGGTATTTTCTTTTTCAATTTTTGTTTTATCTCCGCCACAATTAAGAAGTGGTCGGAGTCTGCATTGGCTCCTCTGTACGTTCTTACGTCCTGCACTGTGGATTGTCTCCTTCGGTTTATTAGCACGTGGTCTATTTTTTTGTTTGTACTAATGGGTTTGGTGCCGTCCATGTCACTTTCTGTACTTTCTTGTGTTTAAATTTTGTACTGCTTATGATAAAATCTGTGCTTGCTGCCATATTACATAATTTCTGTTTGTTTTTGTTTGTCTCCTGATGTATAGTATGTTCACCTCCCACTGTTTGTACGAAATCCTCTTTACCTATTTGCGCATTGAAATCTCCTTCCAGCAATATGGTATCCTCTTTGGGGATTTGTTCTATTTCGTTTTCTAGTTCTTTATAGAATTTCTCCCTTATTATTATTATATATACATATATATATATATATATATATATATATATATATATATATATATATATATATATATATATATATATATATATAGTATCTCTCTCCCCCATAAAACACCTCCCGGACCAAAACATTGAATAATATGCTGTTACGACAAACTACATTTGAATTCCTACGTCTTAATAACAAATATTAAATACTGCGCTTCTTAATTTAACAAAAACGGGCTTTTCAGGAAACTTTAGTGTGTTAAACGACCCACTATTATTAAAATTGAAATACTATATTTGAGGCTCTTAAAATGAAATATACTTTTCTTAATGATTGTCCTCAAATCAAAATATCCAAAAATATACGGTATACTATCGAAACAAACGCCCAAAATATAATTTTGGGATTTAAATTAGTAGAAATATATCTACTATCGCGTAGAAATCGTGGAACATGGCGTTACCAACGGTTAAGCTAGTATGAGAGCATGTAGAAGCGGCACGAGAACGTTGTTATTGTTGAAATGGCCATTTTGTATTTCGGTGATAAGAAATTATATTTTGTATCGTTCTATATTGCAACGTAAACTACAATAAAAGTTAATCAATATTTTTAACGAAAATGCCTTTATTAGTGGCTGTTAAAAATTTTCAGTATTAGATAGAAAACTGTTAATGTTAATGGTTATTTTTATTAGTGGATATATTTTAGTACACTGAACATTAGAATTAGTTTGTTTCTTCAACATCAGTTGCGTTTTTTAAATTAAAAATAGTAAAAATTCATTTTTTTTTCTCTTTTATTGGCCTCGCGAACTTAGCGTATTAGCCAGGAGTCTGTAAAAAATTCTTTGTTATAAAACAAAATCACAAACTGTTAATATTAATTGTGGCATTATTGCAACATACCATTACACTATATATGAACACTTACTGATATATTGAAAGAAATTTCCATCCCTAGTAGCAATTACAATTCTAAATATACATCTTCATAAAGTTTTTAATATTTACTATACATCCATATAAACATTAATTATTTCTTGCAGGAGCATTTATTTGTATGGTCATTCCGTCGGGGCACAACTCGTAGCATCATTGTTCTCCCAGTTTATTAACATTTTGTCATACGAAGATCGCAATCTCATCAAGACAGTCTTCCTTTCCTGTGGACTCTATGACGCAACACCGTTAACGGAAACCATTATTAATCAAAACTTAAAATTTACAGAAGAATCAGCTAAATCAATAAGTCCTCAGTATATGAACATGACCAGTCCTGATCATATTGTCTTCCATGTTATTACTGCCGAATTAGATTCTCCTGCAATAATAAAACAAGGTCAAAATTTTCATGATAAACTTCGGAAATGTAAAATCAACTCTACCCTTCATTTTCTTAAAGGAGAAGATCACTTCACTGCTGTTGAAAAAATTGCTTTAGACAATTTTGAAGTAACACGGTTAATTATAGAAGCTGTAGTGTAATTCATACCTATTGTTATGGTTTTCTTTTACACTAGCATGTCATGAGGTTAACTATATGATCTGAATCACCAAAGTAATAAAAGACATAAAAAAAAATCGTGGAAGTCCCATTAGGTACTACTATCACAAACTAAGCGAACGACACTTCACCATTGACGTACTGGCAATAAGAGTTGCATAAACAATTCATTTCATACAAATTTTGAATGCCTAATAAAGTTTACGTTATTCCTATATTGAAGGTCAGCAAGCCATTATGGAAATAACACAGTTTGGAGACATAGTCAAGGTGTTGAACACCAATTAGCGCAAGGTCCTAAACAAACAAATTTAAAAAAAAAATGGCAAGATTTACCCGCAAATAGAAATTATAAAGTAAATATTGACTTTGACTTTTTAAAACTAACTAATAATATAATCAAAACATGATGGTGTGACACACAAAAAAAAATCATAGGAGGAGCTTCAGTGCACAAGTGAAAATTGAATTTTTGAATCAAAACGGTCTAATACATTTTTATTTTAATTTAACTTACAGGAAGTAATTACAATAGAGGAAAAACTTGCATCCAAAGTTTTATCTCCCAGTTACCCTTTAGTAACAGTTTTAATATGGTTTTCAAAATTCGCGCCCCAGTTAAAGTCTGGAAAGAGCTATAATATGTCTGTAGGCTGACACCGTGTAGACAAAGACATGAAAGCTTTTCTAAATATGGTATCTGTGCAAAAATATTAGGCGTTCATACAAGTTAACAAATAAAAATATAATAAGTAATTATTAGATGATAAATACAAGATGTTGACAAACACTCCCTAGTAATGGTAATGGCGTTCAAAGATTAGTACTTAGTTTATACCTTCTTTTTTTGTAAGATTTTTTAGCCTTTTTACGCCCTATGTAGGGAAGATAGTCCTAGGCAAATTATTTCAAAGGGATAGGGTTCTCCATATAAAGACTGCTTGAAAGGGGTTGTACGAGGAGTAACAAGCTGAACCTCATACGGATGTAAAGTATTAGCGCGACGAATATTTCTAGCATGCACCGCTCTGGGGGGAATTAAGCGGGTTACATCCATTGAGCACTTTCTATGAAAATACTTGTAGAATAGACTCAGGTCGCCAACTGTTATTCGATGTTCCAATGAATCAAGGTTGCTGGCCAGTTCCGGAATCTCCAATCAGGCGAATTCTGAATAGAATCCAACAAAAGCAGTGTATGTTTAGGAGCAGAGCCCCAAACATGAGACCAAATTAATTTACGATGCTAGAGGAATGAATTACCCCAAGATCAAATTTCTTTCAGGTATTTGTTAAGTTGAACGACCACCTGCTGCTTGCGGATATTTGCATGAGTAGCCGATGTTCGAGCTTTCAAAGTGAATGACACATAACATACAACATAAACTTTTCAGACATACCAAAAGAGTGTAGCTTAGCCAACAATCCATCGTGCGAAACTCGGTCGAATGCCTTGGATATATCAAGAGCTGCCGCTCCAGATTCTCCAAAGTGTTCAGTTGCGTTGATCAAACATATGTTACATAAGTTAGATGATCTCCTGTTGATCTATGTTTACGAAAGCCATATTGATAGTCGATAATAATATTGAATCTTTCAAGATAAATTAGAAAATGCTGATTAATAGCGTTTTCCATGACTTTCGATATTATTGAAAGCAGTACGACTGCTCGGTAGTAGCTTGGCAAGGTCTTCTTGCCTTTTTATGGTATTGGCTGAACTGTAGCGCACTTCCAGCAGGAAGGAAATATTCCCTTTCTATAGGATAGGTTGAAAAGTCTACAGAAAATTAGTGTTAATTCTCTCGCGTAGTTTTTGAGTACTGTAACAGGTATTCCATCAGCGCCAGAAGCTTTCCTGGTGTCTAGCTTCATTAAAATACTTTTTTTTGATACTCAGCCTGAAGACAATATAGGACATCTTTACTGCACTATAGGAAATCAACAGTAGAATGTGAAGCAAAGAGTTTATATATATATATATATATATATATATGTATATATATGTATATACATATATATATATATATATATATATATATATATATATATATATATATATATATATATATATATATATATATAAATCTTACGTTTTTTTTAGTATACGTATATAATATTTTTGTCCTGCTACGGCTCTCAACTAAAATAACTTTTGTGCAGATATATTTTTAAATTTTACCTTTTAATATGAAAATTCTAGTTTACTAACACGAAACGGTTATAAGATGACTTCAGTGTCTGTCTGTCTGTCTGCCACACCCGATTTTCTCTGAAACTATTTATCATGAAAAGTTGAAATTTGGTAATAATATAGGAATAGATGGCATTATTAGAGCCATGTAGTTTTAAAAGATAAATTTTGACTTAAGGGGTTAGTTTTGGGGGGTGAAATCGGAAGTGAAAGAAAAATTTTTTTACTAGGTCATCGAGTGTGGTGTCAAATGAAAGCTTGTGAAAACACGAGTAAAAAATATATATATAATGTAATACTTGCGCACACTTTTCTCTGTATTATTTTTTAAAAACCGCTAAAAATCGCTGCCCCCCCTCCCTTATCTCGAAAAATACTGATCGAAAAATTTTGAAAAAACTCTGAAATATTCTCCACGAGGTGTAGATTGAATGAAAATTATCACGAGTGAATCACCCTTAATAATTTATCTGGTATATAAAAAAAAAATAAAAATTTCATGGTCATCAGTTTTCAGTAAAGATTGGAAACAAACATTGTTGAAAACTCATTTGCGGTGTGTTTTGTGAAGTCACTGATCATTTTATACCTCCGCAATAAAATTTTATAATTTAAAAGCAATCAACGTACGGAACACTAATTGCACAAGTTCAACTTGCACTTGACCGGTTATTTTTTTTTAACCTTGGCAAATATTAATAAGCGTAATAATAAACTTCAGCAATAGAACAATGTGTGCTATAAAGGAAAAATAACACAAGTCTGCAACCAAAAAACTGCACAGGATTTTTATACTGTTTCTTATAGATTTTTACTCACTAAAACTGAGAAAAATACTCGAAAAATTTCATCGCGTCAGCTTTTCTTGCAAAACTCGTGTTTGTAGTTTCATTTAGAGCAGAGCTCGGCAAGACGTTGCCGTTCAAAATCTTGGTTGTATAAGCCACACTCAGTTTACATTTTGCATTCAAACGTGACTGTGCTCATGTTTTTACTTATATATTATGGCTCCAAGAGGTTGTGTTATTACTCCTGACAATTTTTATTTTATTTGTGGTGAATACACTGTTAAAAGTCAACAAAGAAACATAAATGATTTCGTGAAGAAAGTGTATTTTGCTTACTTCAAGTTGAAACTTAGGGATCAAGACAAAGCCTGGGCTCATCATAAGGTGTGCAGAAGGTGCGAGGAAGATCTTCGTTTGTGGTTTAAGGGTAAGAAACACTCATTTCGTTTTGGCATTCCTATGATGTGACCTGAACAGCAAAACCACACTACCGACTGCTATTTCTGTTCAGTAGATGTGAAAGGTTTCAATACAAAAAATATCTTAGCCAAACTTTAATTCAGCTATTTATCCAGTGCCTCATAGCTCTGAAATACCAGTTCAACCCCCACTTTCCAGTTTGGATGATATCCCGAGTGATTCTGAGGACGGAAACACATTACCTCTCCAGGACGAATCTAGTTCAGATTTTTTTGTTGATGAGGGACCCCGACGTTTTTATCAGAGCGAGCTCAATGACCTGGTTACAGATTTCGGCCTTTCTAAAGATGCTGCCGAATTGCTGGGATCAAGACTAAAAAATAAAAACTTACTCTCACCCGGAACCTCATTTTCGTGGTACAGGCGCTGAGAGAAAGAAATCACTAAATTTTTCTCCAAAGAGGGAAATCTCGTTTTTGTATTGATGTTCAAGGACTAATGAAGTGTTTTGAACTAGAATATGATTCATCTGAGTGGCGCCTATTACTTGCTTCGTCAAAGACAAGCCTCAAAGCAGTCTTGCTGCACAATGGGAATAAATTTGCATCACTTCCTATAGGACTCTCGGTGAATTTGGAGGAAAACTATAACGATTTGACAATGATTCTTGAGAAAATGAAATATCAAGAACATCGCTGGATGGTTTGTGGAGAATGCAAAATATTAACCATGATGTTGGGCCAGCAGGCAGGTTATACAAAATATCTCTGCTTCCTTTGCTTGTGGGACAGTCGAGCCAGAGATTTTCATTGGACAAAAACTGACTGGCCACTTCTAGACGCCTTAACTCCCGGCGAAAATAACGTCATTAGTACGACCTCGGTACCTCCTGAAAAGGTTTTATTACCACTTCTTCATATTAAATTGGGGCTTATGAAGCAGTTTGCTAAATCACTGCCAAAAGATTAGGAATGTTTGAGATATCTGTGTTCCAAGTTCCCAAAACTGTCCGAAGCCAAGTTGAAAGAGGGAGTTTTTACTGGCCCCGACATACGAAAAGTATTATCCGATCTCCTTTTTTCAGAAACAATAAGAGAAAAAGAAGCGTGGGACTCTTTCAAAGACGTAGTGCACAAGTTTTTGGGTAATACTAAAGACCCTCACTACAAAACTATTGTACAACGCATATTGGCTGCGTATAAAGCTCAAGGATGCAAGATGAGCTTAAAAGTTCATTTTTTACACTCCCATGTCGACTATTTTCCTAAAAACTTGGGAGCCTTCAATGAAGAGCAGGGTGAAAGATTTCACCAGGATGTCCGTGATATCGAGGAACGTTACCAAAGAATATGGGGCGTCAATATGCTATCTGACTACTGTTGGATGCTCCAGCGGGAAACAGAAAATGAAAAGCGGAAGCGTATTCGGAGAAGTATCAAAAAGAAGAGGAAAAGGTTTCATAACCAAAAAGAATAAATACGGAATGTTAAGTACATTTTATGAAGAAATTGTTTCTTTAATTATAAGAAATATTATTTAGTTCATTGTAATAAAATGGTGGCTTTTTTATTCGTATTATGCTTTTTCTATGCAAACATACATGGAGAGAAATGGAGATAATTTTTGGATTCAGCAGACTAGAAAACCTAATATTTACCAAAAACATCCCATGCAGCTGAAAAAAAAATATTTTTTTGCAGACCTGTGTAATTTTTCGGCTTTGATTTTCAGGTGATTATTCATGTACCTACATTAAGAAAGCAAACTTTCTTTAAAACAGGAATATCAGTATTTTAATACTTCGCAGGTAATGTTGTGAATTAAATAAAATTAAAAAATTTAGTTTTTATAGTAATGTAGTAGTAAAGCAGGTGAGGATGTTCAGTTATTTAGGTACTACAATATATTACACATCGAACTATGATACAGAAATTAGATATCGCGCTGAAAAGGTCAGGGTAGCATTTCAACAAATGAGGACCTTATTCACTTCGAAAGATCTGAGTCTGCAACTGAAGGTCAGAATGTTGCGCTGCTATATCTTCTCTGTTCGGAGTCGAATCGTGGACGAACAATGAAGCAGTATTGAGGAGAACGCCCTCGAAATGTGGCTATACCGACGTATCCTGAAAATTGCCTGGACACAACATGTAACTAATAATGAGGCACTCAGAAGAATGGGAAAGGGTCTGGAACTGACCTGGACGCTAAAAAAGTGCAAATTGGAATACCTTGGACACGTCATGAGGCACGACCGGTATAGACTGTTGCAACTGATACTTCAGGGCAAGCTCGAAGCAAAAAGAGGGTCAAGCAGAAGACATCACTCCTGGATGAAAAACTTATAAGACTGGTTCGGTCTCAGTTCGATACAGCTTTCACGTATTGGTGCTAATTAAATTAGAGTAGCTCTGTTAATCGCTAATATCTGGAACAGATGAAGCACTATTA
This sequence comes from Pachyrhynchus sulphureomaculatus, assembly GCA_019049505.1. Lineage (NCBI taxonomy): Eukaryota > Metazoa > Arthropoda > Insecta > Coleoptera > Curculionidae > Pachyrhynchus > Pachyrhynchus sulphureomaculatus. Next base: position 74,432,268 of record CM032454.1, read on the forward strand.
GAAGAAGGCTCTCAGATGTGATTTTTTACGAATATTGTATTTTAAATCCTGTAAATAATATGAACTCCCAAAATATAACTCAAACAATAAAACAGTAGTAACAGTCATACCTATTTTAAATATCTAAAAATTACATATGAATATACTCGTATATGATTTTTCCAAAGGTCATCTACAATTACATCAGAGTTTTAAATTGCATATCGTGTAGTGGCTCAAATCAGATGATACAAACTGTCAGACTATAACTTCCTTAGTTACCTTAATTGTCATCTACGCTAATTGCAATATTTTTAGTGTTTCTCTCATATCAACAGAAATTACCATCATAACGTAATTGCAGATTACTCTTAACAACAAACCAAGTGCAAGTCGAACTTGCGTAATTAGTGTTCCGTACGTTGATTGCTTTTAAAATAAAAATTTTTGTTAGGGAGGTATAAAATGGTCAATGACTTCAAAAAACACACCCCAAAGGAGTTTTCAACAAAGTTTTTTTCCGATCTTTACTGAAAACTGATGACCTTGAATTTTTTTTTATATACCAGATAAATTATTAAAGATAATGCACTCGATAATTTTCTTTCAATCTACACCCTGTGTAGAACATTCCAGAATTTTTTCAAAATTTTTTATCAAGATAAGGGGGGGCAACAGCGATTCATGTCGAAATTTAACTTTCACACGGCTCTAATGAGGCCATCAGTTCCTATATTAGTGCCAAATTTTGACTTTCAATGTCAAATAGTATCGGAGAAAATTGGGTGTGACAGACAGGCAGACCGACAGACAGAGAGATGGATATACACTGAAATGATCTTATAAATGTTCCACTAACATGTTCCTACTAAAAATATATGTAAATATCTAATTGCATTCTAACGTTGTTTTGAGTAAAACCAATCACAATAGCCAACAGTGTTTGTCCAATTTATGTAGTATCGACAATTTTAAGATTTAATTTTTGCCGCTTTTCCTATATTAAAAATATATTATTGTATAAATATTCTTCTTTCTCATATTTGGTCAATGTAGTTTCATATTTGGCTCACAGGCCTAAGCCAAGTCAGCACAAACGCTATTACCATGGTGTATTATGGAATGACCTGACAATGTTACATGTTTTCAAAATCACTAACTTCTAAATGTTTTTTTGTATGTTTGTGTTGAATCCTAACTGTACTAAGTGTGGTGTGAATGTTGTTGGTGTAAGGTCTGAGGCTGATATGACGAGGGGAAAATGAAGACTTTTTCTTGTTTCCATAGCCTTCCTATTTCTGTTGCAAGGTTTAGATCGTTAGGGACAGCTATGTCAATTAAATAGATGACTCCCTTTTTTGCACTGAAAAGAATATCGGGTCTATTGGCGGAGACTGTTTTATTCATATGGATGTGTATTTGTAGTAAGGATCTGTGTTTTCTATGAGTTTATATGTTGTGGCTAGTGCTTGGTAACCTACTTTTGCCGCCGAGTCATGTCTGGCTGCGTACTCCGTTCCGGCTAATATTTTACATCCGCTCGTGTTCGATCGTTTCTTTATGCAAGTAAGAAGCCTTCTGTTTCAGGGAACAGCTGCTCATCCTGTAACCAGGTGTATGATTGTTTTTTACTTGCGTGATTTTGTGCTATATGATATCTGTGTTTTCAGTAGAGTATTTTTTCTGACCACGTTTTCATATTTTCCTGTTGTAATTGGATATGACTATGTGTGTCTGCTGGGTGGTCTGCCTGGGATAAGTCAAGAGGTGTGTAGTTTTTGTCTGCTTTCACTGTTGCTGTGTGGAAGAATTTCCTAAATGCTGGTATTTGTTTTGTATGTAGTGATCTTATATCTATGATTCCTCTTCCTCCTGCCTTCCTCAATGGTAAGTCTTTCTTTGTATACATTGGGGTGTAATTTCCTATGATCTATGATTTCTCTTCCTCCTGCCTTCCTCTCAATGGTGTCTTTCTTTGTATGCATTGGGGTGTAATTTCCTGTATGTAGCGAATTGAGAACGTATAAGGAAGTGCATGTTTTCTATGTCTGTGTGTGACCATCTGATGATACCAAATGAATATGTGAGTATAGGTATAGCGAACATGTTGATGGCTTTAGTGAGATTTTCGCGAGTCTACTTTTGAATTCGGTTCTGAACTCTGCTTTGATGTGAGTGTGGTTGAATTTGGTGCTTTGATGGAAGCCTAGATACTTGTATGTTTCTTTGTCGAGCATGTTATCGTGTATTTCATTGTTGATGGTTTCTGTCTCATGGTGGCCTTTCCATTGGCCTTTATTGATGTGGGGTACTTTACTTGCTGTTGCTTCTTAACATCTTGCCTACCGACAATGGCGTGAAAATCCACCACACACCATAAATCGTAACACCTTTATTCGTGCCCGGAACAGATGCAAAGGAATTATCGACGAAATCAAGGAGGCACACAATCAACGAATTAGAAACAAATTTCTCGCTTGTCCCAACAATTCCAGGTCCTTTTGGGCAGTCGCTATGGCAGTTAGTCAAAATTTCACCAAATCCACCATACCACCACTCACAAGGCCAGATAATTATATTGCCACGACACCTGTTGGGAAAGCGAACTTGTTGGTTGAACTCTTTGCTTCACATTCTACTGTCGATGTCCAAGGAAAAACACCACCTACTATTCCCATATTGCAGTCAGGGATGCCCGACGTTGTCGTCAGACACCTTCACTATCAACGCCAGTGTGCTCCAAGGCGCCATACTGTCTCCTAGTCTCTTTCTCATTTACATTAACGATCTGCTGGAAAAGACCGGGAATCCAATCTACAGCTTTGCAGATTACAGTACGCTTATCTCTTCATTCACTTTGAACGCTCGGACATCGGCTACTCAGGCAAATATCCGCAGACAGCAGGAGTTCGTTCAACTTAACAAAGACCTGGAAGAAATTCTGTCTTGGAGAGACAGTAACCAAGTGGAATTTAACGCTACAAAAACTCAGGCGGCAGTTTTTTCTAAAAAAGTTAACGTTGCTGAACCCGACATAGTCATGTCGGGGCACTCCATTTCCCTAGCACCGTCCCTCAATTTGGTGGGCGTTAATTTGGAAGCAAATATGTCCTGGAATGAATATGTTGCAGGCATAGCAAAGAAAACTTCTCAAAAGTTGGGAATATTATTTCGAACCAGAAAGCTTTACACTCCACAACAACTGTTAATTCTTTACAAAGCTCAAATTCGACCAACTATGGAATACTGCTCCCATATTTGGGGCTTCGCTTCCAAACACACACTGCATTTGTTGGATTCTGTTCAGAGAAGAGCTGTTCGTCTGATTAGAGACCCGGAACTGACCGGCGGCCTTCATTCGCTGGAACATCGAAGAACGGATGGCGACTTGAGTCTGTTCTACAAGTATTTTCATGGAAGGTGTTCGAAGGATGCAGCCCGCTTAATTCCTCCTAGAGCGGTGCTTGTTAGAAATACACGTCGCGCTAATACTTCACATCCGTATGAGGTTCAGCTTGTTACTCCGCTTACAACGCTTTTCAAGCAGTCTTTTGCACGTGTGCTCGACCCATAAAAAAAAACATTAACTTATATCAAATTCGATATTGATACCTAAGGTGAATGTTTCTGTGATTTTGAGTTCTTTCAGCTGTGTTTCTGTGACAGCGTAGAGTTTTGTGTCATCCATAGGTGGTTTATTTTATGGGTTCACTTTCTGGTGTCTGATGCAGAAGCCTTATATTATAAATTTGACATTTTACATCCCGATTCGTCATATAGCGACTATATAGACAAAGTGTGGTCAAAATTAAATTCGGTGTACTCTGTAATACGCAGCCCCAAAAATATTCTCAATGTTCATTATTTACAAATCAAAAAGAAATTTTTTTATTCTTATTCTATTTCTATACTAAAGTGTATATTAAACGTAAATAATCCAACCGTGAATTTAACCTTCTGGTGATATCTTTCCACAAAATAATTTTTTTCATAAGCTCTTCGTTATGTACGAGGCTGGTTTGAAAGGTCCGTGCAAAGTCCGAGAGATGGCACCACCGGCGCGTATCGAGGTCATGTTTAGTTAGTAGCATCTCTTGAATGAACGCACACCAAGTTTCAGCCATATTGGTCTATTTCTTTGTGTTTGGCATTCGTGTGAATCAAGGAAGTAGAGTGATTTTCAAGAAATGGACGAAAAAGAATTTCGTGTGGTGATTAAACATTACTTTATGAAAGGCAAAATGCCTCAGGAGACTAAAGAGAAGCTTGATAAACATTATGGTGACCCTGCACCTTCGATTAGAACAGTTTATAAGTGGCCATATGGGCACAAGTGACGCTGAACGTTCTGGACGGCCTGTGGAGGTTACGACTCCAGAAATCATTGATCAAATCCATGATATGGTGATGGATGACAGAAGAGTTAAGGTGCGTGAGATTGCTAGTGCTGTGGGCATCTCGACTGAACGGGTACATAATATTTTGCATAAACATTTGGACATGACAAAGCTATCCGCAAGATGGGTGCCGCGATTGCTCACGCTTGACCAAAAACGGAATCGTGTGAAGTGTTGCAAGGATGGTTTGCAGCTGTTCCAGAAGAATCCGGAGGACTTTAAGCGTCATTTCGTCACTCTGGATGAAACATGGATACATTACTATACTCCTGAGACCAAACAACAATCTAAACAATGGGTTACCAAGGGGGAATCTGCACCAAAAAAGGCGAAGACCGTTCCTTCGGCCGGAAAGGTTATGGCGACTGTCTTTTGGGATTCGCAAGGGATAATCCTCATCGACTATCTGGAAAAGGGTAAAACTATTACAGGTGAATATTATTCATCGTTATTGGACCGTTTGAAAACCGAGCTGCAAGAAAAACGCCCGCGATTGGCCCACAAGAAAGTCCTTTTCCATCACGACAACGCACCAGCACACACCTCAGCAGTTGTGGTCGCAAAATTAATGGAAATAGGATTCCAACTCGTTTCACATCCCCCCTATTCTCCAGACTTGGCTCCCTCGGACTACTATTTGTTCCCCAATTTGAAGAAATGGCTGGCGGGACAAAGATTTTATTCAAACGAGGAGGTGATTGCAGATACTAATGGATATTTTGCAGACTTGGACAAATCCTATTATTCGGAAGGGATCAACAAACTAGAACATCGTTGGACGAAGTCTAAAAGGAGACTATGTCGAAAAATAAAAAAGGTTTACCCCAAACACATAAGTAGTTTTTATTTTTGCACGGACTTTTCAAACCAGCCTCGTATGTCATTTTTTAATATGTGAATTTAACCTTCTGGTTTATCTTTCCACAAAACGATTTTTTTCATAAGCTTTCCGTTATGTATGTCATTTTTAAAACATTGCCTGCTGACTATATTCTCATACGTGATTGTTAATTTGTATTTATTTGAAATATTATTACTAAGGAGTACTTTATATGTTTTATCTTTTTGTTTGTTTGCTGATGTACTTAACTTTCTCCGATGTTCAGAGTTACATGTAATTTAATTACTTATTTGTATCTACCTAACATTGCCATCAATTTTGTGTTTTCTAGCTCCGTTTTATGATTATTACCATAGTTTTGCAATTTTACAATATGAGTTGTGTTTATGCCTACAGAACGACTTTTTCCTTTAATTAATTTATATTTAATGTACAGGGTGTCAACGATAAAGTAAAGTTCATTATCTCCTTTGTTTCGGGAATGACGAAAAAATGTTAAATACAATAGTTTTAGAGAATGTTAAAGTGCACAGTTTAAAATTATTTTTGAGTATACAGGGTACTTCAGAAAAGTGTGGCCGATATAACATGTTTTTTTAAAATGGAACATCCTATTTTCTAATTTAGTTTTAAATTCTGCATAAAATTTTACAACTTTTTTATTAATAACGTTATATACCTAAACCTAGTAGTTTTTCTAATATTTCAATGTTTTTAAAGTTTAGTTTTCAGTTTCGTAAAAAATTGCCAGTAGCGCCATTGTTTCTGAAGGTGGAATACTCATAATTGGTACGAGCGTTCTATAGAGATGAAAAAAAGATATATCTAAAGAAATTTGAGTGGGATACTACAAGGTGTTCAAAATAAATTTATACATTTCGACTATTTTAAATTGAAAAATCTCAAAATTTTTTAAATGGCACACCTTGTATATTATTATTTTTTCTGATAGATTTTACAAAACCCTCCAACTTTTATTAAGTATATTATATACCTATTTCTAATAGTTTTCGATTTATTTTGAATTTTTCAATTTTTACCCGTGTTTTTAATACACTTACGCTATAACATCATAGTTGCCAAGACAATATAAAAATGTAACGACGTATAAAGGTAATAGTTATGGATTTTCCTAAAAATGAATTAATTGATATGGTTTATATACTGGGCGAGGCGGGAAAAAATTGTTTTTTGGCAGTAAGACCTTACGGAGCGAAGTACCCTAATAGACGTATACCATCTAGAAAATCTTTTCAGTGCTTAATGGAACGGTTTGATGGTAATGGTTGTGTTGAGTATACCAAACGGAAAGTAGTAAACCAAAATGCTACCAATGAGGAAAAAGAAATGGAGATTTTACTTCATATTGAAGATAATCTCCAGGTCAGCAGCCGTCAACTAGCTGACACATCCCAATCTACGGCTAATCGTACCACAAGAAAATACAAGTATCATCCCTTTCATATGGAACTACACCAAGAACTTCAAGACCGTGATTTTGAACGACGAGTAAACTTTTGTACCACTATAAATGGAGCAATAGAGGCCGATACAAATTGTTTTATCCAAAAGCAGGAGCAGTTAACAGCCATAACATGCATTATTATTCAACAGTTAATCCATTTTGGGTCCGGGAAGTTCAGAACCAAAACCACTGGTTACTTAATGTTTGGTGTGGAATATTACATTTTCGAATTATTGGTCCATTTTTTTTTTTCCGCGAACCGCTTAACGAGCCTAGATATCTAAATTTTTCGCAAAACGAATTACCCCAGCTTCTTGAAGAAGTTGATAACTTTGAAAGGGAACAAATGTGAGAAGTTCGGGAATTTTTTAAACGATCGTTATCCACAAAAATGGATCGGTAGGGATGGATTCATTCAGTGGCCCCCTCGATCATTTGACTAAACACCTTTAGATTTCTTTTTATGGGGCTACATTAAGGATCGTGTTTCTGTAAATCCCCCTACAACACCAGTAGATATGGAAAATAGGATTCGGGATGCGTGCAGGACAATAACGCCCTTTACGCTAAGGAAAGTGAAGAAAAATATAGTAAAACAACTAAAAATGTGTATTCAAGTAGACGGGCATATTTTTGAACATTTATTACGTCATAATAAATAATCATTAGATAAGTTAAACTCTATTAAAATTATTATTAACTATTTGTTTATGTTTTCACAATAGCGTAGGTGTATTAAAAACAAGGGTAAAAATTGAAAAATTCAAAATAAATCGAAAACTATTAGAAATAGGTATATGACTTACTTAATAAAAGTTGGAGGGTTTTGTAAAATCTATTAGGAAAAATAATAATATACAGGGTGTGCCACTAAAAAAATTTGAGATTTTTCAATTTAAAAAAGTCGTATAAATTTATTTCGAACACCCTGTAGCATCTAATTCAAATTTCTTTACATATATATTTTCTTCATATCTATAGAACTCTCGTACCAATTAAGAGTATTCCACCTTCAGAAACAATGGCAATTTTTTACAAAACTGAAAACTAGTATTTTTTAAAAAAAAATTGAAATATTAGAAAAACTACTAGGTTTAGGTAAATAACATTATCAATAAAAAAGTTATAAAATTTTGCGCAGAATTTAAACCTTAACATTCCCTAAAACTATTATATTTAACAATTTTTCGTCATTCCCGAAACAAAAAACAAGGTTCATCTGTATCCTGTATCGACCACCAAGTGATACCAATTTTCGAACACTTTTCGCTTCTCTTGCAGACACCATCGATCATTTACAAAGTAACTATCCAAGTGCCGAAATTGCCATCCGGGGCGACTTTAATGTCCACAATATCAACTGGCTCAAATACTCAAATACTACCGACGAACAAGGGCGTGAAGCTGAATCATTCTCAATCAGTTATGGCTTAACTCAGCTTATTGACGAACCAACACGGATCCCTGATCGAGACGGGGAGTTCGCCAGTCTTCTTGATCTGTTTTTAACCACCAATCCGGAGATTTACACGGTCACCGTAAATCCGCTGTTAGGTTCTTCCGACCATAAACTGCTTTCGACATCGAGTATCCTGCCAATCAGTGACAGAGAGGCGCCTAGGCCGCGCAAGATTTGGCACTACAAATCTGCTAAATGGGAAGATCTCATGGAATACTTTCGAACTTTCCCTTGGATGGACGTTTGTTTTCGATCCGATAACCCATCTGACTGCGCCAGGGAGGTCTCCGATGTTATTTTGGCTGGTATGGCAGCTTACATCCCTTTTTCGAAAAAATGCTCCTCCAACGGCAAGCCTTGGTTCGACCGAAAATGCAAAGAAGCTGTTGCTTCTAAACATATTGCCTACCGACAATGGCGTGAAAATCCTAACACCTTAAATCGAAACATCTTTGTTCATGCCCGGAACAGATGCAAGGGAATTATCGACGAAACCAAGGAGGCACACAATCAACGAATTAGAAACAAACTTCTCGCTTGTCCCAACAATTCCAGGTCCTTTTGGGCAGTCGCTAAGGCAGTTAGTCAAAATTTTACCAAATCCACCATACCACCACTCACACGGCCAGATAATTCCATTGCAACCACACCTGTTGAGAGAGCGAACTTGTTGGCTGAACTCTTTGCTTCACATTCTACTGTCGATTTCCAAGGAAAAACACCACCTACTATTCCTATATTGCAGTCAAGGATGCCCGATGTTGTCTTCAGACAGCGCATCATAAAGCGTATTTTAATGAAGCTAGACACCAAGAAGGCTTCTGGCGCTGACGGAATACCTGCCATAGTTCTCAAAAACTGTGCAAGGGAACTAACACCAGTTTTTCTGTAGACTTTTTAACCTATCCTACAGAAAGGGAATATTTCCGTCCTGCTGGAAATGTGCCACGGTTCAGCCGATACCTAAAAAAAGGTAAGAAGACCTTGCCAAATAACTACCGACCAGTTGCACTGCTTTCAATAATATCGAAAGTCATGGAAAAGGTTATCAATGAGCATCTTCTAAAATATCTTGAACGATTCAATATTATTAGCGATCACCAATATGGTTTTCGTAAACATAGATCAACAGGAGATCTTCTGACTTATGTAACACATGTTTGGAACAACGCAATTGAACACTTTGGAGAATCTCGAGCGGTTGCTCTTGACATATCCAAGGCATTCGACCGTGTTTGGCACGATGGACTGTTGGCTAAGTTGCGCTCTTATGGTATGTCTGAAAGGTTCTGTTTGTGGCTCTCATGTTTCCTCAGAGAGCGTTCTTTACGAGTGGCGGTCGACGGATTTCTTTCTAACACCCTCACTATCAACGCCGGTGTACCCCAGGGCTCCATACTGTCTCCTACTCTCTTTCTCATTTACATTAACGATCTGCTGGAAAAGACCGGGAATCCAATCTATAGCTTTGCAGATGACAGTACGCTTGTCTCTTCATTCACCTTGAACGCTCGGACATCGGCTGCTCAGGCGAATATCCGCAGACAGCAGGAGGTCGTTCAACTTAACAAAGACCTGGAAGAAATTCTATCTTGGGGTGACAGTAACCAAGTGGAATTTAACGCTACAAAAACCCAAGCGGCAGTTTTTTCTAAAAAAGTTAACGTTGCTGAACCCGACATAGTTATGTCGGGGCACTCCATTCCCCTAGCATCGTCGCTCAATTTGTTGGGCGTTAGTTTGGGAGCAAATATGTCTTGGCATGAACATGGTGCAGGCATAGCAAGGAGAGCTTCTCAAAAGTTGGGAATATTATTTAGAACCAGAAAGCTTTACACCCCACAGCAACTGTTAATTCTTTACAAAGCCCAAATTCGACCAACTATGGAATACTGCTCCCACGTTTGGGGCTCCGCTCCCAAACATACACTGCATTTGTTGTATTCTGTTCAGAGAAGAGCGGTCCGTCTGATTGGGGACCCAGAATTGACCGGCGGCCTTGATTCGCTGGAACATCGAAGAACGGTTGGCGACTTGAGTCTGTTCTACAAGTATTTTTATGGAAAGTGTTCGAAGGATGTAGCCCGCTTAATTCCTCCCAAAGCGGTGCATGTTAGAAATACACGTCGCGCTGGTGCTTCGCATCCGTATGAGGTTCAGCTTGTTACTCCGCGTACGACGCTTTTCAAGCAATCTTTTATATGGATAACGTCATCCCTTTGGAATAATTTGCCCAGCGCGGTGTTTCCCACCGAGTACAATTTACAGCGATTCAAGAACAACGTGAATCGCTTTTTCCTCTCGTGCTGCTCCTGGAGCGCTTTAGGGACTTCCCTGCAGCACGTGTGCTAGATCAATAAAAAAAAAAAAAAAAAAATGAGATAATAAACTTTACTCTATCGCTGACTCACCCTGTACTTACTTTATTTTACATTTTATTTACGTATGGTACATGGGTGTCCGAGCAGCTGACTTTTCGTTTTATTTTTCACTTTCTTGTGACAAATCTGTGTACTTTACTTTATAATATGTCTGTTGTCTGTTTCATCGGAGAACTTATGCATGCTTTTGTACGTATCAAACCTGATACTCTACGCCAATATTGATAAGTTCTTTCTTCTGGCTAGTTGAATATTATCATTCCGCTATTTCATAAGTAATGTCTAAGGCAGGCGCTGGTCCGATAAAGTCCTACTCTACACTTTTCTTTAACAGGCCGACTTAGCTTGAACAGTGGATGTATATTCGCTCACCGATAGCAAGTGCGCGCTATCCATGTACGCCGATGCCTATCCCATCATTGGTTCTGGAGTCGTCCGTGAATAGACACAAGTCCGCTTTTAGCAAGTCGGTATTATTCCAAATCCACTGATCTCTTTGTGGGATAATTACGGTGTAGTATCTGTAGTCGGTAATAGTTTATGGAATTAAATCACTAGGATTTCCTAACACACTGTGACTGACCGAATAGGTCCCAACGTATCAGTAAGCACCATCTGAACGATTCCCTCCTCTATTGCCGAGGTAAAGTATTGGAGTCTATAGGTTATCCTCCTTGCCTCCCGTTCTAGAAAGATATAGAGAGGGCATAGTTTTTTAAGAGGACTTCTGTAGCTGCCGTTGATGTGAAGAGATACGCTTCCGTTGTCGCTATACAGGCTTGTTTTTGCAGTCTTGGGCTTGGGCTCTAAATTGTAGCCCCTTTCCTTACCAGGCTATGGATTCGTAGGACATTGTTGGTCCAGTATAACCACAGCCGTTACAATTCAGCGCCCCAGAACTTATCTCAGATCCTGCGGTAGCTCCATAATGATAGTTTAGCTTTCTGGATTGCTTTTTCCAAATAGAAATTCTAAATTAGATATTTAGCCAGAGTTGCTCCTAGATCTTTCGCTTCCCCAAAAATGTTACCATCACTCTTTATATGGAAGGAAGTTTTAGATTTTCTAGTTTCCCCCCTTCTCGTGAAAAGAACGATTTCCATTTTGCGAACGTTTGTCATTTATTTTCTCACACACCAGGTTATTATTATTATATTCAGTACACCCTGAAGAGAGTCTGAAATTTTCTTTTTGGGTCGTCCTTTCACTATAACTAGATCGTCGGCATATGCATAGAATACCACCTCTCACCCTTGGAGTAGGTTGCCTTCGAGAAGTGACCACAACAAAGGTGACAGCACTATTCCGTATGCCTTGAACCTCATAATTTCCCCCTGTAGAGAGATCGTTATTAGCTTGTTATCAAGCATAACCCGTATCCAGCCACACAACAGCGGTTCTATCTCGCTCTCTACAATAACATCGTAGAGTGAGTCAGAAAGAGCATTTTTAAAAGCACTCTCTATATCCAGAAATGTTTCAACGGTTACTTAGCAGTTATTCAAGCATTTGTACATGCCTGCAACAAAGTTGTTTAGGGCTAATTCTGTCGATTTGACTTGTTGATACATCCTGGATATATACTCCTATTACCCCTTACTAACCCCCTGTATATTATACCGAAGTGTATTTAATGTCAATTTATGAGTCAAAAAACAGAACTTTGATAGCACGATCAACCTGCTAATTTGGTTTAATTTATATTGTATTCGTATTCGTCAAACTTAATAAATATACATACAATGATGAAACAATAAAAAAAATTATAACTTATCTAGAATTTTCGGTGATACAGTCTCTCAAGTAAAAACATGACCGTTCGTATTTTTGAAAAAAATGTGTTTCGTAAAAGTTTTTTACGATCAATGTATTCTTTGGTGTGCTAACAACAGCACAATTACCTTAGTAAGTTGTCCAATCGCCTCCTGCATCAATAATCGCCTAGCATCTTCGAGGCATGCTGTCGACGAGATTTTCTACATACTCTGCAAATTTTTGGAATCTCACGAGACAACTGAGTCTAAGTTCCCAGAGTCCTTCCTCTGAGCTTTCTCTTTACAAGGGACCAAACGTTTTCAATAGAGTTGGCGTACGGCGATTGTGAGGGCCACTCTAGTATCTTATCGTGGGCCCAACCGAACCGCTTCGCAACGTGATTTTCGCTCAGCAAAGGTTTCTTCAACGTGCTTCGAAATTTGAAATCATGAGCACGAAGATGTGGTCGAATGGTCTCATAGGATACTTTCAAGCCCGATTTTCTTAATTTTGCCGCTCCTTGAAGCAGCATCAATTTCGGGTCCCGTGAAAACATGGACACTTTCGAAATGACTGTCTACCGGGCCATGTTTTGGAATGTCGTCATTTTTTATGTCGTTAAAATGATTTATCCACTTCTTCACGAACGACACCGACTTTATAATATATTTCGCGGCTGCGGAATGTGTGATTTTCGACCCCTTTGGATGGAAACAAAGAAAGACTCCCTCTAACCGACGCGCAAACAAGTGACTCATTTTAGATTTTACGTGATTTCGACGAAAGTTCAGAATCGACTGATACTTTTACTAAAATGTGTCGTAGACAAAGGTTCCCTCTACCGATTTTTTGTTGAATCACTAGAATTGCATCTACTAAAAATAAATTATTGCGGACACGTTTTTACTTGACAAACTGTATAAAGTATATATAAACACTCTTCAAGAAGTCAAAAAATGAAAGGTCCAGCAGCTCTCACAATATGACTATGATCTCTCTCATACCTCAAAATTTAAAAATATTTACTTTATGACCTTGATCCAGTGACGTATTAACCATTTGACCTTTAATTAATTTCGTCGTTATTACAGACAGTTTTAAAATCCAAGCAAACACCGCCTCGAGATACCCAAAAACTTATAGAGAGAGAGAAATTATATTTAAAATATTGAAACTCACCAACGCCGTGGATTCGATTTTTACTTGTACTCTTTTCAAAAGACTAAATTATTGTGTTCCACAGTGTCATCTTGTTGGCTTTTGGGAAATATTTATGAAAAGCTCGAAATTAAATTAAAAATCAAATGGAGAATGCGTTGCTGCAGAAAAATCTTCAGAAAATATTGTATGCTAAATTTTAATACTAAATTTTTGCAAAAGGTTAATTTGTATCTAAAGTCAAAGTTTGATTGATAAATAGCACTTATTTTACGACAGATTGGCAAACTAATTTACATAGCTTGAAACAAGTCAAAAAACTTTTTCTGGTAAAGTTGGTGAGTATTTTCAGTAATTATATCATGTTAACTTGCTTTTGCTATGGTATCACTTCTTTTTAAGTGACGTAACTTCTATGGATGATTTTTAAAAAACACAACGCACTCGTGTATACTATGATATATAAATACCAAGGGCTACTCAGTATATATCACCACTACACCAAACACTTTATTTTTGCACTCGACGCGCGGTTCGCTAACCATGTTAGCTTCATCAGAAGCGATGATTGACTAAAGCTAAACTACAAATCTACCCTATTTATACTTAGCCTAACCCTTGAATTACTCAGGCGGAACTAATGACATAGGCGAGGCCATCAGTTCCGGTCAAGTAACCAGTATAGGTCCTCTGTCTTTATTTAAGCTACTTTTACATTTTATAATTTCCATACTTTCGTATGCGTTCAACAATCTCCTATCATATACATTTTTAATTAATCTTAGATTATCTAATGTTACAGTATGATCAGCTTCAAGGGCATGTTCGGCAATGCAAGACTTTCCTATTCTACTGTATTTTAAATGTGCTAAATGTTCTTTAAATCGTGTTTTAATTGACCTTTTAGTTTGCCCAACATACTTTTTGTCGCAATCATTAGAACTAATTTCATAAATTCCACTGTTCTCACAATTAGGAATCTTATCTTGATTTCCTAAGATATTCCTCAGATTGTTTGATGACTTACAGAGTGAGGTGAGGTGAGGCCAACCTTATTAGATACCTTATTGACTCCCTTGCTATATTTCGGATTATATGGCATGGAGACATACCTGGTCTTATTTTCTTCGCGTGTAAAAAAGGTGGAATTCTGAATATTTAACCTAAACTTATGTCTATTTATTAACTTGTTTACTAAGTCATCGTCATAATCAATAACTCTAGTTATATTTCTAATACGATTACTTTCATTATTGAAGTTTACTCTATTTAGAGGAAAAGTGACTAAACGATGAACCAAAAAATGTAATGCGGCTAATTTGTGTTGTTTACAATGAAATGAATCATTAGGAATATATCTATCTGTTACTGTGTCTTTCCTATAGATATCAAATTCTAATCTATTATTTTTAATAAATAATATATCTAGAAAAGGCAGTTGTCCTTTGTTCTCAATTTCATAAGTGAATTTAATGGAATCATACCTGCTATTTAATTTGGGAACAAAATCATCTATATTTGCTTTCTTTATATCAAAAATCGTGAAAACATCATCCACATACCTATACCATACCCTTGGGAAATATTCAAATTCTTGACTGGCTTCGGTTTCGGTTTGGTTTTAAACAATAAATTGGCTATGAAAGGTGATAAGTAATTACCCATAGCTGTTCCTTCTTTCTGAACATAAAATTGACTGTTATATTGAAAATAATTTTGTTCTATACAAAGTTTCGATAATGTTAAGTATTCATGAATAATTTCGTCCTCAAAGTCATTCATCCTAAGTAATTCTTCAAGATATTGTAAAGTTGGTGGTATTGGCACATTTGGGAATAAAGAACTGACATCAAAAGAAATTAAGATTTCACCTTCATTAAGAACTAGATTTTTTATTTCATTAATGAATTCTAAAGATTGCTTTACTGCGAAAGTATTTAATGGTTAATTCTCCAGTTCTTTTGATAACCACTTAGATATCATTCTACTCACTTTTGTAAAACCAAAGTCCAAATAATTGTCTTATATATATTTTAAATATTTACGCTTCTTCACACCCTGACTACAATTTGACGACATTTGGGCTCCCCTTGCTTACGAGATCCAACATTAAAAATGGACCCAAAGAATGGCGATTTGGTTGAATGTAAATGCTGTCCTTTCGCAATATTGTTAAGAGTCTAATCTATTGAAGTAAATATATTGTCTATATTTTTAGCTAAAAGAGAAAAGAAGAAATAATATTATGTTTATAAGAAACAGCTAAATATTTTCTAAATTTGTACTTTAATAAGTTATGTACAACTACATAGCTGCTATTAAAATTACCAAATCTAAATTACAACACCCATAAGCATTTCCAACGACTGGACCGTGAGATCATTCTCGTTTTTAGCGGCGCTGTACGGACGCGGGATACGAAAATTTTTGCCATAAAATAACGTTTTAATTTAGTCCAGGGTTTTCTACTTCTCCCTACCACACTCATTGCAGTTTCAAATGGATCATTCTCACAATCAATCATCAAATTGATGATTGATCGTGGGATTGTTGAGACGTTATGAATGAAAAACTCTTATATATCATTTTTTGTATCTGGGGTAAAAACTAATCTATTTTAAAAAATACTTCAAAAACTATTCTGTTGATCTCTGAAAGCTAATTCAACACTAAGTTAGCAACAGTACTAGAAAAACTTAATTATTGCAGAACGCCATCTAGTAACCATTTGTGAGGACTTCTGCAAACAGTTAATACTACGTGAGTTGTAAGGTTTGCATTAGGTCCGCCAGATATCGCATCTTGTTACATTGACTTGAATAGTTAAATAAAAATATGAAAATATCGGAATTCTTTGCTTCGGAGAGACGTACACGTTGCCGCTGCAGCGTGCGATCTACCAAAATATTTGAGATCTATCCTGCTATAATATTACTATACAATAATAATTGATAAGACGAACAATTTGTTGTCAATAATGATTTTATTACGAATATATTTACAACTAATATATATAAACAAAGGCTGCTAACAAATTGGTCGTTTTCATTCTTCCTTAATATCCTCCAGGATAAATGGTCTCGATGTGATTGAAGATGGTTTAATGGTACTCTCCTTATTTTCTTTAAGATTTAAATTTTGGCATCTAACCACGACTGTTCAGTACCTTGTGTATGAGCTCCTGTGAGCGGATCAACATAATTTTGCTGGTGATTAACGGTTTGCTGGTTCACGAATGAATAACACATTGAAATTGAACCCCTCTTTCTATAATTGGCTTTAATATGTTTTCATCTCTCCCTTCCACAATAAAATATCGTACTTTTCGTTTTGTTTTCAAACCAAAACCCTACGGTCTCATCTATTCTTCTACCACGGTTTCGATTGTTTCACACCGGTACATCACTATCTTCAGATTCAGGTTGTTGATCACCTTGTAAGAGCCTTCTCCTGTCATATTTTCGGCGACCCGCGAATCGCGCTTCATAACAATTTATATAGGATTGTCGTTGCTCCCGATTAATTGCCCTCTGCGATTGACCGGCACAATTGAGGAGCACACTTCACGGTACATGTTATACCAATAAGTGACGACCTTCCAGTGAGTTTTTCACATGTTGTACTCGGAATGTCGTGCACGAACATAAAGACCAAGCTTAAATTGCAATGTAACTTGCCCTTCACATCCGTATAATGGAAGAATTCATTTCCGTTTCTAAACAATTTTGTTGTTTGGCAGCCTTTTTCTAGGACAACGTAAGACTCGACGAATCGCTCCTCTACGATCGCGTTTCCTTTGTCTTTGCATTTTTGCACCACACCTATCACATATGTTATTTTAGTCATTTTACATAAGTGGATTTTGCGTTTGCAAAAAAGTCACGACTGCATTTCAGTTAAAAGTGATATTAATGTAAAAATCTCGCAAAAGCATGACTTCTTTTGAAATATACGTATTAGCAACTTGTCATTGTCATTAATAACAAAACTTATCCTATTACTTTATTGCTTTGCTTAAAAATGTAACACGTAGGCGAAAAGTTTTTGGTCTGACATATAGATGTCGCACTTTTCAAAAAATCATATGATTTTCTGGAAGTACCAACCTTCAAACGATACGTGTCAAAATTTCATGATATTTCGACGATTAGTTACAGTGGTTTTAGTGACGCTACTTTTGATATTTTCAAAACAATGGAAAAAAAATCGAATTTCGTGTGTTGATTAAACAGTTTTTTGATGGGAAAAAATATCGTTCAAGCAAAGTAATGGCTTGATAAGTATTACGGGGACTCTGCCCCTGGAAAATCACTCATCATTTATTGGTATGCTGAATTTAAACGCGGTTGTACAGACACAACTGATGCTGAACGTCCAAATGAGGTGGTTCTACCGGAAAACATCAAAAAAATTCACAAAATTGTTTTGGATGACCGTAAAGTGAAATTGCGTGAGATAGCTGACACCCTAAAGATATCAAAAGAACGTGTTGGTCATATTTTGCATGAACATTTGGGCATGAGGAAGCTCTGTTCGAAATGGGAATCGCGTTTGCTTACAGTAGACCAAAAACAACAACGTGTTGATGATTCTGAGCGCTGTTTGGACCTGTTTATGCGCAATAAAAAGGATTTTTTCGTGCGATATGTGACAATGAATAAAACGTGGATCCACCACTACACACCGGAATCAAATTAGCAATCAGCTGAGTGGACAGCAGCCGGTGAAAGCCGCCTGAAACGACCAAAGACACAACAGTCAGCCGGGAACATTTTGGCCTCTGTATTTTTGGATGCGCATGGAATAACTTTCATCGACTATGCTGAGAAGGGAAAAACCATCAATACCGAATATTATATAAAGTTATTGGAGCGTTTGAAGGCAGAAATCGCCAAGAAACGGCCTCAAATGAACAAGAAAAAAGTGCTCTTTCATCAAGACAATGCACCGTGCCACAAGTCAATGGTTACGATGGAAAAATTGCATGAATTGAAATTCGAATTGCTTCCTCATCCACCGTATTCTCCAGATTTGGCCCCCAGCGACTATTATCTATTCGCAGACCTCAAAAAAATGCCGCGGGAAAGAGATTTGGCTCCAATGAAGAAGTTATCGCCGAAACTGAGACTTATTTTGAAGGCAAAAACAAATCCTTCTACAAGAAAAGTATAGAAATGTTTGAAAAGCGTTGGACTGATTGTACCGCTCTTGATGGAGACTATGTTGATGAATAAAGACGAATTTGGCCAAAACAAAAAGGTGTTTTAAGTAACTAGACCAAAAACTTTTCAGCCTAAGTGTTGCAAGTAGACCGCACGCAACAATTAAAGTTTGCAGGTAGACCGCACACTACAGTGACACCGACGTTTACTTGGGATCCATTGCTATATATAATATTTTTATGGCAATCCTAAACCTGCCATGGGGAAACATCAAACGAGCTAGAGAACCGATGTGAGTGCGAAAAAAACGACGTTGGTACTGAATCGCTGTAAATTGTACTCGCTGAGAAGCACAGTCCTAGGCGAATCAATCGATATAAAATGATTCTTGAAAAGAGTAGTACAAGGAGTGACAAGCAGACCTTCATACGGATGTGTATTCCTAGCGTGCGTTGCTCTGGGAAGAATTAAACGGGCTACATCGCCAATCACTATCCGTTCTTCGATGTTCTAAGGAATCAAGGTTGTTGGTGAGTTCTGAGTCCCTAATCTCTCTTCTGTATATGAACCACCCTTACAAAACAAAATTTTTTTGCTTATGTTGTAACCAGAAAAATAATTAGAGGCGCCAAAATTACCTTTAGCCCCTCAAAGACCCCTTTACTAAGACTCTGCGAACAAACCAACCCCATCAACTTCAATAAAATGCCCTTGTTCCTCCCCATTTTTATTAACTGTATGTATGTTATGTATGTAAAATAAATGAAGTTACCTGATACCCGTATATAATGAAACCGTATTAATGCTAACTATACATTACATGATACCTATTGACCTCAGTGATCTAAACAAATCATGTTGTAAGCACTAATATTTTTGTATTGAATTGAAAATAATTTACGAATAAATCCGGACAGTTGTTTACTTACACTGAGTGATGACAATTGATTAATGTAGTAGTAGTAGCAATTATGCAGGCAAACGAAGAATACGAAGTTTTGTACTCGCCCAGCCAGTGGTCGAAAAGATTTGACAGTGAAGAAGTTGTGGAAAAGCATATTCAGTTTTTCAATGATAGTAAGTATTATTAAAGTAAAGATTGTTTTTAAACATTTACTTTTAATGACATGTTTTTTAACCGACGTAAAAAAAAGTAGGTACTCAATGCAATATGTATATACGTAGCATTGTTAAAATGTAATATTTATGTATGTTAAATATACAGTGGCGAACAAAAGTATGGAAACATTTAAATTCTCATCTCTAGTCTTAACATTTAAACGGTTTACAATTACAATATTTATTTATTAATCGTGTACATGCTAACAAACACTTTGAAGACTAAAACAGTTATTTTTTATTAGAAATGTGCTTAGTTTTTAACGTAACAAAATTATGCACAAACAAAAGTATGGAAACATTTTTGTAATAAAAAAAAATTCCACTAAGGCGACTAAGATGTCGAAAATATTTAATACTTAGTGGGATATCCTTTTGCGTGAATCACTGCTTGACATCTTCTGCCCATAGAGTTAATAAGCCTAGCACAAAAATCGGATGGTATTTTTTCCCGTTCTTGTTTTAATGCGATCCAAATTTCGTCCCGGTTTTTATATTTTTTCCTCCTAATTTGTGTGAAAGATTCTCCATTGGATTCAAATCAGGTGATTGTGAAGGCCAGCACATCACCCG